>CM061536.1:104482462-105216676 GCA_030545055.2 Neoaliturus tenellus | reverse complement strand
AAGCATTACAACTTTGCAAACGACAAATTGATTACACAAAGAATTTACGATACATCCGTTTCTTTTAATACAAATGTGAGCAATTTATTTAAACTAAACCATTACAATTTAGTCTTAATTTTAAAGCAACCAGCTATTTTACATAATTAAGCAACTTTCTTTCCATTTAAACGATAATACATTATAATAACTATGAACGTTTTTAGGTACTGACCGTAATAAATAAAATCCTTCTTGAGCTTTTGCTAATCCACTCTGTATTTAGACAAAATACCTCGTGTGTTATAATCAGCTGATTGAAAGCGTGTAAAATAAATTTACTGTAAAGGTTTGAAAATGTCGATATTTTTAATTTAAAGAAGTAAGATAACGTTAATTAGGCCTACAATTAAGCAACTTTCTTTCCATAAATGACAATGCATCATAATAATAGTAAACGTTTTAGGTACTGGCCATAATAAACCAAATTCTTCATGAGCTTTTGCTCATCCACTGTATTTAGACAAAATGCATATCGTGTGTTTACAATCAGCTGATTGAAATCGTGTAAAATAAATAAATTGTAAAGGTTTGAAAATGTCGATATTTTTAATTTAAGGAAGTAAGATAAGGTCAAAGTAAATAAAATCTGCTAATATACAAAGGTTTACGTTTTATTTGGTACAAACTGCGTGTAAATTGGTCCACTAGAAGTCACAGACGAACTGTCCAAAGGATTGGAAATGTTGGCTTTTTTCCCCATGTTAATTCTCCATAAGAAAAGTTTATTTTTCATTTGTGACCGATTTAACGTAAATATTTTTGAAATACGAATAAAAACTGCTAATATAGAACCGAAAACGTTTATTTTGGTACAACCCGCATGTAAATCGGTCCAGTAGAAGTCACAGAAGAACTGTCCAAAGGTTTTTTACCTTTGTGTTTTTAATATATTAATACATATTGGTTGTGATATCGATAATTAATAAATTAGTTTTAATTTTTACATCTATTATTTGACTGAGCTGTGAAGGGTAAAAGAAGAAACACATATTGTTTTGCAAGTGAGTTTCTATATTTAATTGCTAAAAGGTGCTTTAGGCTACTAAATTCAAACATACGTATTCTCTAAGAGTAATACCTTTGTAGTACTTCTATGTTCAACCTTTCTTGATTCCTTCAACTTCAACCATAAAAAGGTATAAACTAACTAGACTGTTTATTACCTGAAAACATTCAAAGAAAACATTAAAATACGTCAGTGATTTTGTTTATGGTATATGAACAACTGGAACGAAATATACTGTTTCATTCTTCTACATAAAATATGTGATTTATGTACAATATTGAATAAAAAATCCACTTAAGTGTATAGAGAGAAAGATTTTGGAAAAGGCTATCGAGCCCCGCAATGACATTTTTGAGACGAGTATTGAACATTATTTTTCATTACGATATCAAAAAACTTGTATGAATATTTTTGTTTGTTCAACTTAGTATCAAGGAAAAACCTAACTCATAACGCTGAGTTTCCGTTCTTATGTCGTGGTACACACGCACCGAAACTAAGCGTTGTGCAACAGCTGATTGGCCTAATGCAACAGCTGATCGGACTGCACCGCAAAATCCCATAACGGGTTACTTTCCGTGCACCACATACGCACGGAAAGTAAACGTTATGTAATTGCAGTAGCGGGAATAACTTATTTTCTTAGCTCATTTTACGTTTAGAAAGTGTACAATGTCTGTTTAGTGCTCCAGCTGATCGATATATAATACACTGAAATTTCACACAACTAATGGTTAAGAAAAATCTAAACAATAGTATATTTTGTCACAGGGCCGAAAGTGGCGTTTTGCCGGCCCGAGATCGTGTTTCAAGTTCGAGACGAAGTCAAGAACTTGAAATAATCGAGGGTTGGCAAAACGCTTTCGGCCCGAGTTATGAACGATATTTTTCATCACACTACACAATTCAATAAATTCTAAGTGAAAAAATTACTTTTTCGGCCATAAGAAACAAAACATAAGCTCAACTTCAACAACTAACCTAGCGGGATGTACTGCTTGAGTTTCTGGTGAAGGCAACCACTTCACACCAGCTAAGGCCACCAAAACTAATACTCTGGTAAGTGACTACAGCTGATTCCAAGGGAAAATCACTGTTTTCACATCTACGTCATACATACTTAACATTTGCTATCAGCTGAACTACTAACTACGTCACTGATTTGTTGTTTGTTGTTGTTGTTGTTAAATACCGACTAATATTCTAGATTTCTCTTTCCATTACCACCCTAGGCCGGAAAATTTTGCCGTCCTAGGGCTGCAAAACAGGTGTTTCGTTGGTAGAAGTGAGGGTCGAAAACAGGTGATATCGATTTAGTATGAAGAAAAATTCTAATCAACCATCAAGCACTCTGTCGCAATCTTAAGAAATCATTTATATGCAAAATACTAAATTTAACTTCATATTTTCATATTATCAAAATTTAATAGTTTGTTTTGTAAATTATCATATGTATTTTTGAAACTTCCTCAATAGAGGAAAAAGGTGTTAATTTATTTATTTAATTAATTATCTTTATATATACAAACGTGTTTTGTAAACAAAGCAGACAACTTTAATTCTATGATCATTACGAAAGCATGAGCAATAAATTCGTTATTTTATAGTTATTTTAAAAGGAGTTAAATTAATATTTAATAGATGCTTTGATGATTTTTTTGTTTGTTTACATAAATGGAGTTTACATATCTATACTTATTCAATACGCTAAGGGGGTTTTTTTTTAATTTTTTTTAGAGAACTCCTACGATTCTCAACCGATTTTAAGTTTTTGGTGTCGTCGGATAAGGCTTGGTCTGTAGTTGTTTCAGCCAAAAATGGTGATATCGGACATAAAATAAGGGTGCTATCCAAAAATTAAATTTGAAATTTTCCCATTATAATAACATTGAGATTAGTTTGAGCATTTTAAACGTATGTTAACGTACAGCTGTAGTTTTTGGTGATCACTGATATCCACAAAATTAGATTGTTCGGATGTCATTGATTTAGAACTAAATGTATGTTTTGTATTGTATCAAAATAAGTTGCTCGATCTTGAACAACACGTGCACTAGTTTTAAATTATTGCAATTACTGTATTTAAACTTTCGACTAATGGATTAGTTTGTTTACAAATATGTTTTGGTTTAACCAATAATAAAATTTTAAGTTTCAAATAATAAACGAAAACGTAATGTCTAGATTCAAAATACTCATTATAATTTTAAGCCATTTATTTTTGTAATTTAGTTGTACTACTTCGTAAAATTTTCATGTAGTCTTCAATATGTTTTATATCGAAAAGTTAGTATAAAGAGGTGAAGATGCAGAAGAAGAACTATTAAGAAATAAGAAATAAAACACACAAGAATAAAATACAAAGAATAATGAAAGGAGATGGAAATAAAGTGCTGCAAACAAGAGACTGAGAAAAGCAAACACATTACCTGGTCATTTATGGTCTGTAAAAATGCAATATATATAGCTAAGACAACTGGAATAAAATAATTGAAAACCATGTAAAAAGTTGATTATTATTATTTTTGGTTTCTATTAATTCCTATACTATAATATTGTAAAACCGTTTGGAAGACTAATCTATTTATGTATATAACTGTTCAGAAAATGTTAAGGTTATAGCCAAAATTGTTGTTTTAATGTTATGTCGTCAGGTAGGCTACTATTTCATGAATGTTGTTACAATGAAAATTTGTAAACACCAAATTTCATTGATAACTATTATAAAAAAGTCATATGTATTTATTACAGGCTTTTAGCGGTCTTATAAGAATATAAAGGTGTCTCATCAGAATAACAAATGACCTATCTGATGAAATGATTATCTGTTAAAGCCTAATATTAGATTGCATTATTTAACCTCATAGATATATAGTAAATTATAATGACGTAGGTCTATATGTTTCGTTTCGTACAATACACAAAAAAAAACATTAGAACTATAAAAGTCATTGTTTATTGAAAATTCGTTTTTATTGTTTGCAAAAAAGAATTTTTAGAAAATTTCTGCAAAATTATTTTTTCCATCTGTTTCTATTCACCCATTCAGCATAATTATTCTCTAAAAGCAACTATTGGTTATACTATCTGTGTTTTCAGGGCGGCGTTCTCACTTCTCTACAAAGATGTCCCTTTTAATTCGGTTATGTAAACGGATTGTGAAACAAAATTTATGCAAAACAGAGATTATCATTTGCAATAAAATACGTAGTCTATATTACTTATATCTCAAAACCTCTCATTATGTGGCGTTTACACTCACTTTGCTTAATGACTGCCTACTTTTACCACAAAATGTCTGAGTTGAATATTTAAAAATCTGAATTAATGACCTTATTTAAAGAAATATATATTTTGCTATCTATATAACCAATGTGTTAATTCCACGTTAATTTCTTAATCAATTTTCTACTCAATAAAAAGCAAGCTCTCACCCAAGTGAAGGTAGTGCAGCTAAGTCTCATGTTACGAGACCCAAAAGCTCCTGCCCGCACTCTGGTGTTGGCTCGTTGCATTACCAAGATCAAACTTGAACGGAACCGACGGCTACATTTGTACCAAGGTCCGTGAGCCATTGGGCCAGCCACCTTGCCACTCTGTGCAACACAACACTGTAAGTGAACCATTGATTGTAAAAAACCTAGGATGATAGCTATAAAAAAGGATTTAGGAAAAATTTTAAGTTCCTTAGTAAATATTACCTGAATTGCTAGTTGGTCTCCTGCATCACTTATTATGTACATGCAGAATAGATTGAAGGAGCAGAAGAGATAAGGTGCCAGGGACTGCATTCCTTCTATATCGGTCGTCTGCCACATGCCACACAAAAAACAATATAAATATTTTATTGCACGATAAAGTTAGATTATTTATTAATTATAAACAAGATTTTTTTTAGGGAGAAAAAAATAATTTCACACGAAAATTACAAAAAAACTTGCAACACCTCATTACTATATTGTAGTTGCAGTTATTTTTTTTATTTTATTTTTTTTTTGTTTATTTTGTTGCAAGTTATTAAAACTTGCTGAAGAAAAAACTTTTTTATTCGTCAAGCTACAAACTGTCAAATATCACCGAAACTTCCCTATATTCTAAGCTTTAAAATGATTACAATAAGTTATCTTCCCTACTTGCCTAAGGGACAAGAATTGGCGTTAAACATAATAATTATTCACCTGTTTATCACTATCATTTCCTACAACTTGATAACTTCCTAAAAACTTCGTTCAACAGTAGTCCCCAAGGAAGTTTTAAGGAAAACCTCATTATTTTTTTCAAATAATACATAACATTGAACACCTTAAAATTTAGAGCAGTGTGTCACAAACCTACATCCAAAGGTAAAATATATCGCAAGAGATTGCATGAAATTTTTGTTGTATGATTCTAATGAAAGGTTTGATTGCCTACCATTTCCACCCCGGTCGTCAGTTTGAAGTGCATTTTGGAGCAATAGAATATACCAAGAATATACCAAGTGATGCTTTTACTTGGATGTGCATATTAACCTATGCTTATATTTAAGATTTCGACTGACTCCTTGGGGGCCGTCCCCTGAGGGATCATTCAGTAGTTTGTGGCACAGATAAGTAGGGCACTATTATCAGTAGTCATTTATGGAAATTGGATTTATATCTGTTGTGGTTTAAAAGTTATTAAATGAGTACCAGACTTAATTGTTGCCCAGTATTATGTGTAATAATTTCCAACAATTATAATAATTTTACATTTCAAACTTGGTAATAATTATGTTTAACGCAGATTCTTGCCTTTTAGGCAAATAGAAAAGGTCACTTATAGCATATCATTTTAACGCTTAGAATGTAGGGAAGTTATTGTGATATTTAACAGTTTGTAGCTTGACGAAAAAAAAATCTTTGGCAGATTATAGTGTCCTTTTTCTTAGTTTTCCAAAAAATTGTTTTCAAGTACATTTTACGAGGTATTCATAGTAGATTTTACAAATAGATTTATGGGGGCTTAATTGAAACAAACCGTACTTATTCTTATAGACAATATTGTGTACTTTTTGAAATTGCCATTAAAAGTAAGAATAAATTTTATGAAAGATGAGATATATGAGATTTTTAGGAAAGAATGTCAAGAAATTTGAAAACATTTTAAAATTGCTGTTACCGGAAGGTGGAGAGAGGTGTAACCACAAAATTGTCTAATTTTTGTTGCATTTTACAAGCATTATAAACCCACATTATTATTTATATTTCTCCACCACGAAAAGAAAGCTCTGTGTCGGAATCGTAAATGTCAATAATTGAATAACACATTTAAATGCTAAAAGTTTTTACATTTTTAACCTAAAAAAGCTGTATTATATATACAGCTAAAATTATCTAAATAACTATACACCCGCATGTCTAAATAACTATACACCCGCATGTGTAACTCACTCACAAGAATCAAAATTATTGACCACTTCCAATTATGCTACAAACTTGAAATTTGGCATGTAGGTGGCTATTGTTCAGAAACCATCGGGAAAAATCTAAAATCCACCAATTTTCCATTTCAACCCCTCCAAAAAATTTAAAGGGTATAAATAAAAAATTTGAATATGTAAGGGTTTTCTATTTTCTCTGTACCTTTTGAACGAGAGTTCCTACCTCAAATCTGGGGGAAAATCGTTAGTTGGGAATTAAATGCTCTACAAATTAAGTCATATGACATTTTACTGTATCTCACTCCCTTCACCCTTAAAAAGGGGCGTACTTCCAAAATTTCAAAATTTCTTCACAAAAAATGCGCTATTTTATTTTTTTATTTACCATTATGGCGAATAGATATCTGAACTTTAGTACATACAATGTCCCAATTGTTAACCTTTCTATTTTAGCATTCATTGGCCAATTTCAATCTAAGTTTAGCTCAAAGAAAATCGTAAAAACACGAATTTTTTAACATTTTGCCATGTAAAGTGTTTGTAATTTACTTCAATCTGGTAAATATGGTGCTACATTGATAAATATTTTTCAATTATTGTACTGTATTTTAGATGGTCTACAAGTTTGGTACCTTGACATTTTCCTGTATCTCATCCTCTTTACCCTTAAAAGTGGACGTAATTTCAAAATATTAAAATTCGTCCACGAAAATTGCGCTATTTTAATATTGTTTATTTACTGTTAAGGCAAATGGATGTCTGAAATTTAGTAAATATTATGACCTCAGTAGTGTGTTTTGGTTACTTCTGCGCCGGAAGTCGTGCCATCTGCCCGAGCAGCTGCTCGAGCAGATGGCGTCAGATGCTGGGGTGCAGATGGCGAGAGCATATGCCCTGAATTTGAAGTAGAATTGGGCATGAATTAAGAGTTAGTTGAAAACTAAAATTCAACTGTGTTAACTAAACTCTAAAAGTTGAACAAAAATTAAGAGTAAGATCAAAACTGAAATTCAACAGTTATAACTGGGGGCCTGGAAAGTATGTCAAGGTCATCCAGAGTAAGTTTTAAAAAAGCCTACCCAACTACCACCAGAAATAGTTTAAAGTTGAACTAGTTGGTGATAGTGGGATAATTCATTCGTGCCATGGGAGAGGTGTTTATTGTTTGAAAGTTGGCGATCGAATGAGAAGCGCCGCCTAGGGAGAGGGTTTATAAAATGGCAACCTTCCCCTACCACCCCTTCCCCCACTCCTTTAGACCAATAACCGGTTGCCGACTCTATGTGGTGAAACTGAATTAAACATGGCGGCCGCCATGGATAATTCTAACCTCAAACCTTAGCTCAGCTGAAGAGAATAGAGGAGCATGAAGTAGGAATTGTGGTGACAGCGCTTATATGAGGAATAGTAGGGGTAAAATAAAAAAACTTGTTGAACACAGTTGATAGGTGTAACAAGTTCAAAGTTGTTGAATTGTAACATAGAATGCAAAATGTTGTAAATAACACTATCATCAACATTAACCTGCGAAGTCTTTGAAGAGTATAATGGTTAAACTGTACTTCTTCTTAACTCTATTTAAATTAGTTCTACACTTTGAAATTGAAGGTTAGAAGTACTTCGTAATATGTGTTGTGTTCGCAAAAGCTTTAATTTTAAACATTGTGCAGTCATCATAACCGATGTGTTAAGTTCAGAAGTTAAAAGAAGACTGAGATATAAAATGAAGTGTAAAAGAAATTGAAACAGAAAGCCAGAGTAGTAATTTTATAGGTCAGAATTTACGAAGGCTATTCATGGATAATTCTAACCTCAAACCTAGTAAGTGAAGTAGTCATAACATAAAACTAACGAGAGATGATGACCGAGCGGATGCGAGGCAATGAATGTTTGTAGCGCGATAAACTACCCACCTTTATAGAGGCAATAACTCCAGCCAGATGGCGGCAGATGGCAAGCAAATGACTGGTTGACCGACTTTCACCTGAGTAGTAAGAGAAGTAGGGTTCTGTGTCTATCCCTACTCCTTGGGGTCAATGACCGACCGGAAAGGTCAATGACCTCCCCCCCCCTCCCTCCCCCCCCCTCCCCTCCCCCCCTCCCCCCCCCCCTCCCCCCTCCCCCCCCCCCCTCCCCCCCTCCCCCCCCGAAAAAATGGAGCCCCCCCCCTTCCCCCTTCCCCCACTCCTTCCCCCACTCCTCCAGGTCAATGGCCGGTCACCACCGGTTGTTGACTTTATGTGGTGAAACCAGACTAAATATGGCAGCTGCCATGGATAATTCTAACCTCAAACCTGCTGCGCATGCAACGAGTTCTCCGGATAGGAATGAGTCTATGCTATGCGCATGCGCCTAGTCCTGTATTACTCACTTTAGCGCTACTGCACATGGATAATTCTAACCTCAAACCTTGGTTTTGTGTTGTTGCGCATGCGCCGCTTCCCACTCCTTTACCTTCCTTTTACACCGCTGTGAATTGGACTGGATTGAACACTGTACTGGAGTGAAACAACTTCCCCCACTCCTTGAAAACCCGAGGAGCGATAGGAGCTATATCTTTGCTTCAGTCGCCAACAAACTTTCATAGCGAAAGGTTGTTGGCGACTCAGCAAGAGGTTTCAGATATATAGTAGGCCTATATATATTTGAACTTCTTATACTACGTTGCGTTTTTTAATGCAATGTGGTATGTGTGTGTGTGTGTTTAGTTGTAAGTTGTATTTAATTTAAGAAATAATTTGCGCATTGCGATGTTAGTTATAAGTTGGGTTTAGCATTAAGGTGTATTAATTTTAAGAGGTGTTTAGCATTAAGGTGTATTAATTTTAAGAATAATGATGGTATTTGGTTGTGTTGAATTATTTGGTTTTTAATAATGATGTGTTGTTAGTTTTAAGTGTTGATATTAATAATTTATGTTGTTGTTTTGCCTTTCAGCTAGATGTTAGAGGGTAGATTAACTGTAAATTCAGAAGTTCAGTTGAATTTCACTTAGAAGGGGTGGGACATCCGCAAATTGCGGACTAGGTTTTTTGCATTTTGTTTAGGAATATGATGGGTGGGATTAGTTTGGGTGGGTGTTAGAGTTGCGTTTCTGCATTAGCTGTTCCAGTTTCCCTGAAATTAATGGTTACGCTTTGATGCGGACGGGACGTTACGCTTTGATGCGGACGGACCAGGGCCTCCCTGCTGTTCCAGTTTCCCTGAAATTAATGGTTACGCTTTGATGCGGACGGGACGTTACGCTTTGATGCGGACGGCCCAGGGACCTCCCTTGCAGAACGTAACTAGTGGGTTGGGAGTGGGAACCGCTAGGCAAACAGGGTGGTGGGAACAGTATTACTGTTCCCATCACCTTGGATCATTATAAATCTTGAATGACCTTGACCCACTTTCGGAAGGGTCAATGACCCCCCCCCCGAAAAAATGGAGTCGATTCCCCCCCCCTCCCCTCCCCCCCTCCCCTCCCCCCCCGAAAAAAATGGAGTCGATTCCCCCCCCCTCCCCTTCCCCCACTCCTACCCCCACTCCTTCCCCCACTACGGGTAAACGACCGGTCATGACCTGAAAAATTAAAATGGCTATAACTTGATAACGGATTGACGGATTTGGACAAGCGATACATCATTGAAAAGGTCTATGTAAGACAAACATTTTGGTAAAAGAAGAATTTGGTTATCTTATTTTAGTCAAAAGTTATGCGAATTATTTTAAATAAATACCTTCTCTTTCCCCTTTTCCCCCACCTCCCAGGTCAATAATCAGTCTCGGCCAGCTGCTACCCCTCTCATTTGCATATTGTTATAAAAGACGCACCGACTGCGGCTAACATTTCATTCTGATTCCAGACGTTACGCTGCGATCTTGGAGCCACAACCATGTTATCTCTGCCAACTACAACTTCTACTTTAACTTCTACTTCGACTTCTATTTCTACTACGGCTGTTCCTGCACCTAAGAAAACTCTTCGCCTCAAAAACCTTCCTGATTGCTACAAGAATCGACTTGCATCTCAACCTTCAACTTCTGGAGCTATTCTTCCGCCAACTAACACTTCTAGACTTCGTAGTATTTTTTCACCGCCTTCGCCTTCAAAGGACTCCGCACCACCATCAACTACTATGCCGCCACCGCAGAAGCCAGTTCACCACCATCCTAATACCCCTTCCGTTGAAACCATTGTTCATCGTCTTAGCACACCCATTATCCCACTATCACCATTGCCTCCTACCCCACCACTTAGTACACCTGAAGATCATACCTATCACAAAACTGAATCCTCTCAACCTGCTACTAAATCATCTCCTAAATCAGCTCCTAAACCAGCTTCTAAACCAGCTCCTAAACTTACTCCTAAACCTACTCCTAAACCCGCTCCTTCAGAGCAATTTCAATTATTACAAGAACAGCGTCGTAGGGCATTTAGCCGCCCCACTACTTGCCCTGAAATGCTTACTAGGGGAATTAAGAAAGGATCACCTTGTGGGAGGAAATGTGTAAAAAACGAAAGTTTTTGCCGTGTACATGTCGTAAAACACATTTCTGAACTACAAGTGACAGAAACCCCCACTGTTGAATACCAATCCAAAATTATTGGTGTGAAAGGAAATAGGCTTAAGAGAGGTTGTGTCTATTTTTTTGAAAGTGTTATTGACAACGAACACATTTTGGCAACTTGTAACGGCGTAAGATATAATATTAAAGTGATTGAATCCTTGCGCAAAGAGAAATCCGTTTATGAGTTAGACTCTAAAGACTATCTCCTCAGACATAAACTGGATGGTATTACAAGGTGGGGGCGTAGCAAGTAAATTCACATAGCTTTTTCCAAATTATTGCTTAAAAAAATACTGGGGGAGAAACACAACGCGTTATAGCGTTGTGTTTCTCCCTCATTATTTTTTAACACTCTAAGTCTCGTGACCTACTAACCTACTTCCATCCAAGTAGTAAGAAAAGTACTTCCCCCACTCCTTTGGGTCGATGACTGGTCATGGTCAGCACCTACCCCTCATTTGCATACTATTATAAAAGCGGAGCAAGCGTTGGTCACCCCTTCATTTTTCTTCTACACGCCGCTCTTGTCGTTTCGTCTCTGCTGTTTACAATATTTCTTGCTTCAAAATGCCTCCTCATCTGAATGAAAATTTTAATTTTTCTGAAATTTCTGATGTTTTTGAACAATCTGAAGACACTTTAAGTAACGACAGTGAAAGTGAAGATGATGAGGACGATGATGATTATACTGTTGAACTTAGTGAAGAACGTAAAGTCATAGCAATTGATCCACAATTTCCATTTGATACAATAGAAAAGTTTATGGCTGAAGCTAATAAATGGTTGGACTCAGGATGTTATGTACGAATTGACTCTTTTATATTGTATGGTGATAGTCATTCTTTCCTTGTCACACCAAATGACAGAGACCGCATGTTGCAGTGGGCACAATCTATGATGGAGTGCTACGAACAAGGTGTGGACACTGGCGGCTATTTTCTTGCACAACTAGTGTAATAACAAATTACCCTTCCCCCACGTAGTGAAGAAGGAAAAGAAATATTAGGAATCTAATTATAATACTTCCTTCCACATATAAAGAAGAAGGGGAAAGGAGTGGGGATTATAAAGTGGTGGGGGAATGTGTATAAATGCAGGTTGTTTCAAGAGACTTTTATTATTATTGTGGCATTAGCAGAAACAACATGGAGTTTAAATCTTCAGCAAAAATAAGGAATAATATAATAAAGAAAGAAATTCGCAAGAAAGAAAAGATTGAACTTATAAAATTACAACTTATAATACCTTCCATTGAAATTGGATGTAGCAAACTAAAGACTTTGGTGAAAACTAACGAATATTTGTTACAATTGCTAAAAACAATCGAAGAGTTGAAGAGAAAGAATGGACATTCTACATAGTAAAATTTGAACATTTTAATATAAATAAGTAAACTGAAAAAAGTAGATGTAGAATAGAGAGCGAGGAATAGATCACTTTGTGGTAATGGACTAACATGCCACTTAGTGCTCTATTCCTCGTTCTCGCGTTAAATTGGATTACCTTGACCTATTTGTTTGACTGTTAGAATTTGGTTAACACTGTTGAATTTCAGTTTTGAACTAATGTTTATTTTTATTCAACTGTTAGAGTTTTTTAACACTGTCGAATTTTAGTTTTGAACTAACTTTTAATTTATGCGAATTTTCAGTTTAACTCTAGTTAATTTATGCGCAAATTTAGTTCAACCAAGTGCCTGTGCTCTAGCCATTTCCACTCCATCATTTGTTCTTTTAACATCTGTCCCATAACATCTGTCCTAACAGATGTTAAAAGAAAGTTTGTTAAAGTTTGAATATAAAGAAGTATATACTAAAACTCCAATGGGAATAAAGAACACGAATGAACAATTAGTTTGTAGAAGGTTAATATTTTGTTGAAAATGTTTGATTTCCTAGGATAGTAAAGAGGATGAAATAGTGGTGGGGGAACCATTATAATAGGAGGAACGTGAGAGCCCACTTCATTTCTTGGTGAAATTTCGAAGAGTAAACATCTCAACATGTATCGTTGCGATAAATGTTCGGAATCGTTTCACGATGAAATTCTATTAGACTGTCATAAAGAACTAATTCACAACAACCCAGAAGAAAAACAAGAACAACAAGAACAACAAGAAGAACAAGAACAACAAGAAGAACAAGAAGAACAAGATGAACAAGAAGAACAATATGAAATAACAGCAACATCTTCAACTACTTTACCAAATCTACAAGTATTTGCATTACCTGGTAAAGTAGTAATGCATCATAAGATTCAAAATGAAAACTTGAAGCTAGAAGAATTTATTAGAGAAGCAAAACCAATTGTAAGTAAAACTTTAAAAGAAGAATTAAAAAGATTGAACTTTCTTAAATTTGGTTTACTACTAGAAGCTATGTTTATAAATGTACAAGAAGAATTATCACCAAGAGGATTCATAACAAAAAACCGAACCATTATGGAAAGTTCAAACATTGATTCAATAGTAGAGAACTGTATAGAAGAAATATTAACAAAAATTCAGGAACACGAAGGAAGAGGATCCGGATGGAGTCTTACAAGTATTGAAGTATTAGATATAAGAGTTCACAAACATGGATATGGACTAATGGGATCAAGTTACATTCCTCTGCCAAAAAGAATTGAAGATACAAAATCTTGTATTAATGTTAAAAATGAAGACAATGAATGTTTTCGTTATGCAATGACAACTAAATTTGTACCACATCATGTGAATAGACCTGACCAAGAATATGAAAATCAAAGATTTAGATACAATTTTCAAGGAATCACTTATCCTGTATCACTGAAAGATATATCAAAATTTGAGAAGAAAAATCCCGGTATGTCTATCAATGTTTTTGCATTAGATAGTTCAAACAAAGTGTATCCTTTACGTATTGCAAAAGAAGAGCTACCAGATCATACGGATTTACTACTACTAACGCGAGGAGATGTGTCTCACTATGTGTACATAAAGCAATTTGATCGTCTTGTTAACAAGCAACTTTCAAAAAATAGAAACAAAAAGATAATTTGCAAGAGATGTTTTAATTTTCAACGAGAAGGAAGAGAAGGAAGAGAATGGTTACAAGAGCACAAAAGACTATGTAACAATAATTATGAAGCAAAGATTAATTTACCTGCGGAAAACAGAGCATTCGTTAAATTTGAAAAGGTTCATCATCAATACCGTATCCCTATAGTTGTATATGCGGACTTTGAATCAACACTAATTCCTATAGAAGATGAAAATTGTGAAGCTAGAAAAAGTGTCAAATATCAAATGCACAAACCAAATAGTTTTTGTTTAATGGTTAAATCAACATTATCAGAAGAACATTTAAACAGATATGGATTAACTTCAGAACCTCTAGTATATCGTGGTAAAAATGTAGAAAAATATTTCTTGATCACTTATATTCAATAGCTGGAAATGCACAAAGATTATATACAAATATTGTACCAATGAAACCGATGGAGGAAGAAGAAGAAATTCAACATGAAAATGCAACTCTATGTTTCTTATGCAAAAATGATTTTACTATTGAAAATTATAAAGTTAAAGATCACGATCACCTCACAGGTTATTACAGGGGCGCTGCTTGTAATAAATGCAACTTGAGCTATCGTTTACCACTATATATTCCTGTGGTTCTGCATAACCTCAGTGGGTACGATGCTCATTTTATAATACCTGAACTAGGAAGAGACGATGGTAAAATCGATGTGTTAGCTGAAACTTCAGAGAAGTTTATAAGTTTTTCCAAAGAAGTTGGAAACATAAAACTAAGATTCTTGGACTCCTACAGATTTATGCCGTCGAGTTTGTCCAAACTTTCAGAAAATTTAAGGAAACAAGATTTCATCGAAACAAAGAAGATTGTAAATAACGACAAACTGGATTTGGTACTTGGGAAAGGTGTGTTTCCATATGATTACATAGACAGTTTAGAAAGATTTAATGAAACATCACTTCCGGCTAAAGAAGAATTCAAAAGTAAACTTTATGACATGGGCATATCTCAAGAGGACTATGATCATGCATGTAAAGTATGGAACGATTTAGGATTTAGAACATTGGGAGAATATTCAGATTTTTATGTTAAATTGGATGTAACTTTACTATGTGATATAATGGAAGAATTTAGAAATACATGTTTTGCGGCATATGGATTGGACCCTCTTCATTCGTACACTTCACCTGGATTAGCATGGCAAGCTATGTTGAAAGAAACAAATTGTAAAATACAACTTCTTACTGATATAGATATGGTTATGATGTTAGAGTCAGGAGTTCGAGGGGGATTGACGCAAAGCGTTACACGACATTTCAAGGCGAACAACAAGTATCTGCCCGATTATGATGTATCAAAACCAACAACATTCCTGGGTTATTTTGATGCAAATAACTTATACGGATGGGCAATGTCGAATCCCCTTCCATATGATAATTTTAAATGGATAGATCCAGAATCGATTGGAAACATAATGGATATACCGAAGCATGGTGAAACTGGTTACATTTTTGATGTTAATTTTGAATATCCTGAACATCTTCATGATCAACATTATGATTTACCACTTCTTCCGAAGACTGAAATTTCCCCTACTGGAAGATGGCCAAAATTAATGATGACTTTAACCGACAAGTCTCGATATGTTGGACACTACTGGATGATACAACAAGCTTTAGACTTAGGATTGTGAATTACAAAAATTAATCGAGTACTACAATTTTCTCAATCTTGTTGGTTAAAACCTTACATCGACAACAACACAAGAAGAAGAGCCACCGCTACATCAAGTTTTCAAAAAGATTTTTTCAAATTAATGAATAACGCAATATTTGGCAAGACTTTGGAAAACAAAAGGAAACATAAGGATATCAAATTGGTAACTGATCCAGTAAAATTACAGAAATTGGTGCAACAACCAAACTTTGGTTCATCTATAATTATTAATGAAAATCTAGTTGTTATTTCCATGAACAAGAAGTCAGTTACAATGGATCGTCCTTTGTATCTTGGAATGTCAATCTTGGATATTTCAAAAACACATATGTACGAGTTTCATTATAAGAAGATGGTTAACTATTATGGAAGAGAGAACATTGGTATTGCATATATGGACACGGATGCACTAATTTACTGGATTAAAACAAATGATATGCATGAAGATCTACGCACCTTTATATATAAAGATGATTTCGACTTTTCCGATTATCCTAAGGATCATCCAAATTACGACTATGACAGAAATAAGAAAGTATTGGGAAAATTTAAAGATGAAACAAATGGTGTGCCGATGATGGAAATTGTAGCATTAATGTCCAAACTGTATTCATTTCAACTGTACATAAACGAGAGGAACGAACATCAAGTCACGAAGAAGGCCAAAGGAATAAAAACTTCTTTCCTGAAGAAGAACGTACAGTTTGAACATTATAAAAGATGTTTGTTTGAAAATGTTGAAACAACTGCAACGTTCAACACTATTAGAAGTTATAATCATCAACTTTTTAGTGTCAAACAAACAAAGTGGGCATTAAGCTACAAAGATGACAAGCGTCATATTTTAGAAGATAAAATTAATACTTTACCATTCGGCCACTACTCTCTAAACCCTATCGACCAGTAAACCTATTCTTCGTCCTCTACCTTCTTCCTTTTTCCTTTCCGTAAAGAAGAGGGGACATGGCAAGCCCAATGCCATGTTCCCTCTTTTTTACACTAATATGAAATGGCCTTGACCTATATTCAAACTATATAAATGAGAATAAACTATTCTATGGATCAGTATTTTTACATGCAGTGTACAAGCAACATCTGAAGATGGAAAGTGTGAAGGACAAGATTGTAAATGAACTACATAAACCAGCAAGAAGAAGATTTCCAAAAAGAAGTACAATCATTAAAGGAATGAATGATCTTTATCAAGCTGATCTCATTGAAATGATACCGCACAGTAAATTAAATAAAGGATTTAAATATATTTTAACAATTATAGACTGTTTTACTAAAATAGCTGACGCTTTACCAATGAAGGATAAGAGTGGTAAAAGTGTTACAAAAGCTATGGAAACCACAATACAAAGAAATAAATTTAAAATTAAACATCTACAGACCGATGATGGAAAAGAATATTTTAATAAAGACTTTGGAGCTTTGATGAAGAAATATCAAATAAATCATTATTCTACAAATTCTGAAGTTAAAGCTTCAATAATTGAAAGATTCAATAGAACATTAAAAGGTGCGATGTATAAACAATTTTCAAAAAGAGGATCATACGTGTGGTATGACATATTACCACAACTTATAAAAGAGTATAACAACAAATATCATCGTACCATTGGAATGAAACCTATCCAGGTAAATAGTGCTAATGCCAAAATTGTATTACAACGCATTAAAAATAATACAACACCGAAATTGGAAAAATTGCAACCAAAGAAGTTCAAGGTCAACGATAAAGTTCGTATAAGCAAATACAAAGGTGTATTTAGTAAAAGATATCTACCAAATTGGACTAATGAAGTATTTACAATTTATAAAGTGCAACCAACTATACCTGAAACCTATTTATTAAAGGATAACAAGGGTGAATTACTTCAAGGTGGATTTTACGGACACGAATTGTTGAAATCAACAGTCGGTGATGTATATCTTGTCGAGAAGATTTTACAAAGGAAAAAGGATATGGTTAAAGTCCGGTGGTTAGGGTTTGATAAAAGTGAAGACTCTTGGATTCCTTCAAAAGACTTAGTATAGTTGTTTAATAGCTCATTGTGTGTTTAACCTTTATACAAGATGGAGATTGTACAACAAAAAGACCGATTTAATATCAATAACATTGATGAATTGACAGTTGACAATGATAAGTTAAATCATGGAAAACATGGTGAATTACTACCAAATACGATAAGATGTCTAATAACTGGTCCTTCAAATTGTGGAAAAACTAATGTTGTTTTTAACCTTATAACTAATCCTAAAGGATTGCGTTTTAATAATATATACATTTTTTCAAAATCATTGCAACAACCAAAATATCAATTATTGGATAAAGTACTTGCAAGTGTACCTGAAGTGAATTTTTACAAGTTTAATGCCAGTGAAACAATTATGCAACCAAATGAAGCAAAACCATTTTCTATTTTTATATTTGACGATGTTTCTTGTGAAAATCATGACACAATAAGGAATTATTTTGCTATGGGAAGACATCATAATATTGATAGCATTTATATTGGTCAAACATACAGTAAAATTCCAAAACAACTTATAAGAGACAATGCAAATATGTTGATCATCTTCAAGCAAGATGAAACAAATTTAAAGCACATATATAATGATCATGTAAATGCGGATATGCCATTTGAAAAATTTAAAGAGATGTGTGGCAAAGCATGGAATGAGAAATATAGCTTTCTCGTTATTATGAAGGAAGAAGATATTAAAAATGGTAGCTATCGTATAGGGTTGGATAAATTTGTATTTATGCGTTGAACTACCGATGCTACATCTAGTTACACGTTGAACTTCACAGTGTAAACATGGTGAATCAAGAAAAACTATTGAAAGAAATAAAATCACTCAGTGATTCTATTAGGATGAAGAATCGTGCATTGAGGATGGGTTTAAGTGAAAGAGAAGAATTTCTAGAGACTACATTTAAACCTATTACGGAACCTTTAAAACAGATATCGGAAACTATTGGTAAACCTCGTTATGAAGGAGATGTTTTACTACCAGTTTCTAAACAAGAAGTACAAGCATTAAAAAAAGAAGAAGATGATGATTCATATACAAGTGCTAGTGAGCAAGAAGAAACAAAAGAAGAAGAACCAATTGTTGAAAAGGAAGAAGAACAGCCAATACCTGAAGCTGAACAATCTATTCCAAATTTAACTCAATTGAGTAGCGATATATTACAACATAGACCTCTTGGAAGAAAATATATAATGAAAATGCTACATGATATGAAATCAAACCCGAATTTGAGTAGATCACACGTATACGGAGCAAGAATTGATGGGAATGAATTGAAGATTGGCGATTCAAAGCTTGAAATAACACAAGACGATTACATCATTATTGGTGAGCATAGATATAAAGGAACAAAAGGATTATATGAATTAATTTTTAAAAACATACCACTAAGATATTCATCCAAAGATTTAAGTGTTTTTAAGGAGATTCTACAAAATACTAACGCTCATAAAAGAAACTACTCAAAGGATGCAATGATTAATCGTTCACGTGCAACAAAATATAACATCGTTATAAAAAAGTTGTTTCCTCCACGAAAATTGCCAACATTACGTACTGCACCAGCGGTGAGACAACCACTGAAAAGAAAATCTTTATCACTTATGGATTTATCACTTCTTGAACAACATGGTAAAAAGAGTAAAGGAGATACTTCAACATCTGGTAAAGGATTGATGAAAAATCTATACAATACAAATGTGATTTACTACAACGATATCAATAAATTGGTTGATAGAATGAGACTATTGCATGAAGCCATGGAAGCTGGTCATACAGGTTTAAATAATGAATGGGTAGCTCTGATTGACGAACTCAGGAATCGCGGCATAATTGTATAATTTCCCGCGGATATATAAGAGTTGCAGGCATATAATGTGTCAGTTCTAACATGAGCGTCGACAAGTTCGGACGCTACTCCGCGTTAGGAGTGCAAGTTGGAGAAAACAGAAAAAGAAGTGGATTACCGCAAACACCCGAAGGTGACTATAACATAAATAATAAACGTTTAAAGTTTGTTAAAGATCCAGAAGAAGATGGAGATGCAACAAATTTAAAAACAGTAAAGGAGGAAACATCTACAAGTTTAAAACTTGACAACAACCAACTGTATGATGCAAAATCTCACAGGGTTATTAATGTTGCAAAACCAGTCAACAATGGAGATGTTGTTAATAAAGGCTATTTGCTATCTGCGATGGATTACGCTTTACTGTTGCAAAAGACTAAAAGTGGAAAAATGTACAATGCTTTAAATTATAAAATAACTAATGTGGCAGACCCAACCGATGATACAGATACAATCAATAAGCGTTATTTGCACTCTGTAATACCAGAAAAGAAAAAGGATGGATTTTCCTTTTATAAATATACTATAAACGATATTGGATATCCTAAAGAAGAAAGTGATGGTGTTAATATAAAATATATTAAAGATAATTGTATTTTATATAATGATGCTGTTATTGATTGTCATGGAAAAGTATTGTCCAATCTGAAAGATGGTTCAACTCCATCGGATGCTGCTACCGTGAAACAAATGAATGAAAGCTTAAAAAAAGAAACATCCACTTTTGTTAAACAAAATCAAGTAATGTCAAAGAAAGGTGATGAGTTTATGCAAGGAAGTGAAAAGTTTACCTTACTACAACTACAAAATGACAAGTGGGATGGAAAAAATAAAAAATTGTCAAATATAAATTTAGGCACGGAAGAACATGATGCTGTTATTTTAAAACAAGTACCACAACTATCAGCTACTGGTGTTAACTTTATATGTGGAGGCAGACGATTAACCGAAGTTAAATCTGGTAAAGATGATCAGGATTGTGTTGTTGTAAAACAAACTATAGTTAGAGATAAAATAAATAACGTATATGATGGAAAAAATAGAAAAATATCTAACATATCGGCAGGAATAGCTCCGAATGATGTTGCTACTATTAATCAAGTTATAGCAACCTCTAATGACAATCCATCTGTGTATACATGTAATGGTAAACGTATCACAGATCTTGAGAATCCTACAGATTACAAAGATGCTACTAATGTGGAGTATGTAATGAACTTTATGGGTAATGTAATTATAGACATGCACAATCATATGCTTAGTAAACCGAATCACGGTAAAATCCAAGATGATCAAAGAGAACAATGGATTAAAGATGCAATTATCAATAAGTATTAGTAAAACTCGCCAATATATAAGTATGGAATATATAAAAAGTGTTCATTATCATAAAGTATTTCATGGAGTGAAGACGCTCGTTATATAAAACGGCATAATGAAGACCTCATCGTTCAGTCGTCGTCAAGACATTGGCAAGAAAGGACGTGGTATAACATCAGCTGCATTATCCCTGCTCAGACGGATTCCAATTGGTGCTGTTGTGAATCGAGCGATAGACGCTTTACCATACGAATTACATCTGCCCGGAGGTTATCAATATTGTGGACCTGGAACTAAGTTGGCAAAACGTTTAGCAAGAGGAGATCCTGGAATTAATAAATTAGATCAAGCTTGCAAAGAACACGATATAGCATATTCAAAGTATAAAGATTCAACAAATAGATCAATAGCGGATAACATTCTAGCAGAAAAAGCTTGGCAAAGAGTAAAATCAAGTGACGCAAGTATTGCAGAAAAAGCAGCGGCTTGGGCAGTAACTACAACCATGAAGACGAAAGCAAAGTTAGGTGGTGGAAGACGCAGAGGAAGACCTACAAAGAGAGGCGCTCCCAAAAGAGGTGGAAACATTAAAAAAGGGCGTCGTAGAACTCGCAAGGCAAATGTAAAGAAGACTTCTGTTTGGCAAATGGTAAAAAACGGAGCAGGTTTATACCTAAAACCGTACCGTGTGTACTAAATAAGAAGAATCAATCGATAATTCGAAATAAAGCCTTAACAAATCATCAGTTAAATGATTATGTAAAATGTTTGAAAATACCATTCTTTCGAGGAGTTTTTATGAAAGATGCATTACCAACTAAAATATGGAAAAATGAAACTGGAATCGTAAATTTGGATTCCACCTATGGTCCAGGCACTCATTGGGTATGCTATAAAAAACTCGGACAAACCATTTACTACTTTGACAGTTTTGGCAATCTACCACCGCCAAAAGAACTGCAACATTATTTTCGAAACTCCAAAAACATTTTTTACAATTACAAAAGAGAACAACCTAACAATACTGAAATATGTGGGCATTTATGTTTGGAGTTTCTAGCGAAGAGTGTCAGTCAGCTTTAAGATGTCATCGTATACAGTGTCACTGAGTGGAAATTCATCCACATTGAAAAGTACGCTGTTCCCAGCATTGCGTCTATCCAAGGAAAGATTATGGGAAGCGGCATTACTTGATTTGACTACCTACAACTCAATTCCCAATGTTACGGAAGGAAAGAACAATTTACTACATTATTATGAAACTAAGGATGCTTCAGGAAAATACTCAGAATTGAAAATAATTACATTTCCTACTGGAGCATATGAAATTGATGACATAAACCAATTATTACAGAAACAACTTGGAGAAGACAATATCACCGTTAAATGAAACAACAATACTTTAAAAGCAGAAATAACTTCCAAATATTATATTGATGTTGGCTTGGAAAACTCTATTGGCAGTTTACTTGGATTTACAGATACCAAAAAGAAAATCTTAACTCCTGGAACTACTCATTCAGGTGATTCAACTGTAACAATATTGAAAGTAAATAGTATCGATGTCACGTGCAACATTATACACGGATCGTATAGAGATGGAGTTAATCAACATATTTTACATACATTTTATCCAACAGTAGCTCCCGGTTTTAAAATTGTTGAGAAGCCACAAAACTTGATATACCTACCGTTAAACACCAGTTTCATTTCAGACATCGTACTGAACATATTGGATCAAGACGGTCATAGTGTTGACTTTAGAGGAGAAACAATTACTATACGGATACACATTAGAGCAGCAACATAAAAGTCAACATGGGATTATCATTTAAACCACAACAAAAGAGTCGGGAGCTCAGTAGCTCCTCGACATTGGAAGAGTTAACATCGGACAACATTCGTTTTTTACAGAAGATTGGATTGAAACTTAACAGCGATGGATATCCTGGATATATCTCAAGGACCAACATTCGACGAAACACTATGGGAGAAGGAATATCACACGCACAACCCTTACACTTCATCAAAATTAAACAATAACGATGAAATAAGGATTCCCATTCAACAACAAGATATTTACACGTTACCATGTGAAAGTTACTTGTACATCGAAGGACGGGTATTAAAATTGGATGGAAAAACTGCTTCAACAGTTCCTTTTATAAATAACCCAATGGCATATCTTTTTGATGAAATAAGATATGAAATATCAGGGGTGATGGTTGACTCAACAAAAAAGGTTGGTTTAACAACGACATTGAAAGGATTAACATCATTAACACCGCATGAGAAGAATTCAATAGTCACCGCCGGATGGGTTGCCCCCGATAAAGACACTATAACACCAGCTTCCAACGGTCACTTTGATTTTCATGTACCTTTACGATTGCTTTTGGGATTCGCTGAAGATTACAAACGGGTAATAATAAATGTCAAACAAGAATTAGTATTACTCAGATCTTCAACTAATAAGGACTTAATACTTGCAGACCCTGCAACTACGGAAGATAAACTGGAATGGCAACTACAGTTGGATAAAGTTGTTTGGAGAGTACCTCATGTAAGATTGGCCGATGAACATAGAATCCTATTATTGAGAAAGTTAAAATCTGACCGTGATATTGTGATGCCATTCCGAAGTTGGGAATTTCATGAATACCCTACACTACCTCAGACAGAACGACAAACATGGACCGTCAAGACATCAACTTACTTGGAACGAGTAAGGTACATAATACTCGGTTTTCAAACTAAGCGAAAAGATGTTATCACTGCAAATGCTGGTCAATTTGATCACTGTAAAATAAAGAATTGTAAAGTTTTCCTAAACTCTCAATTCTTTCCCTATGACAATTTGAATGTCATGTTCAGCAAAAAACGTTTTTCCATTTTATACGATATGTATGCAAGATTTCAATCGTCATATTATGGAAAGACTAATACACCATATTATCACCTGACCAGTATTATTCCAAGGCTCCAATAATTGTAATCGATTGTTCAAAACAAAATGAATCGGTAAAATCATCAAGTGTGGATATAAAAATTGAAATGGAATTTGAAGAACCAGTAGCGGATGGAACTTCGGCATACTGTCTAATTCTACATGATAAAATAGTTACTTACACACCGCTGACCGGAATTGTGAAGAATGTACTTTAAGAAGAATTGTACAACAACTGCAAATTTTTGAGGTTAGAATTATCTGCTTTAATTTTTGAGGTTAGAATTTCATTTGTGAAAGACAAGTTGAAAACAAACAATTATGTAATTGTATAAATTTCAAGGATTTTACGAAAAATATAAAAGCGAGAAAATAATTAGTAGAAACTTCATTCTATCTTCAACCGTCGTATGGGAAACATCATTCGCAAGATGAATTCTACTAACGGAGAAGAAAATACACCTCTAATGGATGATAATAGTTCAGATATAGAAAAACAAGTTGAACGAGAAATGGACGAGTTCCTAAAATTCAACAAACATAAGAAGAGAGAAGAAGAAAAAGCTGAAAAAGAAGTAAAAAGGAAGAAGGTTGAAGTTAACATTACAACCAATATTTTAACAGAAGTATTTCTTCGAATTATCTACCCAATTTCTTCATGCATGACAAAAAGTATATCAGTTGGAATTTTAAAATCAATGGATTATTCACCAATTGTTATTTTAAATCATGGAAACAAAATGGTTACTTTCAGTGAAACTACTTGGGAATCTCTCATGAAACATTTACATCTTTTGGAGTGCTATTTAAGTAACAACACATTTGGAAGAAGAACAAGATTAAGTTTATTGGAATCAAATATTGAAGTTGATATAGTAAAACATCGTGGAGGACAAATTGTTCGCTTCAGAGATTTAACTACACATAATGTTAAATTATATTTCACTAAAGAAGAATTTTATACTTTAAGTTGTACTACCGGTCCCGTCACCAGATATTTGAAACAACTAATATTTTCAAGTGCAATAATTAAAGACTATCTAATTGATACATTGGACAAAAAACCTTTTGTTCCAATTTTATACGGTCCCGTGGATACTTCAATCTTTAATAGAATACCTCAAGAAGTTGAAATGTGGAGACAATTAAACAACTATCACACCAATTTTAATATTGATGAAGTGGCACAAGAAGTGAAAGAAGAAGAACAATCCTGTCTGTTATAAACATCGGCTCATTTAATTTTTAAATCAGTTGTTAGTAAGACTTCATCATGAATAAACGGGTTTCGTTTTCTAATGCGCCACATATAATGGAAGTTAAAAGAGGTATAATTGAATTTCAAGCTTTTCGAGGAAATGATGGTAATTTTATTATTAAAGAATTAGTAATCTTGGACATGAACACATCAGTAGTTTATCATTATTTGTTTAAACCTCCAGTACCATTTAATAGACTAACAACTAAAGCGAAAGTTACAAACAAATGGTTGAACAAACATTTTCATAACTTAAGATGGGATGAAGGTTTCATTAATTATAACATGATGCCGCACATTATGAATCATTATTGCAAAGAGTTTAAAATTATCTACACAAGGAGATTGGAAAAAGCAAATTGGATACAATCATTTACAAGCAACGAAGTGATTAATGCAATTATTGATAAAGATTTCCAATGCTACTTCAACGAACTTTGTATTTCATCAAAAAGTTTTAAACATCGAAGGTCACAGTGCGCTTTAAAGAATGCCTACCGCTTGAATAATTTCCTTCAACAAACTAGTGGGGGTAGTGTCAGTGGTGGGGGTAGTGTCGATTATAAAAGTGAGAGCGCTACCATGACACAGCATGAGTATTACTCAAACCTCCGAAGAGACAACATCTCCGACGGACATTCTTATTAACAAGAAGATTAACAACAACATCAATATGGCATCACAGAACTTACTTCAAAGTTTAGTTGATCAGTTCAACGCTCATTCTAAATCATCAATTCTACCTACGAAGAAATGTTCTGAACTAAAAGAAGAAAAACACTACATCATTCATACTATTAAGAAAATGGAAACTTCAGTAGGTGATGCTATAAATTGCACTTTGAGCGAGGCACCTTATACAATTGGTGATGAAGCAAAATTTCAGATCTTCTTACCAAAGCGCTTCGTACAACTACTTCAAAATGAAGATCTTCGTATAATTCAACCCGGCGCACTCTATTTGGTATCACATGGACCCAGTGGAAACAACTCTACTGAACTTACAATTCATGTAACACCTACTACTGATTAATTTGTACATAACATTGTAAATATTTCTTTGTATTTGTTTTTTCAATAAATATGATATAAAACAAAAAAAATAAAAATAAAAAAGCAACATATTGTAATGTCTTTGTACATTACAATATGTTGCTTTTTTTAATAATTCCACAGGATGACCTTGACCCAATTCTGTATAATTATAAAAGGGGAAATGTACTTGCAAAATTCATCAGTCTACTGCTACCTTTCATACCGTACACATCTCGCTCTTAATCCCTGAATATAAAACTGCAACATGTCCCTAAAGGTCAAGTGTGCATCTTACGATACTAACACCATAACAACTTTTGAACAACTCGAAGATTTAACCAACGAAATGCGAGTTTTACTTACCGGTGGTTATCACTTAACTGTTGATGTTAGTGCTACTAATACAAGGATGTTCACTAAAACAAAATATTGCGATGATGAAATATTTATTTCTACACAACCTACAACTTCTTCATCGCCAACTGGTCAACATAACATCAAGTTCCAAAAGTATTACCAATGTTGAATAACTTTTGACAGACAAAGCTACAACTAAAGAATCACGTGATCAATGTGAGTTAATAAAAAGGATGTGATACTTGTATAAATAATCATTCGCTTCTTAGCTCTCACCACGACAAGACCTATTTAAGAAAATGTTGTACAGAATGATGATTCAACTTGATGGAAAAATCTATGGAAAAGATTACAACACTGTTGAACAAATGACTAAAGATATAGATGTATTAGCTAAAGAAGGATACCAAGCTAAATTAATTTTAAAATTTCCTGAAGTACATCCACTATCAATAGAAGAACTAGTTGCTATGGCTAAAGCTGAGAGAGATAAAAAGTCTGAAGAAAACAAAGAGAAACAAACTTCCTAAATTTTAATAATCCTTACACTTGTAAGGTATAATTTTTTAAAACTCCATTTGGATGACCTTGAAATTACCCCCACCACTTTTCACAGTACATAAAACTCGCTATTTAACACTATACACTCTTATTCTTTCACTGGACTCCGCAGCGTCAACATGGAAGAGCAAAAATACAAGTACAAACCTCGTTACTGTTGTGAACAACAATGTACAGATTTAGGGCCAATGATGGTGGATGGGTTAGCTTGTACTAAATGCGAATTCTTCGGATCTTGTTACTGCAAATGCAAAACAAAACAACTACCGCCACCGGAATTGCGAACTTTGAAACTTTACAAATCAAGATATTTTCATACATGTTGACCTCAAAGATGTTTCAAATTTCACCCTCTCGCTCTTGCTCATTGTCAACGCACCAATTCTCATCAAGATGATTTTTGTACACATATGATAAAAAGATGTAAATACAGGTCAGATTGGTATTCCGATCCTGTGGAACCATC
Organism: Neoaliturus tenellus; assembly: GCA_030545055.2. NCBI lineage: Eukaryota > Metazoa > Arthropoda > Insecta > Hemiptera > Cicadellidae > Neoaliturus > Neoaliturus tenellus. Next base: position 105,189,122 of record CM061536.1, on the reverse strand, counting down.
AAATGTGTAATTTCAGTTTTACACTCTTTTTTAAAACTTCATTTGGATAACCTTGAGATTTCCCCCACCACTAGTTCTAATTTTTATATAATATTAAATCATTCCACTTCCAACACTCTAACTAACAACATGGAAAACAAATTTATCAAATTTGAACATATAATAACTGACAGGGAGGAGATGGAAGAATTGTTTCAAAACTTACTTTCTGTCATTGACGAATATCCTATAAGATGGTTCAGAATTGTAGTTCAATATTTAAATCCTGGTGAATTGTTTTCTTCATCAAGTGAAGAAGATGAAACAACTACTTCGGTTCAAATAATTGAATTAAAAGATGGAGAAGAAGAACTAAACGTTTTATTCAATCATAAGCTCAAGGTTCCCTATATAAAAGCCCCCTCCCTAGACAGCCCCCCTCCCTAGACGCCTGCTCAAGGTCACCATTATATAAGCCCCCTCCCTATGCGCCGATCCTCATTCCATCACCGACTCTCCAATAATGAACAACTCTCCATTGGCCCGAATGAATTCTAGTTTTGAAATAAACTCTAAAGAAGAGTTACAAGACATTTTTAATATTTTACAAGAACTTGTAGATAATTTTACAACCATCAAAATGAATTTGGAAATAACATACGATTGTCCTATTTGTGATAAGGTTGAAAGTTTGGACGAAGACAGTTTACTAAATCTAACTCCTGCACCATCTGACACTACTGATGGTAATAATGAAGAGCAACGTCTTTCCCCCACTACTTCTTTGTAATTCATCCTTCCCCCACCACTTCTTTATTTAACTAACATTTCTCCCTTTCACTTCTCATTCCGTCTTCGACTTCTGAACTATCAACATCACTTGTTTTAAAATTTCAAACACTAACACAATCATGATGGATATGATGGATGAAGTTCCCTTCATAACTAGAATAGAAGAGGATAAATTGAAATTGGAAATTAAACGATTGGAAATGGAACGGGAAAACCAATTCGAAATGTTACGTTTGTTCAAGCTTTTCAAATACATCATCTGGGGACTCTGCGTTTACCTTCTCATCGTCGTTGGTGTTTGCATTTACAACTCTGTAGTTCATCACAAAAGTTCAACTTGTTTAAACTCTGCTGTTGCACATTAATTGTATGTTCATAAATAAAATTCAAAAGTAACTTCAACCTATCCCACTATCACCAACTAGTTCAACTTTCAACTATTTCTGGTGGTAGTTGGATAGGCTTTTTTAAAACTTACTCTGGATGACCTTGACATACTTTCCAAGCCCCAGTTATAACTGTTAAATTTCAGTTTTAAATTAACTCTTAATTCATGCCCAATTCTACTTCAAATTCAGGACATATGCTCTCGCCATCTGCACCCCAGCATCTGACGCCATCTGCTCGAGCAGCTGCTCGGGCAGATGGCACGACTTCCGGCGCAGAAGTAACCAAAACACACTACTGACCTCATATAGGTTAAACTATAATAGCATTCATAGGCCGATTTTAACATAATTTTAGACAAAAAAACTCGTAAAAACACGAAATCTGTGTTATGTACATACGAAATCTGAGGTATGTATATATATATGTACGAAGCTGTGCTTGTACATATATATACATACCTCTGTAATCTCTCTGTACTATTTAATTTATTACTCTAGTTTTGTTCTATTTTGCATGTAAGTCAAATGTATTTTGGCTTTGCACTGGGTATATATTCTAGTCAATTTTCTTGCATGTTTTTCACATATTCTTCGGTATTACTTGTCCATCTTGTTTGTACGCAAATTTGCACAATTGTATTTATATTTGCATGTAATTTTGTATTATTGTATTCTTTGTAAATTGGCTGCTTGCCGTTGGTAAATAAATAAAACAAAAATAAAAATCCTTAACATTTTTAACGTATAGTGTGTTTGTAATTGACTTAAATCTGGTAAATATAGTACTATATCGATGTACGTTTTCAATTATTGTATTATATTTCAGACGGTCTACACATTTGGTCCTCACACATTTTTCCATATTACACCCCCTTCACCCTTACAAGGGGTGTACTTTCAAATTTCACAATTCTTTAACAATAATTAAGTTATTTCAATATTTTTATTCACTATTGTGGCACATGGACGTCTAAAATTTAGTACATATTATGACCTTGACTAGGTCATACTATAGTAGCAGCCATTGGATAGTTTTAATCTAATTTCAGTCCAAAATAATTGTAAAACCACGACATTGCAGGTCGTAACTTTTGAACGGGAGGTCCTACCTAAAATGTGAGGGAAAATTCATGGCGTCAGTGCGGACAAATCAGACGCTCTATATAAGTTATTCCGGTGTAGTTTTGCCATATCTCACTCCCTTCACCTTTAAAAGGGGTGTCCTTTCAAAATTTCTAAATTCATTTCCAAAAAATATGCTTTTTTAATATTGTTTATTTACTATTATGGCAGATATGTGCCTGAACTTTAGTACATACTAGTGGCTCATAGGGACAAAAGCCCCTAATCATAAAATTAAAATAGTACGAACCATGAGTAAGTGAACCATGAACCTGTTCTTCACTATGAAAGTTTTCAGAAAAATTAGTTTTAATTTATTTTAACAGTACCGTTTGAACATTCCATTCGGACCCAAAGCTCTCTTTACAATAGCGTACTGTAGTACTATTAGGCCACCCGTTAGTAAATGCTCCATTTTGTCTGTTGTTAAACTTATATCGATCTATGGGAAATAAGTTTTAAAAGAAGTCACAGTCCCTTTGAGCTATGACAGCTTTTTTAATATAACATCGAGAATCTGAATGAGAAAAAATATGATTGATGTTCAGCACCCATTTCATTGTCTTGTTTGTCCTATAATTTAATGGCTTTTTTAGCTCCTGTCAGATTTTTTATTTTTCACAGCAACTCAAAATATATCACCTTCACTTACTGTTAATTTTCGTCCCTCCTAATCAAAATTCTTGATTTTGTGTAAGCAAAGCAAGATTAAAAAATCCACTATAAGTAGAAAATCTTTCAGGAGCAACTTTCAGAAAATAATCTTTCTTATATATTTCCCATTTGTTATAACGTTTTTGACCTGCTACATTTTCCCTGGCATATGTAGGACAAACGTCTTTGATTTTAACTCAATCCTATAACTCTGCAATCTATGAAATGACCAAAAGGTTTCTGTGAAAATTCAGCTAACAGAATACGAACACTTCGTTGACTGATACACTTTAATTTTCAATTAATGTACCATTATCACTGATAATTTGACACTTTTTGTCTTATAATATGTTTTTTAACATGTTTTAATGTAACTAATGTAGGCGTTTTTCAAACCACAATTCATCGCCCATTGCATTCCTATCACAATCAGAATGTATATTATATAATTTGCATATACGATGAGTTTTTTACAGTTTAAATTATTATAACAACAGTAAAAATCAGGTTGGTAACGCTCTTAGTAAACATTTTAGTCGCTCAAAGCCACAAAACTCTTATTATAGTATTAACACTCTATAACAGATATATTTTTGTCAATTCGTTATTAATAGTTCTTCACTCAATATTGTCATCCGTCTCTCGTTCAAAAATAAAGTCATAAATAAAATATGTTTTCATGTACACAAAGCAGACGTTTTTCGAATCCCCATGCTCGTATGAATAACGTTAACGATATTACTCATTTTCTTGTAACTTTATGGATATGCTGATAATTTTTCCCTAGTGCATGGGACCAAGACCTTTAATTTGAGACCCCTACCATATTTCTGCAATTCGTAAAACGCTCACAATTTGGCTCAATAAAGTTTGCTTACAGAATTATATGTATAGATTGCTTGGTGCTTCTCTTGGGATAAATTATTTTATCATCTTCACTCAATTTGATCATCTGTCGTCTCTTTTAAAATTAAACCTTAACACATGTTTTTAATGTACACAATGCAGACGTTTTTCGAATTCCCATGCTATTCTTATGGAGGACGTTTTACGTGATTTCTCATTTCCTGTTAAAATTATGGACACGCCGATAGTTTTCCCTCGTGTATGGGACTGACACCTTTAATTTGAGACCCCTCCCATCTTTCTGCGATTTGTATAACGCTCACAATTTTACTCAAGAAATTTCGCGTACAGAATTATATATATAGATGACCTAAACTAAATCTAACTATAGTAAAAGCCAGTGGGCAATTTCCATCAAAGTTGAGGCCTAAAAAGGTTTTAAAAAACACGAAATCCTTAACATTTTTCATGTATAGTGTTTGTAATTTACTTTAATCTGCCAAATATACTGCAATATCAATTTGAGTTTTGACATAAAAACCTTTTATTCTATTCGCTCTACAAGTTTGGTCCAATGAAACTTTGCCGTATCTCACCCCCTTCACCCTTTAAATTGGGCGTACTTTCAAAATTTTGAAATCTTTTCACAAAAGTCTTGTTGATTTAATAAGTTTTTTTACCATACTGGCACATAGATGCTTGAAGTTCAGTACATATTATGACCTCAACAGTTCTTTCAATAGTATCAGCTATTTTCCGATTTCATTCAAAGTTAAGTCCAAAAACATCGTAAAAACTTGAAGTTTTTTCATGTAAAGTGTTAGTAATTAACGTCAATCTGCTAAATATACTGCAATATCGATACATGTTTTGCCAGTGTTACGTTTTATTTTAGACGCTCTGAAAATTTAGTCTTGTGAAATTTAACTGTACCTCACCCCTTCACCCGTTTATAGGGGCGTACTTTCTAAATTGTAAGGTTCTTTCACCGAAAATGGTGCTATCCTAAAACTTTAAATTTACTATTATGGTACTTAGATGTTTGAAATTTAGTACATATTATAACTTCAAATAGGTCATACTATAGTAAAAGCCATAAGTCAATTTTAATACAAGTTTAGTCATTGTCATAATTTAGTAATTATCGTATTATTTGTTACACCTATAGCTAGGAATCCTGCCAATAATTCTCCCTAGATTAACCTTAGGGATTTTGTTAACCTTAGGACCAAACCCTACGTTAAGACAAAATTTGAGCTTTGATCTGTATTTTTTATCTGTATTTTTGACGTAAATTATTAAACGTTAATGAATTAGGGGGAACGAACTAGGGGGCATGGGGGCGGAGCCCCCATCGAGCCGTGGACGAGTATATTATATACATGCTAAAAATACACCTTATTTTTAGGTAACAAATTTAAATATGTTAAAAGTATGAATACTTTTAGCATTTAAATTTTTTTTAATGTCGTGTAGTTTGTTTTTTGTTAAAATGTGAATTTTACACTAAAAAATCGAAATTCAATTATGATTGTTGGGCAATAAAGGCTCAATTATACAGTTCCCCTGATGAACCCAACGGACTGAAATAGTAACCTGTATATTCTTCTTGAGAATATCCAATGCTTAGCTTTGTAACAATAAACAGTGATCGCCAAACGGCTTACTTGACTGAGTGTTGCATACTAGTGAATGTAAACTTATTATTGAGATCCATCCTATGTTATGGAAATTTTATATAAGAAAAAGTGGAATTTGGAAAGATTTAAGATTACGTCCAAAATAATATACAAAATTAACTTACATGTAAGGTTGAAAATGTAGCAAAACCACACCATCCAATCAAGCACAGCATGTACATCGGCATCACGGTTCCATAAACTTGGCAAGCGAGCTTTGAACACCTACAAAATCATAAAAATTGTTGGTAGCCGGACGGACAGTCCGAGCTTCAGAAATTACTTGGAAATTGTTTACCTGTTTTGACGGGGTGGCAGTCAAACCACTAATGGCAGATCGTGCCCGGGCCCTGCGTTCAACCCCGCGTTCGCCGTTGGAGACTGTTTGACGAGGTTTGACAGGGGCATCGGTGTCTTTATATGTTATATATTGTGACATAAAATACTGTGGAAGTGAAAATTCAATATGACGTTTTTATACTTATCTGTTAAACATAAAAGAATCTTAATATATAAAAATGAGTTATTTTTCTTCATTATCATATTTAAAATCCAGAAGGCAGGAAAATAACAAGTGGTTAACAATAGTGTATTTCGTTACAACGGCCGAAAATTGCGTTTGCCAGCCTTGAGATCGTGTTTCAAGTTCGAAACGAAGTCGAGAACATCAAACGGTCGAGAGCAGGAAAAACGTTTTCAGTCGAGTTACGAACGATATTTTTCATCACGTTACACTATGATATCTGTATACAAATGAAAAAATATATATTTGCCCATACCCATAACGTTCCTAACCTGGCGTGATCCATTGTGCTTCCTACATCAAAATTATGATTTTCGTTGTTAAAAATGAGGGACGAAAACAGGTGATATTGATGTGGTGCCATAAAAAAAATATCCCCGTTGCAGCGGATATGTGTAATTAGAGAATTTCCAATGCCTGTCTATACATTGATATTCAAGCATGTTTCATTTCCTTCTTTTTTCAGCTTGTGATGAATCATGCATGATCGTGGAAATACTTGAAAAGTGAGAGCACGTTTTAATAAGAAAAATAGATTTTTAATGATTTTAAATTGAGAATTTTAACGGTAATTGTAGAGATGATCTCAGTAGTGTAGAAAACTGATGCCTGGAACGTTTTTGGGGAAAATTACGGATCAATAAAATACCACGGGATAAACTCTGCGTAAGAATTACGTAACCGCGGATACGGGAGTTTACCTGACGAGAATACAAGCGGAACTGAACTTTCGGCAGCTGCAAATCATAGTGTCCCTCGCTTCTTTCAGATCAGTGCGGTCCGGCGCCGCACCGGACCGGACGTGTGGCGGCGACCGGAAGGCCCTATCATATCAAAGCGGCCGAGTCCGGCGATTTCCAGGCCAATATTATTCAAATTTTAAATACAAATCCCCATTTTTATATCTTTTATATAATTTAATTTTTAGTAAAATTTATAAATTTGATATTCCTAACGGTTTAGAAGATGGTAACTGTAGAAAGTTAGTTTTTGCTTTCAATACCTAAGAATAACATGAACAAATTCACAACCATTCCAGAGTTTTTGCGCACACGGTAAATGAATACGGTAAACGCTAAACGCTATTTAATTAATGGTGGATTTAGGTACTTTTGACGCTTAAAGCTACGAAAGTTCGTTGAAAAGTGGTCAATAGTAACCATTAAGCACTAATAATACAGTTGAAATATCCTGTGTAACATAATATACGAAAATTTGCCAACTTAAAAATAGCGTTTATCTTTTACCGTAAGATTTACCGTATGTTGCAAAAACTCTATTAGAGTAGGCCTAATACCAGGTTAGGTATTACGTTGCAAAGGATAGTTCAACTGTATGAATGGTGTCTAATAGTTACTATTGATCACCTTTTCAACGAGCTTTTGTACCTTCAAGCAGCAAAAGTACCTAAAATCGCCACTATTTAAATAGCGTTTAGCGTTTACCGTATTCAAGGCAGCTGGCTGGGTAGCTGAGTGGTTAAAGAGCTCGCATTTGAATCAGAAGGTAGCCGGTTCGATCCTGAGAAAAGTTAGTGCTTTTTGATGGTTCGACCCAGCTGCCTTTGGTCATTGGGCTATTAATTAATGATCCTGACAAATAAAACAGCTGATATTTGTCAGTAACAAAGCTACACCTCATCTGATCCATCACAATCATCACACTCATCCCTTCAGTCATACTCACCTTAAAATACGCACCACAGAGTGCGTCGGTGTTTCAAATAAAGTATCAAAGTATTTACCGTACATGCAAAAACTCTCTATTGTCTCTGAGCATTTTACGTTAAACAAAACTGTCGAAGCATGAAAATAAATGCCTTACCTACAATATTGGATTGGTGAAATGTCTTTGATTTAGTACTATATGTAATTTTCGTAATGTATCAAAATAAATTGCTCGATTTCGACCAACAAATGCTGTAGGATACAGGTATTATTTTTTTCTACCTGATTCTTTTTAAGAATATTGGAGAGGGGGAGTGATTTAACCTGTAAACAAAAAATTAAAACTCGTGACAAACATGTTCGAGTATCAGATTTCTTTAAATAACGTTTTAAATCAGTTATAATGTCTTTCAGTAACTCCTAGTCAGCTGTTATATTTTTAAGCCAAACCTATGCCTTATTAAAAGTAACAGTTCTAAAGTAAACTGATTAAAAAACAACTTCTCTAATAATATTGTAAAACTGATACACAATATGTTGTGATGTAAAATTACCCGCTGGTATAAAGCAGTGAAAAAAATAATAAAAACAAAGGGCTCCAGACAATTGGACATTAGCGAGGATAAACGAACCCCCGCCACCATCTCTCCCTAGAAGGTTCAGGTTTTAAAAAATTGGCTATATATGAAAACAATTATGCTTTCGGGTTGTGTTATAATAAAAACACATCTCCCCATGCTTCCGTTACAAAAACACGGTTATGGTGTTCTTTTAAGGATTTCTCCCACAACACTGGCCTCTGGTTGACCAAACTTATCAGGTGCTTGATGTCAATTCATTCCTCCATGTCGTACACAGTGTTTATTAAAAACTACAGTTCAACAAGAAAACTGTAGAACCAACACTAGTCAACCACTGAGAGATAGAGAGTGAAAAATATTCGATTTACGTCCGGCGAAAACCCTGCCGGAACGCATTGATGTGAACACGTCGATAAAAACCAATGTAAGAAACAATGTACGGTCCGGTGCGGCGACGGAAGGTACGTTTTTGCTTTCCGGCGGTCTTCCGGCGCCGGACGTCCACCGTGGTTCGACCGGCCGCTGCCGCACTAGTATGAACGCTCCCATTAGGATCAACAGTCATAAAATTTTCGTCCGGTCCGGTACGGCGCCGGACCGCGCTGTTACCACGCCACAATATAAAAATAAAATAGCCATTCGAGGAGGCCGCACTAGCACAAAACCAAACAATAATTAATTGTTCTGTAACCAATGGTTTGGCTTAACAACAGGAATACTGTCCAGTAACAAACCCTCCTTCAGTACAATGCCAAATAATTATCTATCCTTATAATTCATTAGGGATTCGTCTGTTACATCCCTTCCTCTCCTGATCTACTTAACCGATTTTTAAGATTGAGGCTTTTAAGTTAAAGTTTATGATCTGGCGAATGATGATTAAAAATGCCATTTCGTTTCGGGATTTGTTATCCTATCAACACCTTTCATCCTACTAACACCTTTGATTTATTTGTATAGATGTTGTTTTGAAAGGTTGACGAAATTTCATTATAAGATTTTGCATTATTTTCATGCTTATTTTCCTCCGTTTATCTTAGCTTGTGTGCATGGTAGGAGAAATCCACGCATACCGTTTGATTGGTATTGTCTTGTAGATGAGCAGAATCGAATTGTAATTCACATGAGCCAACAGGGCTCCGCTTTATATGTTTTCAAATTTTCAATGTGAATCGTTGAGGAAGAAAGGCAAGAATCGTTAGATAGCTGTTGTAATAACAAATTATAGAAAATCAAGAAGAGGTGATTATTTTAAAAATAATGTTTTAGCCATAATAGTATATTTCGTCCGGAAAGTGGTCGTTATCGGTGCAAGATCGAGTTTCAAGTACGACGCGAAGCCGAGTACTTGAATTCGAACGAGCACCGATATACCACTTTCGGACGAGTTACGAACAGTACTTTTCACTATACCACCTTTAATAAATTTACAGTTAGAATAAAAATTAATAAATTTTAACCTATATACCCCCTCTTACGTTGTTATTTGTTTATCTTGTATTTGAAATATTTACAGCTGTTATTAAAAATAAAAATAAATTAACTTGTTTAGTGTCCCGAAAACCACTGTTTCTCGGTCTAGTCCCGAAAACTTTGTTTACCAACACGTTTATCCAACCCATCGGGAATCAACTAGTTTAGATCACAGCTGACCGTTTCGAAAACAACGTTTATCGCGATGGTTTAATGAAAAATATTTTTATACTGGAGTCGAGATCAAATGAATTTTTGGTCGAATTACGATCTGGTGGTGATTTCTAGTTTTAAATAGTTACCATACAATTTATCACTCTCTACAATATTGTTACTCTCTCAGTTTCGCGGGATTGCAACACTAGTCAAAAATGAAAATGCCATAATATTGTAACGATATAAATCGCAAATACGCACTTTACTTGAACCACGGAGAGAAGTTGCATGTCACGGTGACCAGTGATTAATCTCTCTACCTGCTTTTCACAGGGCGGACACGGAGTCCACTCCAAATTAGGGTCCGGGGTTTGACTCACCGTCCGCCCTGTCATTTTTTGGAAGATTGACGGTTGAATGGATTACCTTAGGAATCTCCGTTCTACAATCAAACTGTTAACTGGCAACATGTCAGGCTGATAACGCATTTTAGTTTTCTTGTATTACAGAATCAAACTTTAAGAAAGAAATTACAAAAAGTAGGCCTGAACAAAAACTTCTTTAAACAACTAAATGTTTAAAAGTAAAATTAGACTCTGTATTAGGAAATGTACAGTTTAAGCGAAAGCCATGAACGAAAATGCTGCGTAAACGGCTGGTGAAATGTAACATAAAAACTGTTTAAGTTTTTCATTATTTTGATCTGAATCTCAAAAATTTCCACCTGCTGAAGTAAAATTTACTGAATCCTGTGTCCATAAGAATACATGACAAATTTAAAGGCCAGTGAGGTGGAAACAGTGTACTCTAAACATGTTAATACACCTGTATGTTGCCCAGAGCATTCTTCCCTGCCAAACTTTAGCCCAAGCGTAGAAGTAGCTATAACATGATTGAACCAGAAACAAACAATAATATTTGCAAACATAAATTGACTTTTACATCATTAATGTTACTTGTATTAAAATAATATATCTCAAAAGAGTTAAGGATTGAAAATATCTTACTCTAGTCTTAAAAAGAATTATTTTATATGAATACAATGGGTTTATTATGATGTTAATTATCATTTAAACCAAATTTGTTATGAATAATTTTACTAATTAAAGTAATAAGCTACTAAAAGACAACATTCTTACATTCATAGAAAATCTTTCTTGTTATCAACATATTTTAGACTCATATTTTAAATAGAGCGGTTTAGTATAACATATCTTGGGCTTAGATGCAGTTATTAAACATAAACATACCTATTTGATATGATAAATAGGACTTAAAATTAGATGAAGTAAAAAATAAATTACCGTTTATATAGAGTACATGCTAATTATACAAACAAAACTAATAATTATGTAATGGACATAAAAAACTCATATATACCTTAGAACAATCAAATGATGTTTTAAAAAGGTGTTTAATTTCTTTTCGGCCATTTCGTTATAACTTGCATCAAATTCTAATGACTGATTGATTGAAAATTGGTCATCATCTTTCAAATTTTCTGGATTTATCTTTGTTGGTTCCCCGTGCCGAAACTCTTCCTTACTTAAATCATGATTCAACACATTCTCTCCTAGAATTCTCAAAAGTTCGAAAAACCTAGCGTTTAACTTCATTATCATAAAGTAGAAAGCATCATTTATAATAAGCCTGATGGTGTTACATAGAAAGAAGATGAACTGTATGAACACGGTGATTTCATATTTGATTGGTTCATGGCAGTTATAAGGACACCAAGTCTCAAGTCTCAATACTCTGCTTTGCTCTCCATGAAAACCTAAACTTTGCATTAAAGGTTGAAAAGAAAACAGACAAGTTGAAACGACACATATTAACACGCCGAATACAATGTGAATTCTGAAAAAACGAATGACAGGGCCGATACATTTTGTGACTTCTTCCTCACCAATCACCTCTGACAAAGACTTTGCCACATCTTCCATAATTGCCTTCACTTCAACAATTTTGTTATGGTTGAAACGGAAACAAAAGGAGTTATACATGGTCAACAAAATACTTATGACTACGCAAAGGTAGGTCGGGTAGGCACCATGCAAGGGGTCTTCAGGGTCTCCAAGTGAATGAGTCAGCAACTGATACGATACAGCTAAAAACATAGAAAAGAGAAAAAATTCTGTAAGATGATGATAAGCATGACGCAATTTGGAGACTTTATCCCCTGGATAGAAACCAACAATCGCATATACTCGATTGAAATATATCATTTCTTGGAAATTTAATATCTTCTCAACAGGCATTGCGAACTTGTCTATGCAACTAATTTTTGTTTGCTTGAGTGCGATGCATATGAGTTAAAGTTACATTTACTTAAACGTAGTAAATTTTTATGAGACAGTGATGAATCTGCTATTACACTAATGGAATAAACAACTTGAAAGAGTGATTCAATTTAGTTTATGATTTAATGCAAACGGACTACTTTGTATTAATGTATAATAGACTGTCGTTTATACTTCCTTAATTCTCTCTTTTGAGCATCAAAAAGTATAAGTGTTAAAGAACAACGCTAGTAATGTACTTCAAAGCCACAATTGATCTTATTATCCAGAATTTAATAAAGACTAAAATGCAATGTTACTGATAACTCCTTTAACTATATCCCTGTGAAACTGAACTACTGAACAACCTCTCCTAATGTCTCAAACGGCCTTATTTGCGATTCCATCAATGATATAGCAGCCTATAATTAACGACTAATAACAACTTTTCTCCCTATCATGAAGTGTTCCGTGTACGCAAATTAGCATTTCAAACATGCAACCTACTTGTAAAAGTTAAATTAGTGTCAACATGACGTAAGATATGCTTCTTATGAGAAAAGTGTAAGTTTTCAATAAATCCAAATTTTAGCGGCAAGTATAATATTCTATCGTCCTAAAACCTCAAAATTTTAGAATTTTTTTAACATTTAATAAACTTTCCATAGTCTATTGAATGCTGACTCATGAAATTCAAAACCACTCTTCAGTCGCCAGTCATGAACATTTGCACGTGGCTTAACAGGGGTGCAAACCAAATTTGGGCCTAGCCTGGGTTAATGTGATAAACAATTAAAGGTGAGAGTTCTCTAAAGAACCTGTGTACGTAATGGAATTTTTAATGTCTCTTTAAAAAAAGGTGGGTGGTTTTTCAGTGGCTTCAGGTAGTATCCATTCCACAGCGCCGTCCAACTCCTCTTTCTCATTTCCTCTGCCCCCAAATACCGTCGACCCTTGGAGGGGCCGTATTTAGCTGTCGATGGTCAGTCAGGTGGTTTGTTCTCCATTTTGAAATCACACACGGGCACTCGTTCCTCAAGACAGAGTAAAATACATATAACTACAATACATATACTGAGACACTAATTTTTTACCTACAAATAAATACCCGGTAGTTTTTTAGGTGATAGGCCTACTGTATGTGTAATAATGTAAAGTAGTGCACGTGTTGCTCGACATCGAGCAACTTATTTTGATAGAATACAAAAGTTACATTTTCTTCTAAATCAATGACATCCGATCAATCCAATACTGTGAATATCAGTTATCACCAAAAACTACAGCTTGTTAACAGATGTTTAAAATGCTTAAACCAATCTCAATGTTATTGTAGTGGGACAATTTCAGATTTAATTTGTGGATAGTGCCCTTATTTTAAGTCCGATTATCACCAATTTTTTGCGTCAACAACTACAGACCAAGCCCTATCCAATGACACAAAAAACATGAAAATCGGTTGAGAATTGTAGGAGGAGTTCTCTACACAAAAAAACCCTTGGCGTATTAAATAAGTATAGATGTTTTTGAGTGGTGCGTTAAATAAAATATTTAAACTGTAAAAAAATATAGCCCTAAGTTCGTTACAGTTTTTGTTCTGCATATGGAAATATATAGGGTGTTAGTGAACTCTCTTTAAGAAAAATTTAAGATTTGTTCCTCGGGCCAAGACAAAGGTTTACTAAAATGGGTATAAAAGCCTCCGTTAAGCTGCAGCTTCCATTTAATCAGAAAATAATTTTTTACTTCTGTAACAGATGGCTGTATTCAATTCATATTTGATATTAAGCTTTATACAACCAATGTTCATTTTTTGGGGGGGAAAATTATTTTTCCGATTTGTATTTTCAAAATGGTGGCCATTTTAATTTTTGAACTAAAATATCTGAAACACGATGATTTTATAAAACATTTACTAGACACGCAAAAAGTTTATAAATGGTTTATTTGACCTAATCTGCATCAATTACAGTAGAAAATAGTTGTTGTCATGCAGAAAAATTACTCAGTCATTTGTTGTCAGATAGTAAGAAACTTGGTACCATTGGTTAGATAATTTAATTTGGCAGGTTTTTGTCTGTTGAAAAACTTTGATAAAATTTACTGGGTCTTAAATATTTTAGTTTAAAACTTTAAAATAAAAAACAACAGTGAAAAAAAGTGAAACTGATTAACCCATTAAGGCCCATGATCCCCATCTGGGACTTTAAGAATTAAGACTGGAGTAAAATGTTATATGGCATCATTAGAATGAATTTAATTGACATTTTAAATTGAAAATATAATTATCTTTCGTATTTCAAAGCCGTAATGGCACACACACAGTTAACAGTAGTAAAAAGTAGCAAAATCAGTGTTGACCAAGGTGCAACTCTCAAAGAATCAACCGATCCCGTCAACTTCCACGCAAGCCTGCCACCGTTTATTTAACGTGGGCCCTCCCACCAACGTTACCACAGATCGGCTAACCCTTTAAGAGTTGCACCACCAGGTCAGGGTTTGGTCGTGAGCGGATTCGAACCCGCGCCGACGCAGACATCCTGGCCAAGGATGCCTACGCCTTAGCCATCTGAGCTATCACGACCAGCAGCCTAGACACGAGAATTAGGGTTATGAACAGTGCGCGCCCCTAGCGGGACAGACTGTAGGCCGTTGGTATGCGAGTTCGCTACGAGAGCGCAGCACTAACCCACCGCACTAAATTTAAAAGAAATAATTTGGCATTAAATGGGTTAATAGTAGAACATTAATTAAGTTCAAAATACCAAGATAACTGAATTTGGTTTTCACAAACATTTTGTATTGAGTAAAACATACAACTTATATATAATGGATGTTTGTATTTGAAATTTCCAAGATTCGAACCTGTGACCCCTAGCTTTTGTACACTCTGTATTTATAGAACGTTAAAACTATTTTAAATTATTCCTAGGAATCAGTTTAGTGGGAAATAGTTTTATTTCAAGATTGTAAGACAAACTGTGTATCTTTAGGCTAATCAATTTGAGACACCTCACATAAGACACCCGGTATTTCTACACCTTTCAGTTTATTTATTTTTTTTATTAATTTTGTAATTTGTCATACAAGTTCATTTAACATTTATAAATATAATTCAGAATCTGGCTTAAGTGAAAGGCATATCTGTCTGAGTTTATAAATTATATAGAGTTTGTATGATTAAAAGAAAATAAAGTACTGTAGTACAAAAAAATTGTCTTAAAGCCCTACTAAAGTTGATTTTATTGTGCATTGTTTCAACGTAAATTTTACAATTACCTTCTTAATGATCATTTTGCAATTGTTATTGAATTCACAAATGATAACTACACTTTTACGTCAAAACAAAACTTTATTTACAGTACACAACATCGTTTACACATTCGGTTACTGGTTTCGACAACCTATGCTGTCATCGTCGCACCGATTTCGCACTGAACAAGATGGCGGATGGTGGAGGTGGTGGTGCTTCACATTATAAGAGCGATGCTGTAGCTCCCACGATACTCTTCATTCAACAACTTTCTCCGTCTGTCTTTTTATTTTTCTAATTATTTAGTGTAAAGAAACTGTTATAAACGTGAATCTCCATAGTTTTTTACATCCTCAGTAACTAATAACATTTACAGGCTACCATATTTTTACTATATGATAATTATTAATAAATAAAAAGTAAAATACCAGGTGTAATTTTTATACGAGACACCACTGTACTTAATAAAAATTCGTATAAATTACTATTAATTATTACTGTTGTGGAGAAATGATGTGTCACGTATGATAGTTGTCATATGGTGATTGTTTACAATTTTGTTTACCTTGACAACCATGTTCTGAAATAAGTTTATGTAGAATTTTTTTATTAAAAAACAGGTTTTGTTAACACTCATTAATTTTTTATTAATATTTGATTTTGGGTTAAATTAAAACTATAATTTTCGATAATTTAATCTATTTCCAACATTTTTGGTGGCGACCGTGTGACAGGACATGACTTTAAAATAATTAATGAGTTTTTTGACCCTGTTTATTTGTTCAATCTAGATACTTTGTTTTGATTGATTAATTTCTGTGACAGTCGTTATTAAACTTTAAGAAAATGTCAGAATTAGTCAAAAGTAAGAAATCAAGACGTGCTGTGCGACGAGTATTTACTTTACTCATTAAAAAGGTGGAAGAGCTTTTGGATAAAAGAGATATAGATCTAGTTGAAGTGTTGGCTCAACTTGAATTGACAAATTCACATTATCTCACGTTAAACGATTTGAATGTGATTATTTATGATCTTTTATTGAAAACTGAGGCTAAAGATGAGGATCTTGATGAAGAACTCCAATCACAAAGTGAATATTCAGTACAATATCACGTTATATGTAATAAAGTTGAAAAGCTGAAAAAAGAAATAGAAAAGGAACAAAAATCTGAAGACAGCAATTCTGAACTACCAGAAAAAAGTTCTTGTTCTGCTTTGGACAAAACAGGTCGTTCATATAAACTTCCTAAATTGAAATTTAGAGAATTTAACGGCGAACTTGGGGAATGGTTGCCGTTTTGGTCCCAATTTAGGAAAATTGATGAAGACAAAATGATGGACCCTGCAGACAAGTTTCAGTATTTGGTGATGGCTATGACAGTTGGATCTCCTGCTCGAGAACTTGTAGAGAGCTACCCTGCAACCGCAGACATGTATCGGGAGGTGGTAGAAGCCCTTAAAAACCGATTTGGAAGAGATGACCTGTTGAAAGAGTATTACATGCGACAAATGTTATAACTTGCAATTCAGAATGTAACAATGACTGAAAAAGCATCGTTGTCGGTTCTGTATGACAAAATATAGTCTCATTTGAGAAATCTACATTCATTGAGAGTAACATTTGATCTCTGTGCCCCACTACTTCTACCCCTGGTTACATCTAGTCTACCGGAAGATATTTTGAAACTCTGGCAAAGAACCAGCAATCAAAACTTGAACAAACGTGACAGCTCATCCAAAGAAGTTCTGGAGAACATTTTAACTTTCCTAAAAAATGAAGTAGAAGGAGAGCAAAAGGTGTCTATGGCATTAGAAGGTTTTGGCATTTCAAAACCTAAACTTAAAACACAGACGAACCGAAAGATTATTTCCAGTTCTAGCTCTGATAACGCTGCTTCCTTTATTACACACAAACAACAAACTGAAGGTGTTGGTTCAGTTTCAAAACAAAAACATCCATCGGCAGCTGCATTAGTAGTAACAAAAAGCATGAATAGTTCAGTTTCATGTGTGTTTTGTGACAAAACTCATAACTCGCAACATTGTGTAAAAGCTCTCGACATGACACTTACTCAACGTAAAGACATTTTGAGAAAAAAAGGAGCTTGCTACAAATGTCTAAAATGTCGCCACATGAGCAATTCCTGCAAAGCATTTGTTAAGTGTGCAGTATGTTCACGAAAGCATTATCCCATCATGTGTGAGGAAATAAAGAAAACAACTGATGAATAGAAAAAAACCGAATGATTCCCAAATCCAAAATACAAATGAAGGAAGCTGCTTTAGCCAAGTTTTTTATTCAAGCAATCATACCTCTTCAGTGATTTACTTGAATACAATCGTAGCGAAACTTGCTGTTGGAAATAAGGAACACTCTGTACGCGTGTTGATGGATTCTGGAAGCCAAAAAAGTTACATTTTAAAATCCTGTGCGAATGATCTAAAATTAAAACAAATTGGTAAAACGTTGACAAGACAAGAACTCTTTGGGGGACAAAAAACCTCTCTCAGATCCCATGGAGTATTTTCAATCAAGCTAAAGTCAATTAATGACTCCTTTGAAGAAGATTTCACGGTTCTGGACACTGGACAGCATTTGTGGTTTTATCCCCAAAGTATCTGATATCACTATATATGAGTCTCTGAAAGCTAAAGGTATAATCCTCTCCGACTTTAGCGAGAAACAAGATGACAACCAAGATATTCAAATACTTCTTGGAGCAGACAGCTGGCCAAAACTCTTAACATCGGAATACATGAAAGTTAACGAAAGATTGGCAGCTATGAAGACAAAACTCGGATGGTCTCTCATTGGGGAATCTGAAAGACACAGAAGACCGAACTCCATATCTACAATGTTGACAATCTACAACTCGTCACACAGAGCTTTCACATTTTTGGGAACTCGCACTCTTGGGCATCAGGGATCCTGGAACAAAGAAAATTTGAAAGGGATGAACTGTGAAGAAAAAACTGACTCGCAATCTACTACCTATGGTAAAGACTCTGTGAGGACTCGAAGTGGTTGCATTGTGAAGGCTCAAGAAATTTTGGACTTATGATTGAACTAATGATTAACTTTTGAGTTTTGATTTGTCTTTAGAATGTTGGTATATATAGTTTGTAAATTGTTAGACGATTTATACAATTTACAAAGGTGGGGAGTATGTGGAGAAATGATGTGTCATGTATGATAGTTGTCATGGTGATTGTTTACAATTTTGTTTACCTTGACAACCATGTTCTGAAATAAGTTTATGTAGAATTTTTTGATTAAATAAACAGGTTTTGTTAACACTCATTATTTTTTTATTAATATTTGGTTTTGGGTTAAATTAAAACTATAATTTTTGATAATATAATCTATTTCCAACAACTGTATTATTATAAATTATACTTATACAAAACCTTTGGCATGTGCTGTTCTTGAATGTTACATCCCTCTTTGGTCACTTCTTAGAATTAATGTGCTAGAACTTCCAATACTGTCTGATGGACCATATCATTCCTAAACGTTTTTCAGAGTAATTAGGATATGCGGTATCTTGACGCCACACAGCTTATATTTCTATGCAAATAAGACTTGGCCATGAGTGGATGATGGCATTACGGATTTACAACTAACACTGGAGTTAAGGTTCAGAGAGAGAAAAGTGATGGCAGTGTAATAGCGGGTGGGTAGGTAAAAGTAACCGGTGGAATCGTGGTGACAGGTGCGGACTTTCATTGCATTTTATAGCGACTAAGAACGAGTGCGGAATTCCGTGCTACCAAAATTACTTTTTGCAGTATATCGAGATAGTTTAATTCAACGGTACTTTCTATGTTTGCATTTATCTTTACCATCAGTTTTGTAAATTTCCTGAGGAGATATGTTGAAGTAAATCAAACAACCATCATTTACAATCATCATTTACAACCAGTGCTAAAGTATTGGGTGCGCAATTGATTATGCTGTAGTTCTGTAAAACTTTTAAACAATGCTTAGTAGGCCTACACTAACGGTAAAATGAAATAGGCTGTTACGTTGTGGTTGGATTTAAACCAACAGCACACTCATCAGTTTGGTCACAGTTAATGTCGATAAGTTAATCAGAAATGGTGGAAATTTCACGGCAATGCGCAGCGCAGATTGATCGAAACGAGATGCTGTCTGTGATGGAGCGGTTGTGACAATGCGGCTGTGGCTTTTTAATTACACAGAAAACAAGTAATTTATTAAAGTCAATAAATATTGTAATGGGGGAACAGGGTTAATAGCTTTTATTTATTTATAAATTGTTAATTGTTGGGTTCTAAATTGTTAGCCTCAGGTAAGGTCAAGGAAGTAATAAGAGGAGGAAGTATTTGAGTTTGCTGTTGTGCGAGTAAGCTGTAACTGTTATTAAACAATGAATTGTTTGATGGCCTATTGGTAGGTCTGATTTAAATAGGTCAGCAGACTTAGATCTGTTGGAGTTAGTCATGTGGATTCTCATTGACCAACTAAATATTTTCTTTAACCATTTTTTTTACAGGAAGAAATACTTCACACAAAAAATAAAAGTAAGCCCAAATAAATATTAACAAAAGAGCAAAAACTTTAAGCTCAACCTTGGAGTTAAATTATTTCTGTTTTGCATGTAATGTTTTGAAGTTACTATGCTTTTTCAAAAGCGATATATATTAACTTGCTGTATTAGTTTTAATTTAAATAAAAAATTAAATATCGTACTTCATTGTTTTCATTATAAAATCTTTTAATTTGAAACATTTTGCTCTAACCTCTTACTACAATACAATCTTTATTGAATTAATCCAAGTTCAAGATGAACTGACTAACATAGAAAATTAAAATATCATTTAAAACATGAAAATATAAATCAGTAGAAATTTCTTAAAAAAGAATTGTTGTCATCTACTTAAAACTACTTAAAAAAATTCGTTTTCGTCTTCTCTTACCATTTCTACATATTGCATACGTCCTTTTTTTAGCAGACCTAAATTATATATTTCTTTACATTTTTTATGCTAGCGAAATCGGTTAAAATAAATTAGTTGTATGTAATATGTACATTTATACCTCGACTGAGCCAAAAAGGGTAAAAGAAGAAACATGAATTGCTTTGACAGTAAATTACTAGAATTTAAGTGCTAAATAATGCTTTTACTACTTGAAAACATGCGTATTCTTCTCTAAGAGTTGTATCTATGTAGTGTCTCTATTCTTTCTTGATTCCTCCAACTTCGATTATAAAGAGATAAAAAGTAACAAGGCTGTTTATTACCTGAAAACATTCAAAGAGATTATTACAATATGTCACTTCTTTTGTTAATCGTGTAAACAATTTGAATGAAAGATATGGTTTACTAGATTTGTTTCGTATTATTTAATAATCCTATATAGTAAAATAATGCAAATTAGTGTATATTATGGTCCCTAAATAATATTAAACATACTGAACACTTGATAAAATGTCTAAAGTCCATAAAATAAAAATTGAACCTTATTTACACCCATCTAAGCCGCTATTTATTCGATTTGTTTACTGCTCCAGATGATCCAAATCCTATACTAAAATTTGACTCAACTACTGTTTTATAAAATTGTTTTGTTGGCAAAGTAGACAACCTCAGTTCAATGAATAATACGAAACAATATGAAAATAACGAAAGAATGACCAGTAAATTTGCAGTAACTTTGAAAGTAATAAAAAAAACCTACATGGAAATTTTTTGGTTTAAATAAAGGGAGTTTACTTGTTGTAAATCATTCCGTTTACTTTATTTCAACTTACGACTCACAGAACAATTTGTTTATACGTTTGTTTTAGTTTTGAACTATCAATTATTCTTTTAGTTTTAAATAAAAACCAAAAATGTAATGTCTTATGTCCTCTAACTTCTTAAAACTTTCATGTAGTCTTACACACTTCAGTATTAAACCACTAATTTATTGTTATCTCTGATATTCAAAAGAAATTATTAAAAGGTGAAGTTATAGAAGATGAAATATGAAGAAATAAGAAATAAAACACACAAGAAGAACATTTTTAGTATTATGAAACGAAACGATATGGAAATAAAGTGGAAACAAGAGACCGAGAAAAATAAAAACATTTTGAATGACGTTAAAAATACTGATATCGATTTCCGATACAACTGGAATATAAAAAAATTAAATAATAAAAAAAAATTATTGTTATTTTTGGTTTTTGTAAATTCCTATAGACTATATTGTCAAAACCACATTAACGAATAATAAATTATTGCTACATTTTTTCAAAATGCTAAAGAAAAGTGTTTAGTTTCCATGCCATGTGTGTGGGTTTCCATAAATTTTGTGACTAACAATACTTGTAAAACATCATATTTCATTAACAATTATCATAAACATAACCCCTCGTTTTTGACGGGCTGTTAACTAGTTAAAATGTAAAAGTCCCATCAAAATAAAAAATTGCTAAATGAGTAGTGTTATTTTTATTGATATTTATTTCGGATCGTCTCAGATTGGGCTTATCTGTTATCATTAGCTAACAAGGTTATATTAGTTCAAGGCTACCATTAGCTAGCCGTCACAATCAGAGACAATAAGTCGGTTATTATGATGTACAGTTCGTTGCGTATAACACGCATAAAAATTAGAACTATAAAACACATACGGTAGTAATTGAAAGCAGTGATCAATGTATACATAGCTAAATACCCCTGTCGCAGCAGACCTGCGTACTCAGCGAATTTCCAAAGAATTATTGTTTCAACATCAAAGAACTTTGTGGCTTTCTTATATAATTAATAATCTTTACAAGGAAATATAATATATTTAATGGCATTATATTTCTGAGTAAATTATTTTTATTTAATAATTTATATATTAATATTTATATTGCAATAAATGACTTTTTTAACAGTAATAAAACTGCATATCCAAAGCTTCCATGCAAAAGGAATGATTTGTTTACAAATTCCAAAACATAAACATTTCAAATTTGACAAATATGAAGAAGACAGCTGATCAGCTGATTAGGAACAGGTACCTTATTATCCTATCCCCATCTCTCTTGCACCCATTATACACTTACTAGGGGGCCTGTGCAGCGCAATGCGCTGCATTTATTAGGGTGCCTGGTGATCAAACTTTGCTCCATTGTAATACTTTGAAAAAAAATCACTATAGTGAAAATCAGATAGAACATTATTGGTTTTTCATCGATCGATCTTCATTACCAATTCTCCAACTTCCCAATGTGATAGTGTTGAGATGTGGTGCTCATTCTTTTAGATATAAATTAGCTTAGATTGCGTAGTTGTTCTTTTGCCGATATGTCTTAGGGCCGTTGTCTAACCCCCCTATAAAATTTATAATAAATTCACAGATGTTGGATCCACATAGTTCACCAAACATAAAACTTAAATTACAACACAATAAAAATCAATATTTTATTACTCCCCGGTGCCGTATGAGTTATGCAGCACTCACTGCGGCTGTTTTTGTAGTACTACTGTATGAGGTAGTCAGTGACATAGTGAATGAGTCTACATTAACCAAGGATAATTAAGGGATGATTATTAAGGATGATTATTATTAATACATTATTAAGGGGATTTATGCCTAACTCCCCTTTAACTTAACTTTCCATGACGTTACAAAATTTAAATAAAGAAATCACAAAAATTAAGAGAACCTACATCTTTGTTGGTGTGGTCTATTTTTATTTTGGTTAAAAATTTTCTCTATTAAAATCATTTTTGTAATAAGCTTGTTTTCTATACTGGAGGTAAAAAACGTTTAAATGTTGTCTTTTACACAGTTTTTTTTTTTTTTTTTTTTTTTTTTTTTTTTTTTTTTTTTTTTTTTTTTTTTTTTTTAAATATGTGTAGCGTTCTGCATAAAACATGTAAATGCTATAATAGTAAATAAAAAGATTATTACACTTACCTTTAATACCTTTACAACCAACTATCCCTTTTCCTTATAGTTTACAGCAGTTTGATAGTGTACAGCAGTTTGAAAACCCATGCACACAAATTTAGTGTTCTATTTTAATATTTGTTACCTTTCATTATTGTTTCAATACCAGTCGGACAACCAATACTCATGTAAAAAATTTCAATTTCCAAAATTGTTTTCGTAAACAAAAATTAATTTTTCAGGGTTAAATTACCAAACTTATTCTTGTGCCCAAATACGCGTAAATAAAACTTTCAAGCAAAATCTACCTGCTGAATTTTGAGAAAAGGTTGAAACCTCAGATTAGACACTCCTCGTATTAAAGTATGAAATTGTGTTGATATTTCGGTACCAGTTCAATTTGCTTATAATCAGCTTTTAACATGTGTTTGTTTGTTTAGCTATCAACAGCTGTTTTATTTAGCAATTCAATATAAATTGTTCCCCATGTTAATCTTATGGAAAAAAAATGAACTTTGAGGGCTTCCCGTGAGCTTCAGAATTAAAATATCAAAAATCTAAAACCTTATTGCAAAACTACGAACTGAGACCTTTCTTTTGACACCTCAAACTTTAAAATTGGTCCAGAAATAAGGGAGGAGTAGTGTTAACAAAAAAAGGGCATCACGTATTATATATATATAGATTTTCCATGGTAGTCCCATGGGATTTAGCATGTAGGTTTGCTGCCATGTGGGTTTTTGATCAAATCTTAATTACTCACCACCTAGTGAAGGTTCATAAAAATTTTTATTGATATATGTTGATAAATAAGTGATATATAACTTTTTAAAGATTTACCCATAAGAATAACATGGGAAATTTCATTTGAATTTTCTCTATAACCAGTTAAGCTATTGTAAAGATTCAAAGTACTAAATTGTTTGTTTTTTAAGCTCTTTTAAATGGTTTTAGTTAAATTTGAAAATTTAGGTCCAAAAATGCCAAAAACCCATTTTTGACCCCTTTGAAACCCCATAAAACCCCGTTCCCATAACCCGACAAAGCTGGTTAGCGAACTCATGAAAATAGACCTGGTCTTACACCTTCATACCAAATTTGATCAAAATCGGAGGTCTGCTTCAAAAGTTATCGGTACCACGGACACACACACATATATACATATATATGAAAATGAACGAACGGTGTTTTTGGCTTCTGGGGACCTCAAAATGAAAAAGTAAAGTGGTCCCGGGCTTAGGTCTTACCATGGCTACTACCGTAATAGCGTATTCCCTATAGGGAAATTCGCTAAAATGAGGATATTTGATAAAACAACAACAACTATAACGACATCGAATATGTCTGCAAAAGAATTATTGCCTTCTGCTTCCATTCAACCTATCAGCTAAATTGTTCACAAAAAAATTTATCGTGATGGTACAATATAATATGTGTTTTGAGGGTGGCGTTCTCACTTCCTCATAATGATATCCCTACTTATCTGGTTCTCTTTGAGAGTGACCATGTAACAAAGTTTATGCGGAATAGGAGGATCATTTGCAATAAAATACGTAGTCTATATTACTTATATCTCAAAGCCTCTCATTATGTGGGGTTTACACTCACATTGCTTAATAACTGCCTACCTTTACCACAAAATGTCAGAGTTAATTATTTAAAAACCTGAACTAATGACCTTATTTAAAGAAATATATATTTTGCTATCTATATAACCAATGTGTTAATTCCACGTTAATTTCTTAATCAATTTTCTACTCAATAAAAAGCAAGCTCTCACCCAAGTGAAGGTAGTGCAGCTAAGTCTCATGTTACGAGACCCAAAAGCTCCCACCCGCACTCTGGTGTTGGCTCGTTGCATTACCAAGATCAAACTTGAACGGAACCGACGGCTACATTTGTACCAAGGTCCGTGAGCCATCGGGCCAGCCACCTTGCCACTCTGTGCAACACAACACTGTAAGTGAACCATTGATTGTAAAAAACGTAGGATGATAGCTATGAAAATGTACGTAAATCACATGTTCAGTTCCTTATCAACCGAAATGAAAAATAACCTATTGTTGAAAAAATAAATAGTATTGGGTTTTTTTCTGACAATATCTTCAGAGTTATGAGTAAAAATCTAAGGATTATGTTGTGATACTCCATTTTGCATAC
The DNA here is from genome assembly GCA_030545055.2 of Neoaliturus tenellus. Lineage (NCBI taxonomy): Eukaryota > Metazoa > Arthropoda > Insecta > Hemiptera > Cicadellidae > Neoaliturus > Neoaliturus tenellus. Next base: position 105,163,678 of record CM061536.1, on the reverse strand, counting down.
AAAAAATTTAAACAAAAAATTTAAATTTTTGTCAGTTTTAGTATATATATTTTTTGGGGAAATCATACAATAGTTCAAAATGGACCTTCTTAACAAACTTAAAGAAAAAATAGTTTCCAACACATTATATGAGTAAGGTTTACAGTATGTTTAAAAATGATACGAGACTATAAGAGTTTAAGGTTGTGCATGAAAAAATTGTTTCCAATTTTGTTGGCCTCAAACTGTTTATTACGTTGCAACTATGACGCACAGTTGTTATTATTATTTTTGACTATGCTTTACGGGCTATTAGGTCGGAAACACTGGACTCAGCGTATTTTGGTACGATTCTCGAAGGAAACCTATTTCGTCTTTGGAGATAAAATTTTGACAGTGCGTGGGATTAATTAATCGTTAAAATCTAACATAAATCATATTACAAAAATGAAGTGAAAAAACTAACCCTAAATCTAGTTTTGTCTCATTGGATTTAAATGGAATTTATTTTCAAATTTTGTTAATTTGATGACCAAAAGAAAGCAAATTAAAATCTCAAAAATTATTAATTTATCCAATATACTGTTCTTAGGAGAATTGGATCACAAAACGTATTAAAACGCCTGCGCAACAAGGGCAGGCCACACGCCCTTCACCAAAGTGCATGAAAAACGCGACACCAGCGCTTCGTAGCGGTGTCGTTGGAACTACTGCCTCGGTCGTCAGAATAAGTTCACGGCTTATTTTCTACTTTTCTACTAACGGATGTTCTATTAAAAACATTTTCTACTTAAAACTACCGAGTTAATAGACTAACATTAACATTGACATTAACATAACATAACATTAACGTTAAGATCTACACGAATATTGGACATTTTTGTCATGCAAGTTTTAAGACATGAAAAGGTTTTTAAACTTTTTTAGAGATAATAGTCTAAAGTTATTCTTGATTTACCTGAATCGCTAGTTGGTCTCCGGCATCACAAATTATGTACATGAAGATTAGAAGGAAGGAAAAGAAGATATAGGGTGACGGGGCCTGTACTCCTTGGAACACGGTCGTCTGACACAATAAAACAAAACATAATATAAGGGTTGTATTTCAATATATAACTATATTTTTTATGATAGAAAAAGTGTCTTGAGGGAGAAAATATAAAATAAACTAAAAAAAACCATTAGAATTACAAAAAGATTCCAACACGGCATTAATTTATTGTAGTTGTAGTTTTTCTAAAACACATAATTTACATGTATACATGCTTTTGACGAGATTTCTGGTTATTTTTTGCTTATAAAAAGTTGTTTGAAACAAAAACACGTTTGTATATGTTTCTCGAGGACAACAAAAAAGCTCTGTGTCAGAAAGTAAATTAAGACGATCATTGAATTTATTATTACAGCTTATTATTAGGTTAAAAAAGTTAAGTACCCAAAAATAAAAATACTCTTGGCATTAAAAAAATTATTAATGTTGGTTGATTTTTTTTATTATTATATGAATTAAATACTCAAAACTCGAAGTTCAATTAAGATTGTTGTTTAGTCTAAGGCTGAATTTAGAAGTTCCTCCGATGAATGCATCGAGATGACAAAAATAGTAACCTGTATATTCTTCTAAAATACTTCCAATGCTTAGCTCTGGAAGAATGAACAATGGTTTGCTTGACTGTGTGTTGCATACTAGGGAATGTTCGAATGTTTGCCAAAAATGTCAGATTATGTGTGGTTTTTTCTTTATTTATTCTACGTTAGTGAATTTTCATATAAGAAAAAGTGAAATTCGGAAATATTTAAGATTAAGTTCAATGATACAAAATTAACTTACACCGAAGGCTGCAAATATACCGAAGGCGAAATATCCAATCGAACCCAGCATGTACATCGGCATCACGGGTCCATAAATTTGGCAAGCGAGTTTGGCACACCTACAAAATCACCACACCATCAAGATATGGCAACTTTAAAAGCCAGTGGGGTCGAGCCCTGATATACTCTAAACATTTTATTTTAATACAGCTGTAAATTGCCAGGGAATATAAGCTACTTCCCTGCCAAAACCCAGCCCAAGCGTTGAAGAAGTTGTAAAATGATTGAACCACAAACAAACAAAGATATTTATAAACAAACATATATTAACTTTTTTATTTATTAAATAAAATACTGTATCGTATAAGAGTTGAGAATTGAAAACTTCTTACTCTAGTCCTTAAAAATTCATTTAGTGTGTATACAATGGGTATAATATGATGTTTATTATCATTTAAACAAAATTAACTGTGAACAATTTTACAGATTATAGTAATAGGCCAGTACAAGACAACAGTCTTACATTCTTAAATTTATGTTTGTTAACGATACATTCGTAGACTCACATTTTACATAGACCAGTTTAATGCAAAATATCTTAACTGGTTGAGATGTAGTATTTAAAACAATTAAACAAACTATTTGATATGACAAATAACACTTAAACTTAAACTAAGTAAAAAGACATTACTTTTTATTTAAAGTAAAAAAAAAAAAAAAAAAAAAAAAACTTATGATCAAGTAATGGTTATAAAAACCTAATATGTACCTTAGAATAATCAGATGATGTTCAATAAAGATATTTATGTTTTTTTCGGCCATTTCGTTAAAACTCGCATCAAATTCTCAAGACTCATTAATTGAAAAATCTTCCTCATATTTAAAATTTGCTTGATTTGTCTTAGGTGGTTTCCAGTGCCGAGTCACTCCATTTCTTATATCATTCTCATTCAATACCTGAACACTTAGATCATGATTCAACACATTCTCTCCTAAAATTCTTAAAAGTTTGAAAAATCTAGAGTTTAACTTAATTATCATCAAGTAGAAAGCATCATTTGTATGGAGCCTGATGGAGTAACATAAAAGAGTGATGAACTGTACGAACAGTGTAATTTCATATTTGATTGGTTCATGACAGCTGTAAGGACACCATGTCTCAACTCCCAATGCTCTCCTTTTCTCTTCATAAAAACCTAAACTGTGCAATAAAGGTTGAAAACAATACAGAAAAGTTAAAACGACACACATTGACACGCTCAATACAATGTGAACTCTGAAAATCTGAATGACAGGGCCGATACATTTGATGACTTCTTCCTCACCAATCACCTCTGACAAAGACTTTGCCACATCTTCCATCATTGCCTTCATTTCAACAATTTTGTTATGGTTGAACCGGAAACAAAAGGAATAATATATAACCAGGGGAATAGTTATGGTAAAGCATAGGAAGGTAGGGTATGATCCATGCAAGGGGTCTTGAGGGTCTCCGAGTGAATGAGTCAGCAACTGATACGTTACAGCGAAAAATAAGGAAAAGAGAAAGAATTCTGCCAGATAATGATAAGCATGACGCAATTTGGAGGCTTTATCCCCTGGATAGAAACCAACAATCGCATATACTTGATTGTAATATGTCATTTCTTGGAAATTTAATATCTTCTCAACGGGCATTGTGAACTTATCTATACAACTAATGTTTTTCTTCTTGCGTGCGATGCTTATGGGACTAAGTTACTTTTTTTTATTGTACTGTAGTCGATTTTTATGACACACTGATGAGTCTGCTATACTACTAATAGAATAAGCAACTCGAAATTCAATTTAGTTGATAATTTAATGTAAAGGGAAATTACAGACTTTGTTGTATAAATACAACAAAGTCTGTCGTTTATAGGCCCTTGAGTGTTTTTACTTCCTCAATAATCTATTTTGAGCATCACAAAATATTCCAAATATGTGTGTAAACGAACAACGCTAGTAATATACTTCAAAACTACACAATTGATGATTTTATCCAAGATGCAATAAAGACTAAAAATGCAATGTTTCTTATAACTCCAATAACTATATCTCTGTGAAACATTACTACTGAACATCCTCTTCTAACGTCTAAAACTGTCTTCTTATTTGCCATTCTATCAATGAATTAGGAGCCTAATTCGTCTAATAACCACTCTCCTCTCTGTCATGAAGTGTTCCGTGTACGATAATAAGCATTTCAACCATGCAACCAACTTGTAAAAGTTATATTAGTTGCAAAATCTGGAAAAATGTGATTGTAATTTGCTTGTAATGAGATTAGTTTAATATTTCAATAAACGCAATTTCTTGTGGTGAATTAAAGATTCTTTGGTCCTAAAGCAACAAAACCGCAGAATTTTAAGCACCATTCAATCAACTTCCTTTTTATAGTCTATTGAATGCTGACTCAAATTCATGACAGCCCGTCATGAATTGAAGTCCCTTTCAATTTATATCAGCATGTAATTTGATAAGTAAACATACATTAATCTGTAAAATTAGCTGTGAAATCATGACAAAGAACAAAATTTGTAAATACGGTATCAGGCCGACAAGGGGGAGTCAGCATCTCAGATAGTCAGATCTGTGGAATTTAAACATTTTATTGTATGGTGAACAACTTAACCATGCCACCATTGGCATATAATAAAATATGAGATTTAGAGAAAACTTTTAATGGGAAACATCGCTTATTTTATTAAGTTAATAGAAATTTGAATTCTATTTTTCTACAAATGATATCTACTTTCCAACATTAGTATCTCAGAAGCCCAGAATCCAAATTAATTTGGAGGTTGGGACGGTAAGAAAGAAACATAAAACCAAGATAAAATGGATTTGTTAGTTATAGTTCAAAAACAACATTTAATGAGTTCATATCTTACTACCGGAATGTCGAAATTATATATAACTAAGTTTTGGTTTAAGTCTAATTATGGTTTTTGTTTTGAATGTGTTAGTGTAGAATTTGTGAACTTAAAAATTCTCAGTCTTAGTAACTCTAAATGTTTAGATTTTTAAGGCATCAACTCTGAAGTTTTGAAAATATCTGCCCCTTTTATTTATGAAATTTTATGTCATATATTTAATTAGTGTTTAGATAGAAATAATATTTTCCAACATTTTGAAAAACATAAAGGTCACACCTATTTATAAAAAAAAGGTGATCAGAAACAGATAAACGTGGATAGGCATACATCAATTGGGTGTGGTATCTAAAGTTTTTGAGTGCATAATGCAGGAACAGTTATCAAATCACTTTGAAATTTTTAGAATTTTTACTAACAAACAATATGTTTTCATGCCTTGTAGGAGTACTAGTGATGCAGTTGTTAGTTTGGTAAACAATGTAATTCATGATTTGAAAAAAAGGTCAATCTTTAGGTCATTTGATATGTCTAAACCTTTCGATACAGTTAAACATAGCATACTTAGTAGTAAACTTGTAACTATAGTAAACAAGCATAAAAATAATTTTTATCATTCTGCACAAAATCAGCCAGTTTTTTGTTCTCAAAATAGCACCAAAACCGTTTCTTTTTGTCATAGGACTACAAAATCAGCTGGAATATTTTTAAGGTCCTAGGACTGAAAAGTCAGCTGTTTGATAATTATATCTATATATATAATACGTGATGCCCCTTTTTTGTTAACACTACTCCTCCCTTATTTCTGGACCAATTTTAAAGTTTGAGGTGTCAAAAGAATGGTCTCAGTTCGTAGTTTTGCAATAAGGTTTTAGATTTTTGATATTTTAATTCTGAAGCTCACGGGAAGCCCTCAAAGTTCATTTTTTGTCCATAAGATTAACATGGGGAACAATTGTTATTAAATTGCAAAATAAAACAGCTGTTGATAATAAGACAAACAAACACATGTTAAAAGCTAGCTGAATATAAGCAGTTGAACTACACTGGTACTGAAATATCAACACAATTACATACTTTAATTCAAGGAGTGTCTATTGTATGGAAAAAAATTGTGTGTTTTATCCTTTCCCTTAAAATGTAGCAGGTAGATTTTGCTTGAACTTTGTAATTATGTGTATTTGGACACAAAAATAAGTTTAGTAAACCCCATAAAAAATCATTTTCCTGTACAAAAACAAGTTTGTAAATTGAATTTTTGACGTGGCTCTTATGGGTTATCAGATTAGTATTGAAACAACAACGAAAGTTAACATAAATTAAAACACTAAATCTGTGTACATAGGTTCCTTTTCAAAATGCTGTTAACTAGGAAAAGGGATAGTTGGTCTAAATTTAATAATTATTATTAAATTTAAATAGGTTAACCTGTTTACTGTGAAACAGGTAACCCATTTAAAATTACCTATTTAATTTTATTTTAAATTTAAAATTTAATGCAGAATGTATGCAGAATTTGTTAAAACACCTGAGACAACATTTAAAAGTATTTTACTTCCAGTATAGATAACAAGCTTATTGCAAAAACTGTTTGTATAAAATGAAATTTTAACCAAAATATAAATGCCACATCAAACAAAAATGGACCACACCATCAAAGTTGTAGATTTTCTTAATTTTTGTGATTTCTTTATTTAAATTCTGTAATGCCATGGAAAGTTAAGTTAAAGAGGTTTTAGTTGTTATAAATAGTAATAGTGTGGACTTATTCACTATGTTGGCTACTAACTCATACAGTACTTAACTACAAAAACAGTTGCAGTTAGTGCTGCATAGCTCATACAGGACCAGAGAGTACTAATTAAATATTGATTTTCCTTTTGTTGTAATTTACGTTTTTTGTGTGATGAACTATCTAGATCCAACATCTGTGAATTTATTCTAAATTTTATAGGAGTTTTTAGGCAGAGGCTCAAGAACAAATCGGCATAAGAACCATTACGTAATCCTAGATAATTTAGACCTAAAAGAACAACTACCATAAATCTCAACACTATCACATTGGGAAGTTGGAGAATTAGTAATGAAGATCGATTGATGAAATATTAATTTTTATTCAAAGAAACTCACGGTAAATTACCTTGGAGCAAGGTTAACACAAATCATCCCTGATTTCTGGACCAAATTTAACGTTTAAGGTGTCAATAAATTCGCCTCAGTTTGTAGTTTTCAAAAAGGTTTAAGATTTTTTATATTTTATTCTGAAGGGTACGGGAAACCCTTAAAGTTGGTTTTTGTCGATAAAATTAATATGGGGAATTAATTAATTTTCATTGAATTTTTTAATAAAGCAGATGCTGATAGTAAGCAGACAACACATGTTAAAAGACGAATACAAAAAATTGTCTGAAATGTCAACACAATTCCACAATATTATAGGAGGAGTGTCTACTGCGATATTGCATTGCACATGTAGCGGATGGATTTAGCTTGAACTTTGGATTTATTCATATTTTGACACAAAAATAAATTTAGTAACAGCCTTAACCCCAGAAAAAATTCCCTCTCGTGTACAAAAAACCACATTTGAATAATAAAATTAGCTCTTTCTGGTTGCCATATTGGTATCAAAACAACAACAACAAGTTTAGTCTACAAAAAATAAAGCAAAAGTCTAAATTTGGGCATGAATTTTTAAACAGGTCTGAACTAGGAAAAGTGACGGTAGTTGGTGTAAACCAAGCACTCTGAAATATGCAGCGCATTGCGCTGCACAGGTACCCCTAGTTATTATTAATTTATTAATTTTGTGTTGCAAAATTTTGAAATCCAAATGTTATAAAGCGCATTGTTTGTAAATAACAGAAATTTAAAAATTGCATATTACTTACTTTATAAATATAACTCTGAAAGTAAAACTTTATAGTTAACATTTTTAGTCTAATTCCGCGTTATGATAAAGAAAACGTTGTTCATCACTAGGAGCAAAAGTGTCTTTTTGATTTTTTCGCTCACCAAAAGACCCACTCTTAGTAATGAAAACTACTATTTCATTTTTTTAATTTATTGCAGAGTGTAGTGTGAAGAAAACCATCGTTCGTAAGTCGGCCAAAACTCTTTGTTTACTCTCGATCGCCTCGAGCTTGAAACACGATCTGGGGCTGGCAAAACGCCATTTTTAGACTTTTGTAACGAAATATACTATTACTGTGTCATGAAACTGCAGGTGACAGGTGTTCTGAGTTGGCCAAAGTTTAAATAAAAGTCGCACGATGTTTCTTAATTTCTTTACAAAATATATTTATTTCACCTGTACAATTGATTATAAAAAAATACCAACTACACGTTGATTAAATTCCTATGTACAGTATGTATGTACGTTGATTAAATTCCTATTCTTAAGTCCATTGTGGCGTGAAATACATTTTACTTTAATAGTTCTTTCTAAATTTATATTAAATCAGAGAATTAGTGTAAAATTGTTACAGTCTGCTTAAACTTGATAATTAATTTGATAAAATGTTTGTTCATTTCAAGTTTGTTGTAATATTGATATTCTAATGATTGAGATGTGAGCTATATTTCATTTGTAATATTAATTTTTTCTGTTAATTATATTTGATTTGTAGGCTATCTTAACATGTCTCTTTAGTCTACTAGTTACGCCCCGGTTATGTAGCGTGGTTTGTTCTGCCTGACCAGCAGAAAGATACCAAGAGTGACATTATACATGGTTACACCAATATTCAAGTTTATTCATAAGATTCTACTCAAATGCAAAAGAATAACAATTTTATAATGCATAGGTTGTGAATAAGGAATAAATAAATTAGTTTGTAAAACACATTAATTTGGTAAACTTTATACAGGGAGTACATGTCCTGTCTTGGCTTAATATTTTCTACAGGTTGGTAAATTATGTTTTAATTAAAAATATATATTGTCAACGGGAAAAGCACGTCTTACTCAAAACTTGGGCATACCAGCTAAACGCATTAGTCTCTAGTAGTGATACATGTAAATGTTATGGCATCGCCCTTGGGGGCAAAGTGGAATATTCATTCTTGTATCGTGCATATTAAATGCAAATCCTTCACTAAATCCTCTAGCTTCCTATCTTTCTAGTGTTGAAGTAGTTTATAGTTGTAATATTGTACCAAAGGGAATAAATTAATCCAGTGGTTCCTCAACACTGGTTTTGAAATTATCCATGCTGCCCAAACAGACACTGGAAAACCGAAGATAACTTAAAGAAACGTTTCATAGACGTAGATAGTTCAACAAGCCAAGCACTAACAGTGTATTTACGTATATACTCATCATTTTTAAGGGGGGGATCAGCTTTCCTCGCTTCAGATGTCTTAATTTTTCATTTTCTATTCAGATGGACAAAAAAGTTAACTGTACTGAGAAACAAGTGGGCTTAGCTAATAATCATATATTCTAATTGGGGGAGACATGTTCATTCATAGTTTTCTGTTTGGTTCTGGCAATTAATTTATTGTAATGCATATTTTATATCACTGAATTTATGGCATTAGTTATTATTACCAAGGGCTTATATTCCCAATCTTAGGCTAGACTAATCTTAATGAACAACAGAGAATTTTTATGTTTACTATATAATTGCATTAACACAAGGCATCGTGTCTAACTTAAATTACCTATTGTAAGATTAAAGGCAATGGGTAGTCAACCACAGTTTATTTTACTAGTTATTTTTAGTTCTTGGTATTCGAGAACTTAATGGACTACTTCCCAGCACTGCGGAGTTCGGCTTCCTTGTGAGCCCTTCGAGTCTTCCAGCACAAGGTGGCGCCCTCGAAAAATAGAATTTTTCTCCGGATTGAGCCCGTCAAGGAAACCAGTCTCAGTCTGCTGATAACCATTTGCCACCATAAATATTATTTTTCCCATCCCTTTCTCCCTGAGCAAACCTGGCATATGGGGACAGTGGCAGCAGCGTTGTATCAAATATGTTAAGTATTGATAATTGCCACTATCCAAATGTAGGCCTACTTAAAAATAGTAAATGTCATTCCAGTCTAAAAGAAAGCGGGGAGGAATTTTCTAAATTACAGACTTATAAATTCTTCCTATATTAAAATTATTTGAAAAATTAATGCACGAACAATTGTCAAAGAGATTAATTTATACAGTTGATTTATACTTTGGTTTTACAAAAACGCCACTCATAACTAAGAGTCTGTTCGATATGGAACGAAATAAATCAATATGTTTAAAACTATATGACTTTTCAAAAGCATTTGACATAGAATCGAAGAAAAAATAGTTTCTTAGGGCTTTATTAATCAATCTTTAAGCATCTGTTGCCACTCGCTCATCTTGGTTTGTATGTCGCTGCCACCACTGCTGTCTTAATCGGGAAGCAGACCCGAATGTTGGTAAAAAGGCCAGAAATTACATGAAAGCCTCAAGAGTTAAGTGTGTAATAATCAAATTCAGAACACAAATTTACGAAAACATACTGCTGTAAAAGTCAAAGCATTGTTAATATTTTGAGAACAAGTTATCTTTATGACTTGCTAACTTATAACTAACTTCCTCTTTTATTGTCTAGTCCCCCGCTTGTCGTCAGTCATGTCACTTCTGATTGGCCTCTTAGAGTCGTGTAAATGTGACTACACTAAACAATCGATGGTGAACGGAGTTGAGCTCCGTAAGGAAAAAGTTAAAGTAAAAAAAAATACTATTTTAATTGTATGGAAAAATATTCTAAATTACAATTGTTATTCGTAGCTACAACTAGTCCAAATAATAATAATTGTTATCGTCATGACAACTGAGAGACCCACACGTTCAAAAGGCACTTACAAAAAACGGCAGTCAAGGTGAGATCCAAGACTAACCTTGCCCATCACCTCGCTGGCTCCACATGGAGAGCTAATGCACAAGTTCTGCGAACCCCTGCTCTGTCATTGGCATACAAAACTGCTGAGTACTGCGCTCCCGTGTGGTTAAATAGTGTGTATATTAGAAATATCGACGTCCAGCTAAAAAAGACCATGATAGCCATTAGTGGTACACTCATGGCAACCCCTGTGCCATGGCTCCCGGTGCTGTGATATCGCTCCATCTGAAATAAGACGAAGGGATGCACTCATTAGGGAATATACTAAGATCGCATCTGCTCCACAGCTGCCCATCCATGATTACCTATCCCAGAGTGGTTCCCGATTGTGGTTCCAGAGTGGTGGCCCAGAGTGGGCCGATTGAGGTTCCGAAAAATATTTCTGCGAACAGCCTCCCAGTTGATGGACAAAAACTTCACCATCCTTCAAACTGGACTTCCTCCTGGGACGTTTTCCAAGGTCGGTAAAACTTTTTGATAGTTAATCCGACCGTTGCGGTTGGGGGTATGAATCTTCCTAGGAAGCAGTGTACTGTTCTTAATCGTTTCCGCACTGGAGTGGGAAGATGTAATTATTGGAAGTAAAAATGGGGATTGACACAAGACCAGTCATGCGACTGAGGAGCGGAAACCTCCCTAGTTTGATAACTATTGAGCACATAGTCGCGGAGTGCCCACTGAGTGCTTTCCCCAATGTATTAACCGGTCTGCATAGCTTAAGTGAAGCTGGGCTGCAAGGGCTTAGCGCCCTGGATTTAGCTTTGTAGAGAATGATCAATATTTTTATTTTAGAAATTAGTTTTTACATATACTGACTCTGCAACGCAAAATTTATATTCTTCTTCTTAAAACTTGTTGGCTGGCTAAAAGAGCCATATTATATATATATATATATATGTAAGTAGATAGTACTATGGGGTTCCTAGGACACTTTTGGAGACAATCAAAAATCAAACAAATTTCACAGTTTTTTAATACAATTATGCAATATTTTTGCCATTTTTTGGCCAATTTTCAGCTTTTGTCAAATTGTCATAAAAATATGCAAATTTCATGAAATTTTTTACAAATATGCCTAAATTTATATAAAATTGTCTACAGAATAAAAAGTTTTTTAAAACCAGTAAAATTATAATTTTTTACAAGATGATTTAAAATTTATTATCAATACAATTATACTAAAATAATTATTCAAATTTAACTAAAGCAGTTTCTTTATCATCAAAAGTCTTAAAAGCAGTGACAATTAAATTTAAATCTTTTTTATTTAATTCTTTAACAGTTTTATCATCAATTATATTAGTAAATCTTTTTGGTAAATGTATTTTACATTTTTCTAATTCAACAATAATTGTATATCCATATTTATCTTTAACTCTTTCAAATTTTTCAATTTTATATTTTTCATTTAAATTTAAACTTTTTAATGATTTATATTCTTTAAATCTTAATTCTCCAATATTATTAATTTCTTCTAACAGATCCATTTATATAGGGAAAAAATATCACAAACTCATTTGTGATAGATATGTTAAAAAGTTATTATCATAATTAGGTTTTATACAAAAATCCATATTTAAATATTTAAAAATCATTGGTAATAATTTTTTATATGATATATTACTTTTCTTAAAACATAAATATTTATTAAAAACTAGTGTAATTTTTTCTTTATCTTCATTATTCAATTCAAAATCAATATTGTATATTTTGTTTAAAAATTGATAGTAAAATATCCAATTTGTATAATTCCTTTGTTTTAAAAATAATTTTATATTCTTAGGTGTTATTCCAAATGGTTGGAAATACATAAAATATATAATTCATTAATTAATTGGTGTGTTTTATATGGTTGAAAATGGTTAAATTCTCTTAAAATATGTTTAAGATGTTTATTCTTATTACTTTTTCTCTTAATCTTTTTTTCATAAATAATTCTTTTACATATATTACATCCTACACAATTTCCAATAATAGTAAAATTAGTTTGATTATGACATCTATAACACATATCCATTTATTAAAAAAATATTTTATACATAAATGAATTGATTCAATTCATTTATGTATAAAATATTTTTTATATATAAATGAATGAACCAATTCATTGTCACAAGTGTAAGAAAAAAACTAAAAATATTAATCCACAAATTGTTGAAATGAAAAATGGATTATATAGAATAGCTACTAAATGTTTAATTTGTAAAAAAAATAAAAGTAAAATTTTAAAAAAAGAAGTTAAACCTATAATTAAAAAAGAATTAACTAAAAATGAACAAATAATTGAAGCAAATGAAATTCATGCTCCAATCAGAAAGAAATTTCTAAAAAGAAAAATAATTACATTAGGTATTGATGATTTATGGGCAGCAGATTTAATTATAATGAAAAATTATGAAAAAGAAAATGATGGTTATAAATATATGTTAAATGTGATAGATACTTTCTCAAAATATGTTTGGTCAAAACCATTAAAGAAAAAAGATGGAAAAACAGTTTCTAAAGCATTTGAAGAAATAATTAATGATGCAATTAAAATTAATCATAAATCACCTAATCTTTTACATACAGATAAAGGATTAGAATTTATCAATAAAGAATTCAAAGAAATATTAAATAAATATGATATTAAATTGTATCATACTGAAAATGAAGAAAAATCAAGTATAATAGAAAGGTATAATAGAACACAAAATGAAAAAATGAAAATACAATTTGAAATTAATAAAAATTATAGATGGATAAATATTTTACCAAAAATTGTTAAACAATATAATAACTCATATCATTCAACAATTAAAATGAAACCAATTGAAGTAAATAAAAATAATGAAAAGGATTTATTAGATACTGTTTTTAAATATAAACCACCAAAAATAATAACCAAATCAAAATTTAAAATAAATGATAGAGTTAGAATTGGAAATAAAAAATCAACATTTTCTAATAAATATAAAAATAATTGGTCTAGAGAAATATTTATAATTTCTAAAATTAATAATACAAATCCAGTTACATATAGTATAAAAGATCAAAATAATGAAGATATTATTGGAAATTTTTATGAATATGAATTGAAAAAAACCAATTTGTAAATTTTATTTTATATAAATGGAAAAGAAATGTTTAAGGTGTAAATTATATAAAGATATATCTAAATTTTATAAAGATAAAAATACTAAAGATGGGTTATATCATTATTGTAAAGAATGTAAGGATTTGTATTATAAAAAATTATATGATAATATTAAAGTTATTGAATTAAATGAAAAACAATGTCATAAATGTAAAGAAATTAAAGATATTTCAAATTTTAATAATTATCATTATAGTAAAGATAGAAAAAATGCAATTTGTATACAATGTATTAGAGAAATGTTTTTAAAACCACAATTTTGTGAATGTGGAAGAAATATTAAATGGACTAATAATTATTTAAGACATTTAGAAACTAAAATTCATGACAAAATATTAACAAAACTAGAAAATTTAAAAATATGATAAAAATAATAATTTTACTTGTTTTAAAAAAGTTTAAATTTTATTGAAAAAATACTATAGAAAACTTAAATTGACTTATGAAAATACAACTACTGATTTTATTGAAAAAATACTCTAGAAAACTTAAATTAACTTGTGAAAAGTTGACTATTGATTTTATTGAAAAAATACTCTAGAAAATTTAAATTAACTTGTGAAAAGTTGACTATTGATTGAAAAAATACAATTTAAACTATAAATTACCTAGAAAAAAGTGGAAAAACTTCTCATATTTTTAAGAGTTTTATTTCTAAGTAAAAATTATTTCTAATAAATGGAACGAACAAATAAAAATATTAATTGTCCTTACTGTAATAAAAATATATTATATAAAAATTATGACAGACATTATAACTCAACTAAACATTTATTAAATAAACAAAAATATGATAATAAAATATTTGAATTAAAACATTGGTGTAAAAATAATAATATATATAATTATAAAAATAAAACTTTAGATGAATTAACAAATATTAAAGAAACATTTGATCTTACAAATTATTCATTATTTAATATAGAAAAATTAAATGAAATTGCAAAAAAATTATCTGTCAGAAATTATGAAAATTTATCTAGAGATGAACTAATTAAAAGATTAAACAAAATTAAAGAAAATCCAAATAATTTAGAATATAGATCATTTAAATATATTCAAAATTTAGCAATTAAAAATAGTATTAAAATTGTTAATAAAACTAGAAGAGAATTAATTGGATTATTAAATGATTATCTTAAAAATAGACCAATTCCAAAAGAAAATATAATAAATATTCAAGAAGCTTCGTCATTAAAAGGATATTTTCAAGATTATATTTTAACAAATTCAAATGATGATTTAGATATTAATGATTATTTAGAAACTCAAAGAAATGAAATAAAAAAATTGATAGAAAAACAAAAATTTAAAAATATTAAAGGACAGATGGCTTTAGAATGTGAATATGAAAGAAAATTAATAAATGGTGATATTAGAATTAGTAATATGTATTTTTGCATAAAAAGTTCAGATATTTTAAATATAGATGATTTTATTGATGATCAATTTAAGAAATTAATAGTTAGAGAACAACTAAATCAACCATCAAAAGGCTCTGGTTGGTCATTAAAAAGATGCATTGAATTAAATCTAAAATTATCTAAAAATAATTCATTAAATGCTGGATCATATATAGAATTACCAAATGAAATTAAGAATAAAAAATGTTGTGTAAATTTTAAAAATAAAGATGAATATTGTTTTATTTATGCAATTAGATGTGCTATTGATAAACCAAATGAACATGCCGAAAGAGTTAAACAATATCAAAAATTTATAAATGATGATATTTTTAAAGGTTTTGATTATCCAATAACATTAAAAGATATTAAATTATTTGAAAAAAGATCGTTTGACTCTAAATATAACTATCCATCAATGTCAATAAATATTTATAGAATTGATGAAGATGAAAAAATAGTGCCATTACAAATATCTGAATATTATAATGTAAAATTAGAAATTGATTTATTATATTATAAAATTGGTAATAATTGTCATTATATATTAATAACAGATTTAAATAAATTGGTATATTCTCAATTATCAAAACATAAAACAAAAAAATATATTTGTAGAAGATGTTTAACTCATTTCTACAAAAATAAAGACTTGAATAATCATTTAGAAATATGTAAATCATTAGAACCTTGTAGACCTATAATGCCATTTCCTGGTCAAAAAGTAAGTTTTAAAAACTATTACAAAAAGTTTGAACATCCATATGTAATTTATATGGATTTTGAAAGTATATTAGAAAAGATTGATAATTGTAAAAATAATCCAAATTGCTCATATACAAATAAAATTCAAAAACATATACCATATGGATTTACAATCTATTTAGTATCTAGAGTAACTAATAAAATGTATAAACCTATTTGTTATAGAGCAAAAAATGAAGAAGAATTAATAAATGTACCAAATAAATTATTTGAATATTTAGATGAAATTTCAAAATATATAGCTAAAAAATATAATTCAAAAAATAAAAAGCCTATGAATTTAACTAATGAAGAAGAAATTAATTATCAAAAAACTAATATTTGTCATATTTGTGAAAATAGTGGTTTTGATGATGATAAAAGAATAAAAGTAAGAGATCATTGCCATTTAACAGGAAAATTTAGGGGTGCTGCACATTTAAATTGTAATTTAAATTTCAAATTCCCTCAAAGTATTCCTATATTCTGTCATAATAGTTCAAATTATGATACACATTTGTTTATAAAAGAATTAGCTAAAAAATATGGTAAAATTGATTTGTTAGCTAATACAGATGAAAAATATATAAACTATTCAGTAAATTCTGGTTATGGTTATGAATTTGAAGGTGATAAACCTAGAAAATTTATAAAATTCTCATTTGTAGATACATTTAGATTTATGGCTACATCAATTGAAAGATTAGCTAAAAATCTTAAAGAATTTAAGCATATAAATAAATTTATAAAAGAAAATGATATAATTGAATATGATAATGAAACTTTAAAAATATTAACTTCTAAAGGTATATTTCCATATGAATTTATTGATAATGTTGAAAAATTAAACTATGATAAAATATTAGAAAAAGATCAATTTTATAGTTGTTTAACTAATGAAAATATAAGTGATGATGATTATAAACATTATATAAAAGTTTGGAATAAATTAAAAATAAAAACATTAGGTAATTATTCAGATTTGTATAATATTCAGGATGTATTATTATTAGCTGATATATTTGAAAATTTTAGATCTGTTTGTTTGAAAAATTATCAATTAGATCCAGCACATTATCTAACATCACCATCATTAGCTTGGGATTCTATGTTAAAATTAACAAAAATTAAACTAGAATTAATAAGTGATTATAATATGTATTTAATGATTGAAAAAGGTATTAGAGGTGGTATTTCACAATGTATAACTAGATATTGTAAAGCAAACAATAAATATACAAAAAATTATGATAAAACAAAATCTGAAAATTATATGTTATATATAGATGCAAATAATCTATATGGATGGGCTTTAAGTCAAAAATTACCCTATAAAGATATAACATGGATGAATCCTAATACATATACATTAAATGAATGGGAAGAAACAATATTAGAATTAGATGAAAATGCTGAATATGGATACATATTAGATGTTTATTTAGAATATCCTATTGACTTACATGATGATCATAAAGATTTACCATTAGCACCTGAACATTATAATAATAAACTTTGCACAACATTATTTGATAAAAAAGATTATGTTATTCATTCAAGAAACTTAAAATATTATCTACAAAAAGGATTAAAATTAAAGAAAGTTAATAGAGTTATAGCATTTGATCAAGATGATTATATGAAAAAATATATTGAATTAAATACCAAATTAAGATCCAAATCAACATCAGATTTTGAAAAAGACTTTTTTAAATTGATGAATAATAGTGTTTTTGGAAAAACTATGGAAAATGTTAGAAATAGATGTGATATTAAATTAGGTGACGAAAAGTTTTCATTAAAACAAGCAAAAAACCTAATTTTAAAACATTTAGTATATTTGATAAAGACTGTATTGCTTCACATATGATAAAAGAAAAGGTTAAGTTTGATAAACCAATCTATATAGGATTTTCAGTACTTGATTTATCAAAATTACATATGTATCAATTTTATTATGAAAAATTAAAGAAGTTTGATCCAAATATAAGGTTATTATATATGGACACAGACAGTTATTTTATAGAGTTTAAAAAGGATCCATATAAAATTATTAAAGAAAATATTAATGAATTTGATACAAGTGATTATAAGAAAGAACATGAATGCTATAGTGAAAAGAATAAAAAAATAATTGGTAAATTTAAAGATGAGTTAAATGGTGAAATATTAGAAGAATATTGTGGTTTAAGATCAAAATTATATAGTTATGAATTTAATAATAAAAATCCTGTAAAATGTAAAGGAATTAAGAAAAGTGTTGTTGATAAAACATTACATATGAATGATTTTAAGAAATGTTTATTTAATGATCAAGAACAATATAGAGAAATGACTTGTATTAGAAGTTTTAAACATGAACTATATACAATTACAATAAATAAATTAGCTTTAAGTAATAGAGATGACAAAAGATTTATTTGTGAAAATAAAATTGATACATTACCTTGGGGGTATAAAAAAATTATAAATAAATGGAAATTTTAATTGTTCCAAAAGAATTAACAAATAATGATTTTGATATAAAATTATATTTATTTAAAACTAAAATATCAAATAAATTTTTAATATATCTTTTTAAATATAAAAATTATTTTGTATATCATTATAAGTTTAATTTTATAATAGAACCATTTATAAATATAATAAAAAATTATGTTAAAGAAAGTTTTAAAGAAAATGATCAAAATTATATTAATAATTTATAACCATATAATATTGAATTTATACTATAATTTATGTATATTTTTAAATATTTTCTTTAATAAATTTAAATATATTCAATAATTTATTATTAAATTTTTATATTTGTTTTGATTCTTCTATTTAAAATATTTATTAATCTATTTTTAAATTTTTTGATTCTTTTTAAATTTTAAAATTAATAAATATAAACAAAATTTTTTAAATAAAAATAGTATGTTTTTCATTATATGATAGGGGGGACAAATCGCCTCCCCTAAAAATATCTATAAATTTTACTTTATTGTCATTATAAGTAAGACCCGTCTTTAAGACGGGTCTCAAATTTGTATATAATTTATTATCTTTATAAATATTTTTTGAATGTTTAAGGAGGGTAACGTTTTGTTACCCTTAAGTTTTTATTGTATAATAAGGTTACCTCCTTTAAAATTTTTTAAAATAAATATTATAATTTATGTGGGACCCATTTTGGGTCCTACCTAATTTTAATAAGTTTTGTATGTTTTTCATTATATGATAGGGGGGACAAATTGTCCCCTCTAAAAAAATCTATAAATTTTAATTTATCATCATCTATATTTATCCTTATTGTTTATCTACCTTTTTTGATTTTAAAATTAATGAATATAAACCAGATTCATTAATAAATATTGTTTTATTATCTATTTTATTGACGCCCTGTTTTAGGGCATCTGAAAACATGTTTGTACATCAATTTCTAGGGTGTCTTAATTTGTGACACCTATAATTTTTATGTAAATTAATTTATCATCATTAACTGTTATCATGTGTAACTGTTATCATGTGCTGTTAACTGTTTATCATGTGTAACTGTTGGTTACACTTGATATTTTTTAAGTTTTATATATTTTTCTTTTACATTATCAATTAAAACTTTTCTAGAATTTTTATATTTTAAAATATTACAAATATCTTTTACTTTAAACCAAGGATTATTTTGTTTACTAAATACAATTAATTTATTATTAAATATAAAATTATTGTAATTAAATCAATTGTTTTATTATTTATGTAGACAAATTTTATATTACCAATTTTGTTTTAATCTTAAATATACAATACTTTTAATATTTTCATTATTTATTAGATTTCCATCACTATCTTGAATAGATATTACAAGATTTTGAATTTTATTTATATTTTTTAAAGGAATATAATCAATTTCATTTGGTTTTTCACTAATTTTTGATCCATATTCAACATTTGGATAAAATGAATATAGAATTTCTGATTCATTATGTAAATGTGAATGATCTTTATGATTTTCAAAACTAGAATCAACTAAATTACAATGTATTTCAATAACATCAAAAGGTCTAATTTTTGGTAGTTTTATTCCTTTTGTTAATACATTTGGTTCAATTATTTTATTATTTAACCCTAATAAATCAATTATAATTGTTGTTACTATAATTTTAACAGGAGATTTTATTATAATATATGGTCCATCATTTTTCAGTATAAAATCATTTTCATCAAATTTATTAATTTTCTTTTTAAATTCTTTTAAACTATTAATAAAAATATTTTTTATTTCTTCAATTGTATAATTTCCTTTATTTATATCAAAATATTGATCTATAATTTTATCATCTTCATCTTTAATAGAATATCCATAACAGTTTTTATAATCATTTGGTATATTTGATATAAAATTATCTGAATAAAATCCACTTAAACCAATACTATATTTTCCATCTAAATGTATTGGATGTTCTAATCTTAATTCTAGTTTGGATGAATGGCCAATTATTTTAAATAATTTCATCTTATTTAAATGGAGAAATTTTTAGAAAAAAAAGATAATATAAAATTAGAATCATATGATAAAAATAATAAAAATGATCAACCTATTAGATTATTAATTATAGGAACAAGTGGATCTGGTAAAACTACATTATTATTAAATTTTATTTACAAAAGATTAATTCCATATTCAAATTTATATATTTTTAGTAAATCATTAGAACAACCATCTTATAAATTATTACAAAAAAGATTTAAAAATATAGAATCAAATATTAATAAACAAATTTCTCATTTTTCATGTGATGATATGATTCCACTAAATGAATGTAAACCAAATTCATTAGTAGTTTTTGATAATTGTATTTTAGAAAAACAAGATAAAATTAAAGAATATTTTATAATGGGTAGACATAAAAATATAACATGTATTTATTTATCACAATGTTATTCAAAAGTTGATATGCAATTAATTAGAAATAATTTAAATATGTTATGCATTTTTAAACAAAATGAACATTATATGAAAAAAATATATAATGATTTTGTTGGATCAGATATGAAATTTGATAAATTTAAAACTATTTGTAATGATTGTTGGAAAGAAGACTATGGATTTTTAACTATTAATTTATTGAAAAAATCAAATGATGGAAAGTATATGAAAAATTTTTCTGATATTAAATAATGATAATGGCTTGTTGTATATTTGAGTCAATAATTGATAGAATATTTATTTTATTAGTATTATTTATTTCATTAGTATTTATATATTTAATGAAAATTACAGAAATAAAGTAAAATAAATTGTGTTTAACATGATTTGTATTTGTGTTAATATGATTTGTGTTTGTGTTAACATGATTTGTTTTTGTGTTAACATGATTTGTGTTTATGTTAACATGATTTGTGTTGAACCTAAATTTTTCTTTGTAATAAATGGATAAAATATCTGTTAATGAAGCTAAAAAATTAGATGATATTGAGAAAAAATTAATAAAAGAATTTAAAAATCAAATTAAAATTGAAGATAATTATGAAAAAATTAAACAAAAAGCATTTGAACCTATAACATCAGCAATTGGTAAAGTTGAAAATAAAATTGGCGAAGTCTTAAATGAAAATAAAAACCTAATGGAATTGGTACCTGTTGTTAATAATTTTGCTAATATATCAATACCAGAAACTGAAGAATTAAATTTACCTTCAAGTACTCCATTTAGACCAATCAGACAACCAATAATTCAAGAAGAATCGACATTTATTGACCCAAATTTAATTTCACCTCAAACATTAGATAAAATTATTGGTCCATTAGCACAAAAATATTTACCAAGAACAAAAGATGATAAATTTGGTTTATATTGGAATAAACATAAAAAATCATTTATGATTGGTGATAAAATAACTGTAATTGATAATGATGATTTAATAATTGATGATAAAAAATATAATGGAACACATGGATTATGGAGATTGTTAACTTATGAAAAGAAACCAGATAATAATTTATATACACAAGATGATTTAAATAATTATTCAAAGATTTTATGGGAAACTAATTCAATTTATAAAAATAATGATCCAAATAGTAAAAAACCAAAATCTAGTAAAGGTGATAAATATATTAATTTAATTAAACATATTTGGGAATTAAAAGGGGAAATTGAAGGTTCAGGAATCAGACAGTATACAGAAAATAAAATTGAATATAGATTTATAGATGATTTAAATAAATTAGATAATATTATTAATTATATATATGCACAAGAAAAAGCTGGTAATAATAATTTTTTAAATGAAAAGAAAGCAATTAAAGACTTTATATCAAATAAATTAGATGAATTAATTGAAAAACCTGAAGGAATTAAGTATTTAAAAAGAATTTTGGCAAATATTTCATCACCATTATTAAAAGATGGATCAGGTATTTTAAATGATGTTATAAATAATTTACCTTTTGAATTACATGTACCTGGTTATCAATATCTAGGGCCTGGAACTAAATTAAATAAAAGAGTAAAAAGAGGTGATCCTGGAATCAATGATTTAGATAAAGCTGCTAAAGAACATGATTTATTTTATAGAGATCATAAAGATACAAAATCTAGAAATGAAATAGCTGATAAAATTTTACAAGATAAAGCATGGGATATAGTAACATCAAATGATCATGGAATTGGTGAAAGATTAATTGCATTACCAACATCAGGTGCTATGTGGATGAAAAGAAAATTTGGTATGGGTTTAGAAGTAGGATTAAAATTTTAATAAATTATTTATTAATTATAATAATCTATATTATAAAAACTATAAATTTTTTTCTTAATAAATGGAAAAAACAAATATAAACTTGACAGATAATCAAAAATCAAAAATAAAATTAGCATTTAAAAATAAAAGATCAGTTATCATTCAATTTAATATTGATCAATTTAATGAAAATGGTTATATTATTATCTAAAAGACAAATTAATAAACTAAATAAACATAAAAAATTAAATAAAGGATTAAGATTTGAATTTTCATATAATCAATTAAAAGAAATAAAAAATGGTGGATTACTAAAAGAAATTTTAGATTTTGCTGATAATATACCTATAGTTAAAAATTATACACCAAATGTTAGAAAGGGAGCAAAAGTAGTAAAAGAATCTATAATTCCTAAATTTAGAAATTTTGTTGATTGGTTAGATCATGAATTAAAAAATGTGGAAGGATCTGGTTTAGATAAAAAACATTAAAATATATGAAACAAAATTATAAAAAATTTTGAACCACTAACATTAGGTGAATTAGAAAAATTGTGTAAAAATATAAAATATTTTAGAGGTGTATTTATGAGAGATATATTACCTAATAAAGTTAATAAATTTGAATGTGGAATTATAAATTTAGATTCATTTGATGGAAATGGAACTCATTGGGTTTGTTATTATAAAAAAGATAAAATTAAATATTATTTTGATTCATATGGAAATATAGTTAATAAACCACCAATAGAATTAGTTAAATATTTAGGAAAAGATAATATATTTTATAATGATAATCAAATTCAAAATTATAATGATCCACCAATTTGTGGTCATTTATGTATTTTTATATTAAATGAATTAAATAAAAATAAAAAAATTGATAACATAATAAATAAATTAATCCTTAATAAATATGGATTCACAAAATATATTTGATCTGTTTGGTAGACAGAAAAAACATCCAATTAATATTAAAGAAGATTATATAAATTCTAAATTAAATATATTTTTTAATAATTTTAGTAAAAGTTTTAAAAGTCATGTAAAAAAGACTGAAAATTTAGTAAATGCTATTGGTTTATCAAAAAATTATATAAATATTAATGGTAAAAGAATTGTTAATGTAAAACCAAGTATAAATAAATATGATGTTATAGTTAAATCAGAATTAGATGAAGTTTTAGATTCAATTATTGAAATTGGTAGTGATTATTCAAAAACTAAAAAAGATTTTAATAAAATTTTAGAATTTTTAATTAATATTGGAAAACATGTTGAAAATTTAGAAGAAAAATTAGAAAAAGAACTAAAATTTCTATTTGATGGAGTCAATAAATCAATAAAAGAATTAAATGCAGAAATAATACTAATTAAAGGAGATATAGATAAATTACAATAATTTATTTTATATAAATGGAGTTGATTTATTGTCTTAAATGTAAACAAAAAACTAATTCTAAAGATATTCAGATAATAAAATTGAAAAATATAAATATAATTAAATCAAAATGTTGTATTTGTAATTCAAAGAAAAGTTGTTTTACAAAATTTTCTCCCTAATAAATGGCTCTATACAGTTCATTTGATTTATTCATTATCAGAAACCAAAATCAATTAAACAAAGATGATTGGGATGATATTTCTGAAAAATATGAATTGAGTATTAATATGATGAGATTGTTTCAAAATAAATTAAATTGGCAAAAAATTGCTCAATATCAAAATTTAACTATAGATTTTATTACTGAATTCATAAATTATCAATTAAAAGATTATATTGATTTGATTTGTAAATATCAAGATTTAACTGAATATTTCATTCATGATTATGCATTTACATTAAATTGGGAATTAATTTTAGAACATCAAAAAATATCAGCAAAATTTATACTTGATCATGCTACTGAAATTGAATATTTTAAAAGTAAAAATGAAATTAATACATAAAAATAATAAAATTTGACATCATTAAATCATAAAAATTTTACTTGTTTTAAAAAAGCTTCTGATTTAAAAAATTTATCCTTAATAAATGGCTGATTACAAAAAATATATAAATGATATTGAAAGAGCTGAATACAAAAATTTCTATCCATTATCTAAATTACATTTAAATGAACCTAATAAAAAAACTGAATTTAATATAGATTTTGGAGATGGATTTTGTACTTCTAAATTTCAATTTTATATATCTGGTAAATTGACTAAATCTGATGGAAATGCATATGATAATGGTGCTAATATAAAATTAATTGATAATTTTGTTCCATTTTTATTTTCAAAAATTGAAGTTAGAAAACATAATAAATTGATTGATGAAATTGAATATCCTGGTCTATTAAGTACAATTAAAGGCACTATAACTTATTCAAAATCAGAAATAAATCAAATAAATAATGGTTTTGAATCAAATTTTAAAAATAAATTTGAAGCAATTGGTAATTTATCTCATTTTGGATTAGGATTTTTTGAAAATGTAAATATTCCAATATACAAAGGAGGTTTTAATATAACATTTATTAGATCAGAAGATAATGATGCAATTTTTAGATGGAAAACTAAAAAAGAAGATGGAAGTTATGATAATGCTACATTACCAACTGAAGGTAAAATAACAATTAATGAATTTTTTATTAGAGTTCCTATAATTGAATACAAAACAACAAGTAAAATTCAATTAATTAATGAATTAAGCAAATTTGAAAAAGTAAATTTTCATTTTAATCATTGGCAATGCATTGAACAAAAAAATATTACAGGAAAGAATTTAAGTTTGGATATAACAAATATCTATAGAAATATTTATAATCCAAAATTTATTATAATTGGATTTCAAAAATCAAGAACAAATGATCAGTTATATGATACTTCTAAATTTGATAGTATGTATGTAAAAAATATAAGAGTAAAACTAAATGGTCATTATTACCCTGATGAATTGGAAAACTTTGATATATTTAATGAAAAATTTAGAATTATGTATGAAATGTATCAAGATTATAAAAAAGTTTATTATAATAGTAGTAAAATGTATTATAATCCAACAGAATTTCTAGAAAATAGACCAATTTATGTAATTGATACTACAAAAAATCCACCAAATATTTCAAGTTCAAAAAATGATATTATTATTAATGCAGATTTTGATTATGATATAATAGCTACTAGTAAAACAAATTGTTATATTATTATTGTATCTGAAAAATTACTTGAATATAACATAATCAAAAATGATATAATTGAAATAAAATAGTTTATAAGTTTAATAAAATAATTAAATAATACTTACCTAAGAGGTATACCATATAAAATTTCATGAATATATCTTAAAAAATAATCAAAATATTAAGGTTTGATATTTATGGTCAATTACCCAAAAACATGAAAATTTACTAAAATCAAGTGATTAAACATTAAACTAACTCTTTACCAAAATTTCAGAATCATATGATAATTTTTAGAATTTTTAAAAGTAATATTTAAAATAAGGGGTTAAACTACCCCTAACATAAGTCAAAACATTATTTAATATTCAATAAGAATGTGTACCAAAATGAATAAAAATTGGTTAAAAAGAATTAAAGATATATCACTTAAAGGTTTTAATACCATATTTGTACCATAATTATACCATAATTTTACCATAATTTCATTTGGTATAGGAAAATAAAACTCTAATCTTTAAACAACTTTCATTTATTTTACACACAAATCAAAAATATACACAAATTAGCATGTTTGATTTAAAAGTCCCAATTGAAGAGCGTGCACAATAGCTGGTAGGTTTCATAGAAAAGTCCAATTTGATTAATGAGTCAGGCGTTCGGCACCGAACGCTTTGTCCTTGAGTACCATATGGTATAAGTCTTCCACAAATAACTTTTATTTTTCATGCAATAGGAGATTCAACAAACATCACAAATGAGTCAGGCGTTCGGCACGGAACGCTATGTCCTTGAGTATCATATGGTATAAGTCTTCTTCTTCATATATTGCATAATGTCCTATGCCTTCCAAAAATCACTATACTCTGGATCTTCCAACATTTTTTGTATACTGAGATGTAATTTGTAAAATTGTTCAAATTTAATTGTTAATAATTTTAATTTTGGATAATTATTTACAATTCTTCCAACAATCCTTAATTTCCTTCCATAACTTTCACTTATATTAAAGCTTTGTTTAATATGTAACTTCCATGGGATATTCTGAGTTTTATAATTATTAAAGTAAACATCCAAAAAATAACCAAAAGATGCATTTAAATAAAATGTATAAGCATTATGTTTCTTTACTACTGAATTATATTGAGTTAAAAATTTATATACTTCTGACATATTATTTTTATGTGGTAAAAGAATATTTTGTATTTTAATATTAGGCACTAGCAATTTACAAAGTTTATTATGTAGATCTGCACTAGTTTGTACCTTTTTACTATGTTGCAACACACTTTTAGTTTTTAAAATATCACATAATGCACTATTAGGTTTACTTGGAATTACTATTTCACCATCAGCAACCTTCTTCTGAACATCTTCAATACAACTATCTTCAATCATTTTAATTATATCCAACATCTTCACATAATAAATCTTATTTTCTTCTACATTGGTATATACATTTATTTCTTGATCACAAGCAATTTTATAATTATCCATCATCAAAATCACAAAACTATAACCTTAATAAGACTATGACTATGACACGACCACACCCAAATCTACTGAAAATTTTTTCAAGGTAACGTCAAGTCTCTCTACATAGAGGAATAAGCATCAGAACAATTGTTGATAAACTATCTAAAATATGTACTATAATGAGTGTTTTTATAAAACTATATAAAAATCATATTATTTAACTTACTTCAAACAATAATAACTTTTCATAAGGAATTAGTTTATTATCTATCTCTTCCATTTTTATAAAAATGAATTTGAAAAGTCAGAATTTTGACCAGTGGGGACTGTTTTTCCACTAAAATATGTTTATTAAGGTTTCTACATTATTTTTAATCATACAGAAACTTATAATATATGAAAATGCATTAACTTTCAATAAGCTTTTCATTGCTGATATTTATTTTCCATATTAATCAATACTTATCTTTTTATTTCAAGATTATTAATTTGATAACATTTTTATAATCGTATATTTAAGATTTTAAATTATTTCTTATCAATTTAGGACATGTGATACATGAAATAACATTAGATTTTTATGAGAAATTCAAAAATAACATTAGTGTTATGATATCATAAATAGTTAAACAATTATTTAAGAAAATGTAGTTTTAAAAAAGGTTTTTTATAATTAGGTTTTGTAAAAAATTATAATTTTACTGGTTTTAAAAAACTTTTTATTCTGTAGACAATTTTATATAAATTTAGGCATATTTGTAAAAAATTTCATGAAATTTGCATATTTTTATGACAATTTGACAAAAGCTGAAAATTGGCCAAAAAATGGCAAAAATATTGCATAATTATATTAAAAAACTGTGAAATTTGTTTGATTTTTGATTGTCTCCAAAAGTGTCCTAGGAACCCCATAGTACTATCTACTTATATATATATATATATATATATATATATATATATATATATATATATATATATATATATATATAATATATATAATATATATATATAATATAGCTCTCAGACCGTACCTAACACAACTTATATAATAATACTTATCAAATCGTTACCAGTATGTTTGTATGGAAATTAAACCTACTATGGAACAAAATATTGACACAGATGCCACAAGGCTCTCATCATAGACCCTTAATCTTCAACATGCATATTAATATCTTACCATGATTTAATCAGGACTAAACATTCAAAATTTCTAGTTTTGCAGATCATCTTGCAAAAAATTTAGTTGTAATGGTCATGAAATTAGATGAACTTATATTACAAACCACAAAAAATATCACTGATTGGTGCTCTACTAACTAATTATCCCTTGAAAAGGAAAACAAATCTATATATGAATTTTAAATCTAATTAAGGAGCAGATGAGAAGGGAAATCTAAACTCGTATATACTTTTTTAGGCTTTTTACTCAGTGAAAAACTCAATTGGCACAAACAAACACAGTAATATGACATCCACAAAAGTATGTAAATGATTATACACTTAAAAACGAATATTTGGCAACTTAAAATTGTAAATACGTAAAACTGTTTATTTCGAAAACATTTACAGTCATCTCAGCTATGGTATTTTAGCGGGGTCAAGAAAAACATTCAAAAAATTATTTACGTTACTGTAATATGCCATCAGAATTATGTGAAAAATAAAATCAAGAACATCATTTTAACATTTTTTATTGAACTTTGAATATTTACTCTATTATCAATATATTTATATTAGTTGGCATTACACGCATTGACAAATTTAGATCAGTCTAAGAAAATCTTTGACGTACATGAACACACTAAAATAAATAAGGAAAAGATTTGAAACCGAACTTTTAAAATATACAGGGTGTCTCTGAACTCCTTACCGACCTTTTAAGGTATTATTCCTGGACCAAAGAGAAGTCAAAATATCATATTTAAATTGTCCGGAAGTCTTTAGTTACTCACACAGCCGCCATTTTGTTTTTTCACATAATAATTTTTTTTCCGTAACGGATGGTTGTATTCAGTTCATATTTGGTATGAATCTTTATCATACCAATGTACATTTTCTAGAAAAAAATTAATTTTTCCCACTTCATATTTTCAAAATGGCGGCCATTTTAAATTTTCAAAGTGAAATATCTCAAAATCGGTAAATTTTATAAAAATTTTACAGGACACAAAAAAGTTGACAAATTGAATTATCTAATCAATAGTACCAAGTTTGTAAGGATATGACAACAAATAACGGAGTTATTGCGATATTATCCAAGAAAAACATTGATTTTTCTGTTAAAATGGCCGTTTTATAATGCAAAATCAATGTTTTTAATGGTTAAAATAACAATAACTCCGTTATTTGTTGTCATATCCTTACAAACTTGGTACCGTTGGTTAGATAATTTAATTTTTTAACTTTTTTGTGTCTTGTAAAATTTTTATAAAATTTACCGATTTTGAGATATTTCACTTTGAAAATTTAAAATGGCCGCCATTTTGAAAATATGAAGTGGGAAAAATTAATTTTTTTCTAGAAAATGTACATTGGTATGATAAAGATTCATACCAAATATGAACTGAATACAACCATCCGTTACGGAAATAAAAATTATTATGTGAAAAAAACAAAATGGTGGCTGTGTGAGTAATTGAAGACTTCCGGACAATTTAAATATGATATTTTGACTTGTCTTTGGTCAAGGAATAATACCTTAAAAGGTCGGTAAGGAGTTCAGAGACACCCTGTATACACATACAAAAAACATTTTACATTATGTATCCAAAAAAGTATTTGATGATTATTAGATACCAGGATCAGATACTTAAATTTACCTTAAGTAAATTTTTAAAAAGAAAATTAAAAATTAGGTTAACATTAAAATGTATCTACGATTTTGAAGATATTTCCCATAGTTAAATAATATTTTTATGAGAATTGTATGATACATCCTTGGATGTATATAAAAAAAAACATTATTATTATTGAAATATTATCATATTTTATGGCAGTAAACAGAGTGGAATACGTAGGCTTAAGAATAATGATCTTTTGTAAGGTACGAGGATGTTTACCGTTCTTAATCTAATCTAGCAAAGTGGTTGGGAATGTAGCATCATTACTGTTCTCTCCAACAACTATCATTCACAAGTTGAAAATGCTCTTGCCTCATCATTCATGTACTCTAATATCACGCATAAAAACTAAACCGACGGAAAATATGGCATTTATTTCTTAAACTCGTAGTTAGATAAAGAGGACAAGGTTTAGTGTATAAGCCAATTTTTAGAAGGAAATGGAATACTTAAACTACTAATTTTCAGTTATTAAAAATTGCAGATTAACCACTGGGTTTTTATCAATAACTTTGGGGTGTAATTATAGTTACAGTTCCTAGACATAATATAATGAAGATTTTAACATATGATATAGATTTTGATGAGATTAAAATCTTTTTTAGTAAATAATAATAAAATTATTTAATGGAAGACGATCCCATTTACAGCTCCCTCCTGTCAATTTCTCTTTGAGCGGATGAAATGCAATTACTGTTTTGAATATTTTTCGCATAAAGATTAAGTTATTTTTATTAAATCCAGTCTAATTAAGTTTTTGATATTTGCTTGGAGGAATATTTCATCAATCGGTTTTAAAATTCAACTCAGGAAATCAGAAAATGTCAGTAGTTTACTAATAGTAAGTCAGCAATTTGATCACCGTGACTGGACCACAAAGTCAGCCTTTTGGAGGGTTCCCCAACCCTCTAGTACTCTATGGATTCAATGATCCTTCGACAAAAGTCCTCCCCCCCCCCCTCTTAAGGCCACTTCGCTTCGTCATGATCGTTTAGAAACTGGGGAGAACCTTGTTGAAAACTCCTTGTGACACTCCCCTACTATGTTACATTTTAAATCAGCGGCACCATGACGTTATTTTATCTTAAACCAACCATGCCTTGAATGTTGGCGGTTTTATACTTC
This sequence comes from Neoaliturus tenellus, assembly GCA_030545055.2. Classification (NCBI taxonomy): domain Eukaryota; kingdom Metazoa; phylum Arthropoda; class Insecta; order Hemiptera; family Cicadellidae; genus Neoaliturus; species Neoaliturus tenellus. The sequence goes on along the minus strand of CM061536.1, from coordinate 105,132,502 downwards.
TTATTCATTTGATATCATCATATATTATTTAGTTAACTCATTTAACACGTGATATGACATGGATAAATGTTATGGATATACATACATTGTCCTGATATCAGGAACTTATCAATACAAAGAATTTACTGGAAAGTCAAAATCCCGCCATTTTAGATAAAACAAATCCTCCAAAAACAACCATTTGGCACAGATTCAGAAATTTAGCATTTTGACATCCTGAATGGGAACTTATACTACTAAAACCTGTTAGCAAATTAAAATTAGTTAATTTCCACATGTAATTCTTAAAACATTTGTTGTATACTTATTACATATACGTGTGCATTATTAAAAATTAAATTCCTGAATCAGGTGCCAGCGATATCTCGAAGTCATTTCCATGTACAAGATAACCCCCACCAAACCCCCCCCCCACTATTGTAAAAGATAACATATTGTTCCATCTTAAGATATTTTTCAGATAAGTTAATCTAATGCTTGACAGGATTGGGCATATTGTCACAAAATGAAACAGTGACTCATTCTCATTTAAATTACACAATGAGCAAAGTCCATTCATGTCCGTTACTTAGGATTTGTAATAAAGGTTAGCTCTTGTTTTTATGATCCATTAAATCATGCTAACATCTGAGCTGCTGACGAGAACACCTCCACCACCAGGTCCAAGGTCAAGAGTGAGATACTGAGGCTGATAGACGAGACCGATGTTCAAACTCTACCCACAATACGCGTGCCATGCTGCTCTCTCCTCATCTACCACACCGATAAGCTGCTGACGAGAACACCTCCACCACCAGGTCCAAGGTCAAGAGTGAGATACTGAGGCTGATAGACGAGACCGAAGTTCAAACTCTACCCACAATACGCGTGCCATGCTGCTCTCTCCTCATCTACCACACCGATAAGCTGCTGACGAGAACACCTCCACCACCAGGTCCAAGGTCAAGAGTGAGATACTGAGGCTGATAGACGAGACCGATGTTCAAACTCTACCCACAATACGCGTGCCACGCTGCTCTCTCCTCATCTACCACACCGATAAGCTGCTGACGAGAACACCTCCACCACCAGGTCCAAGGTCAAGAGTGAGATACTGAGGCTGATAGACGAGACCGATGTTCAAACTCTACCCACATTACGCGTGCCATGCTGCTCTCTCCTCATCTACCACACCGATAAGCTGCTGACGAGAACACCTCCACCACCAGGTCCAAGGTCAAGAGTGAGATACTGAGGCTGATAGACGAGACCGATGTTCAAGCTCTACCCACACAATACGCGTGCCATGCTGCTCTCTCCTCATCTACCACACCGATAAGCTGCTGACGAGAACACCTCGACCACCAGGTCCAAGGTCAAGAGTGAGATACTGAGGCTGATAGACGAGACCGATGTTCAAACTCTACCCACATTACGCCACACATCACACCGATAAGCTGCTGACGAGAACACCTCCACCACCAGGTCCAAGGTCAAGAGTGAGATACTGAGGCTGATAGACGAGACCGATGTTCAAACTCTACCCACAATACGCGTGCCATGCTGCTCTCTCCTCATCTACCACACCGATAAGCTGCTGACGAGAACACCTCCACCACCAGGTCCAAGGTCAAGAGTGAGATACTGAGGCTGATAGACGAGACCGATGTTCAAACTCTACCCACAATACGCGTGCCATGCTGCTCTCTCCTCATCTACCACACCGATAAGCTACTGACGAGAACACCTCCACCACCAGGTCCAAGGTCAAGAGTGAGATACTGAGGCTGATAGACGAGACCGATGTTCAAACTCTACCCACATTACGCGTGCCATGCTGCTCTCTCCTCATCTACCACACCGATAAGCTGCTGACGAGAACACCTCCACCACCAGGTCCAAGGTCAAGAGTGAGATACTGAGGCTGATAGACGAGACCGATGTTCAAGCTCTACCCACACAATACGCGTGCCATGCTGCTCTCTCCTCATCTACCACACCGATAAGCTGCTGACGAGAACACCTCGACCACCAGGTCCAAGGTCAAGAGTGAAATACTGAGGCTGATAGACGAGACCGATGTTCAAACTCTACCCACATTACGCGTGCCATGCTGCTCTCTCCTCATCTACCACACCGATAAGCTGGTGACGAGAACACCTCCACCAAGAACACCAGGTCCAAGGTCAAGAGTGAGATACTGAGGCTGATAGACGAGACCGATGTTTAAACTCTACCCACAATACGCGTGCCATGCTGCTCTCTCCTCATCTACCACACCGATAAGCTGCTGACGAGAACACCTCCACCACCAGGTCCAAGGTCAAGAGTGAGATACTGAGGCTGATAGACGAGACCGATGTTCAAACTCTACCCACAATACGCGTGCCATGCTGCTCTCTCCTCATCTACCACACCGATAAGCTGCTGACGAGAACACCTCCACCACCAGGTCCAAGGTCAAGAGTGAGATACTGAGGCTGATAGACGAGACCGATGTTCAAACTCTACCCACAATACGCGTGCCATGCTGCTCTCTCCTCATCTACCACACCGATAAGCTGCTGACGAGAACACCTCCACCACCAGGTCCAAGGTCAAGAGTGAGATACTGAGGCTGATAGACGAGACCGATGTTCAAACTCTACCCACAATACGCGTGCCATGCTGCTCTCTCCTCATCTACCACACCGATAAGCTGATGACGAGAAAACCTCCACCACCAAGTCCAAGGTCAAGAGTGAGATACTGAGGCTGATAGACGAGACCGATGTTCAAACTCTACCCACACAATACGCGGGCCATGCTGCTCTCTCCTCATCTACCAAACCGATAAGCTGCTGACGAGAACACCTCCACCACCAGGTCCAAGGTCAAGAGTGAGATACTGAGGCTGATAGACGAGACCGATGTTCAAGCTCTACCCACACAATACGCGTGCCATGCTGCTCTCTCCTCATCTACCACACCGATAAGCTGCTGACGAGAACACCTCCACCACCAGGTCCAAGGTCAAGAGTGAGATACTGAGGCTGATAGACGAGACCGATGTTCAAGCTCTACCCACACAATACGCGTGCCATGCTGTTCTCTCCTCATCTACCACACCGATAAGCTGCTGACGAGAACACCTCCACCACCAGGTCCAAGGTCAAGAGTGAGATACTGATGGTGATAGACGAGACCAATGTTCAAACTCTACACACAATACGCGTGCCATGCTGCTCTCTCCTCATCTACCACACCGATAAGCTGCTGACGAGAACACCTCCACCACCAGGTCCAAGGTCAAGAGTGAGATACTGAGGCTGATAGACGAGACCGATGTTCAAGCTCTACCCACACAATACGCGTGCCATGCTGCTCTCTCCTCATCTACCACACCGATAAGCTGCTGACGAGAACACCTCCACCACCAGGTCCAAGGTCAAGAGTGAGATACTGAGATTGATAGACGAGACCGATGTTCAAACTCTACCAACAATACGCGTGCCAAGCTGCTCTCTCCTCATCTACCACACCGATAAGCTGCTGACGAGAACACCTCCACCACCAGGTCCAAGGTCAAGAGTGAGATACTGAGGCTGATAGACGAGACCGATGTTCAAACTCTACCCACAATACGCGTGCCATGCTGCTCTCTCCTCATCTACCACACCGATAAGCTGCTGACGAGAACACCTCCGCCATCAGGTCCAAGGTCAAGAGTGAGATACTGATGGTGATAGACGAGACCGATGTTCAAGCTCTACCCACAAAATACGCGTGCCATGCTGCTCTCTAATCATCTACCACACCGATAAGCTGCTGACGAGAACACCTCCACCACCAGGTCCAAGGTCAAGAGTGAGATACTGATGGTGATAGACGAGACCGATGTTCAAGCTCTACCCACACAATACGCGCGCCATGCTGCTCTCTCCTCACCTACCACACCGATAAGCTGCTGACGAGAACACCTCCGCCACCAGGTCCAAGGTCAAGAGTGAGATACTGAGGCAGATAGACGAGACCGATGTTCAAACTCTACCCACAATACGCGTGCCATGCTGCTCTCTCCTCATCTACCACACCGATAAGCTGCTGACGAGAACACCTCCACCACCAGGTCCAAGGTCAAGAGTGAGATACTGAGGCAGATAGACGAGACCGATGTTCAAAATCTACCCACAATACGCGTGCCATGCTGCTCTCTCCTCATCTACCACACCGATAAGCTGCTGACGAGAACACCTCCGCCACCAGGTCCAAGGTCAAGAGTGAGATACTGCGGGTGATAGACAAGACCGATGATGAAGCTCTACCCACACAATACGCGTGCCATGCTGCTCTCTCCTCATCTACCACACCGATAAGCTGCTGACGAGAACACCTCCACCACCAGGTCCAAGGTCAATAGTGGGATACTGAGGGTGATAGACGAGACCGATGTTCAAACTCTACCCACAATACGCGTGCCATGCTGCTCCCTCCTCATCTACCACACCGATAAGCTGCTGACGAGAACACCTCCACCACCAGGTCCAAGGTCAAGATTGAGATACTGAGGCTGATAGACGAGACCGATGTTCAAGCTCTACCCACACAATACGCGTGCAATGCTGCTCTCTCCTCATCTACCACACCGATAAGCTGCTGACGAGAACACCTCCACCACCAGGTCCAAGGTCAAGAGTGAGATACTGAGGCTGATAGACGAGACCGATGTTCAAACTCTACCCACAATACGCGTGCCATGCTGCTCTCTCCTCATCTACCACACCGATAAGCTGCTGACGAGAACACCTCCACCACCAGGTCCAAGGTCAAGAGTGAGATACTGATGGTGATAGACGAGACCGATGTTCAAGCTCTACCCACACAATACGCGTGCCATGCTGCTCTCTCCTCATCTACCACACCGATAAGCTGCTGACGAGAACACCTCCGCCACCAGGTCCAAGGTCAAGAGTGAGATACTGAGGCTGATAGACGAGACCGATGTTCAAGCTCCACCCACACAATACGCGTGCCATGCTGCTCTCTCCTCATCTACCACACCGATAAGCTGCTGACGAGAACACCTCCACCACCAGGTCCAAGGTCAAGAGTGAGATACTGAGGCTGATAGACGAGACCGATGTTCAAGCTCTACCCACACAATACGTGTGCCATGCTGCTCTCTCCTCATCTACCACACCGATAAGCTGCTGACGAGAACACCTCCACCACCAGGTCCAAGGTCAAGAGTGAGATACTGAGGCTGATAGACGAGACCGATGTTCAAGCTCTACCCACACAATACGCGTGCCATGCTGCTCTCTCCTCATCTACCACACCGATAAGCTGCTGACGAGAACACCTCCACCACCAGGTCCAAGGTCAAGAGTAAGATACTGAGGCTGATAGACGAGACCGATGTTCAAGCTCTACCGACACAATACGCGTGCCATGCTGCTCTCTCCTCATCTACCACACCGATAAGCTGCTGACGAGAACACCTCCACCACCAGGTCCAAGGTCAAGAGTGAGATACTGAGGCTGATAGACGAGACCGATGTTCAAGCTCTACCCACACAATACGCGTGCCATGCTGCTCTCTCCTCATCTACCACACCGATAAGCTGCTGACGAGAACACCTCCACCACCAGGTCCAAGGTCAAGAGTGAGATACTGAGGCTGATAGACGAGACCGATGTTCAAGCTCTACCCACACAATACGCGTGCCATGCTGCTCTCTCCTCATCTACCACACCGATAAGCTGCTGACGAGAACACCTCCACCACCAGGTCCAAGGTCAAGAGTGAGATACTGATGGTGATAGACGAGACCGATGTTCAAGCTCTACCCACACAATACGCGTGCCATGCTGCTCTCTTCTCATCTACCACACCGATAAGCTGCTGACGAGAACACCTCCACCACCAGGTCCAAGGTCAAGAGTGAGATACTGATGGTGATAGACGAGACCGATGTTCAAACTCTACCCACAATACGCGTGCCATGCTGCTCTCTCCTCATCTACCACACCGATAAGCTGCTGACGAGAACACCTCCGCCACCAGGTCCAAGGTCAAGAGTGAGATACTGAGGCTGATAGACGAGACCGATGTTCAAACTCTACTCACAATACGCGTGCCATGCTGCTCTCTCCTCATCTACCACACCGATAAGCTGCTGACGAGAACACCTCCACCACCAGGTCCAAAGTCAAGAGTGAGATACTGAGGCTGATAGACGAGACCGATGTTCAAACTCTACCCACAATACGCGTGCCATGCTGCTCTCTCCTCATCTACCACACCGATAAGCTGCTGACGAGAACACCTCCGCCACCAGGTCCAAGGTCAAGAGTGAGATACTGAGGCTGATAGACGAGACCGATGTTCAAACTCTACCCACACAATACGCGTGCAATGCTGTTCTCTCCTCATCTACCACACCGATAAGCTGCTGACGAGAACACCTCCACCACCAGGTCCAAGGTCAAGAGTGAGATACTGATGGTGATAGACGAGACCGATGTTCAAGCTCTACCCACACAATACGCGTGCCATGCTGCTCTCTCCTCATCTACCACACCGATAAGCTGCTGCCACAATCTTTCTTTATCTGCTCCGTGTCCAAAATCAAAATCCACATTGAATTTTCTGCCAAACCTCTTCCATTCACAACACCATGACAAGTTTTTTTGTACTATTTGCCTACTCATTACATGGCAAATGGTCCCAACCAAATGTTCAAAATATAACTTAAACTTACTCCCAATGAAGACCTAAATCACACAGTTTCCCGCTATGAGTCTCTAAATAATAAACATAACTTGGTGTGTTGTATAGAAGGCGAAATATTTTTCTCAAAAATAGTTTGAACACTCTTTTATTCTCAAAATGCCCCGAAACCTGCACTCCATAGCACACTATTGATTTAACAATCGCATCAAAACAAATAAATTTTATTCCAAGCATACTTTATTGTTGTTTATTAATTCTGCCCGAACTGTATTAATCGCTGGGTTTGTCTACTGTTTCTTCAAAATGTTGAGAGGATAAAAATCGTGGCACACCTCATGCTGGGCATGAAGGTTGCAAGTTACACTGCTCCATATTTTTAAATATTATAAATTTATCAGTGCTATCATTTTTATATAAAGTAATATTTTAAAAGTCTGCGACTATCATGTTGAACTAAGTCGCATTTACGTGTAGGCCTAGTTTTGCGATATATTTTGAATTGGTGAATTACTGACACTGTCTAATATTAGTTTTAGTTTAAATCTTCAATGGTATAACTATCTATAAATAAGCAATTATTACCAGTAATATTTTTAAACACATTCACTCAAGATTCTATGTTTTTATTTAACTAAAATCCTAAACTCCACTATTATCTACTTATAAAATAAAATAAAGATAGAACTTACATGAATATTTTTCAATACTTAAAAAACCTGTTGTTTTGAAAGAAAACTCAAGATGGGTAAATTTCGATAAATTTTCAATGCAATAGGGGCCTTTCTATCGTGATTTATTAAGATATACCTACAATTAAAAGTTGAAAATTATTTAGAAGAAATTGTAAAACAACTTCCATATTTTAATAAATAATTCTCCTTGCTTCATAAATATAATATCAAGTCTGGAATATAGTATTGTTTTATTTAAAAGTGTAACTAATAGACTACATATCTTTCCGCCAAAGAGAAATTTAATTACTACAAATATTCAACATACAAAATATTTTATGTATTCTGGTAACATACTTGTAAAATATCTTCAACATGGTCCGTAAAGCAAATTCAAACCCGAGCAGGCCTAATGTTTCTGATATATAAAGATTTCCTAAGGGTGCTGAAAAACATACGTGAAAAACAGAGCGAAGGCTTGGCCTATAAAGATATTCAATTTGGCCCATTTCTTTTGACTTTGGCGGTCCGCCATGACGTAGGGGTGATGGGGGGTGGAGAAGGGGGTTGGCACCCTTTGCGGGCGGGGTTGCCTAGGCTACCAGACGCCAAACTTGAGATTCGCCAGTATACCCGTGAATGTGTTGGGTGTCGCTTCAGTGCTACAAAAAACTCTTCACATTTGAGGTGAGTGCTTTTATTTTTATTTTTTAAATATTGGTTTAATATATGTTTGATAATTCGATGAATATAACCTTAAAACATGCAATTTCAAGATTAAATATTTATTGAGTATTTGTTTTGTCGATCAACTTGGCTAAATCATATAGCAAGAATGTTAAGAAAGACATGAAGTAACCTTTTGGGCTCATTGTTATTTTAATAACGCTGTGGAAATTGCTTTCATATCACAAGTTTTGTTTAGATTTAGAGTGAAACCTATAGGTCTACTCACGAAAAAAAACACGATTACTACGTTTAACTGAAATAATGGACACAGTAGGTACACTGATTGTAGCTATGGAAGATTGAAAAAATATATACGATCCTTTCTTGTGTTTGAAGTGGAACCATCTATATATTAATAGACAATCATGTTTCTTTTCCTATTTTGTTCTCTGCTTGTGCTCATTGAAGGAGAAAACCGGGCACCATTAGAAAGGTAGTGTCCTGTAGATGAGCAGAATCAAATTATAATTTACATAGGCCATCAGGGCTCCGCTCTCAGGATTTCAAAGTTTCAATGTTAATCTTAGAAGGAAAATTGATAAATCATTTGACATCTGTTGTAATGGCGAATGCTGGAAAATCAGGAAGAACAAATGTTTCAGTTATGAAGCATTTTAATTTTAGTTTAAAACTAATTGGCTCAAGATCGACCTTTTTTTATTTTGACCAGCCGGTGGTCTTTAGTACTCATTAAACAGTAAAACTAAAAATAAAAAAAAACGTTCTTACCTTTTCTCTTTTTTTGGGTGTTTGTTACGATTAGGTATAGAATAAATAGAAACGTGTTTTCATCATTATTACCACTTGTTGAAGTGTGCTTTACTGACTGTAATAATTAAAATAAATAAAACGCAAATCATATTTTAAAAATATATAAAAACAAATATGTTTTTAATACATGCATTTTCATAAACGTAAAGCAGTATCACTTAGAAAACTTCGTGCAGCGAGTATAATATTTCTTTTGAGGCGAACCGAATCCATCAACGGTGACCAAGTCACTTTCCTTTGTGTTCCACGACTTCTCTGAACTGCCTTAAGTAGATTACAGCTTTCCTCACACCAACTACTTTCTTAGAAAGATCTTTAAAAGTCAACGCCTAAGTTTCTTGACAGTATTTATTTCATTCAATATAGAGCATAAACATAAGAAATTTAAAATAAATTAAATAAGTTTAAGGTAAATTTTTCTACGTAATAGTAGCCTACCTATTTTTATATAAATATATTTTAGACAACTAAAGCACCTGATGAAATTGGTAAACTAATATACTGCGTTTATTACATCAATTGACCAATAAAAAACACCTTTACCTCCGTTATCTGCGATTTATTAGTGATATAACACTGAACTATTGATTTTGTATAGGTATTCAATTTATATTCAATAAATTGATATATTTATAACTGGGTTCAATTTATATAGTACGAAATAAAAATCTTAGAAGAATAGTTTAATACTAGTGTATTTGAGTGATTAGGGGCAAAAGCCCCTAATCATAAAATTAAAATGTCATGAACCATAGCGGATTACCAGTTCTTCACAACGAAAGTTTCCAGAAAATTTTTATTTAAATAATATTTAAACAATACTGTTTGAACAGACCATTCGCCCCCAAAGCACTCTTTACAATCCTGTTCTATTAGGCCACCCGTTCGTAAATGCTTCATTTTGTCTGTTGTTAAACAAAACACAGCACCGGAAAAACCACACCACAACACACCATACCACAACACACCACACCACAGCACCAGCAGCCGGATCCACCTATGAAAAATCAATTTTGAAAGAAATCATTATTCTTTTGAGCTATGGCGGCTTTTTAATATAACATAAAAAAGCGTCAATGAGAAAAAAACATGACAGATGTTCAGTACCCATTAAGAGTCAATAAACTTTCAATATTTTGTATCATACCCCTTTCATTGTCTTTTTTGTCCTAAAATTGAATTAACTTTTTTAGCACCTGTCAGATTTTTTATTATTTTTTAGTCACCAAATATAAACACCGCCTCAAAAAAAAAAAAAAAAAAAAAAAAAAAAAAAAAAAAAATCATCTTCACTTACTGTCAATATTCGTCCCTCCTAATCAAAAATCTTAACTTTGTTTAAACAAAGTAGACTCTTTTAAATCACCATACATAGAGAATCTTTAAAGAAGAATATTTCAGATAATAATTATTCTTATAATTTTTTTATTTTGTTGTAATGTTTTTGACCTGCTACATTTCCCCCTAATATGCAGGACAACTATTAATTGAGTTTAATTGGTCTCTTCTATACCTCTGCAGTCTATGTAAATGACCAAAATGTTTGTGGGAAATTCAGCTAACAGAATACCAACACTTCGTTGAATGATACGAAGTATCACTTTAAGTTTCAGTTAATTTATCATCGTCACTCAACATTATCATTTGACACTTTTAGTCTTAAAATAAAACCAAAACCTGTTTGAATGTAATTAATGTAGGTGTTTCTCAAACCACTATTCATCGCCCATTGCGTCCCTATTACGGTCGGAATGTATTTTATAATTTGCATACACACTAAATTTTTTTTACAATTTAAATTATGATAACAACAGTAAAAATCAGCAGTCAATTTGTAATAGTTTGTAAGTTTGGTAACCACAGTATCTAGAATGTTGGTAACGCTCCGAGTAGAATGTTTAGTTGCTCAAAGTTGCTTAAAGCCACAAAACGTCTTATTATAGTATTACCACTCTAGGTATATTTTTGTCATTTGGTTTTTAAAAATTCTTCACTCAATACTATCATCTGGTCCCTCGTTTAAAAATCAAACTGTAATAAATGTTTTAATGTACATAAAACACACTTTTTTCGAACCCCTATGCCATTCTTATGGAGGATGTTTTACATGATTTCTCATTTTCTGTTAACATTATGGACACGCCGATAATTTTCCCTCTTGTATGGGACTGAGACCTTTAATTTGAGACCCCTCCCATCATTCTGAAATTTGTATGACGCTCACAGTTTTGCTCAAGAAATTTCTCTTACCTAATATACATATAGATATACAGTAGACTCCCTCTTAACCGGCCACCTTTTAACCGGTCTCTGCTTTAACGGGCCTACTCTGGCACAAACACATCGTCTTTTTAACTGGCCATTTTTTATCTCAACATTGCTTTAACCGGCCATGTTTCGCGGGAATCTTTGTTTTCTTGTCTAATGTATCATTCAATTCCACAGTAAATCATGATGTTCTCAAACCACCTAAAATGTACTGTCCTGGACTAAAGTGTATGCCACTGGAAGTGAATGTGTTTGGACCTGCTATCCAATAGATAATATAGGAAACGAATTATTATTAGTTTTTTTTGTCACTGATTTCATCGGTGTCGGATGTTAGCTATAAATTATATAGAGTAATATATTTATAGTTGGTTTTTTCAAGCCATAATTGCATTTGGGCCATATGAAATTGTAGGTTGGAATTTTTAAATTTACATCGGTTTAACCGGCCTAATCATTAACCGGCCGAGGAGTGGTCCCGAGATGGCCGGTTAAGAGGGAGTCTACCGTAAATAGATTGCTTCTCGTGGTGTGAATTATTTTATCATCTTCACTCAATGTTATCATCTGTGTTTCGTTTCAAAATCAAACCTAACACATGTTTCAATGTACACAAAGCAGAAGTTTTTCGAATCCCCATGCTATTCTTATGGAGGACGTTTTACGTGATTTTTCATTTCCTGTTAACACTATGGACACGCCGATAGTTTTCCCTCGTGTATGGGACTGAGACCTTTAATTTGAGACCCCTCCCATCTTTCTGCGATTTGTACAACGCTCATAATTTTGCTCAAGAAATTCGGCTTACAGAATTATATATATACTAGCTGAGTACCCGTTCTTCGCACGGGGTGTGTTTGCAGTTTATTAACAGAAATATAAAAATCCTTTCACAAATGTCACCTTCATTTGGTTTATTTTAACATATCTAGTAGATATCATAACATATTTTATGCTTAATAGCTTCTTGGCAAATTTGTCAAAATCTTGTTAGGCCTATATTCATTTCCCTTTTGGGGTAGAACTTAGAAGTTTATGTCTTTGCCTTTAATGTTTTTTTGCAGTTTTGCTAAACAATAATATTCGTGATTAACTTTATAGTTCTAAAAGTACACCTTACCACTACTCATAGACGATTAAAGAAAACTCAAACTTGTCAAGGCTGTACTAAATCCAATGTACCCCTGTACCCCACCTCTATTTTTCTTGTTCTACCCTTAAAAGACATGTACAAATTAATCGTTCAACTTTAATCCAAATTAAAAATTAATTCAAATTACAATACCCAACCCTAGTAAAACAACGCATCGCCCGTCAGTAATGTAGGCACTGCAGCAGTGTAGATATGTTTAAGTAGATATTAGGTCTACTTAATTATTTTTTTACTTTAGATTTACTTTCTTACCTAAAAACATTCCCATTTACTGCCAATTTATACAGAACCAAATAAATAGAGACACCCCATGTCAAAATATCGATAAACATAGGAAAATAAAGCGCTGATCTGGGATTAATTCTTATTGCCAAGGGAATCACTCTTTCTACCTTCTAAATGTCAAAATGAGCAGATTTGTTTACAAAAAATAAAAATGACGCAACAAACATCTGGAAAATTGTTCTAGCCATCTAATTCCATTTCAACAATCAGCATGATCCTTGAATGAAAATAATTATCAGTGTTTCGTTAGCAGCATCCTCACACATTAGTACTGCACCATCTATACTCGCATTATTAGTTAAGATCAAGAAATTTATTATCCTTGTTAGTTTTAACTACATATTTTGTTTTATGAAATACACCTCTTTTTGTCAGAACGTGTCATGAAAGCTAAATTGGGAACTAAAATTAGTTTGCAATGACAATAAGAAATATTTTAAGATTTAAGGAACAAAACTCGTTCTGTAATACTTAGCATAAATTATTTTAATATTCAAATTAAGAACCAAGAACTTAGTTGAATTTACTCGCTGTATTTTGGCTAGTAAAAGGTAAAAGCATTAAACATGAATGAGTCTGTATTTAAAATTATAAGTGTTGCAATCTGTGGTGAAAATGACAAACTGTCTAATCCAGCTGATTAAAAAGCATAAATAAGATGATAGAATTAAATATTCCCATAAGATTAACATTGAATATTTCTTTTACTATAAGGCAGAGCCTTTTTGAAGAACGGTGGTTTAGAGCAGCTAAAAATTTTCTAATTGCACCATTTAACAGTGATAAAAATTTTCATATAATTTACTAAAGCCCTTGTCATGTAAAAAAGAGATTAAAGATTGGTATTTTAGCACAACTTGGCTACTTTGAATTAGCATGGGGCAAAGCCCTGGGGTCGCTGAGGCAATTTAAGTTGTAATGAACCTTCACACCACTCTTGTCTATAACAGGAAAAAAATTTAGACCATCACGTAAAGTCGTTTTCCCGTGAAAAGAGGACAAAATAGGGCCCATGAGCGTTACAGACACAGTGAATGACAGACAGAGAGAGAGAAAGACAGAGGGAAGGAAATTTAGATGACGCCGATTTTGGATTCTGTGATACATAAAAAGAAAAAATAACCAAAAATTTCAAGATTCTAAGCAATGTACAGACAAAACTCTAATTTTATTAATATAGATAGATATATTTAATCATTTTATATGTGTAAACAAACTTATATTTGCGTTAAAACAATAGGTCATTAATTAATTTTCCAAACTCATACATTTCTTCTATTAAGATGTTTTGTTATCATTTAATTTTGGTTGAGTGAGTAGGTTTAAAAAAGGAAATTAAATGTATTTGAAATCAGTAAATAAACCATCTATAAATTGAATTTGGTTATACCACAAATTATTGATAACACAGTATATGATGTCATTAATAACGTACCCAGCAGTCCTGCTGTACCGGACCCAGCTATTTCAAAAATTCGCATAGTGCGTATACATTTTGTCTAATAAATGAAATATTTTGGCTATAATTTACCACTGAAATATTTTCTTCACTTAGACACAAGGAAAATCCCAAATGTCAAAATTACATAGACTTTAGGGTTATTAGGCCTATTCTCGACTCCGTCACTACTACGGACGTTTTTCTGTGGTTCAATCGTTGTTGAACACCTTAATTACACTGTTCCACTGGTATTTCACGTTATTTTACGCGATTCCATCGCTTGCAGGTCGCTTTGTGGGGTTTTAAACTAAAAGTAAATATATTTTTCCTTCGATTGTAGTGGACCATCCAGATATTTTAGGCTCTGTAAAAAACCTTGAAAAATTGAAAATAAGTAGAGTGGAAAAAAGCTATAATGTGAGATCAATAACAAATGGGTATTAATATTACATTTAATAGTATTTTAGTTCTAAGAATAAAACTGATTGTTAGTAGACCTCCCGGGAGTATGGGACACGGCCTCTGATTGGTCGAGAGCAGGTCACGTGACTTAGGCCACGCCCCCAAGATGGCGGCCTCCTAGGCCACGTCCCTTTTCCAAGATGGCGGCCTCTGTGGGAAATTTCCTAACCTCACTTTTACCACGTGTTTGACCACGTGGCGTCTGTAAACTTACTACGTGAGTCAAGATGGCGTTTGACGAATAAAATTTTCACTGTGTTCTGCCGGGGTTTGAACCCGGGCCGCCAAGTTGGTGCGCCGCAACGCTGACCACTAGGCTACCACACTGTTGTGCTGAGAGCGTTGTAATGAGTCTAGTGACGCTGTAGTTTGGTGATTCTGTAGCTGCAGAGCATACAGTCTGTAGTCCAATGATTCTCCACCAGAGCGTGGCACTGCCATCGTGGGAAGTTTGAATTTCATCATGTGAGCTTTTTTAGTTTTATAATTCTCCACTAGATTGAAGCACTAAGCCGCTATGGCGGGAAATTTGTTGTGTTTTTGGTCATGGAACCTTACCATATGATGTAGTTCAATGATTCTCCACCAGAGCGTGGCACTGCCATCGTGGGAAGTTTGAATTTAATCATGTGAGCTTTTGTTAGTTTTATAATTCTCCACTAGATTGAAGCACTAACCCGCTATGGCGGGAAATTTGTTGTGTTTTTGGTCATGGAACATTACCATATGATGTGGTTTGATAGATTTTAGCTGATATGTTTAGCTGACTGCAGAGCGTACAGTATGTTGGTTGACGATTTTCCACTACAGTGTACTGTTTTCGCTATGGCCGAAAATTTTAATTTGACCATTTAAGTTTTGAAGTCACTGAAGCTTGATATAGCTATACTGTAGCTGTTGGCAGAGGTCGTTAGTTTGGCGACTCTCCACCAGAGTGTAGCACTATCATCGCTGGAAATTCGAATATTATAATGTGATTTTTTGTTAACTTTTTGGTCATGGACCCTTACTGTTCTACATAGTTTTACAATGTAGCTCTGCAAAACGTATGGTCCGTAATTTGACGAACCTCCACGAGAGTGTATTATCATTGCTATGGCAGAAGATTTGAATATTTCCGTGGGAACTTTTGTTTGGAGTCGCGGTAGTTTTAGGATTTTACATAATAACTGTCTGCAGAGAGTATGGTCTGCAGTTTGACGATTTTCCACCAGACTGTAGCACTTTCACCGTGGAAAGTTTGAATTTCATCACATGAGCATTTGCTAGTTTTTTAACTTTCCACCAGATTGGAGCACACACTTCTCATGGCGGGAAATCTATTGCGTTTTTGGTCGTGGAGCCTTACCGTACGACGTAGTTTGGTAATTTTTCAGAGTGTAGCTGTCTGATTAATGTCTGTTGTATGACAATACAGAGTGTACAGCCATAAACATGGCGGGAAATTTGAATTTGATCTTGGGAACTTTTGATTAGAGTCGATGTAGTTTGACCATTGTACACCAGAGTGTAGCACTATCATAACGAAAGTTTGAATTTCATCGTGTGAGCTTTTGTTAGTTTTATATTTCTCCACCAGATTGAAGCACTAACCCCGCTATTGTGAGAAATTTGTTGTGTGTTTGGTCATGGAACCTTACCATATGATGTAGAATGGTAATTCTTCAGAGTGTAGCTGTCTGCTGAGCGTACGGTCTGTTGTATGACGATTCTTCAACAGAGTGTACTGTCATCACAATGACAGGAAATTTGACTGTGGGAATTTTTGATTGGAGTCACTGTAGTTTGACCATTCTACAACAGATAGCAGCACTATCATCCCGGAAAGTTTGAATTTTATCAAGTGAGTATTTGTTAGTTTTTTTATTCTCCACCAGATTGGAGCACAAACCCTCTATGGTGGGAAATCTGTTGTGTTCTTCATAGAACCTTACCGTACGATGTAGTTTAGCAATTTTTCTGAGTATCACTGTCTGCAAAGCATATGGTCTGTTGATGATTCTTCAACAGAGTGTACTGTCATCGCTCGTTGGCTTTCTCGTCATTTCGATCATATTAGATGGGCTAACCCTAGTGTCCTGTATTATACTATGCCAGGAAATTTTAATTTGACCTGGGAACTTTGGTTTGGATTTGCTGTATTTTAAATATTCTACACCATAGTTATTGTACGGTTTGTAGTTCGATGATTCTCCACCAGAGTGCACTATCATCGCTATGGCGGTAACTTTGAATTTGAGCTTGTTAACTTTTGCTCAAATAAACTCTATTACTGTTGGAAATTTGAATTTGATCATGAGAGCTCTTGTTGTAGTCTTATAATTCTCCACCAGAATGCACCACTATCACCATTATGGTGGGAAATCTGTTGAGATTTGGACCAAGTATCGATAACGCAGTTGTATTATCAGTGATATATTTGCATCTAAGATTAGAATTGATGTACTTCTTTTCCACCATGACACTTGTGTAGCTTGGCTTTTTCCACAGGCATGCAGCATTAGTAATTCAGACCTTTCTCCTCTAGAGTGCAGAATTCATATTTTAAAATTTGAATGTTACACTTGTATTACCAATGTTATACAACTACACGGTCTAATACAACTACGTATGGTTAACTAGCTCCATGATGAATTGCATAAAATGGATGGTTTGTCTTTCGTCCACCAGAGCGTTATATTAGTTCGACTTTGCTTTACTACATTGCTGCAATGTTTTAATATTTGTTACGTACTGTTAACATGTTACTATCCTTTTCTACTAAAGCCCAGCCAATTTGTGTGTAGCATGTTTTGTTTAAAATTTCTGACATGGAGTTCAGCATAATGGTTTATAACTATCAATTGTAATGTTACATATTGGTAACGTATTTTTAACTTGCTCTATGTCATATTATGCATATGGGTGGTTCGTTCTTCCATTGCCAGATCTCATCACACGGGTAGCTCAACTCTTTCCGCTAGAGTGCAGCTCATGTGTGGTTTTTTCACTGGAGGGTAGCACTGTGTGTTTATTTGAGTAAGAAGCTTATTTGAATTCCACTAGCGTGGCAGTACATGTGAAACCTATTCTTTGATTATGGTGCAGCACTGTGTTGTGTATATTTTAAATATGCAACCTATTTGACTAAAGTGTAACGCATGCGTAGTCTTTTTAGACACATGTAATATGATTTAATACACATGATTTCACATGTAATATGCAGTAATATGATTTAAATTAAGGTTTAATGTTTCAACCGTATGGTTAAATGTTTGTATAAGACTGCTGTATGTGATAAATATGACAGAAACCATTCCAAGGAAACATAGTAATTTGTATACAATAGAGTGAAGCATATGTGTAGTTTGATTTTTTATTAGAGTAAAACAGTAAATTTTTTATCATACGCAAACTTATAATATTGCCAGAGTGAAACTTATGGATAATTGTGAGGGCTAACTTAGAGAGAGTTATTTTTTCATCCATTCTAGCTAATATGTGTAATTTGATTTTTTCTATGAGTATCCACAACATGTGTGCTTGGAACTATTTTATTATGTTACAAAACCATGTTGTTTATTGCACACGTTTATATTTTACTAACGTGCAACTTTCTTCATACCTGATGGTAGCATGAGTGTGCAGACCATTTTTGTATAGGGTTGCAGCACTCGTAAATTTGTATCCTGCAGCGTGTTATTGGTAGTGTCCATGAGAAAGTAATTAATATTTACTCAAGAATTTCAAGTGTAGCAAATGTGTAGTTTTTTACTCCCCTCTAGTAGTGTGGGGTACAATTTTATATAAGATAGTAACCAGTGCCAGAGTGAAGCATACTGTTTGGCACAGATAATGGAAGTTTTGTTACTTTCATTCATTAGAGTACAGCACTTTATAGTTAGAATTTTCTTTACTAGAATGCAGCAAACATGTAAGGGTCTCCCGTAAGTGTGCAACACAATGATTTTTATACAAAATATGGTAAATATAACTTTTGTAAAGATGTTTTAGAATAGACTGTAGTACATGTGTAGTTTGACTTAACTCTACCACAGTGAGCACAATTGTTTACCATACACGATTGAAATGTGAACAAATATGATCTAAACAAAAGAAGCTGTGTTGTTTTATTTGCCAGAGAGCTGAATATGTGTACATTTGTGTGCAGCTCTATGTTTTCTATTATGTACGTGGATGTATATTACCAAATGTGATGACTCTTTCCACACCATAATACAATTCTTAAAGTGGAGCACCTTGTTTTTTTATCTTATATGATGCTACGCTGGAAAAAATATAGTTTATGACTATATTGAAGGTCGGGTCCAAGCACAGGAAGTTTTGTTATTTTTTATCCGCCAACCCAAGCAAAATACACGTGTGATTCGGCTTTTATCCGCCAGTGTGTAAAACATGTGTGGTTTTAATGTTATAACGCATCACTGTTACTTGATATTTGCTGTGTTACATATTTACAAAATATCTTTAACATATGTCAATATCCTTAACCTTCTACACAAGCCCGCTACATATTGATGTTTTACTCATATTGGTTCGCTTGTTAACAAAAAGTTAGATTTCTTACAGAAATGGAGTATAAGTTGTATATTATTATCAATGTATGTTTACTTCGGCGCAGTACGTTTATCACTAGGAGGTAGTGCATGTAAATTTTTATGTTTCTACACTACAGTACTCATGTAGTCTGACTTTGTCACGGTTTGCAGCACAAACATCGATTCACTAGGGCTAGAATTATTAATTTAATAATCATGAGTACTTCCTATATGTTAATATAGTTTTCAATACTGTTTTGCATCACATGTGAGAGTCATCTTTTCTCTACCAAAGCGTGATACTCAAGTAGTTTAACATTTCCACTAGAATGTGGTTTTGGTTTTCTCCACTAGAGTGGTGCACTGTTTTTATCATATGTTACGTGCTGTCAACATACTATTTCTCTCTTCCCACTGGAATACAGCACATATGTGGTTTTGGTTTTATCTGCTGGAGTGCAGCACTGTTTATAATATCCATTATGTTATATATTATTAAAGTATTACTAACAGTTTTCTATTAAACTGTAGCTCAAGTAATAGCTAGTGTGATTGGACTAATTTCATACAGTATGTTGACATAATTATTCGTTAGGCCAGGGTCACTTGTCATTGGCCTAGATCCGACCGAGTCTGGTCAAGTAACATAAGGTAACATCTGTTTTCATCTCGTAACATGTAAGGTCAATTTTCTAAGTCACATCATATCTAGTCAGCTCTTATGTAGTTAGCCTCAGTCTAGATCCAGGATAGCTCTGATCCAATAGAGTTTTGGTATGGTCAGGTGAGATATGATTAGGTCATGTCAGATTTGACTTGGTCAGCTCACAGCATTTTATGTCAGTTTTTGTTATGTGTTATTTTGGTAGGTGATCTCATTAGGTAAAGTCCGATCCGTTCAGTTTAAGCATGCCGGCTCACCAAGTTCAGTTAAAGAAATTAGGATAGATACAATTAACATAGGTCTAATGAGGTCTATTCCGGTATGATATAGCCAGGTCAAGTTTGGTCGGATAATGTTTGATTTAGTATTGTAAATTTTAATTAGGTAAGGTGAAGTCAAGGTACTGCTTTGGTTCTGAAGAGGTATAGTCCTGGCCTAATCGGATTAAATCTGTTACCATACAAAAGAAGCAAGGCTAGATCATATTAGGCAGGCCACCCTAGTCAGGTCAAAAGGTCAAGTTTAACCATACCAAGTGTGTTTGTAGGTGATAAGTGTATTTCTGATGTAGCTACCTGATTCACTATAAACTAGTCTAGTAAGGTTCTATAAACATGGTTCATTATAGAAAAGCGATATATATTATCAATGGTGTCTTTTTAGGTAAGCATTATTATATTTGATCAATACTGTTCTTGTTGTGGTGAGGCCAGGCCTAATATGGTCAAGCGAGACGTTCTAGAGGAGGCATGGTTTGGTTATATTTGATCTGGTGTGCATCGAAAAATCTAATTATGTCTCACTAAGTCTGGTCTAGTATTTTTGGTCAGCTCAGGCGACAATTTCTATAGTCTAGTTAGATCAATTATTCTGATCACGTTTGGTTGGATCTAAATATGTGTAGTCTAGTTTCAACTGCTCTATTCTAGTATAGTTTTGTCTGATCAGATAATACTAGAAAATTTGTTGAGTCTTGCCATGTTAATTTTATTCTAGTCAGGTTCGGTCATATCAATATTGTGGTATAATCTGAACTATTACACCTGCAGAGCACAATAAGGTTTGATGTGGAAGCAACTTTACTAACTATTCTTCTTCTAAGGTGCAGCACATAAGGTACTTTTACAACACCTTGCACTTGCAATTGTACTGATTGAGGTTAAATGTGTATTGTTAAGTAACCAGCAATGAGTGTGCATGTTGCACTAATGCTTTTAATAGTATGGTTAGTTTCAATAGAATCTAGTTCGATTTAATTTGTTGTGGTTCTAGTTTGGTGAAGCCAGCGAACTCTTGTGATCAGACTTTATTGGATCTAGGTAGGTTTGCTCTAGACCTATTTGTTCTCGTCTGATAAAGTGTGGGACCATATAAAGTCTGGTATGGACTATACTGTTTTAATTTGGTAAATACTTGTCTGGATGGGTGTGGTGTGAACTTTCCTAGTTGGCAAAAAAAGAAGAATGGTAGAACGACTAGCCTTCATCACCCACATTTCTGAATTTTTGAAAACAGGTAAAAACTTAATCCTACTATGCAAAGCTGTTATATCATTTATGTGTTACAATCTATGATGCCTTAGGTTAGAGCCATTGAAACAAGTTAGATTGTGATAGTTTGATTTTTTGGGTTGTACTGTATTGGGTACAGTTATGCAAGACTAAGTTAAATGAGGCTTTTTGACATGTTCTGGCTTGCATGAGAAAAGTGTTAGTTATATGTTACATGTACCATAAGTACGTTCAACAATACACTATTTGCCAAACTTATACTTTACTAAACATTTTAACAACATGTCTTAAAAACATAAAGCAAGTCCAAAGTCAATCAACCCAGCCGGTTCCAACATGTAAATTTTAAAACTTTTGCGCCTTTATTTTTTAAATACAACCCACTAGTTAGATGTTTTGAACATCGACATTTAATTTTTGAAGGTACCTATATAAGATATGTTTTGGGTTTTAACAACCCTAAAAATACAGGAATATTTAGATGAAGACTGGCATTTTATGTAATATGATAACTTTGAAATGCCAACCGTGCAAGTGCTGTGCCATGGAAAAAAGCTAGAAAGATTTCATTCACATAGAAGTCACCATATTAGTCATGTGCTAAACTCTAATTGAAAAGCTACTTGCTCCATATATAGGTATCATTATGTGCATAAATATTTTAGTGCTGCACTATGTTGGATAAAAATAACTAAACTTTATCCGTTCCCCACCAATTGGTCATACAATATAAGCTGGAAATATGTGTATCATACAGTCTGGTGGAGAGAAGTCAACCTACAAATGTTCTGCGGTGTGTTAGAGAGGAAAGCTCATAAAATTGCTTCCTCATTGGTCTCATGTTACCTTCTTCTTGTTAAAACAAACCTTACAGTCTATATGCTGGTCACAGATGAAATAATGTAAACCAGAAGTGTGATTCATCGTGGTGAGAAACTAGTTAAATTTACACTAATAGGGCGCTACCATATTGGGTGTTCACTATAGTCTAATAAGTTTCTTTGGCAATGTGAACCATTAGATAACTGACAAATCAAATCTGATCTATTGTAACTTACATTGACATACTAGATATGGCCAGACTTAATGTAATCTTGTCTGACCAGACTAACAAGAACAACATAAGTTAACAAGTGCTATCCGATCAAACCTATGATAATCAATCCAGTAAGACACGTAATGGCTACACTTGACATAATCCTACTAGGTTTTCGTTGACCAACTCAAATTTACCAGTTCTGATCAGGCTAGATCTAACTAGACCTAATCTGGTCTAGACTTAACTAGTCCAATCATGAACTACCATAATTTACCGTGATCTGTCCTATGAGACGTGATAGGTAACCTGACCTGAACTTAATCGATTTTATGATGTATACGACCATATCAGTCGACCGTATTATGGAGCTGCACAATGGTGGAAAAATAAACTGTGCTCTGACAGCTGAAAATAATAACTATTCTTCATTTGCAATCTTGTCACCATATCAGTAATAAGCTACACTCTGAAGAATAACAATACACTGGCACTATGTAAAATTTTGTATAATCAAGCGTATAGTGCAACACTATATTAGAACAAAGCAAACTACAAGTATATCGTGTTCTAATGTAAACATTTTTCCAGGTACATGAATGTGAATAAAACGTGGTGCTCTACTCTGGCGGAGAAAAGTCAAATTACATTTGCTGTCATATGGTATGAAAAAAGTCACATATACATCAAAATGTATATTAAAAACACAGAACTGCACTCTGCTGTAGTAAAGTTAAAAATATACACGTTCAACACTCTAATAAATAAATGATAACCAAACTGCGCTTAGACCACATTGGTTACATATGTACCTTAATATATATAGTAAAAAATAGTACTCCACTATGATGGATAAAAGTCTAACTACACATGTGCTACAGTCCAATGGAAAACATGATTGTTTCGTAAGTTAAATGTACCATATGATGTATTAAAATTGCAGTGAAGAAGACTAGTGGTAAACACCTAACAAAACATTTGTTACGCTCTATTAGGGAATACTCTAACCACGAAGCGCTAAGCTCTGTTAGATACAAATTATTTAACTTCCACTATCAGTGCCCCAGTAGTTGGTCATATGTTAAACCGTGGCACTTTGACCTATCATGTATAATAGAAACATATTACTCCACTCTGGTGTAGGGCGCCCTGGTTAACTCCACATATGCTGGACTGCAATAGAAAAGAAATAATAATAAAATTACTCCCTCGCGGGAACTGCCAAACTGGTCATGTGCTGAGGTTTCACTATATAAAGTTAACTGTACTTAAACTGTATACAAAATATTGCAAGTTACAATTATGCTGCAAGCAGGCAAAAAGCTACACGTTGAGAATATACCAACATGTCTAATAAACAGCATAGTGCTCCACTTAAGTGGCATAATTTAAATCACACATGTGGTGTACACTGGTGGAGAAAAGTTAAACTATATGTGTGCCGCACTTTGGTGGATAAAAGATAAAGCCTTTCATTGACTAAGCCCCAGCAATTAGTCTCATATAAAATATAGCTAAATTTGTTCTAACTAGTATGTAATAAAAATTATGCACTTTAAAAAACAAACTACACATGTGCTTTACTCCAGTTGGGAAGAAATTAACATGTGTCGTGATCTAGCAAATAAAATATAAGTTACTTTGGCACGGGTGCCACCGTGTCGGTCACATCCAGAGGTCTAATACAAAAATCTGAAAAATACGCAATATGTACCAATATGTACATTAAAATCATAGTATAGCATACGAGACTAGGAAATACTCTCTACAAATGTCCTACACTGTTTTGGAATATGTTCCATGTACAACATGTACACATAAACATGTAAATAACACTGTTTACACTATGATAAAAATCAGTTTTCAATTGTGTTGCACACTGGTTGTATAAAGATAAACTATACTTGAGCTACAGTTTAATAGAAAACTGTTAGTAATACTTTAATAATATATAACATAATGGATATTATAAACAGTGCTGCACTCCAGCAGATAAAACCAAAACCACATATGTGCTGTATTCCAGTGGGAAGAGAGAAATAGTATGTTGACAGCACGTAACATATGATAAAAACAGTGCACCACTCTAGTGGAGAAAACCAAAACCACATTCTAGTGGAAATGTTAAACTACTTGAGTATCACGCTTTGGTAGAGAAAAGATGACTCTCACATGTGATGCAAAACAGTATTGAAAACTATATTAACATATAGGAAGTACTCATGATTATTAAATTAATAATTCTAGCCCTAGTGAATCGATGTTTGTGCTGCAAACCGTGACAAAGTCAGACTACATGAGTACTGTAGTGTAGAAACATAAAAATTTACATGCACTACCTCCTAGTGATAAACGTACTGCGCCGAAGTAAACATACATTGATAATAATATACAACTTATACTCCATTTCTGTAAGAAATCTAACTTTTTGTTAACAAGCGAACCAATATGAGTAAAACATCAATATGTAGCGGGCTTGTGTAGAAGGTTAAGGATATTGACATATGTTAAAGATATTTTGTAAATATGTAACACAGCAAATATCAAGTAACAGTGATGCGTTATAACATTAAAACCACACATGTTTTACACACTGGCGGATAAAAGCCGAATCACACGTGTATTTTGCTTGGGTTGGCGGATAAAAAATAACAAAACTTCCTGTGCTTGGACCCGACCTTCAATATAGTCATAAACTATATTTTTTCCAGCGTAGCATCATATAAGATAAAAAAACAAGGTGCTCCACTTTAAGAATTGTATTATGGTGTGGAAAGAGTCATCACATTTGGTAATATACATCCACGTACATAATAGAAAACATAGAGCTGCACACAAATGTACACATATTCAGCTCTCTGGCAAATAAAACAACACAGCTTCTTTTGTTTAGATCATATTTGTTCACATTTCAATCATGTATGGTAAACAATTGTGCTCACTGTGGTAGAGTTAAGTCAAACTACACATGTACTACAGTCTATTCTAAAACATCTTTACAAAAGTTATATTTACCATATTTTGTATAAAAATCATTGTGTTGCACACTTACGGGAGACCCTTACATGTTTGCTGCATTCTAGTAAAGAAAATTCTAACTATAAAGTGCTGTACTCTAATGAATGAAAGTAACAAAACTTCCATTATCTGTGCCAAACAGTATGCTTCACTCTGGCACTGGTTACTATCTTATATAAAATTGTACCCCACACTACTAGAGGGGAGTAAAAAACTACACATTTGCTACACTTGAAATTCTTGAGTAAATATTAATTACTTTCTCATGGACACTACCAATAACACGCTGCAGGATACAAATTTACGAGTGCTGCAACCCTATACAAAAATGGTCTGCACACTCATGCTACCATCAGGTATGAAGAAAGTTGCACGTTAGTAAAATATAAACGTGTGCAATAAACAACATGGTTTTGTAACATAATAAAATAGTTCCAAGCACACATGTTGTGGATACTCATAGAAAAAATCAAATTACACATATTAGCTAGAATGGATGAAAAAATAACTCTCTCTAAGTTAGCCCTCACAATTATCCATAAGTTTCACTCTGGCAATATTATAAGTTTGCGTATGATAAAAAATTTACTGTTTTACTCTAATAAAAAATCAAACTACACATATGCTTCACTCTATTGTATACAAATTACTATGTTTCCTTGGAATGGTTTCTGTCATATTTATCACATACAGCAGTCTTATACAAACATTTAACCATACGGTTGAAACATTAAACCTTAATTTAAATCATATTACTGCATATTACATGTGAAATCATGTGTATTAAATCATATTACATGTGTCTAAAAAGACTACGCATGCGTTACACTTTAGTCAAATAGGTTGCATATTTAAAATATACACAACACAGTGCTGCACCATAATCAAAGAATAGGTTTCACATGTACTGCCACGCTAGTGGAATTCAAATAAGCTTCTTACTCAAATAAACACACAGTGCTACCCTCCAGTGAAAAAACCACACATGAGCTGCACTCTAGCGGAAAGAGTTGAGCTACCCGTGTGATGAGATCTGGCAATGGAAGAACGAACCACCCATATGCATAATATGACATAGAGCAAGTTAAAAATACGTTACCAATATGTAACATTACAATTGATAGTTATAAACCATTATGCTGAACTCCATGTCAGAAATTTTAAACAAAACATGCTACACACAAATTGGCTGGGCTTTAGTAGAAAAGGATAGTAACATGTTAACAGTACGTAACAAATATTAAAACATTGCAGCAATGTAGTAAAGCAAAGTCGAACTAATATAACGCTCTGGTGGACGAAAGACAAACCATCCATTTTATGCAATTCATCATGGAGCTAGTTAACCATACGTAGTTGTATTAGACCGTGTAGTTGTATAACATTGGTAATACAAGTGTAACATTCAAATTTTAAAATATGAATTCTGCACTCTAGAGGAGAAAGGTCTGAACTACTAATGCTGCATGCCTGTGGAAAAAGCCAAGCTACACAAGTGTCATGGTGGAAAAGAAGTACATCAATTCTAATCTTAGATGCAAATATATCACTGATAATACAACTGCGTTATCGATACTTGGTCCAAATCTCAACAGATTTCCCACCATAATGGTGATAGTGGTGCATTCTGGTGGAGAATTATAAGACTACAACAAGAGCTCTCATGATCAAATTCAAATTTCCAACAGTAATAGAGTTTATTTGAGCAAAAGTTAACAAGCTCAAATTCAAAGTTACCGCCATAGCGATGATAGTGCACTCTGGTGGAGAATCATCGAACTACAAACCGTACAATAACTATGGTGTAGAATATTTAAAATACAGCAAATCCAAACCAAAGTTCCCAGGTCAAATTAAAATTTCCTGGCATAGTATAATACAGGACACTAGGGTTAGCCCATCTAATATGATCGAAATGACGAGAAAGCCAACGAGCGATGACAGTACACTCTGTTGAAGAATCATCAACAGACCATATGCTTTGCAGACAGTGATACTCAGAAAAATTGCTAAACTACATCGTACGGTAAGGTTCTATGAAGAACACAACAGATTTCCCACCATAGAGGGTTTGTGCTCCAATCTGGTGGAGAATAAAAAAACTAACAAATACTCACTTGATAAAATTCAAACTTTCCGGGATGATAGTGCTGCTATCTGTTGTAGAATGGTCAAACTACAGTGACTCCAATCAAAAATTCCCACAGTCAAATTTCCTGTCATTGTGATGACAGTACACTCTGTTGAAGAATCGTCATACAACAGACCGTACGCTCAGCAGACAGCTACACTCTGAAGAATTACCATTCTACATCATATGGTAAGGTTCCATGACCAAACACACAACAAATTTCTCACAATAGCGGGGTTAGTGCTTCAATCTGGTGGAGAAATATAAAACTAACAAAAGCTCACACGATGAAATTCAAACTTTCGTTATGATAGTGCTACACTCTGGTGTACAATGGTCAAACTACATCGACTCTAATCAAAAGTTCCCAAGATCAAATTCAAATTTCCCGCCATGTTTATGGCTGTACACTCTGTATTGTCATACAACAGACATTAATCAGACAGCTACACTCTGAAAAATTACCAAACTACGTCGTACGGTAAGGCTCCACGACCAAAAACGCAATAGATTTCCCGCCATGAGAAGTGTGTGCTCCAATCTGGTGGAAAGTTAAAAAACTAGCAAATGCTCATGTGATGAAATTCAAACTTTCCACGGTGAAAGTGCTACAGTCTGGTGGAAAATCGTCAAACTGCAGACCATACTCTCTGCAGACAGTTATTATGTAAAATCCTAAAACTACCGCGACTCCAAACAAAAGTTCCCACGGAAATATTCAAATCTTCTGCCATAGCAATGATAATACACTCTCGTGGAGGTTCGTCAAATTACAGACCATACGTTTTGCAGAGCTACATTGTAAAACTATGTAGAACAGTAAGGGTCCATGACCAAAAAGTTAACAAAAAATCACATTATAATATTCGAATTTCCAGCGATGATAGTGCTACACTCTGGTGGAGAGTCGCCAAACTAACGACCTCTGCCAACAGCTACAGTATAGCTATATCAAGCTTCAGTGACTTCAAAACTTAAATGGTCAAATTGAAATTTTCGGCCATAGCGAAAACAGTACACTGTAGTGGAAAATCGTCAACCAACATACTGTACGCTCTGCAGTCAGCTAAACATATCAGCTAAAATCTATCAAACCACATCATATGGTAATGTTCCATGACCAAAAACACAACAAATTTCCCGCCATAGCGGGTTAGTGCTTCAATCTAGTGGAGAATTATAAAACTAACAAAAGCTCACATGATGAAATTCAAACTTCCCACGATGGCAGTGCCACGCTCTGGTGGAGAATCATTGAACTACATCATATGGTAAGGTTCCATGACCAAAAACACAACAAATTTCCCGCCATAGCGGCTTAGTGCTTCAATCTAGTGGAGAATTATAAAACTAAAAAAGCTCACATGATGAAATTCAAACTTCCCACGATGGCAGTGCCACGCTCTGATGGAGAATCATTGGACTACAGACTGTATGCTCTGCAGCTACAGAATCACCAAACTACAGCGTCACTAGACTCATTACAACGCTCTCAGCACAACAGTGTGGTAGCCTAGTGGTCAGCGTTGCGGCGCACCAACTTGGCGGCCCGGGTTCAAACCCCGGCAGAACACAGTGAAAATTTTATTCGTCAAACGCCATCTTGACTCACGTAGTAAGTTTACAGACGCCACGTGGTCAAACACGTGGTAAAAGTGAGGTTAGGAAATTTCCCACAGAGGCCGCCATCTTGGAAAAGGGGCGTGGCCTAGGAGGCCGACATCTTGGGGGCGTGGCCTAAGTCACGTGACCTGCTCTCGACCAATCAGAGGCCAGCAAGGGGGCGGGGCGTGATGACGTCATCGGTCACGTGACCTGCTCTTGACCAATCAGAGGCCGTGTCCCATACTCCCGGGAGGTCTACTATTGTTCGTGACACTAATGTAATATAGAGTTCACCAACCTTTCAACTTTTCATGTTAATATCATGCATTTTCTTGAGTAATCTTCATGTCATGTCCATATTCATAGATCATTTCCATTTATGTACTCATCTTGAACTTCATAAATTGTTCACATTTATAAAAGGTTTTATTTCAAAATTTGATCTCACATTCTTTCATTGAAAATAGATTTTGGGAACAATTAAATTATTATTAAAAAATAACATGTGAAATATAAAACATATGATTGAAAAAATAATTAAATTATGAATACAGGGTGGAGAATATTGAGAATCAATATATATATATATATATATATATATATATATATATATATATATATATGAAATGAAAGTAGGAAATAAAGAATGAGAGAGGAATAAAATATTATAAGATAAAGCAAGGGATTAAAAGGAGAAGATGATTGGGAATAATTGGGGGAAAATTAGTGTGATGGGCCTTGTCTAATTTGAACCAAACACGCTTGCTTTCCACGGTCCGTCCTTCTTCAGTTAAAGAATTTTAAGATCTGTTTAGGTAAATGGTGGGAGTAAACCATTGACTATAAATACTCTAAGGAGGACGTCAATATTTGTATTTAGATGTATGCACTCTGATCTCAAAAAGGTCTAACGGTCTTTTTTAAACTTTTCTAATAACTTAATTGTATGATAAAAATAATATGTATAGTTTTAAAATGAATAGATTACTTAGAATTGTCAGTCCTGTTTACACAGAAGTTATATGTATGCAGAACTCAATAACTAAATTGAACATAGGGTTTTAACTATTTATATAGGGTTTATGGCTCCATTTGGAATTTACCTTTGGCAGATTAACTGTTAATTTCATCAAACACATTAAAAAGAAAATCCCTCAGGTTTTTCACTTTTAACCACAGTAAGTTAATTTGTAAAAATATATGAAACGAGCAGATTTACCCGTGCTTTGTAACGGGATTTAATTTGTAATTTTCACCCTGTAATGGAACCTACTTGTAATGGAAAGGGGTGGTGTTCACTGCTAACGATTGTGGTCTTTGTTTTGGCGATGGTCAAGGCTCGTTGGTGTTCTTTGGCTTAGGTTCAGGAAGAGATTTTGGATATAGTACGGAATTTTTCGGAATGTGAACTAGCTATTGGCGATAGTTACCCTATGAATTGCCTATGGGGTTGGGTGGAAGTTTACATTGAAACTAAAGGTGACTTAGGTCACATGAAAACTGATCCTATGGATGACTGGGAATTGCTTTAAAGGTGCGTTGTTAACACGTTCGCTGCGGCATATAAAATGTCGAAACTCAAAGCGCACGCTGAACTATATTTACATTCCTCCAACGATAGCGCGAAATTAAAAACCTGTAGAATATATTCTAATCACAAGTAATCTAAAAGCTCAATACCCTTACCTACACGCTAATGCACAATATGTGTTTCCTTCTCAAACGCTAGAGGAAAAGCAGTCGCATTATCTTGACATTGTCATATGTAACCGATCGGATACATCCACACCCGCGAAGGAACGCCTTTGTAACCGATCGGTTACATGCCGCAGCGAACGTGTTAATGGTGCGACTGCAACGATAATCGTTGAACGATTATCGCTCTGCGATGATCCTTGCAGTGGTCATTGTCACTGATACGATTATTATGCATTCATTTAGTTGCTGTTTGACTAAGTAATGAATGGTGAGTCTATGGAAACGGACACTGAGTTATTTGTTAATTAAACATTTAGAAGATGAAGAAATTTTTGAAATGCTAAGTGTACCATTACTTAACAAACATAACATGTTTACAAGTAGAACAGAATAAGGTACTTTAAAATATTAATAAACAATCATTTGCAAGCTGATGGGAGAATGTTTTCTGAGGTCTTCAGACTTACCAAAGGTTGTGTCTAGTTTAATCAATGAGGACCTTAAGAAGATGTTTTCAAACTACATTCCATATCCAATCACGGTGGATTACAATTTAGCTCTCACGTTAAGATAAGATATCTTATTTATCCTTATTTAACTTTTGCAAGGCAATGATTTTTAAGAATGCTTATAAAAATAAAAATTGTTTAATAGGAATAAAGTTCAAGATTGTTTCATAATGTTTAAGATCAGCCAAGGAGGGAAGGGTGAGTAAAGGAAAATAAATTCACAACTTAGATTGCTCATTTTGAAAATAACGTAAGTTTATTAATACAAGTATATATATATATATATAAAAAAAAAAAAAAAAAAAACAGACAGATATGTTAGGCCTAAGTCCCGGTGTTCAAAATGATAAATATAATCTGAAGAAAAATGTAAACCTGATGTTAGATATAAACTCCGATAAAATAATGATCAAATACACTCAGTCTGATTAAATCCAATCAAGTGTTAATACACCCACTTAAACTAGAAAAGTCGTCCAACGACTGCGATTATGACTGCTCCAGGAGCAGACCATACGATTGCAGTCAGCGACTCTGCCGGCAGTCGCGTCAGTGGCAACGGCGCCATTGAAGACAATGCTCAGCAGGCGCTCTACGATTATCGTCCAACGATTATCGTCCAACGACTATCGTTCAACGATTATCGTTGCAGTCGCACCAGTAACAACGCACCTAGGCCCCCCGAATGAGCTCCTACCCTAAGTCAGCTTTGATGTGGCTTAATAATGGACTAAATATAAATACAATGTTAAGCTCATATTGAATTTCAGACATTTTATGCAACATGAAATACCAAACTAAATGCTCCTGTACCATTCTGCCATGCTAGGCCCTGACTATTGTAATCATAACATAATTATTTACATCTCTTACATTTTGGGTCTACATGATATATTTCGAGAATCACCCCTAGTCCTAACCCTACGCTAGCCTATTCCCTAATTACTTAGTCCATCTAATCATAGCGGGTACTTATCCAGGCCACCAACGAATTAGAAAAAGTCCCTGGAGATGTTCACTTGTCGACCTGCCAAATTAGAGAGAGAGAAAAGTTGTCTCTAAAAGTTCGGGTTCCCCACGTCACGTGACCGGTGGCTTTGGCTGTTTGAATGGCCAGCATTTTGGACGCGAAATATGTATGATGAGTGCGGCACGGCACAACCCAAGAAATTTTTTTACCTTCAGGTGAGCTCGTTTCCTACGCTCACTCACCGTCAGGTTAAGCTCGTTCGCTGCACTCAATCACCCTAAAGTCTAAAAAACCTTTAGTTTTTATTACCAATAATACCTCAATACTTTAAATGATAAAAGTGTAGGAAAGCTCTTTTGCTACACTTACCCACCTCATGTCTATATCCTTTAGTTTTTTACTACCAATCTTCCCCAATACTTTAACTGGGAATAGCTGTTTATGAATTAATATTCCTAAATGTTATAATGTTTTCAACACTAAAATGTTCTTTCTTCCATAAGGACAGTCTGGTAAATTAAAGACTTGTAGGGCGGAACACAACGGAAGTTGGGAGGATATCGTTAAAGGTTTTAAAGTTTTCACGCCAAGAGCTTTCAATCAAGTATATGGTTATGGGGGTTTTGATTTATGTGAATGCTTTAACAACTTGAGTCACATCCGACATTCAACCCCCAAATTCTGACTTTAAATTGATTAAGTGTAAAAAGTATAGAGCAAAACCTCAAATACAAAAATTGAAGATGTTTTATTCTCCGCTGACCTCTTTCCATCATATTTAAAATCAAATACATCCTTCAGGACCTCGATTTAAAAAAATAAAGAGATAACTCAACTTTTTGGCCACCACAGCATTTTAGTGTATCTATTTTTTTCAACCGTTGAAGAGGGTGAGCTATCGTCAATTTTTCGGGGTTTTCATGTCAAGGGCTTTCGATTAAGTATGCCATATATGGTTGTAGAGAATTTGATTTCTGGGAATGCTTAAACAACTTTTGTAACATCCTTCATTCAAAAATCAACTTTCATTTATATACAGTATATAGGGCTAGATATATTGATAATACTCACAGTAATAAACATAAAATCCAATATGATGAATTTAAAGAGTTTTATTTCCAAAATAGAGAGAAAACTGTTTCAGCCATTTGTCATATCCTAACTAAGGGCAACAACAGCAAGCCGCAATAACAAAGTTTGATATTTATGGGTCTTCATGTACAGAGCCAAATTAAAAGGGGGATCCATATCTTAATCCACGTGCTATGAAATCCTCTATAAACATTAAAGCATCACACTTGGTTTTGTTTAAAAATTTTGAAGTTAAATCGTTACACTGATTTAAACACTTCAAATGTTGCTTTGTAATGGTATCAAAATTGTAAAATTTAACAATTACCATTTTAAAATGCCTTATAAATGAATAAAATAAAAAGATAATAATTGAAGAAGTGGACTGTATTTATTTCTTGTAATAAACAATAATTAAAAAACAAAATTATAAAAAACATATGATTGAATTAAAATAAAGTAAAAAAACAGATGCTGTTTTCAGACATTCTGGCCCCCTTGAAATATTAAAACTTGAAATATATTTCAAAATTCACTTCATAATTCTTCATCATTATTTGTTGGCAGGGGGCACAGCTTGGAAATTGACAGCTTCTTGAGTCCATTATTTGTTTGTATTGTGACAACTCGCACCAATTTATCTAATCCTGGGTGGAGTTCTGTAACATGTCCGAGCTTCCATTGGCATGGTAATAGGTTTTTGTCCTCTATCAGCATTAAGTCACCAATTTTGATATTGAGACTTGTCTTGTTCCACTTTGACATTTTTTGAAGTTGATGGAGGTAATCCTTTGACCATCTGATCCAAAAGTGTTGAGACAGCTGTTGTGCATATTGATTGGATTGTTTTTTGATAAGGCCTTTAATTCTTGAGGAAATGATTGAGCTTGGGCTATTTTCAAGATGGCAGTTTTGGAATCATTTAATTCGGAACCAGTAAATGGTCCTTTAAGACGATTTTCACAGTTCCGAGTTCTTGCATTTCTACAAAATCGTTTGCAGTACGATACCAAGTGAATGAGTTTTTTTAAATGAAGAGTACTTGTGAAAAATATCATATCCATGTATTTGAAAAGAAACTGCTGTAACAGTACTTACTTTGCGTAACTCTGGAAGTGAGTTGATGTTCATGATTTCATCAGTCTGAAAGTTTGAACCTTCCCTCCAGAACTGGTGTTGCTGTGATAACCATTGAGGTCCATTCCACCACAAAGTAGAAGACAAAAGAGGTTGAACTAATGATCCACGAGATACCAGATCTGCAGGGTTTTCGGTACTAGCTACATGATTCCAGTGATCCTTGTCTGTCAAAGATTGAATCATAGCAATTCTGTTTGCGACAAATGTATTATAATGAGACGACGGAGAATCGATCCATGATATAACAATAGTGGAGTCTGTATAATAATAAACATTTGTGGTATCAATGGTCAGTGCATTAATGAGAGTTTGAGTTAGATGTGAAAGTAACAAGGCACCACAAAGTTCTAGTCTGGGAAGTGTCGTTAATTTCAATGGAGCAACTCGTGATTTTGAGGCAATTATACTCACCTTTATTTGTCCTGACTCATCTTGGCAACGAAGATAGATACATGCTCCATAAGCAGACATAGATCCATCACAAAAACCATGTAGTTCAACTGTTATAGGAGTATTTAATGCTAACACGTATCTGTTTATGGATAAGTCATTCAAATGAGTGAAAGAATTGTACAAATCACACCATTG
The DNA here is from genome assembly GCA_030545055.2 of Neoaliturus tenellus. Classification (NCBI taxonomy): domain Eukaryota; kingdom Metazoa; phylum Arthropoda; class Insecta; order Hemiptera; family Cicadellidae; genus Neoaliturus; species Neoaliturus tenellus. The sequence continues at coordinate 105,097,549 of CM061536.1, read as the reverse complement.
TTTGATGAGATATTGGGGAAGCGTGTCATTCCAGTCCAACTTTTCTCTCCATAGTTGTTGCATTAAAAGCTTTGCAGAGAGAATAACAGGCCCTAATAGCCCTAAAAGGTCAAATATCTTAGCTATTTCAGAAAGAACTAGCCTTTTTGTTATGTTACGACATTGATTGTCATGTGATACAACATATTTGAACACGTCTTTAGCTGTGCCCCACATAACACCTAAGGTCTTCACAATTGGACTCTTTGAATCAAAGCTATGCAATGGATATGATTCAATGTTTGATGGAGAAATGTTGGCTAACAGATCTATGTGGTTAGCTGACCATTTTCTAGGATTGAACCCACCTCTATTAAGCAGATCGATTAATTCCTCCTGAAGTTGCAGAGTTGATTCAATTGATTGGGCTCCACTAAGAACATCATCGACATAGAAATCATGTAACAACTTCTGACATGCACTTGGAAAATTCGATGATTCATCCACAGCAAGTTGCTTAAGTGTTCGAGTCGCCAAAAAGGGTGCGCTCTTTGTGCCATATGTTACAATTTTGAGGTGATAAATCTTAATTGGCTCAGACGGATGTGATCTCCATAAGATTGATTGGAGGCAATGCTGAGAAGAATCAATTTGTATCTGACGATACAATTTTTCAATGTCGGCAGTGAAGACATATTTATGCAACCTGAATCTAGAAATGATGGAAAATAATTCATCTTGTGTTCGTGAGCCATTCATCGAAATGTCATTTAGTGAAAAACCATTGGATGATTTAGCAGATGCGTTAAAAACTACGCGAAGTTTTGTTGTTGAAGATGATTCTTTGACTACTGCATGGTGAGGAATGAAATATGATACTTGAGGATGTTGTGAAGTGATTTAGTTGAAGTGAATCTAGTTCACCTACACATTCCATATGATTTAGCCTTTCATATTCTAGCATGAATGATCTGTAATCATCGTACAATTTTGGGTTACGATTAAGCCTGTTTTCTAGAGAAACAAATCTTTTAATGGCCATAGATTTGCTGTCTCCTAGAGCTGACACATCCTCCTTGAGAGGAATTTGAGCGATATATCTCCCATTTGAATCATGTTGTGTTGTGTTTTGGTAGTGCTTTTCGCACATTAAGTCCTCCCCAGTCAAAGCAGTTTGTGAATCGCAATTTTCTAATTCCCAGAAACGTTGGATATTGTTTTCCAATGAATCAAGTGATGATACAAAGTAGGTGTTAGTTTTATCACATATGGACTTAGAAATTTCAACATTATCTGTGAATATCCAACCCAATTTAGTTTCTCTAAAGGTAGGACCATTATTTGACAGTTTGACTGTTGCATTGCACAATACATTCCAGAAGAATTGCGCTACAAGAATCATGTCTATTTTGGAAGGAATGTTGTAAGATGGATCTGCTAAGAAAACATTAGGAGGAAGTTGGTTGGAATAGTCAAACAACACATTACCGGGTAACTTTTCTGTGAGTTTAGGAAGAACTAAGAATTCCATGTGTGAACTGAATTCTGAAATCCTAGACTTGACTGTAGCATTAATAACATGGTTGACGGATGTTGATGAGCAATTGATACCTGTTATTGAAATAGATGACTGTTTTTTGTTGAGTTGCAATCTTTTACACATGGATTCTGTAATGAAGTTTGATTGTGATCCACAATCGAGAAGTGCCTTACATGAAACGATTCTACCACTAGGGTTAATGACATCAACAATAGCGGTGGAAAGGATGGTTTGAGAAGTTGTTTTGTGGTTTGCGATTGATCCTATGGACAATACCTGTTTGTTGTTGTCAGGAGAATGATTGTTGCCTTGGCCACAGTCATCCTTACAAACATTTGCTGATTTTAAGCATAAGAGTATGTTGTGCTTGTTACCACAAGTACTACAAACATTCTTGCTTTGGCACTTAGAAATGTTGTGGTGTTTCAAACAATTAATACAAAGTTTTAGACTTCTTACCTTGGTTATTCTGCCTGATATTGGTAGTTTCAAGAAATCCTCACATTGAAACTAACGGTGTGATGATTGACAAATTTCGCACTTTGGTCCATGAGTTATCAGACATGGCCGATTGACATGGCTGGACTTGCTAGGCAGAACATAATTTTTGTGTTTAACAACAGAATGATCCTTATGCCTAGAAAGTGACATACTTGATGATTGATTACTAGCTTGATGAATTGTATCAAGCATGTGAAAACTATGGTTCAAAAACTCATTTAGGTCTTCCATAGTTGGAAGCTGTGAAGTTTTAAGAGTGTCCTGCCACTCTCTGAACGTGGTTTGGTCAAACTTAGATGAGACCAAGTGAATGAGTAGAGTGTCCCATTTGTCGGTAGGCTCTCCAAGTGCATTCAAAGCCCGAATGTGCTTATTAGAACTATTGATCAGTTCCCTTAGAGCTTGGACGGACTCTTTTTCAATTTTAGTCAGGTTAAACAGAGAATGAACATGTTTTTGGATAATCAAAGTTTTATTTTTTGTATCTATCTTGTAACAAGTTCTAGGCTACCTCATAGTTATTTGATGTCAATTCTAATGAAGAAATGACATCAAATGCCTCATTTCAGGCATGATTTGAGGTACTGTAACTTTTGAATATCAGCAAGTTTTGAATTTTCGTGAATCATTACTTTGAACATGTCATGAAAAGAAAACCAATGATCAAATGAACAATCGAAGGATGGTAGATCAAGTTTTGGTAGATTGATCTTTGGTTGAGGATCAATATTTTGAACTTGGAATGGGATACTATCTGAAGTTAGTTGAATAGGGTCCTGGATTTTATGTAGAAATGATTTTGCCTTACCAATTGTCCTGTAGTAGGCCGACTCAAAGTTCTCCCTCTCCAATACCTGAGCATCATCGTCATCGTCAGTCCTTAACTCTATTTCCTGTTGTATTTCATCAAATTTTTCAATTAGAATAAATAAATAAATAAATATTTTATTGCTTTGACAAAATAATTTGCATCAGCATTACAAAAATGTTTTATACGTTCTAAATTACAATCTAAACCTAGTTTGTTCTTCTTTAGTGATCATCTTCTTTTGATATAGGTTTGTGTAACTGTTATCTTTTAATTTTCTATTGATTCTGGGTCTAAATATTCTTCCATTGAATAGATTGTATTTTCAATAAGATACTTTCTAAAATTTGATTTAAAAGTGTAAAAATCATTTACAAATAAATTTTGAAATTGATTAGGCAATTTATTCAACAGTCTTCTTCCATTATACATTAGGTGATGTTCGAAAAAGGATGTTCTATGATAATTTACTGGTAATATATATTTTTCCCGAAGATGATGACCATACATAGTTTGTTCATCACCTTGGAATTAGATTTATATTCTTTTTCACAAAATTCAAAGTTTAATAAATGTATATTGACCAAAACGTTAATAGTTTATGTTTTTTGAAAACTGGTTTACAAGAAGTTCTGCTTTGGGGATTCTGACTGCTAGTTCCTCCAAGAAGGTGACTGGAGACGGTGAATTCTCGATGAAATGCTCAAACCTAGTTAATTGAGCCTTGATTGTGCTCCTCCTTTTGATTAGAGCATCCATTGTTTGACTATTTGTCGTCATTTAATATTTAAATTGAAAATGTAAACAAAAAACACTGAACTAAATTAATAATTGATCTGTAAATAAATGCATGATTGATATCCGGCTCGCTTTTGGACCAATATAAATGAATAAAATAAAAAGATAATAATTGAAGAAGTGGACTGTATTTATTTCTCGTAATAAACAATAATTAAAAAACAAAATTATAAAAAATACATGGTTGAATTAAAATAATGTAAAAAAAGATGCTGATTTCAGACATGCCTATTTGATTTAATATTTCATAAACGTAAATAATTTTTTTTATTGTAAGCTCTTTAGTTGATAATTTTATTCTTTTTGGAATGAATTACGTAAAAATTCTTATGAACACTGTAAATTATTTTAAACGCCACAGCTTTCGCAACAATAAAGTTCAACGTTGTTTACAAAAATAAAGCAGGGTTTACATAGAATACTGGCTGTTACGAATTTGTTATTTATGGGTTTGATTGCGTGTGGTTGTTTCTAGGAAGCATGCTTTTAGGGCATAAACATTGATAGGACGACGACCCTAACTAAACATTTTAGTACTTTGATTGAAGCTTATTGATGTAATAACAAGTTATTGTTCTGACAAATGTCCCAATCACTATTCACCTTTATGAATATAAACTTGAATCAACACCATTGGTTTCACTATGGGTACTTCACTACCTTTGTATAATAAGTATATGGATGAAACTTAACGTAGATTCCTTACTATCCCCTCATGGAAAGGAAATATATGCATGCATATATTTATAAAATGACAGGATACATTAGAACTCAATTCTGGTATTATAATTATTAGTTGAAAAGTAATGTTTTAAACTTTAACAGAAATTTCTGCATTCAAAATTTTACTACTGATTGTTTACTGATTGCACTGTAAATGGGAATACAATTTAAAAATACGAGTTGTGTGGTAAAAGAAGATCAAGGCACAAGTATTTTAATATCTTCTTTCAATAAACTGTAAATGAACAACTAAGTATAAATCACAATTGAGAAAGTAATATTAATTAAATTAAAAAAATTGAATACAGTAGGTAAATAATATTTTTTTAAAAGATTGTAAAAGCAAATTTGGCAAAATGTATTAAGGCACAAGTATTTTAATATCTTCTGTCAATAAACTGTAAATGAATAACTATGTATAACAAATGACAATTGAGAGAGTAATTTTTATTAAATTTTTAAAATAAAAGCGAATAATAGGTAAATATAAAAAAAAACACATTGTAAAAGAAAATTTTGCAAAATGTATTATGTTAAATACATAACTTAAGCCAGCCAATAACACCAGGGACGATTTATCGAAGATGTTATTAAATTGCTACAGCTGAAATTGCGCAAGGCTATACTGACAGATATTAAAAGATGTAAATAAATTAGCTAAATCTCAAATAAAGAATGTATTTTTAATAAGAATATCAGGTTTTTTCTCCAGTAGACGGTAGTGTGGACAGGCAAGGCGGAGTGGCGTAGCAATGCTGCACCCAAGGCCACCCCTGTTGCGTGTTGTTTGGGTATTACGGGTAATAAGGGTGCGTTTAGACGCTGCAGTCACGACATCTAGGGGAGGACCTGTGAAACGACTGGTTAAATCAACTTTTCACACTTTCACACAACATCATGTTCATAAGAGTGATGTATTCTGTACGAAAAAGAAACAAAGTTAACATTTTTTCTCCATTTTGATTTTCCCTTTAGCAGAGAAGATATTTTACGAGTTTTCTTAATGTGTTATTCCGTTTATTTCTTTAACTTAATTTAGGTTAGGTATTAAAAAAAAGCTATCGTTGAGTAATTACTTAATGTCTTATTTTTATAATACTGCTTTATGCACTGTAAAAAAGGTGTTGAATAACATTTATTTAAAACTTAATATCAATATATCCTATTAAAAAATAATTCTTACCTATTCTACAATTTTTATCATAAGTTAAAAGTAAATGTATTCAGCAACTCCATGAAACAATCATATTATTTATTTATGTATAGATGGTTTTGTTCTACAACTGTAAACCTTTCGCATGTATTAGGCCTATATACTTGTTACATTTGACTTAATGCCTAAATCCATGATAAGGTAGCATTAACAGGACTTATATTAAAACTATTAAGACTGCACGAAAATAGAAAAAGAAGAACTATATGGCTGTTGGAGACAGAAAAAGTGAGACAAAAACTTTAATATTTCCTTTCCCTTGACAATATCCGGACTCTTTTGACGACCAGCATTACATTTATGTGACAGTAGAAAACTGAAAATGTATTGGAAAATGTAATTTCTTCTGTACCAAAACATTATTTTTAACAATGATTAATTTTTAAATAAATTTAGCAGCTAATTAAAGAACGATTGTTTTATTTTTAGAAAGTGCCAAGATAAAATAAGTTTGTATTACGTACTAAATCAGTAAAAAAATCTGGAATCTGATATTGTCATTTGATTAAAGAAGTTCCATAACATGAGCTCTTCACCTGATTACTCGAATTGGCATTTTTTCAAAATTTTCTAAATGTTTTAAGCGGTTTTTATATTTCGTTTTAAGTCTCTTTTTCTTTGTTTGATTTCTTTTATTATCGACCTTTGCAATAAGCAACAATAGATATATATTACAAGTAACATCATTAAGGTCATTAATCACGTTATTAAATCAAATTAAACCCGTTGATAATAATTTCTTAAACGATCAGGTCTCACATTAAAATTCAATTTCTAGACATAGAGTTTTAATGAGAGCCCGGCATTTGGTGAAAGTAGTGTTGTAGTAGAAATTATGAAATTCGCACATCAGCTGATTGTTCCATTATGGCTCAGGTTTTAGCTGCTTTATGTGTCTAACCAAAAGACAGTGTGAACGAGAACGATATGTGAGTGATAATGACAATTTGGTCAAGCGACATCTGTGTGGTTACGTTTTGGATGGGTGGCAGTCCGTAAAGTATATATTTTCGACATTATGGCAACCAACCAAATTTAAGTCGGTCTTACATAAAGTAGTGAATGCAACGATTGTATTGAGCGTTTAAGCTACTTTTGATATATATATATAAAACCATAAATATGCGTTGCTTAGGCCCTCAAAATCTACTTTGATCTACATAATCTACCTCATGATCTACTTCGATCTGTGCATAAACTACTATTGTTACACTTTTCGCTATTAGTTGTGGTTTCGACCATGTTATCCTTTAGCATCAAACTTAATTTTTTTATTCAGCATATTTCTTCGATTCGTATAGACTATATTTAAGATTCTAAGTTCAAAAAATATCAGCTTTGGTTATCCAGCTATGGTGGATACCTGCAATAATTTTGAAAACAATTGTATAAAGTCATTTTATCAGTTAACTTTAATCGTAAAAATAGTAATCTGGAAAACTTTTTTAGTGTTCACTAATCATTATTAGGCCTTATTCGCTGATAATAGTGTAATTGTTACTCGGAATGAAGCAATTTAATTTGGAGTAACACAAGTCATTGCTAAAAATTACGTTTATTTATAAATCAATTACATTCGACCAATCCAATATTGTGATTATCAGTAATCGCCCATAACCTTAGTTATCGTAGGCCCCGCCTTAACTGAATTTATTTACAGCTGTAAATTAACATATGTTTAAAATGTTCAACCCTAACCCAATGTAATTCTAATGGAAACATTTCAAATTTAAATGATTTTTGGCGCCCTTGTTTTAAGTCCCGTTCTGTGTGCAGTTTTTAACTGGGCTACCATACTATCGAATGAAAATATCAATCGATCAGGTCAAAATAGTTTCGGATCGAAAATTACTTTTAAAATTACAAATTTTGCTTGACAAAATTTGTCCTTATCTAACTAACTATTATAACGTAAGCTAATCTCCATAGAATATAAAGATCCAACCTATCCCCAAGAAAGTTTACTTGTGGGAGTAGACTACATTTAAGTACAGTAAATAGGTAATTGGTTTTGCTTGTATATCTTATTTTGTTAACATTTAGCCTAAATTGTCTTTATGATTAGTAGTGTTTTGATTTTGCTCGTATAAATTACTGTCTATGTTAGGTTGTACTTATTAGATGTAAAGGTGGGAATAGGAAGTTTAAAAATATGCCAGTTAGTTGCATTTTTTTGTTATTTAATATAGATTTAATCGATGGTTTATATGATAGATATATCGATCATATCGAGTTATCATTCAATAGCATGGAAGTCCAATTAAGAAACTTCACCCCCGATTCTCATCAATTTTTGTCGTAACCAACTACAGACCAACCCATATCCAACGACTGCAAAAACTTGAAAATCGGATGAGAGTTGTAAAAGGAGTTCCAAGTACAAAAAATAAATACAAAAAATTGAGTTTTATATACGTTTAGATTAATAAAAGTTCACAAACACTAGAAATTAGTGTTATTTCATATCCGCAAACACCATATATCATTCAATATTATTCATAAAAGGGATATTTTCTATTCAATGTAATTAAAAGTAGTAGTAAAATGAAATCCAATAAATAAATAGAATACACAAATAATATATTTAGTAACAAAAATAAATTAAATTTTAAGTTCAAAGTGTAAAACAGTCACTTTTAATTCTTAATTACCTGCATTACTGACATATCAGAGTATAAAATTTCCTTTTCTTGGAGACTGTTTGGAATTCTGCTCAAATAAGAGACATAACTTTAGAGAAAGACTGAAAAGTTGAAGCCAGGTAAGCTTCAGAACACGGCTAGGACTCAATTAAAATTCCGTGCAGGCTTTTCACTAAGGTCTACTTCTCAAGTTTACTCCACTAAATTATCTGCAACTATTAGTTTTCATAGGTGATATAAAAATGTTCACTTCTAATTATTATATTTTGCAAGTTCTGGAGTTAGACAAGACAATATAAAATTAAATCATATATCATTGACAAGACACATATCAGAAAAACTTAAAATCTCAAAATTTGAAAAGCATTATAAGCCCCTTAATTTGAAACATCACATTAACTCTATAAGTCATGTTGGTTTAATGTGATGTCTTCTGTAAGGAACAATTAGGTCTGAAGAATAATATGAACAATAAAATAAATTATTTTTTGTTGTGGTTTGATAACATTTTATAAACATGTTATATTTCACAACACCAAGGAACATGTTTGAGGAATCAACTCAGTACAGTATATATTTTTTAATTCATGTCACTGAATTTAACCAGTGATTGTACAATATTTATTTAAAAGTTGGTATGACTTGTTATTTTAATTCTATTATCGATTATTTGTAATAATTAGCATTAAAGGGGATAAAAATACTATTTTTAAGTATCCGTAATGCTTTTTAGAAGAAAATGTGAATGTCAAATGGAAAATAGCACATATTTTCTCCCAGTTTATATATTATTTTATGGTGGTGGTGTGTATGACCGTGTTTTGAAACAAACACTTCTCATTCAGCCTCGACTGAAGATTGTTTTGACGGTATAAGGTGAAAATTCCATTTCGATTAAGATTAAAATAAACATATTCAGGTTGAAATAATAATACGTCTTCCAACACTACTCGATATATTTACACTTATACTGTAATATTTTACAAGACGGTAAATATATATCAAAGATCTTATAATGGCGATCGATTTCGACCAGTCACACCGGTCATCATCAGGCCCAATCAGAGACTCACAGAGAGTCAATCAGAGAGTCCACAGCCATGCTATACATACTGTAAATGGTCAAATTCAAATTCAAATTTCAAAATTATTCCATTAAAAAACATTACAGTTTTATTACATTAAATTTGTTACCTGGAAAAGTCCCCGCATGGGCCAAAGCCTGTGCGCGGGGGCTGAGTCCACACAATCTCATGCACCTTGGAATGTTTAAACAAAAACAAAAATGAATCATTTAAACTTAATGGTAAAAAAGTGACAAAAAATGCTTACAACTATACATGAAAAAAGACGTAAACTTAGGAAAATAGTAATAACTTCAAATCTTTTTATTTTAGTTTGATTGAGTGTAGTAAAAAAAATATAATGAATAAATAACTAGATGGATAAATATAATTTTGTTAGTTTTACATACAGTGAAATACTTATAGTGACGATTGTATTATAGTAGGCTAACTATGTGAACCTTGGCCATTTGATAGATAAGCTAGGACATACTACTATGTTAGCTAAAACGAAAGTATAATAGGAACTTAGTAATTAGTATATTAGGAACTTAGTATAATAGGTGAGGTCTTAGTAAAGAGAGGTCATAGCCGAAAACTAGACATAAAAAATAATATACAATATGTCAAAAGTTATTGTATATCAAAGTTTTGATAATATCATTCATTATAAATTTTGAACGTCTTCCATTTATCTCCCGACCTTTAAATTGAGGTCGGGTTTACAGCATTATATTCTAAAAACCTTCTGAAATGAATTCAAACTTAGTATGCTTAATATCAAATTTTACTGTAACTCCTTATGGGCCAACTCCTCATTTTTGAGCATGATTCCCATATACGGTTTCAAAGAACTTTTCTGAGGAAGGTCAGGGGATGCCATAGAACACATTACAAAAGAAATTGGCTGTCAAATATTATTGTCAAATATTCCCGACTAGTTTTACTACACTAGAAGGAAAACTGTACAATTAATATGATACTGTTGTAAGTTGTGTGTCACGGAGCCCCGGGCGTTTTCGCAGTTTTCAGGTGAATTACAGCATAATTGAGTTTAAACGACATCGACGTCATGGGATCCAATTATTATTCCAATATTGTCTGCAAACTTTGTTGTTTGAGTAATGAGTCGCCTCTCCTCGTTAAAGCGCAAACTCTCAAATTGGAGCCCAACTTTTGATCTCGTGGAACAGCCGACGGACAGTTGCTGTTTAGAAATATGGCTTTAACTGTAAATCTTTAATTACAAAAGTTTAAAGATAACAACCCACTAGGGTGTTTTTAAGTTGCTCTTAAGAAGTTTATTCTTTAACAATGCAGCCTAAACCTATAATTAGAAATAATATTTTCACCTAGTCATTACTAATGTGTTTAAGACTGCATTGTTTAATCGATGAAAGTTATCAGAGGTTCGTTCACATTAAACATTATAAAAGATATAAATAATATCAACAATGCTTGTTTCGGCAGTTATTGTACATTTCAATTTGATAAAAAACAATGTTGCAATTGTAACGTTTCAAAATTAGAACAAGGTATATTTACAACTAACAGCACCTTTTCAGTGCAGGTCACACTAAAATTTATACAAAAGTTTATAAATGAGTTTAAAAAATAAAAATAAATGTTATAAAAGAGCATTATAATTAACAGGTATTAATAAAAAAACTTGTTATATATTTATTTGTTACATCTATTTTTTCAAGAAAATTATTTAACTTTTGGTAGGTTTTAAAAGACAAACATACATCATAAACCTTTTTATTATAAATAATGTCACTAATGTGTAGCTTTTTCACAAAATATCAATAAAACGTTTCATATATACAGCTTTTCTCATATTAATAAAATAAACCAAATTCAAACTACTTCCGCAATTAAAGATAAGTAATTAGGTTGGCAATTACAGGCCAGGTAATTAGGGTACCACAGACGTTGGAGGAAGCCACCTCGCTCGTTAACGCCTCCCAAACCTGATACCGGCTCGTGAATCATGTGCACATACAAGACTTAGCGCTATATACCACCATTTCAAACGGAACCGTAATTAAAATACACATAATTTAATTTTTATACTGCAAGGGAGGGATTTCTGTGCATCGATATCTTGTTTAAGTTTAGAAATTTAAAGACATGATACTTATTATTACATACCAATTTTCTCCCCATAACCCTTAAAATAATACTCATTTATTATTGCAAAGTAAATTTACTTCTTAATTTAGTTTTAACAACGGGTTGTGAACAATTATGTAAGTTGTTTTTATAAAAATAATTAGTAAAACACGTAACAAGTTTAAAATCAATGAGCTAGATGGAGGGGATCTGCCTCATTCTAAAGTCAACTGTTAATATCTTAAAACATAAAATTTTAACTGCAATTGTTTATAAAACTCCATTTAAATATATTTAAATTCTTTTAAGATAAAAATCAAATTTATTTAAAAGTCTTTTAAAGTATTTAAGTTATATTTTAAGCTACCAAACGTATATATTTCAAATATCGTAAATTGCAATTTTCAAATTACAAAATGTTTGCATTTTGTTTTATAATTAGTTTTAAAATGGGAGAGTAACTTTTGACAGGATTGAGATTTAGGTCTCTATTTTTGCCTTTATTCTTCTCATTTCCTAATTTTTTAATGAAGTGCCAGAAAAAGAGAGTTACCTTTAAAATGTTTAGACCTACCCCTGTGGGGGAGGGGTTTGAAAATTATGTCAAAAGTTTCCTCTTTTAGTCACTGAGATCTCACCAGAAGACAATCTCGTTACCTGTAGCCGCTACGTTTTTTTTTTTTTTTTTTTTTTTAGACTGTCGAAAGTACAACATTGACATTGGACAGTATTACTTGAGTGTGATTGCACATACAGAGTGGAAAGGCTTCCTAGAAAGGCTTAATAATTTTTAACCCATTTACTCTAAGCAATGAAACTATGTATGTGTATATGAGCCATTTTAATCTACTGTTTCAGACATACATAGGATTTTTACCTATCCAAGGTAACCCATGGGTTGTATGAAGAAGATCTTAAATGTAAGCGTCCATCGAGGTATTATTATCACTATATATCACTATTTTAAGACAGGGGCCTCACATAGTGGGTATTTTAACCTGAATATGAGTGAGAGATGAGTAAGTGTAGGATATTGGAGAACAATAGCAAAAAACACAAACTTATAAAAATGGCCAAATAAAAAACGGATCAGAATTTGCATTAAAGTCATATTTCCGAAAAAATCAATGACTGCCGATACTCTTGACATGTGAGGTCATATTGTGGCACATTGCTCAGAATACAATTTGACGTAGACCAATGAAATTTTTTTTACGACTTGCCAATGGAAGACTTGCTAATGGGGACGACCCCTAATGGAATGCGTAAATAATACGATTTAAATTACTTCAATTCACGTACAAAGTTTCATTACTTATTCTCAATTTTGTTAAAACTTATGAAAACGTCCCGGAAATTTTTTATAATTACACTTATATACTAATACTTATACTTACCCATATACGATTGCATGTGTTCAATACTAAAAGTTAAACAAAATTAACATATTTTTACCATGCTTGTTTAACACACTTAAAAATAATTCTAAGGAAGGATTTTAATACTTTAATATAAATGCATTGTAAATTGAGTTTTGTGAACAATTACTGTAAAGGGTGAACTTGAGGCAAGTCTAAACTTCAATAAAAGATACATAAATCAACCAGTATGTATGATCCAAACCCAGTGGAGAATTACTTTTACAGCCATAAATCATTCTTCAACATTATACCCGCATCGTGGGTGAATATTGAACACAATGGGTATATAAAATGTTTATTTTATTCCTTCGTTAAACATCCCCTAAAAGAGTCATCTTCACCTTTGGGCCGGTAGCCCATTGTTGCACAGTCGGCAATGTTAACCATACGGCTTTTAGTGTAAAACATGGTATTTTATTCCCCTGTTTCGGACGCCGTTTTTCAACCGATTTTCTTTAAACTTGGTAAGTGTTTAGTTAAATAGTGATTAGGCCCCTCATACCTCGAGATTTCGAAAATGTAACAAATATTACTCTCTGTGACGTTGAAAAGTAACTCGATTTTCCTTAGTAATATTTGTTAAATTTTCAAAATTTTGAGGTATTTGATATGGATGTGTAGCAGAATATAAGTCAAATCTTTCCTAGTGAATATATTTAGAAAATTGTATTCATTTATATTAATAAATAAACGAGATACAGGTTTGTGTTGATTACCCATTAGAATAACATGGGAAACATATTATTGTACTTTCTCCGTAATCAAGCCGAGTTGCAAGTCTAAAATTACTAAATTCTTTGTTTTTAATCCCTTTTAAATGGTTTCAGTTTAAATTGTTATTTTTTTAAATTATTGAGGTACAAGAATATGCCAAAAAACCTTTTTGACCCTTTTGAAAAATCATAAACCTCGTTTGAATAATGAAATTATACTGGGTAACAAACTCATGAAAATAGATTTAGTACTACATCTTCTTATAGTATTTCATTAAAATCAGAAGTACCTTTCAAAAGTTATTAGTACCATCATGACAAATATGTGTTGCATTACATTTTAAATTTTTGTTAAGTATATGATTTAACTGCAAAATTTGATTGTCTGCCATTTCGAGCTCGGTTGTCCTTTTTAGGTCGGGTTTAGAGTTGTATTTCACCGAACAAGACCTTTAATTTGATGTACACATCAACTAGTAAGAGGATTTGTTGAGGAGTTATTGAGGATTTTCTCCTGACTCCTGGTGGGCCGTCCCCCATCAGGACTAAAATGTCATGAAATGTCTTAAAATTTAGCATGGAGACCTACATAAGATATTTAAAGGTTAATTTCTCTAACTAATTCCACACATACAATAAGAATGCTGAGGTGCTTCATAAGCCACCCAACCCATTAACATGGTAGGTATATAAGATTTTAAAAATAAAGGTTTTTACCAATTTCCCATGGTCCGATTTTGGTTAACTTTTTCTTCATATTTACTACTTGTCACTTGACCCATCCACGACAAAATATTTGGGAGTACAATTTGTCCGAGGTTCAGCCCTATTTACTAGAAAATTTCCCTGAAACTACTACCAAGAAACTACCACAGGGGTTTCGGAAGAGAGCACCCTGTATAACAATTTGAACGGGTGTTTTGGGCTTCTAAGAACCTCAAAACGAAAAATTATCATGGTCCCGGGGTTAGGGCTTACTGTGATTACTACCATGATAGCGTATTCCCTATAAGGAAATTCGCTAAAACACACATGTATGAAAAATATCTCATCAATAATACTAGTATTGTACATCATTTGTAACATTGTTGTGTAATACAAAATAATGTTATTGTGATGAAAGCGCTATTTCAAATCGCATTTTGCGACATCTGGTAGTGAGGTTTACCCCGATGCCTAAAGTTTGCCAAGTTGAGCTAAACTTTAGATAACTGCCAATAGGACTCTAGCTTGATTGCTAACAAAGGAATATAATGTATAAGCTCCAATAATGTTTAACCTTTAGTAAAATATAACTAATTATTATACTGATTTTGTTAAAATATTTATCTTTATTGTAATTATATGTAGTATTAAGTTTTTTTTTATGATCGTATGTTAAGAGAATTTTCAGTTGTTGTGTTGGTAGACTGCTCTGAATTTAAGCTGTAAGTTAAACTCACAACTTGATAACTGACGGTGACGCCTCCGAATGAACATTACCGTAGTTATTGTAAGTATTTTATTTTCTAATTTAATGTAATTCAAACGATGAATAATAATAGAATTGTTTATACAAACCTTTAAAGTGATCCAGTAAATACTAATTTGTTCACTGTCATAGATGAATGAGAGTATTAAATTTATAATGGTAATTTTTTCGTAAAGGATTTCATGACTGTAGTTGTCCACATGCATTTCACATTTTTCAAAGCAAACTTTCAATTTTATTTTGTTAATAGATTTTCAATTGTAATTATGTATTGTATTAAGAATGACTATTATTTCACAGACGGTTCATGTGTTCGAGTTAGAGTCTTCAGGCGTCAAGTCACACAGTTACGTTAATCAAGTAAGATCAAACCAATTTATATATTTGTAATAAATATAGGTGAAGACCTATGTATTGATCTTGTATTTGGGAGAACTAGTAATAAACCACATTATTTGGAAATTTATGTTTATTGAAAGGTCCTGAAGCCATTGTGGGTAAAAAGAGTTTAATCTATAAAAAAAAAAAAATTTGTACTACTAATTGGCCATAACGTAGTATATTATATAAGCTCTAATAAAATGTTGTAATGATTTCGGAATTATATTTTACGTAATAAAGTTAACATCTCCGCCCGCAAAGTAATATTGAAATATAAAGATATGGTTGTAAGTTTTTAAAAATATATATAAGTTGAAAAACAAATATATTTCATTTGTAAACGTAAATAAGTATGTGCATTTATAAACTTAATATACATATTTACTATGAGAATTAGAACACACGTTTTGTTAAATTTTATGTTTTTTATAACTAAATTGCTCTAAGCTCACCGGCAGTGATGACATTCTAATCACATGCTTTCTAAAGTATTAACATAAATAAAATATTTTATGTAGACATGAATCTGAGTGAAACATTGTGGATAGAATTAAAATTGTGTGCTCGCCATGGTATGGGAAATAAATATTATTAAATCCCTATGCAAAAAGGAAACTGGAAATAGGAAAGCAATGTGGTTAATGAAATACCTTCATAGTCATAATTCCTGCATTGAATAATCATGTCATGATAAAAATCACTTAACGAAGTGTTTTAATACACGGTGTAATTGAACACCCACAAAATATTATTTCGTGGACTACTTTGAGGTTGACAGACCTATTTATTGATTACTTTGTCTTACCAGTTTATTATTATTAACTAATATATATCTATTAATCACGCTATAATTAGTACTATTTAGAAACCAGAGAATCACAGGCGGAAACGACATAGGTTATTCGTACCTGGATCAGAACTCGAATGGCCTCCGTCTCTCTGCCGTTGCATCATCAGCTATCAGCTGTCTTACTAACTATCGCTCTATTGTCCAATACTACCATATTTCCTTCTTCAAAAAATAATATTTGTTTTAAATAATTAAACATAAAAATATTCACTTTATTTCAATTATTTATGTGTTTAGGCCTAAGCTTTGTAATGAAATTTACCGTAGTGTTTGAAAACTTTTAGTCTTATACATACACAGAAGCTACGAAGACAGAACAGCTGAAAGAATATAAAAGTAAAACGACTCTCGATCCAGAAAGCAATTAAGGCTAGCTTTCTTCTCCAATTTGACTTGTTCTTGGCTTTACCGCATTAGAGGTTTTGGTGTCTCTTCAACGCATTCAGTTTATTTTATAGTTAAAAAATTGTCCTTTAATTTTAATTTAAAAAATTGCTAATATTTGTATATATGGGATTGTGAAGCTTGATGCCAAATGATAAATTCTAAAAACATAACTCTTATATAAAATAATTAAAGTATGTTTTTTATAAAATTGCTTTTTGGCGTTCTTGTAAATATTAGTATCCTAATTGTTTGTAATGCATTGTAAATTATTGGACAAGATAAGTATAAACAACTGAAAAATATTTGAAACCCGGCCCTCTCAACCTTAGAAAACATTAATTCCTAGCTAATAAGATTTAATGAATATGCAATAGTAGTTAACATTTTGTTTAGATAAAATGAGAACATTTTAATAATATAATTGAAATTTTAAATTTAAAGGTAATTTTATTTGTTATTACAATTTTAAATTTTAATAATGCCATGTAACACTTTTTTATATAAGGGTGAGTCGGTAGCGTAGTGGTTAGCGCGCCGGTCGTCGGGACCATGGCAGCGATGTCGTAGGTTCGAATCCGGGTTCTGCCAGGGGCTTTTATCAGTATCATTCACCTTGAACTATACCGGCTCACCCTTTACTTTGTCTAATACGATCCACGCACAAATCAATAGTCTATGTGGACAGGGAAAAGTAAGCAAAAAGAGGTCCACCAACCTAAAAATAAAATAAAATAAAATAAAAAATGTAAAATACAATAATACTAACCCAGAATAAATTATCGCTACAAAACCATTGCTAAGCCGAGACACGAATATCAAGAATAATGCCAACAGCTTTGTATTCTATCAGTAAGAGGCAATCAATGGGAATTGTTTGTGGCATACAGAATTGTTTCTCAAGCCAAATCGGCCAAAGTCTATAGTTCTGTACAAATAAAATGAGCTGGGATCCCTGCCAGTAGGCAAAACTAGGGCAGACAAGGCCCGAATCACTGTCGTAATTGATATCTTTGACATAAAACGTCATAAAATATCGCATAGTTATATACATAAATTATTTTTATGACATAATTTACAATTTTAATCACATCTATAACTTGTAAGCTTCGACATTTAATTTTTGTGCATTTTAATTGTAAATGACAATCTATTAAAAACAAGAAAATCGCTTGTGAAAAAAGTAATTAACGTAAAAAAATTCAACCACACTAACAAATAAAGTTTTATTTTAATATACAGCCATTCTAAAAAAAAAATTATTGTGAGAAAGTTATGAAGGTATTTTTTTAATGTAATTCAACAGCATCATTACTTCTCTTCTACCACGGTATAGAGTGACGATAAAATAATTACTTTTGGTTTAAGGACCACAGAGTTGTAATTGTCTAGTCGCTTAGGTGGTATTTACCAAAATGACATTCCTAACAATACTGTCCATTTCACAAATGTTGGTAATTAGAGTATTTTTGCAACATACTGTAAAATCTTACAATAAAACGCTCAACGCTATTACAGTATTGCTATTCTTCGTTTTTCAAGAAGGTTTAACAGTATAAAAATGAAAAATAAAAATTAAAATAGTTTATTTATTTAAAAATATACAAAAAATAAATAATGTAAAGTGGTTACCATTGACCACTTTACAACAAATTATTCTAACTCTAAGCAATTAAAATAGGGAAATAAAAGTAAACTAAATAGCGTTTACTGTTTACCGTATACATTTACCGATCAAAAACCCGCTGTTAATTTTACTTACGATAACGATGATTGGTCACCGCACCCTGAACATTTACTGTATTATGATATTTTGGTTTCCTGTTATATGTTCAATTGTATTATGTTTTCTAGTCTATATATTTAAAACACAAAGTTAAAAAACCTTTGGACACTTCGTCTGTGAATTCTACTGGACCGATTTACATGCGGGTTGTACCAAAATAAACGTTTTCGGTTCTATATTAGCAGGTTTTATTTGTATTTCAAAAACATTTACGTTAAATCTGTCAAAAATGAAAAATTAACTTTTCTTATGGAGATTTAACATGGGGAAAAAAGCCAACATTTCCAATCCTTTGGACAGTTCGTCTGAGACTTCCACTGGACCAATTTACACGCAGTTTGTACCAAATAAAACGTAAACCTTTGTATATTAGCAGACTTTATTTACTTTAACATTATCTTACTTCCTTAAATTAAAAATATCGACATTTTCAAACCTTTACAATTTATTTATTTTACACACTTTCAATTAGCTGATTGTAAACACACGAGGTATTTAGTCTAAATACAGTGGATGAGCAAAAGCTCATGAATTATTTGGTTTATTATGGCCAGTACCTAAAAACGTTTACAATTATTATGATGTATTGTCATTTATGAAAAGAAAGTTGCTTAATGATATAATTAACGTTATCTTACTCCCTTAAATTAAAAATGTCGACATTTTCAAACCTTAACAATTTAATTATTTTACACGATTTAAATCAGCTGATTGTAAACACACGAGATATTTTGTCTAAATATAGAGTGGATGAACAAAAGTTCATGAAGGATTTGGTTTATTATGGTCAGTACAGTACCTAAAAACGTTTACAATTATTATGATGTATTATCCTTTAAATGGAAAGAAAGTTGCTTAAATTATGTAAAATAGCTGATTGCTTTAAAATTAAGACTAAATTGTAAAGGTTTAGTTTAAATAAATTGCTTACATTTGTATTAAAAGAAACGGATGTATCGGAAATTTTGTGCAATCAATTTGTCATTTGCAACGTTGTAATGCTTTAAATTTACTTCGCTAAACGACAGTATTTGTGGGGCAGTCGGTAGCGTGAATTACTCCAAATCAGACAGCCCGGGTTCCAGACCCATCTTCACAATTAAACTTTTTGTAATGTGTCCAATAACGGCGTCACTAATAAATGTTTTACTGATGGCACCGATATTTATTTTAAGCAAAATAGATACATTAAAATATTTATAGGCCTGTTCAAACTCAAAAAACTTATTTATTAAACTAACACGTTTACAAATTGATAGTTTAGGCTTGCTTATTTTTTTATGTTTTTAACTAATATAACGCTTTGATTAGGCTACTAAGGTTTAAGGCCTAAGTAAACAATCAATTTTTTATGTTTATAAAATACTAGGCCTATGTCTGTGTTACATGGTAAGGGTGCAGCATTACTGTTTTTAAGGCATATGCCTATAGGCCTACTTTGACAGACACTCCAACTAAAATTATGTAATTTTCTGTGAAATAAATTTGTATTCTTTAAATTTGGATAGTTATTGAAACTTGCACACTACATCATAAATATTGCGATATGGAAGTGGTTATAAATGGTTTCTCTACGTTCTATCCTACCCTAATACACCAATATTTGTTAAAGCCAACCATCATAAGTTAGCCTACAACACTCTAGGCCTTTCCTAAATCTTCGAAAAAAATTTAAGAACAATTTATCCAATAGGCCTACAAGTGGATATTGGCCTACTTATTTCTGATGTTGTTGAACCTAATAGAACGGTTTCCTTAGGCTAATTAGGTTTGCGCCTACCTAAACAATCAAATTGACATGTTTATAAAATACTAAAGAGTAGGTCCTATAAGTACAAGGATGCAACATTATTGGTTTTACGGAATAGGCCTATTTTTCCGACACACCAACTAAAATCGTAGTATTTTCTGTAAAATATAGGCCTATTATTGTTCTTGGTATGGCAGTTCAAAGAAGTACATTTTATAGACTACCTACATATGTTTGCACTATTATAGCGTTTCATTTACCACTAATGGAGCTATATCCGTCGAGTATCGACGGGCAACAACTAGTTTTTATTATTTTGTTGGTAAATTGTTTTACCTAACAACTTCTTAAAAATATAAGTTGAAATGTCTTAGGATAGCGACATTCTTACACTTATATCAATTTAAATTATTTGGTATTATTATTAAAATATATTTATACGATATATTGTCTAAAATAGGATCGGACGCAACACAAGCCTAACAGGCAGCGTCAAGGACAAGAGGTCAAGGGTTCTATTCAAAAGATTTCCAGTGTAAGTTTAGTTATCTTTAAGTAAAAGCGTTTGAAGCTATTTAAACAAAATACTTCTTGGCCGAATATACAACTGATTTTAAATTATATAAAAGATATAAAAAGGTAGATTCGTATAAATTTAAAGCCTGTACAAAATGACTTTTAGTTAAAATTTAGTAGCAAAAGTAAATTTATAGACATTGGAACAACTGTTAGCTGATAAAAGTGCACCTAATAAATATATTTAATATTTTTGCTACAACAAAGTTTTAATTGAACCTTTTCGTCAAATTAACTTTAAAGATGTGCAATTGCAAGACGTTGATGAAAATTTAGCACCTCCTCTTGCTCTGAGAAACAATAAACTTTAAACAACGGAATTACAGAATTAATTTAAATAATCCGCTCACCCAATAAAAAATCTGAGGGTTCTATAGCGTGGCCGACCATAAATCCTAGGGAGTTTTTTCCCAGAGTTACTTCAAATTGCAAATTCTTTGTCTAATATATTTTAATTCATCCTCAGTGTGTTGGTCTTAATTGAAAAAAAAAATTGATTTAACATTTCTTACCAATTAGTTTTGGATAAAAATTTTCAATTAATCGCATGTTATTTAAAGCATTAATTTATTTTGTATAGTTTTTGTTTACGAACATGTATAGTTTTCGTCTGATCTATGATCAATGACAATTGCGCAGGTGTCTATTTTTTAATTTTTTTTTATTTGATTATTTTATTAATTATTTTTATTTAAGTTTAATTCCGTTCCGCTGGTATAGCTTTGGCTCTTTTAAGAAAGAAAAAAAAATTGTGCAAAGTGTAAAAGTGAAAAACTAAAAAGGGCAAATTGGTCTCAGACGACAACTCAATCCAATAAATAATTTTAAATTAACTTTAAAATCTAATTTTTTGTGAATAGTTTTAATTATTTTAATATAAACAATTTTGAAATAATTTCAATCAAATGAGATAGGAACTGTCTCCTACGTACAATCTATTTTCACTCTCTGCATGTAAGTAAAGATAGATATTATGAAGTTTGATAAATAATTGTTAATGTAAAACATTGAATTTCAGTTTCGCTAGGCATTATGTTTCTTGAAGAAAATGGTGGCACGTTTGGAAGTATAATAACCTATCGGTTAATTAAGATTGAAGTGGTTGTTCCTAAAAGAGTAGTGAGTTTAAAAGGTGCATGTAAAAGAAGGGTTGGTATGAAAAAAGTGGAGGCAAAACTGTTAAAGATAAATTGGCTTGATTCTCAAAGCAAAGTATCAAAGTCCTAAGCAGTTTCTATAAGTTGGTCTGCATTTAACATCAAGACTCCATATTAGTGCCATCAATGTATGCAGGAGGCATTTCACATAACAATCAATAAAGCTCTGAGACTAATCGACCTAGTAGGAGTGTACTTTCCTGAACTAGAAAACAATATTTCCTCATGGTTAATTGTGTCTCCTTATCACGCGGAAAATAGTTTGAAAATCAAGTGTGAAATTGAACCTGGGTTTGATGAACAACCAACATTTTTTGAAGGATGAATTATAGTAGAAGGAGGATTTGTTATTATTACACATTCGGTTTGTTTTATTACATAATAAGAAATGCATAGCCAACTTGTATTATTTCATTTGTCAAAAATTTCATCGCTAATATCAAATTTGGGTTTATGGTAATCAAATAGAAATAAAATCACCTATTAGACAGTATAGCTTAAATGCGGTGGAGCAGCACAGCTTCCATGGTTAATTAATTTATACCAAAAAATCAAATTTTTGCCAAAACAAGTCTCTATAATCATCCGGAACAATATAAATTTTGAGTATTCTTTTTTCAGATAATACAGCTTCACTGTAATTTAATTAACAAGGAAATCATTTGAGTTCAATTTCATCTGACAAAGTATAATTCCCAAACCTCCATTTATTATAAAAATATTATATAATCTCATCACTTTTAAACGAATAACCAATTAACATTGGAAATTAAATATCGTTTGGTAAATTCGATTTTAAATTTACTAGTGGGTTTCCACAGGAGAGTTTATCTTCACAGGAGCGAGTACAGAGTTTCTCAGCTGAAGGTTCATTTCCACCACCATTTATTTTCACGAGTCGCTAGCTTTTGTTTTGCTACAAATCCTTTAAAAGGAAGTTTGTCTGCATTTCTTTCACACCTTTTGAAGAAACAGAAAATTTTATTTAATAATATCAACTATCATACAACAATTTGCCATTTTAAGTTTTATTTTTTAAAATCAATAAATGAAAATACCAAAAATGGTTATAAACCATTTTTATGGAAACTAATATATTATGGTAATAGCAATTTATTAACAGTATTTTAAAGCAGGTGGTAAAACAATATTTTTTTTTTTATTTGATATTTTTGTATTATTAATAGTAAATATTTATAATTAATCATTTTTAGTAATTATTTGTAGTAATAATTATTTAACTCATAAAAGAAAATTGTTGTAAAATGGTTGGTTAAAAATAGTCAATGTTAGAAAAGCTGTATATAGTGTCTAGTAACAAAAGTAAGTTGTTGAATTCGTTAAAATTGCAATAATTGAAAGGGTGGGAAGAATAGAAATGGTTTTTGTATAAAAATTACAATGTTATTTTTCACTTTTTTCTTCAGATCTTTTCCTTCCTAGTTCTTTTAATCTTTCTGTCCTCATTCGAAAATAGGGAGACAGTCCCAGAGTTGTAACGGGGTAAAAACATTTTTTTAATATTTTTTAGAAAAGAAAATTGCGTGAACCTATAATTTAATTTGTACAAATAATTGAAGTGAAAACGAAATAAATAATTGGAAACTGATGTCCCTACTCTGACAGAACTATATTGGGTTTGAGCTGAAGCCGATACAATATAAAATGAGGAAACACTAGAATAAGAATAAGAATAAGAATAGTTTTATTTTTCTCAGAAACAAAGCTACAACAAATACATCCATAAAAAATAAATTTACAATTGCATCTGTATTTAGTGTTAAGGATATGCTTCTTCACTTTTCACTGTAACCATAAATAACATAGAACTAATTATTTACATATATACAGAAAAATAATAAACATTAATCATACCTTAACTTTCAACAAAACCTAATATTCTATCTGAGAAAAAATAGGGCCTCTGAAGGCAAAGCCTGTTTTAGAGGTTCCTACACTACATTTAATTTTTAGGAACACGGTACTAACTCAAATAATGTTTTTATTTATCATTTAGAATTAATATTAGTACAAGTATACAAACTAATGTAGTATTTTTATATCAATTTAGACTTTACAAGTAAAGTTTGTATTGTAAGTGTATTTAACATTTATATAAGGTCTTGTAAGAAACAATCTGCAGTAACTCTTGTGATAATAGGAAAGTGGAAGTGCCCCCCCCCCCCCCTTGAGAATACAAATTAAGCCATCAACTCTTTTGTTCCTGCAAAGATATATACCGATATCAGTGGAAAAACTTGTTCTCAATTGGATTTTGATATTTTGTTGTGTTAGTTTTTAAGAAATAAAAGTACTTTTATTTAAAAAGATGTTTGTGTCATTGTGGAATTAAAACTAATTAATTAACTTTTTACAAAACTGTGACCCTCGTCAACAAGGTGTTGTGCGAAACTAGATTTTTGATTGACCAGTCTGGGATCAGGCTTATGTTCTTTTAATCTAGCTTCAATAGAACGGCCGGTTTGCCCAACATAAAGTTTGGGACAATCACTGCAATTAATTTTATAAACGCCAGTGAGGCCGAGTTTGTTAGGCTGGTTATTTTTTGGTGCCAAAAGCCGTTCAGTTTTGTTGGTGGTTTTAGGGGCAGGAATAATACCATGCTTCTTCAGTTCTCTCGATAATGTGTCATGGGTTCTGTGTCCAAACTCTATCGGTACATATTTTGGGTTGTCTATTGTATTTTTTGGGCCTGTATTTTTATTCTTGTGTTTTTTCAGAATACTTTCAATTAGTTTCAATTCATAACCATTGACTAGTGCTATATGCTTAATTATGTTTAATTCGTTATTATATGCTGTAGGGGAAAGGGGTACATTTACCAGTCTATGTATCATGCTATGGTAGGCTGCATGCTTATGCGCCGGGGGGTGGTAGGACGACGCATGGATAGTCTGGTCGGTGGTGGTCGGTTTCCTATAAATACTGTACACAAATTTATTATCTTCTTTGCCAACTGTTAGATCCAGAAAGTTAAGCTTATTGTCTATTTCAGTTTCCAGCGTAAAACTTAATTTGGGAGAGATGTTATTTAGATAGTTCTTTAAAATACTAAGTTGGCGGATGTTTCCATTAAATAAAATGATAGTATCGTCAACATATCTGTAGTAAAACATTATCTTACTTCTCAACTTGTTTTTCTCAGAAAAAATGAATTTGTCCTCGATATAGTTTAAATAAATTTCAGCAAGTAGTCCAGACAGGGGGGATCCCATAGCGACACCATCAGATTGCATGTAAAACTTATCATTGAAAGTGAAGTAGTTCTGGCCTAGGACAACTGATAACAAACATATCATTTCATCTATTGCTATTGTATCTAGGTTAGAGTGAGATTCAAGATTATCTTTAATTATTTGTACTGTTTGGATAATTGGTACGTTGGTATATAAATTGGTCACATCAAAAGATGCCAGGATGTTGCGGGGATTTACACAGTTATCTTTTGTTTTTTCAATAAAATCTAAACTATTTTTGAGGCTATGGTTGTTGCAAAAATGATATTCTCTCTTGAGGATTTTTTCAAGTTTTTTAGCGACAAGATATGCAGGGGCAGATGTGTAGTTGACAACGGGGCGTATTGGTATTCCATCTTTGTGTATTTTTGGAAGTCCACGGAGTTTGGGCGCTGAGGGGTTCATAGGCTTTAAAAATCTAATTTCATTTCTAGTAAAGAGTGTTTTGCTTTTATTGACAGTCTCTTTGATGACTGAATGGAATTTTTGGGTTGGGTCTTTGTTAATCTCAATAATGTTGTTTTCAGTAATCAATCAATCCTGGGGCAATAACAACGAAAATGAATAAAAAAACAAATTTTAAAACATCATTATTTTAATGAAAACTAATTAACGATACTCTTAATATCATAGTTAAATTAAGAACTCAGATCATACAAATTAAAGAAAACTTAATACCAATAACACCTGTAACTACGGATTGTAACTTAACAATGAAATGTGTATTTAATGCTTTGCTTCTTATTTTATCGTTTTCTGTACAAAAAGGTACTAATAACGAATTAACTAAATTAAACCCATTAAACAATACCAATAAGGTATATTGCCTTTAAATTTACGTTTGATTTTTTACTCACTCTTTAAAATCATATAAACATGAGTCTTGTTTATAAAAAGTTAAAACCAAACTAGCAGTTTCTGAGCAGCAATTGCTCTGTGTTGGGTACTATACTTGGTTATACACAATCATCAGAAGATAAAAAAAAGTTCATTCGGTTCAACAAACAGTACAAATAATAAAAATGATGAGAATATTAAGTTTTAACCAAACAGCATTGTTTATTAACAATGTGATGGAAAATTGACGTTCTTAACCCAATTTGAATGTCAATAATGAAAAATGAATTGTAATATTCCTGGCTGAATGTAGTTGTATCATTTAAATTATATTTGAATATTTACTTAAAAAATTAATTTAATTTGTATAATTTGTAAGGGAAAAATACTCAAATTTACATTTACTAACGCATTACTACCTCATTTACGATCTCTAATTAATAATTATGAATTTAAATTCTATTAAAAATATAAAAAAACTAAAATAATTTCTTTAACTAAAGCATAACATTTAACAAAACTATGTATTAAACAAATATCTAATCCAACAAATTATTAATAAACATTAAGTTAAAATTACACAAATCGCATGAGAGTGATAATTTTCTCCAAACGTAAAAAAACTAGAATATCTTAAACCTAAAATGAAAGTTTAAAGTTGACTGTTTGCTCATCTTTAACTTTATTACTGCTTACATCTGTAACTTATAATTGGATTTATAATCTGAGATTGTTACTTTACAATGAGATTGACAGCCATGACAATTAATTTAAGTTTAAAGTAATCACTTCAAGTAAACTAAATTGTAGCTGTTAAAAAGTATTAATTGTACCTGATTACCAGCTTTACTTGTTAATATTTTCTGGTGACTGCTTCCATCCATTTAATGGCCTCCTTATTAAGCCTTGCATTCAAAAGGGAAAAAAATACTAAGTAAATAAATTCAGATTTTTGCAGCTTAAAAAATGTTGACGTTTTATTCTATTATGGTTTCATTATTGTGACATTTGTAACGCACTTAATATAGAGTTATATAGAATATAGAGTTGGTTAATTACATTATTTTTCTAATAAAACCGTTAAGGGCCTGGTTTCTAAAAAGAGCATCTCCTTTTGGGGTGAGTAGAAGAAAAAACAGCAATAGCTATGTTTTATATCATTAACCATTTTTACGTTGAGTGTCTTATTTCTCGGGGGAACCGTTAAATTATAATAATTTCTTATCTTTTTATCAACCCTGAATGATGTAACATAAAATCACTAGTTTCAGCTACCAAGTAGGAATAGTATAAGAAATAAAGTGTGATACGTTGAAATCGTCCTAAAGCCAATTAGCAGTTTCAGAGTCACATAACTTGACTAAACTTGGAGCATTAGAGCGGACCAAACTTCATCAGTAGAGTCTGGAGAGTTTGACTCTGTTGGTCAGTTCACCAACCTGAATTGAAACTTAATTGGAAAAATTACATTTTCATAAAATTATTACATTTTCTCGTGTATGTTATTGTTATAGTGCTATTTGTTCGGTAATAAAGTATTTTTATCTTGTTTTTGTTTGTAAGCAGTCAAAACGTTGTGCTTGGATGAAAACTTGTTGTTTTTTGTCAGGAAGCAGGCAAAACATTTGCTCTGATGAAAACTTTTAATTAGTTCTTTTAATTAGTTTTTATTGGACCTGTTCAATAAAATATGTAATATTCTGTTTTGATGTGCTCACGAAATACGAAAAAGACAATTGATTAATACAGTATAATAGATTTGTGTTTCTAAAACATGGGTAATTTGTATTCGCAGTTGAATCCATATAAAATTGTATAAATATTGGCCTATATCTAATTATTGTTAAATATTCAGATGAATGGAATTTTCCGAGAAATAATCAAATTGAACTCAGCGGAGTATAGTTCATAATCGTAGATAATAATACAGTGTCTTTCTCGTAATATGTTAGTATGTGGAGAATGCAGTAATAATAATTTTGAACAATGATAACCAAATTTAACATTATAGGTTAAAACTGAAGTGTTTGATATAGAATTATTACTTTTCATAATTATATAAATTAATATAATTCTTTGATTTAAATGAAATGCTGGCTTTTAAATATATTAAATTTTACACACGATTTTTATTCTATTCTATTGGTATATTCTCCCATAACAACTTCTGTGATGTGAGGATTTACTATTATAGGCTGAGTAAATGTTCTAGACAAAGTTTTGCATTAATATTGTTTAAATATTTTTTCAAACGCGCCCCTGTTATAGTAACGCAGCAGATAACGGTGTTTACATAATTCATGTGCGGTTATCTGCTTGTTTAAGCAAGTTGTTTAGCTGGCACTTTTATCAGCGACTGACAATGATTTAAATATTTTCCGAGTATATCTTGATTGTAAAGATTATTAATTAATTTAAGAAAACGTAATTATAACTGTGAAAAACCCGCGTTAGTATTTTTTTACACAATACCTTGGAACGTAATTTTATGTTAAATGATAAAAGTATAGTAACTAGTACCAAATTGAGTGCTATTCTTCTTTAATTCCTATCATTACACTACCTACATTTCTTTTACAGCGCGCCTTAAGATTGTCTAATAACCTAAAGTGGCTGAATTTATAGCTTTCGCTTGGTATTTACTCATTTCCGGACACTTTACAGTTGTTGTTATTAATAATTTGTATACATACATTGAATATGATGAAAATGTAAGTAAATCGATTGTATGAAGGCTGAAAAATATAAGACGACCACTTTTACCAAATTGGCAGAACATTCTAACTCCAGTCACGTGCCTAAACACTCGGGAAAAGGCCGAAAGACAATGTGTTTAAGGGGCTTGAATATAGAATAGGTGGTGTAAAGGGTATTCGGGTTTATACAGACTTTTAAAAGTATATAGGTTGTTTTACTCTTAAACTTTTGGCATTGGATTGTTTCATCAATGTTATTCAATTTATTTTTGTTTCGTTTATAAAATGTAGATGTATGTGAAAATACTGTCTTTCAGTGCTTTTTGTTTGTTTAACTATTTATGAGAAAATTGTTCTTAGATATTTAAGAAGGATACTATTTGTTCTGTTACCAACCGAATATCACACAAAAGATATAAATTTACAATACATTTTATTATTTGACTCAAATATTTATATTTTTTAATATTTTGTTTACGTTTTTTAAGCAGTATCTTTTCGTCATGTAGCCCAACACCTGGGCTGGTAAGACATAAAGACAAAATTTATATATGGACAGGATTTTTATATGTAAAATATCATATAAATTTTGATGTGAGAAGTATTAATTGTACTTTAGATACATAACTAACTTAAGAAATATCTTGATTGTCTTATAACCTTTTCCAAAGGAATTTCCGCATATTTAGCTATCACCTGATAAGACCGATTAACAAACTACTTCTAATATGAACCTTGGAGAGCAAAGTTTACTCTTATTTCATGGCCAATTAATAGGAGGCGCAATCACAATCGTTGTAGGATGGAAAAAGCACTTACACTTGGGATTATTGTCATTATTTCGTAGAAACCTGAAGATCTTTTATTGGCCTAGTTAAATGATAGCTAGCTATTTATAACGCTATTGTTGTTACAAGTAGGAAAACAATTTCAGAATCAGATTCAAACATTTATTTTCAGGTTGAAATCAATATTTTTTTTATAATAAACTTTAAAAACTTAGGATATCATTCAACGTTTTTCCTACTTTTGTTGAAAGTGAAATGTAATAACACTTTCCGAGTGAAAGAAACCAACACATTGTTAATGAATTAAAACATACAAGACACAGAAACCCACTGCAAATTGTAGTAACTCCGGACAGTTCACTAGTGGTGCTGGTGGGTGAGGGGGAGGGGGGTGTGGGCAGCCAAGCAATGAAAGCTTTAGGCTGTATTGAATTAATTCGTCATTAATATAAAGTCCTATGTTTTGTTGCTAATCCAAGTATTAAACATATTGTTAAATCTGTTAGTCCTTTCATTTTATAAAGGGTTTGAAACAAACTATTTTTGTTTGAAGTAAAATTAAAAGCTTTCTTTACACACAAATCTCTATTAGATAAAAAGTTTAGTTACGAAACGTGTTTTCCTTGTACTCAGAATACTAATGAATTAAACAATCCGCTTATGAAAAGAGATACATACCCAGAAACTGGCACAACATTATAAAGGGTTTTAGGATTCAACTTTTTCAGGTTATTCAGCAAGCCAAAAATTTCATATGTACGATGTCCTAAAATGCTTCGCTAAGGTGATAGCCACCATTTTCTTTTTTTACACTTAATAATTTTTATTTCCGTAACAGGTAGTAGTATTGAGTTCATACTTGGTATGTATCGTTATCATACTAATGCTTATTTTCAGGAAAAAAATTATTTGTCGTCCGATGTATTTTCAAAATGGTGGCCATTTAAAAACTTCAAACTCAAATATCTTATAACAACGGTGGATTTTTTTCTAAAACTTTGCAACATACAAAAAAGTTGACGGATTAAATTATCTAAACAATGTTACCAAGTATGTAAAGATCTGATTAAAATAATAGAGTTATTGGGATTTTTCTGCATACCAACATTGATTCTGCATTATAATTAACACAAATTTAGGTTACTTCAATAGAAAAATCACAATAACTTTGTTATTTGTCGTCAGATATTATTGTTTAGATAGTTAAATTTGTAAATTTTTTGTACCATGTAAGTTTTGATTAAATTTACCTCTTTTGAGATATTTAAGTTTCAAGATTTAAAATGGCCGCCATTTTGAAAATGCAACTCAGAGAAATAATTTTTTTTTTCTGAAAACGAGTTTTGGTGTGATAAAGATACATGCGAAATATGAACTCAGTACAACAATCCGTTATGGAAGTAAAATTTATTAAGTGTAAAAATAAAATGCAATGTTCTAAAGGCGTATCAAAGCATTTTAAAACATATGGTTATACGAACTATTTAGTTTATATTGGCTTTTTTTTTTTGAGGGAGAGGCGGAAAAATGCATTACGCACACAGGTGGCCAGCCTGTAGTGTGGGGCTCCCCTAAAAAACGGGTTTACCCACTAAAAAACCTCCTCTACTCTTTAGGAATCTAACCTGGAATTGTTTATCACATTACGTCAGGCTAGGCCTAAATTTGGCTTACACCCGTGGGGCTCGCTCCTTATCCAGCCGCTCGATCAAGGGATCTGGGCCACTTCGCGGTCCAGATCGGTTTTCTTTTCCAGGAGGATGCCCCGTACGAACTGTGACAAACAATCCCAGTTGCCCTCATCCTCCAAAATCTTTTGGCAGACCGAGTCCACCGAAAATGCACCAAAGATTTGTGTGGTCTCCAGGCGGGGCCCTTCCCAACGGGGACAGCGGAAGAATGTGTGTTCCGCATCGTCGGGAACACTCGGGCAATAAATGCAGTCCGGTGAACCGGTCTATCCCATCCGGTTCAGGTACGACCGAAAATAGCCGTGACCTGTCAAAAATTGGGTCAGGTAGTAGTCCACCTCCCCATGCCGCCGTTCCACCCATGGTTGGACCTGCTTGATAAGTCGCGCAGTCCATCGTCCTCGGGTGTCGTGCTCCCAGCTGTGTTGCCACTGCTGGAAGGTTCGGGAGCGCTCTTCTGTTCTTGCCGTGTCCTTGCCGATCTCGCCTTGTCTCTGATAAATCGCTTTCCTCTCCCCTGCCAAGAGCTTGACAGGGATGACTCCGGCGACCACCAGGACGGCAGGCTCGGACACTGTCCGGTAGGCGGAACACACCCTGAGCGCAGCTTGACGCTGAACCCGGGCGAGTCGCAACCTGTAGCACTCCTTATCTAGAGCGCCTGCCCACACCTCTGCCCCGTAAAGGAGCACGGACTGGACCGCGGACATCAACAGACGTCTTCTGCTGGATCGGGGACCCCCGAGATTGGCCATCAGCCTACTAAGGTAAGTGACTACCTTAACGGCCTTGTCCGCCGTACGGAAGATCTGATCCCTCCAGCTTAACTTGGTGTCCACCATAACCCCAAGGTATTTGGCGGCACGAGTTGATGTGACCACCTCCCTTCCCACTCGGAGTGGGACGACGGTGTCGATCCTCTTTTTCGTGAGGATCACAATCTCCGTTTTACTGAGAGCAAGCGAGAGACCGTGATCTGACATCCAGGTGTTGACCACACGCATGACTCGGTTCAACTTTAGTTGGGCCAGCTCAAGGTTGCGTGCAGCAATGAGAGCTGCGGCGTCATCGGCGTACCCAACCAAAGTGGTTTCCTCAGGCATCTCGGACCTCAGGAGGCTGTCATAGGCAACGTTCCAGAGATCCGGGCCGAGTATTGAACCTTGTGCGGCACCAGAAGTGACTTCCATCGTCCGCATTCCGTCCCTCGTGTCATAAATCAGGCTTCGAGAGCGTAGATAATCCTCGATGAGCCGCAACAGATATGCAGGAATACGAAAGGTGTTGCGAAGCGCATCCAACATATCGACCCACCTCGCCGAGTTGAAGGCATTCTTGACATCAAGCGTAACAAGAAGCACTACTCGGCAGGAGAAATGGTTGTGGCTCTCGGCTCTCTCCACAGCTCTCTGAACTTCGGTGACAGCGTCGATCGTTGACCGTCCCTTTCTGAAGCCGTACTGACGGGGGCATAAGTCCCCGGCAGCTTCCACGGCAGAAGTCAGGCGGGAACGGATCAGCTTCTTGAACAGCTTCCCAGCCGTGTCCAACATGCAGAGAGGCCTGTGGGACGACGGCAGCTCGGGATCACCTTTGCCCTTGCTGATCAGTACAAGCCTGGCTGTTTTCCAGGGAGCCGGAAACACCCCTTCTACCAAACAGGCGTTGTACATTCTCAGCAACAAGTCAGCGTTGATTGAAAATACTTTCTTTAAAGCCTCACTGGGAATCCCATCCGGGCCAGGAGCCTTGTTGCTCTTCAGGGAGAGAACGGAGGTTTCCAGCTCCTCGAAAGTGAAAAGTGGAACGTCCTCTACCCGTCCGAAGTCAACCGGCGGTCGCTGTGGATGTTCAGGAAACAACGCAGCGACGATCCTCCCCATGGTGGCGCCCTCCATGATGGAAGATGGAGAGCGGGCGCCGAGTTTCTGTGTTACAAGTTTGTAACCCAGGCCCCACGGGTCGGAGTCAACGTCGTCACGAAGTCTCCTCCAGCTATTCGCCTTGCTCCTGTTGATCGCCTGGCGGAGAGATTTTCTCGCAGCTTTATAGGCCTCCGACTTACGAACTCTGTCTGCGGGAATTCTCGCTCTTGTGGCGGCTCGTCTAGTTCTTAAACATGTTCTTCTGAGTTCCGCAATCTCTTCAGTCCACCAGTAAACGGGTTGTTTGTCGCGTCGGGGTTTCCTTCGCGGCATAGACTGGTCGCAGGCCGAGACGATCAGTTCCATCGTGGATGTTACTAATGCCTCGGCCCCAGCCTCACCAGGATTCCCCTGCGCTCCCCGAGAGGTGACCGGTGAACTTGACCACGTCCAGTTTGTTGGTGTTCCACCGGCGTGGCCCTTCCCGAAATGCGGAAACTCGACGATTTGCCTGATCATGCAGGTCAAAAACGATGTATTGGTGGTCGCTACGAGTGTAGTCCTCCACAACCCTCCAGCCAGAGATCCTCGGAAGGAGCGACTCAGACGCAAAGGTGACGTCAGGGATCGTGCCTCTCAGCCCGGGGCGCCGAAAAGTAAGTGTGTCGCCCTGGTTGAGGACGACAAGACCGGCCCTGGCGATGAAATCCAGGATGTATTTCCCCCGGGAGCTGGTAGAGGGCATTCCCCACTCGACGGCCCTGGCGTTGAAATCGCCACCAACGACGACATGCCCGGTGGTGCCGAGAACGCACTCCTCTAGGCTATCTATCTTGTCGCGGAAGTCCTGGACGGCCTATTTGGGTGTGAGGTAGCAACTGAAGATAGTCACGTCCCTACACCGAACCCAGAAGAATCATCGGCCGCGCCCGTGACTCCGCACCAAGACATCTCGTGTATTACGTGCCCAAAATGCAGCAGTACCGAGGCTGTCCGAGATCCAAATGTTTGGGTCTCTGTCCCGATACTGTTCGCTGATAAGGAGCGCGTCAGCACCAAGTTCCTGGGCGAGCTGATCTAGAAGGTTATCAGCTCCCCAGGATCTATGAAGGTTGGCCTGGAGGATGCGAATTACCGGCCGCTGCCTTTTGCCTGTTCAAGTGCGGCTCTGAAGGCACCGCACTGACCAGACCCGGGTAAGTGACCGAGGGCACTGGAGCCTGAATCCTTGCAGAGGAAGCAGGAGGGGCTCGAGGAACATTCCTTACATTTGTGGCCCTGGCTTCCACACTGGAAGCAGTTGGCACTCCTGTCGGGCCCTTCACAGTTTCGGGAGTAGTGGCCGAAACCGAGACAGCGGAAGCATCTCGAAACTACCACCCTCCGTTTGAGCCTGCAACTGACCCAACCGACTCTGAGGTGCTGAAGGCTAAGCAGCTTATTGGCGTGCTTTTCGCCCATCTCAGCAACAGCCATCCGGAGTTGACTTCGGTTGGGCTTAGTCAGCCATACCCTCACTCCATCAGCCGGTATCTCCGGGAGTGCCACCTGGATCGCACGGGTCACCTCCTCTTCGGTGGAGAGGGCATCAAGTTCCCGAATCTCGACCGAACACTTCGGTTCTAGGGCCTTGATTGAGCCTTTGTCCCCAAGTGCAGTCTTGAGGGAAGCGGCAAAACCAATCTTGTCACTCGACTTCCCCAGTTCGAGGAGGACATCCCCGTTCTGGGTTCGCCGAATAGACTTGATAACGGTGTCGGTCTCTTCCGGTTTGGCCTGCGATCTAATCTGACCCAGAACATCGGCAAAAGATCGCCCCCCTAAGGGCTTGATCAAGATTGCCTCCGTCCTGGGCTTCTTAGGCCTGGGTTGTTTAGGCTTTCTGACAGACTTGCCAGAGGCCTCCCCAACCGGGTTTGAGACTTGCGTCCGCTCCACCCTCGACGCACTTTTCGAAGCCACCTCTGCTTGCTTCTGCCTCCTCCTTTCTTTCTTAGACAGGCGCGTCTTCCAGCCCCCCAAAGGTGTTGAGGCAGAGTTTGCTGCCAAGGCAGGATTAGCCGCCGGAGCAGGAACCTCTGCAGGAGTAGCCGCTGGAATCACGGCAGCGCCCGGGGCGGACTCAGTAGCCTGGACAGGAGATGTCTGCGATGCCGCAGTGACAAAAACCGGTCTCGGCACCGAGTCCACCTCAACAAGCTCAGGGCTTCCCGGCGAAGAACCGCTCTGCCTCTTCTTTCGCTTTCTGGCTTGAGTCTGGGACTCAGCCAGATGAGCTTGAGGCGAAGCAGACATAACTCGGTTCACAACGTCGCGCTCCTGCTTCATTGCCTTCAGCCTGATCTTCCGGCATTCCTCGATTTCGCCAAGGAAATCCTCGAGTTTCGGAATTCCGTCCTTAATCGCCTTGTTGACGTTCTTCTGAATAAGGAGAGCCTTTGCCATCTCCTTCAAAAGATCGTTCATTTTCTCCAGGGACAGGTTTTCCTCCTCGTTGGCATCGTCCTGCTGCTGCCGAAGCATTTGCATCTCGAATGCCGGACGAAGAGGGTTCTTCCTGGGAGGAATTCCTTGCATCTCGTCTAGAGGTGTTACCGGCTCAGTCACCCCCATACCCAGCTTAACCTCATCCTTCTCCTTTCCGGTTACGGCCGACGATCCGGCGACACCAGCAGCCTTGAACGGGATCGGCGGAGGGGAGGCTTTAATTCCCCCCGTCGGCGTCCCAGTCTTCGAGGTCGGAGACCTCTGCAGTTTTGAGCTGCGCTTAAAGGCGGCCTGCTCATTCTCCTTTAATTTCGTGTTTTGGTTTTGAAAATCCATACTTTTGTTTCACCAGCGCATCGTGCGGCAAGAGGCGGCCCTTCATTGGCCGGGAGCGGGTACACCCTCGGAGGTCTACCCCCCGTAGGAGATAAGACACCCCTACCCCAGGACTCTGGGGCCCGAAACCTCCGTTTGCCCAGCACCGATACACGAAATGTGCCGGACGTGCTGGGGGTCGCACCGTGGCAATGCAGAGTCCGATCTCTGCATCCATGCCGCACTTCCTGACTAAGGTCCGAAGCGGCTGGCTTCTGACGACACACTGGAGGAGACCATCGGCAGTGCGAGGCACACATCAGTCCCTGCAACACAACAGGGACACTCCCAGGACCACCCAGCGTGCGCCGGTCGAAAGAAGGTGGAAAGACACCCTTGATTCGGGGTCGAAAACAAGAAGGTGAGCAAGGTTAGCTCAGGAAAGAATAAAGACGGTGAGCTAAGACCTGAAAGATGAGAAGAAAGGCCCTAGCTCGGGAAGAACTGTGAGGAGGGTCTCACAGCTTGGCTCAGGTACCCCGGGGTCGCCAAGAAACACCCGTACAGTGGAAAGCCCACTGCCCCTGAGGGGATATTGGCTTGTTGAACAACCTGGAAGAGTTAATAAAGGTTGAAGCACTGAATGTCTCTTCAACGCCATGGGAGAGTGAAGTTTTAATATTTGTTAAGTAGTTTTAATTATTTTTTGGAGAAACTACAGGTATAAACCCAAAAGTATTATAGGTATTATTCGGGAGTTTAGGTGTTAATGGCAGCAATGTTCATTCGAATAATTTTATAATTTAATTAAACAAAAAGTTAAGCAAATATTATATGAATTATCATATCCAACAACAACAAATATTTTTGTCGTAAAATATGGTTATTCCTTCAATATAAATACAGCGTTTTAAATATAGTTTTTTTGAAAATATAGTTATGTCTTTAAATATAGTTATAGTTATAAACATATCTGCGCACATTACAGCAAACAGCACATACTTGAAATGAAATAAATTAGTATAAATATAAAACAAAACAAAACATGTTTTTGTATTTAGCCTCTTGTCGACCTGAATAAAGATTTTCCTGTCCATAAGTTTGTCTGACTAAATAAACATATATAGATTCTAATCGGGCAAGTTTGTCTAAATTAATTTCTAGTTAAACATTTGAATACATGATTGGTAACTAGTCCAAACTGAAAATAGGAGCGATAAGCACTTGCAACGGAATTGCTTTGTTCTAAACTGATGCAAAATACTAAACTGATTGGTTTGGACACTTTTATAGCTATTCCAACGTAACGGGAATAATGAAGAGAAACATTTTGGATCATCTATTGGAGATTTTATTTATATTAATAGTTCTATTGAAATTTCACATTTAGATTAAGGTTTTTAATGAAATAGTTATACAATATTACGCCAATTAAAGCTTTACTTATGCGCTTTTGTAAGAATTTCATTGTCATTTTACCAAAATAACAATTTCAATCAATTAATGAGTCGTGATATGTATAACATACAGCATAGGCCTATATTGTACCAGTTGCAAAAAATATCGGGAAAAAACTATGACATATATTTTGGTTTATGTCACTTTGATTTAGATTAATCAATCGAGAGGTATACTGTAGTTTCCTCCAAACTTATAAGTTTAATATCAGATACTGTATTGAGTTTCCTTTCCATTGCATGATTATGTTTTCTCTGTAGTTTAAATTCTGTTTCACAAATTCCTCTGATGCAAAATAATTAGCATTTATAAAATACATTGACTAATTTTGCATTACGGATAACTATCCAATACTAATTGTTAACGAGGTCTTTCACGTCAATTATTTATATTAACATATCGTGCACATAAACCGACAGCACTTTTTAAACTCTGTAACAATGAAACAGTGGTTACACATAAAAAAAATGAATATCTTTGTAACAAATACTGAGAAGAATTCCATGAAAAATTGTGTTCTATCCGTTACAAATGTTTGTTTCAGAATAAAGGAGTTTTTTTTTTTTTTTTTTTTTTTTTTTTTTTTTTACTAAAAATATTTATCTAATCAGAGTTGTACGAGTTTTGTTAAAAAATGTCTAAAACTAAAGACCACTAATTAATTGTGAATTATTAAATACATTTTTATTTTAAATTGATATAACTAATATTGTTTTAAATTAATAAAAGTGAAATAATGTTAGGTAAGAGTCTTATTGGAAACATTACAATGAGCCTTAAACAAAGGAAATATGGAAACAATAATTAGACGCATAATTAATTCTTTGTCCACATGACACCGCTTAACCCCAAAGTTTTTGTTGAGCACCATTATCATTTGTTTTGATCTATATTACATATACAAGATTTTTTGTTCTACAATTTAGAGATTAAACACTCCTAAACACTCATTGCTACACCTATTTAAACATACTTTCAGGCTACTACAATTTACAATTTTCAACTTGGATTCACTTTTCAACACGTTAAACCATTGCGATGCAATTACAAAGTGTAAGGTTCTGCATAGGGATTTAATTAAAAGTTGAAGCATTGAAAGAGGAGCACCATTCAACTTCCGTCTTGAATGGAAGATATTCCAATTAATTTGAAAAAGAACGGAATGTCCTAAAGTTGTGAATTTGCAGTGTCGTTTTATGAGAGATTAAAGCTTTGTTCTTTTACATGCATAGATTTAAACCTAAGCGAATGCTAATGATGAAACAAGTACATTGCTATAGTAGTATTTGTAGACAACCTATTACAATACTTATTTTATGTTTTTCATAAAATCAATAGGCTTACCATTTACTTTATGCAATTCTGTTGTTTTGTAAAGTCTGGGTTGTTAAAACATAATTTAACAGATTATACGAAGTTTTTAACTGCTTTTTACTCGCCATCTTCATTCGAATAGATACTTTTTAAACAAAGCTAATGAAAACCCTTTATTGCATGGTATTTTATATATTCCTAAATTAATGCATTTGGCAATTTATAAATTATGATTAGTTTTTTTTATGGTTTTAACATTTTATTTTGTCTTTTTACAGAAAAATATTAAATTTCATTTATGCTACACCTGAGCTACACCATGGGTTCTGGTAAAAAACGGCCCCATTTATCTGTGTAACTTAAAATGTAATAAAAAAACACCAGCTCTTCCAGGTAAAACTAAATTGACTTTATTTATTAAATATATAATGGTCGAATAAACTGTTATAAAATTACTCCGTATAAAAGGTGTTAAATACGGATAAAAAAATAAAGCTAGAAAAAAGTAACTTGTAAAAGTACTCTTATTACACAAATCGTTGTAAAATAGGTGCATGAAACGATAGTGTTTTCCTTTACTCGTGAAATTATTTTAAGCAATTTTATGTTGCAATGAAATACAAGTTTAAAGAACACTTAGAACACTTGGCAATGGTGTTTCCCTTGCAGTTATAAATTTACACCATTTCCTTTTGTGGTCCAAAACGGGCCAGTGATCGGTCTTGTCTTTTTTCCCACAGTACTCGGACAATCAGAGCTCTCCGTTTGACTTGGTCGGTATATTTTATAGTGGTTGTAATTGGAATAATAAAAAATAGGAAAAAGAATTTTATTTGAAGATGATCCCTTTCAAAGTGTAGTTTACAATTAATCGAAATAATAATTTTCTATGAGTTTGCATAGTTTTACACTTGAGTTACATCATGTTTGTAGTGACTTAGACTACGAACCCAAAAGAGACATAGATAAAAATAGAAATTTAGAATAAAGTAATTGTTATTAATGTATCCCTGAATGGAAACATGAAAGTTGATAATATAACTGATACAATTGTTCAATTTCAATAAGAACCTGAATATGTATCATACTTATGTAGAATGGAGATGATCCGTTGAAATAAATAAATAAATAGTATTTTCCTCTTGACCAAAACAATAAAAAACTATTGAAATAGCTCGGTTGTTAACTGGCGAGTTACACGATACATTAAAGGCATAAGTAAAGGATTCAATTGCTTATGAAACCAGTAACATATATTTTTAAAACAATAACATGTTCCAAATGTGTATGGCGAGTTAGATATTCCGATTCATTTAATTGCAATATACTAAAAACTGGAATAATATATTTAAATATTTTTTACCTTCTTCCATGTTTAAATTACAAATTAATTCTTCCTTACTACACGTGAAGAAGTTATTCACAACAAAACTAATAAAAAAATCCACCTACCGTGGGTCATATGAAGATAAAATAAATAAATGACGCCAAGAGGGAACATTGTAGAGTTAACGTTCAGTGTGCCGGTCACGCTCCTGAGGCGCTTGTGAAAACAAAAGAAAAGACGCACAAAAATGGAGTCAGGGGAGAACCTTAGAAGGTCTACAATTACTGGGCAGTGAGTGTACATCACGAGTAATATGTTTTGTAGTCATGGAGTATATTGTGTTTTGAGTCTAACTTTTCCATTGTTAAGCTATGAAATAATAGAGTGGAAATGATGGCATTCATAATTTTTTTACTTAAAATTTTGTTACCTAATGAACTTCGATGGAATCGTTTAATTCAAAGAGGAAAGAGGGAAACTAATCCAGAAAAAAACTGTATAAGAAATAATTGTCTCTTCAATCAAAGTAAATGTTTTTAACTTTGTGAAATTGTGCTAATATTTTAGCATTTTTTATTTTATCAGAAAAGAACTTAATTTTTAGCATGGGCTAATATTATTGCTGATTTGTGATATTTAAAACAGCTTTAGGTTAACGTCAATGTGTTATTTAATAGAAAAAATTTAAACATTTTCGAAAAAAATATGCCGTTATAAAACTATTATATTCCGTAGTGCTCACTGTACATTGCTTTACAAGGTTTACATGTATTAATAAATCTATAAAGAGCTGTAAAGAGCTATCTACAACAAGCTATAAAGAGCATTGGCATTCATTAAAGTAAGGATAAGTAATGCTGTATAATGGTGAAATGCATCTATAAATAATCTACTAATGGTTTGAAAACATAATCCTGTTGGATCCTTTTAAGAATCTAGACTAGTATTTAACAAGATATTTCGTTCATATAAAAGTCATGTTTTTATACTTTTCAATAGCCACTTCTATTATAGTATTGAATATTTTTCTATAGGTGAATCCTGGTGTTTGTTAGCATCAACAATATTAATATTTGTGTTTAAAGGAATATGTTGTAACTGTACATACAAATCAATAGGAGTGGAGAGCGTTGCATGCTGCACTCTGTTGGCAAACTAGGGAACTATTTATGTCCGCCCTCCACACAGTAACTTGAAAATACATATGAATTATATGTGGTTTCGCGTTTATAAAATAAAAATAAAAATTAAAAGCAGCAAAAACAGTCATAAGCCTACTTAAAAACTTGAGTTATTTTACTTTGGAAAAAAAATTCTAACTATTATGAGGACATGGGGACAATAGCTATGGGAATTTATGACTGATACTTTTTTGTTGGTATTATCTACCCGATTAAGATTTCAGTTGTTTGCCTTCTTAAAATTACATCATATTCCAGAATACAAAGAAATTCTGCCCATGAGGAGTAAGACAAAATTTTAAATAGCAGCATAGATCGAGTTTGGTATCAAATTAAAGGTCCCACTTAGCAGAGTACATGTCTCAAACTAGACTTCAAATGTATGACCGAGACGGAAATGGCAGGCAAACAAAGTTCCCTTTACAATGGAACACAATTTTTATACTCAACCATTTAACGTCGATTTTGTTGATTTTTACTCCAAATGCAAAGATGTGTTAATTTAAACACCCTATATGGGATGTCCCCCTTGGAAGTCTTACAGAAATCTGCTGTGGCCTTTGTCAAATCATACATCATCTTAAACGCCTTTGGATTTCGAGTAATCAGCCACCAACACGACGTTAAAAGGTCGAGTATTAAGAAAGTTATTACATTTTTTAGTTTTATCCGTATGATTTTAATGGAAACTTTGTTTGCCTGCTATTTCCATCTCGGTCATCCATTTGAAGTCTAGTTTGCGGCATTGTATCCTGATAATTTGGGCCTTATATTTGATACCAAAATCGACCTATTAAAGCTCTTGAAGAATTTTTTCTGACTCCTCGTGAGCCACCCCCCCTTAAGAGGTAAAAAGTGATAATTGCTTAAGAGAGTAGACATTTAAGGTCTTTATTGATATACCAAGTCTTGTAACTTTATCTATAATGGTATAAAATATAGATTTCACCGTTCCGGGTATAATATATGTATATTACTACTATTATTTACTTGTAGAAGTAAAAACTTATTCTATATACCAAACTTGTAAAAATAATTTCCTCTTTCAACTTTTATAAGAATCGTAAAAGAATAAGCCTATAATCCTTTCATAAGATAAAAACTAAAAGTAATTAGTTTTTAACTAAACAATTCTTTTACAAAACTAGACTTAAAAGCTTATTTCTTAAAGACAAAAGTTCGAAGAGGAGTGCAGAAAATCGAAGCAGTCGAGAGCCCATCCGCTAAGTGGCAACGTTAATAATTCATAGCAATCAGAGATTTCATTGGTCTGATTATCAGCTCTACATTCTCTTTTTAGGACTCTTCACTATATCTTCTATAATAAATAGATATTGTTTCATAAAACAGGTAAATTTACCTTCCTATTTTTAATTTTAGTTGTAAAAAGACATTTCATAACTTTGTGACAACTAATTTAAACTTTGCACTCTACTTTATAATTAACGATAATTTATTTGACAGAAATGGTTTCGACCGAAATATGTATGTGTATTTCTCATGTGTTTGTCATACGTTCGCTAAGCAGGAGAGGGTGTGCTAGTTGTCTTAATTTGGTTAAATATTGAATTAATGTATTGTTTTTGTACACCTTCTACAAAATTATAGTTATACTTTCTTGTTTTAAAGGGTCATAACCAAATTACACCTATAAAGATGTAACATTATTTACAATTTAATACCCTCAAAAATAGAACCAATAGTAGACAAAATGTTAACAGTGTTCCACTATTACTGACTTTAAAACATAATTAATAAATAAATATTTAAATATCAATAACAATTAAACATAAAAACTAATACATTGCAGCTAAATTTAGATAACAACAATGTTTTTACTTTGGTTCCCCCCTATAGTTTCCACACAATTCCTATAAACTACTAAAAAATACAATAAATATACCTTTTATGTTTAAATATATAGCTAACCTTCATCCTAATGATAATTTACAGCTAAATAGGCCTAGTTAAATTTAAATTTTAAATGGGAAATGGTGGGATATTTCGAATTCTTAAGATAGCACGGAGAACGTAGAATGGACAAAGGACAATATAATGTCTTATTGGGCCAGAGTAAAGGATATCAGCCCTCCGTTCCTGACTGACAAGAATTTAATATAGAACAAATAAAAGCTTAGCTCGGATATCTGGCTTTTGTCAGTGTTTCAGGACTGTTTTAAATTACGTATTACTTTTTGGCAGTAATATCTTAGGAGCAAAAATTAGGCCTAGTTGTTTTTTGCCACATAATTCATTTGAGTAAGAATATCTATCTGTTAAATAGTATTATCTGTTGGTAATAAATACGTCAAAGGCATGATGATACAAATATTTCCCCCCGCCTGTTATAAAATTAATAACTTAAACTTTGTCCATGTAATTATTGAGTTATTTTGTCTCCTTAGGTAGACCGCTATTTTCCCCCATTGATAGAACCAATTGTAGACAAGATTGATATATAACTAACTATATCTATATATATACATTCTATATCAAATTCATACTAATGCACTAATGCTATGGCAACAAGTGAAGGTTATGTGCTTAATTAACTTACAACAGAAACTCAACAGGGGAACAATCAAAAACTCTTTGAGGCTATAAAAAGGGTTTAATCTTCAGCAATAATGGGAACATTGTCTTTTTTAAGACGTTGAAGGGTAGGTGTAACGGGCGTGGGGGAGTTTGTTGATACATTTCATTCCTATTATCACATGATTTTCCTGGATTTTCCAGTCTTAAAAAACTAATGGCTACTCTATTGTTATACCGTGTGTTGTGCTTGTGTTACTCACCTATAAATTAATAACAGTAGATGTGTTAAAATCAATAAAAATATGTCTACAGTGTTCAAGTGAGCTAGCTTTTGCCATATTTCTCAAAACCTATTTTTGTATTAACAGAACATCATTAAACATGTAAGCTGTTTCCCCAAAAGTCCAAAGTTAACACATTTTAGGTTTTCTACGTGGATGACATCTTTTGGCCCCCAGGAGAGAGTTATATCAACTGTTACTCTAAGAAATCTTACATAAGAGTTTAAAACTTTAGCCTCAGGGCCATCCCTCAAACTGATTATAAGATTTTTTTTTATTTGTTTAAAAGAAAAACTGTTGACAGAGAACCAATCAGAGGCCATATTTACAGTGTATTCTACAGCATTCTCAAGCTCAGAGATATCCAGACTAACATTAAGAATAGTGGTATCGTATCATCTGCATACAAATATGCAGATGATAAATCATAAAAATATGATCTACACTGTATGGCAGGTCACGACCTGCCTTCTATGTCCCAAGTATATTTTAAAGAGATTCAGAACTTCTCAAAAAAACCCAAATCCATTACTGAGAGCTGACTGCTTTTAAAGGAGTGTTTTTAATGAAATAACAATTAACAATG
This sequence comes from Neoaliturus tenellus, assembly GCA_030545055.2. Taxonomy (NCBI): domain Eukaryota; kingdom Metazoa; phylum Arthropoda; class Insecta; order Hemiptera; family Cicadellidae; genus Neoaliturus; species Neoaliturus tenellus. The sequence continues at coordinate 105,053,059 of CM061536.1, read as the reverse complement.
GAATTTTTTCTCTTGGAAAAACACGTAGCATAACATTTCTGAACATTAAGATGAAGTTTATTTTAGAAACACCAAAAATGAAGTTGGTTAATTGATTTTTTTTTTTAATTTGAATCTCTAGGGTATTTTTTATTGGTCTGTATAGTTATAAAATCATCAGCGAACAATAGACATTTTGCGCCAGAAAAACAATTAATAAGATAATTTATGAAGATCATCATGATTCAGTTAAGAACATTTCAATCGTAAAGTTTAATAGTATAGAAAATATCCAGCTGTATTTTAGAAATTTTACTTTTTTCATTTGATACTTGCAAAATTTTGGTATCAAATGGTAAAATTTCACAGTTCAAATCAATGATCTTTATTTTAATAAAGATAATTTTAATTTTAATATCAGTAATCATGTTCAGTACTATTACAACGTTTCATTGTTTTGATTTTTCAGGATAAGCCTACAGAATTTTGGAGGATTGCTGTTCTGCAGGGACTAAAAAGGTCAGTAGCATGAGAAATAAAATTATTGACAAAATAGTTTTGAAATTCTTTCTATGGGATTTATTATTCACATTACCTTTATTGAAATAGAATTCATGACAAGTTCCTCCATTTTATTTTGTCACTGTTATTTATTTAGTAAATAGCTTAATTTTGAATGGTTTGTAAACAATTTTAGTCCAAGATGATTTTGTAAGGTCAAATATCATCAAAGGTGTGAAAACCTTAAAAAAATAGCAATTCATTAACAGAAATGCAGACTAATCAATATTTAGCCTTATTATTCTTTTCTGATTGGATTCCCAGATTATTTTTCTTTTGACCTTTTCAATCTGGTTCCCTTTTGTGAACATTTTCAAAGGAACCGTCAAATCCAGGATGTCGGGCGGAACCTTCGGCACCCGTGATAACATTGTTAAACTTTCTTTTGTGTCGCGAACTTTCAATACTATCGCCAATTCCTTGTGTAAGAAATATCGGAAAGGGCATGTTCCTATAGTTTAATATTAGTTCAACTTATCCACGACTTTTTAAAGGGATAACAAATCTATGTTTGTATTAAATGTTTTTATGTGTTTTAAACATTTTAATGAAACCAAATCTAATTTCTGTGCGTTTTACAACTTAAATTTTGATGACAATAAAATAGAGGAATTACAAAAATAAAATAGTTATACAGTGTGAGTTTTAAATACCCCCCTCTAATTGATTTTCGCATTTCTTAAGATATTCACTGCTAAACATCATTGACTAGTTTATACTTCTTTATGATTTTTTTCATTCATAGCGGCTAAACTATCAATTTTCGTTAATAGTTCGAAATAGTTTTATTCAAATCCTCGGATCTGAAAACATACAAAAAGTGTCATAAGTTGTAAGATTTGTACCAGTAGTTTTCAAGATATTGATTAAATTAATTTTTTCCGAGTTTTCATTCATAGCGGCTAAACTATTGGTTTTCGTTACTTTGGAAATAGTCCGTTACTTAAGAAATGCGAAAAAACAGAGGGAGGATTTGAAACTCACCCTGTATACGCTTATACTTAAGTTTTTAATAAGTGCTATATTGAACGTTTTTCTTCATTGATTTTAATATTTTAATACCATTCACAAATTGTAATAATTACTGTGGGCTTTATTGGTAAAGACTATTGACAAAATACATAAGTAATAAAGGAAATAATCATTATAGTAGTATTAATAGTACTCATTGTACTAGTAAAGAATATTTTACTGTTGTAAAATTAAAGCAAGAGCACATTACCCTTTAATTTACAATTCCAAAAAGGTAAGTACCTTCGTAAGTAAGTACCTCAGATACCTACTTTAAAACATTCACCAATGGTTTCGACGACATCCATGCATTTAAAAGAAATCCCACACGTTGATTGGATAGGACGCCGTTCTAATAAAAATCTTAATCATCGTAACTCCAATGTAATACGATTAGGTGGAGAATGATGGAGGTTTGACGTCCAGCCCAATACGGGGAATTTCCGGTGACCCGGTTGTCATTAGTTGATAACCCGCGTGGGTAAGGTTAGCGTCGTTACTATGGCAACACTGCGCGACTCTGTGATGGGTGGGGGCGGGGAGGGGATGCCGCAAAGCATTATGGTACTGCACCCCTCCACAGGAATCACCATGCACTTTCCACTTGCAGGTTAGCTTCTTTTAAATTGCTATAATCCTAAATTGTTATCTGTAATTATACTTTTTAGAACCTAGGTGTATGCTGAAATTAACCAATCACATCACATAGTAAAATAAACAATCAATAAAATAAACAATCAATTACCGCTACCTTTGAGTTTTGTATTGGTTAACAATTATATCCATTACTTTGGATTTAGCTAATATTTGCTAATTGTTGTATGCCAAATGACTCAAGGCAAGATTTATGACTGGGTTGATGAACACGCTGTGAAACCGATCGTTGTGGTTGTAGAAGTTGTTTTTAAACTTTACTTAGTTCATAAAAGGTTTTAGTTTTATTGTTTTTTTTTAATTTCTTTATATGTACCGTACACACTTAATTTATTTTCTTCTATAGGTGGCAATACTACAGAGGGAATGATTATTGTAAAACCGTTAATATTCAAAGACTAATGTCATGCTCAATACAGTCCATCCATTCAAAATTGACTGTAAACTAGTACTTGATTACAAAAGTCCTTCTTTGGTCAGGGGTTTCAAGAGGGAGACGTTGCTTTTAGGAATGATTGAAAAGCGTTGGTATATCGGAACCAAAACACAAGTGGGAGATAACTAAAGAAGAAAGTGAAAGGAGTAATCTAGACAGACCCCATTCATAATCTCCATAGTTCAACAGTTGATAAGTGATGTATGGCAATTTAGGAATGGACGAAAATATGTGGATAAAGTTATGAATTGGCGTATTTCAATAATTAAATAAGAACTGAAGGAAAAAGATAATTGCTGTGTAGAAAAACAGAACAAACAAGTTGTAAAGTGGTGTGGTTTAATATTCGAAAAATAATGGTTGAATAAGGACGAAAAGGAGAGGGAAGAAGGAATAAACTGCACCAAGAAATGATGCATTGGTTTGGGTCAATACTAGGCAGGCTTTGTCATGCAAGAAACGTCCTTTCTTTCAGTACTGATTGTTTTTTAGATTTGTAGAATTGAAATCATTCGACTATGTTTAAACATAAATGTCATTTTATAAATTAGTTAAACTTTTAATTACACGAAATTTATTATTTAATTGTTTAATATAAACTTTGTTGTTTCATTTTTCATTATTTTTTAATTTCATTTGATTCGATTCAACAACTTAAACCACAATACCTTTGAAAACTCTACTTGAATAAAAAGAGCATATAAAGTAAAAAAAGCAACTCCAGTGTACTGAGGTTAGATTTTCTTTTTTATATAAAAAATAATTGAATAGTAAACTGACTGTCTGTGTTTAAAAGCTGAACTCTTTCAGACTGGGACTTTTATGTACTTTCTGAAGATCGAAAACTAATTTTCAGTTGATGCTACGTATTTTTACTAACGATGTTATTCGTAAATTAAATTACATATTCGTAGTTGGTATTCCTCTCCGATTTTATCTTTGGAGTGAAAAAGTAAAAAAAGAATTTGATACAATGAATTTTTTCCAGATCTTACACATTATTACAACATAAAATTAGATTTCAAAAACTAAAGTTCAACACTAATTACAAAATTTTGTTGAACATATTAAACAAACGCTGTTAATAAAGGAATTTTCTTTTTCATTCACTATATCCTCAACAAAAGTCCTGCAGGAGCTCTTGTAGCAATCAAATAGCAAATGTGAAATTGAATCAGTGTTCGAAATGTTCGAATATACAATTTATACAACTCTATAACAAGAGAATACGAGGTACAATAACCAAAGGTAAGTCCCTACCGCCACCTATAGGGGCTTAAGCGAGAGTATATTGCAAAACTTGGCCCATACACCCTTGTACAGTTTGCCTCTTTGCCGTTTTACACCGAAACTTCATACGACATTCTGAAACTAAAGCGGAACAGAATTTATATAGATTCCATCGCATGTTTAAATTGTTTATTGACCCAAGTCACGATCAAATTAATTTCCATCCCTAATACGTTGCATGCACATATACTAAAATACCAACCAATAAGGATATTTAAAATAAATCAGGAAAGAACAACGTGATTTTTTACAAATCATTGAAATTTGAAGCAATGTATAACTTAACAATGTGAGCTAATTAACAATGTATTTCAGACGTGGTTACCTCTTTTTTTGTGAAAAACTTTGACTTTTTTATTTTATTTATTTTTCACCAGCAAATTTATGAAAATAAAATTATAATATCAAGTTCAATGAAAAATACAAAATATTTATTACACTTCAATTATTACTTAATAAACTTACTTATCAAAGCTTACTTATTTGCTTTCAATTTCTTGTAATATTTACAATGGTACCTGTTATGTTAAAGTATAATGTATATAATTAACACAATTAATCACAACAACCAAACAGTACTTTATATTTTACATCTTGAAGGGATCTACATGTGCACCACAAAACAGATCGTATTCATCTACGTTTAACTTCCGCTTTAACAAGGATGCATTTAAATTAAATTTTGCAACAATTGCATTTATAAACAATAACACGTTTTTGTTTTTACTAGTATCATTTTAGTTATTTCGCCTTGTAGTTTTTAAACTAGAATATTTACAGTGTGCTAGGGGTGTAAGAAGCTGCCTCATGTAATCCTCTCAACCCGGGACCAAGCTGAGTTAATTAGGCCGTCTAATTGTGTCTCCGGAAGGCGATGTTATTGCCCCCAATTACTCCTAGACACACCTGACACCCTGACGTACTCTTTGCTGGGATCCCACCATGGTTGTGGGATTGACAAACAATGCAAACTATATTAGATTCAATATAAAGGCAGTGGACACACTACCAAACTTTTCACTGGACCGAGTAACATACCAAGCAAAAACGGCAAGTCAAGTAGTGTGTCAGGGGTCCGTACATCTGACGGAGCACCGGACCGAGCACCGGACCGAGCATCGTATCGAGCGCTCTGGAAGCAGTTTTCCGGCAAAACATCAAAGAAAAGATCGGTCCAGTGTATGGTCTGATGTACGTTAGTGTGTCAGGGTCAATTATGCTCCGAACACTGTCCCGAGCATCGCCCCGAACGCTCGCATTTAAACCAATGGAACGCCCCTCCCCTCTCCACCGCATCTTCTAGAGCTCTCACACCATCCCTCTCTATATATAGTACCTTCACCCCGCTCGGTGGATTAGTCAGGTAAGATGTTCGGTCCGTTGTTTTGTTCGGCAAATTTCGGAGTAAATTTACGTCCCTGTACGGTGTAATGTTCGGTACGATGCTCGGTCCGGTGGAAATTCCGGTAGTGTGTCACCGCCTTTAGTCTACAGCCATACTTACTCTCTTTTTAGTATTTTAACTTATGTGTATAAATATTGATTTTGTTCCAAAAAAAAAAAAAAAAAAAAAAAAAAAAAAAAAAAAAAAAAAAAAAAACATGATGACTTCTAACTAGAAAATAAAAACATGTTTGTTTTCGTAATTCGGATTGATAACCAGGCCAAATGAATGATTAAGCTTAAAACACTTATAAATGTGAACATTTGGGCATCTTTTACCTTACAGTTATTTCTCTGTAGAAAGAACTGTACAACCAAATGGAAAGAGTTACGGCACTGCAAGGCTTTTATTTTTGCGGCTATTGCGTTTTCTTTACCGCCAACAATATTTTTATTGTTGTACGTCCTTTTCATGTGCCCAAAAACTCTGTCCTTTACATGTACAGTATGGTAAAAGTAAAAATATTTGTAAAACATTAACATTTGTAAAGCATACTAATTTTTACATTATAAATATCTTGTTTTAGAATGAGACCATTTTAATGTCAATAAATTCCAACCCAAACATATAGAAAAAAAGTTGTATTGATTGCATTGAGAAACAAGCAAGATACAGCTTTTCAAGAAAATTATTTTAATTTACGATAGCAATCAAAAGTAATTTTTCAACCTTATTTTAACTTCAATGTATTACGGTGTGAAGCACTTAAACTGACCAAGAGACTAAAACCTGTTGGTCAATACCCCTTTTTTGAACATTTTTAGTTTATTTTAACGTGATAAATTAAAGTTAAAGTTTGTGACACCCTAATATTTTTAGAAAGTGTTTACTGTAAGTTGGTATGTTACAGTAACTATACTATTTCTTTAGCATAAAAAAATTTACTACTCTGAAATAATAAAAAAATCAGTATACTAGTGAGAGAAGATTATGATATAACCCTTCCCTCAGGGGCAGTGGGCTTTCCACTGTACGGGTGTTTCTTGGCGAACCCGGGGTACCTGAGCCAAGCTGTGAGACCCTCCTCACAGTTCTTCCCGAGCTAGGGCCTTTCTTCTCATCTTTCAGGTCTTAGCTCACCGTCTTTATTCTTTCCTGAGCTAACCTTGCTCACCTTCTTGTTTTCGACCCCGAATTAAGGGTGTCTTTCCACCTTCTTTCGACCGGCGCACGCTGGGGGGTCCTGGGAGTGTCCCTGTTGTGTTGCAGGGGCTGATGTGTGCCTCGCACTGCCGATGGTCTCCTCCAGTGTGTCGTCAGAAGCCAGCCGCTTCGGACCTTAGTCAGGAAGTGCGGCATGGATGCAGAGATCGGACTCTGCATTGCCACGGTGCGACCCCCAGCACGTCCGGCACATTTTGTGTATCGGTGCTGGGCAAACGGAGGTTTCGGGCCCCAGAGTCCTGGGGTAGGGGTGTCTTATCTCCTACGGGGGGTAGACCTCCGAGGGTGTACCCGCTCCCGGCCAATGAAGGGCCGCCTCTTGCCGCACGATGCGCTGGTGAAACAAAAGTATGGATTTTCAAAACCAAAACACGAAATTAAAGGAGAATGAGCAGGCCGCCTTTAAGCGCAGCTCAAAACTGCAGAGGTCTCCGACCTCGAAGACTGGGACGCCGACGGGGGGAATTAAAGCCTCCCCTCCGCCGATCCCGTTCAAGGCTGCTGGTGTCGCCGGATCGTCGGCCGTAACCGGAAAGGAGAAGGATGAGGTTAAGCTGGGTATGGGGGTGACTGAGCCGGTAACACCTCTAGCCGGGATGCAAGGAATTCCTCCCAGGAAGAGTCCTCTTCGTCCGGCATTCGAGATGCAAATGCTTCGGCAGCAGCAGGACGATGCCAACGAGGAGGAAGACTCATGTCTGAAGAAAATGAACGATCTTTTGAAGGAGATGGCCAAGGCTCTCCTTATTCAGAAGAACGTCAACAAGGCGATTAAGGACGGAATTCCAAAACTCGAGGATTTCCTTGGCGAAATCGAGGAATGCCGGAAGATCAGGCTGAAGGCAGTGAAGCAGGAGCGCAACGTTATGAACCGAGTTATGTCTGCTTCGCCTCAAGCTCATCTGGCTGAGTCCCAGACTCAAGCCAGAAAGCGAAAGAAGAGGCAGAGCGGTTCTTCGCCGGAAAGCCCTGAGCTTGTTGAGGTGGACTCAGTGCCGAGACCGGTTTTTGTCACTGCGGCATCGCAGACATCTCCTGTCCAGGCTACTCAATCCGCCCCGGGCGCTGTCGCGATTCCAGCGGCTACTCCTGCAGAGGTTCCTGCCCCGGCGGCTAATCCTGCCTTGGCAGCAAACTCTGCCTCAACACCTTTGGGGGGCTGGAAGACGCGCCTGTCTAAGAAAGAAAGGAGGAGGCAGAAGCAAGTGGAGGCAGCTTCGAAAAGTGCGTCGAGGGTGGAGCGGACGCAAGTCTCAAACCCGGTGGGGGAGGCCTCTGGCAAGTCTGTCAGAAAGCCTAAACAACCCAGGCCTAAGAAGCCCAGGACGGAGGCAATCTTGATCAAGCCCTTAGGGGGGCGATCTTTTGCTGATGTTCTGGGTCAGATTAGATCGCAGGCCAAACCGGAAGAGACCGACACCGTTATCAAGTCTATTCGGCGAACCCAGAACGGGGATGTCCTCCTCGAACTGGGGAAGTCGAGTGACAAGATCGGTTTTGCCGCTTCCCTCAAGACTGCACTTGGGGACAAAGGCTCCATCAAGGCCCTAGAACCGAAATGTTCGGTCGAGATTCGGGACCTTGATGCCCTCTCCACCGAAGATGAGGTGACCCGTGCGATCCAGGTGGCACTCCCGGAGATACCGGCTGATGGAGTGAGGGTATGGCTGACAAAGCCTAACCGAAGTCAACTCAGGATGGCTGTTGCTGAGATGGGCGAAAAGCACGCCAATAAGCTGCTTAGCCTTCAGCACCTCAGAGTCGGTTGGGTCAGTTGCAGGCTCAAACGGAGGGTGGTAGTTTCGAGATGCTTCCGCTGTCTCGGTTTCGGCCACTCCTCCCGAAACTGTAACGGGCCCGACAGGAGTGCCAACTGCTTCCAGTGTGGAGGCCAGGGCCACAAACGCAAGGAATGTTCCTCGAGCCCATCCTGCTTCCTCTGCAAGGATTCAGGCTCCAGTGCCCTCGGTCACTTATCCGGGTCTGGTCAGTGCGGTGCCTTCAGAGCCGCACTTGAACAGGCAAAAGGCAGCGGCCGGTAATTCGCATCCTCCAGGCCAATCTTCATAGATCCTGGGGAGCTGATAACCTTCTAGATCAGCTCGCCCGAGAACTTGGTGCTGACGCGCTCCTTATCAGCGAACAGTATCGGGACAGAGACCCAAACATTTGGATCTCCGACAGCCTCGGTACTGCTGCATTTTGGGCGCGTAATACACAGGATGTCTTGGTGCGGAGTCACGGGCGCGGCCGAGGATTCGTCTGGGTTCGGTGTAGGGACGTGACTATCTTCATTTGCTACCTCACACCCAACGAGGCCGTCCAGGACTTTCGCGACAAGATAGATAGCCTAGAGGAGTGCGTTCTCGGCACCACCGGGCATGTCGTCGTTGGTGGCGATTTCAACGCCAGGGCCGTCGAGTGGGGAATGCCCTCTACCAGCTCCCGGGGGAAATACATCCTGGATTTCATCGCCAGGGCCGGTCTTGTCGTCCTCAACCAGGGCGACACACCTACTTTTCGGCGCCCCGGGCAGAGAGGCACGATCCCTGACGTCACCTTTGCGTCTGAGTCGCTCCTTCCGAGGATCTCTGGCTGGAGGGTTGTCGAGGACTACACGGGTAGCGACCACCAATACATCGTGTTTGACCTGCATGATCAGGCAAATCGTCGAGTTTCCGCATTTCGGGAAGGGCCACGCCGGTGGAACACCAACAAACTGGACGTGGTCAAGTTCACCGAAGTCATCTCTCGGGGAGCGCAGGGGAATCCTGGTGAGGCTGGAGCCGAGGCACTAGTAACATCCACGATGGAACTTATCGTCTCGGCCTGCGACCAGTCTATGCCGCGAAGGAAACCCCGACGCGACAAACAACCCGTTTACTGGTGGACTGAAGAGATTGCGGAACTCAGAAGAACATGTTTAAGAACTAGACGAGCCGCCACTAGAGCGAGAATTCCCGCAGACAGAGTTCGTAAGTCGGAGGCCTATAAAGCTGCGAGAAAATCTCTCCGCCAGGCGATCAACAGGAGCAAGGCGAATAGCTGGAGGAGACTTCGTGACGACGTTGATTCCGACCCGTGGGGCCTGGGTTACAAACTTGTAACACAGAAACTCGGCGCCCGCTCTCCACCTTCCATCATGGAGGGCGCCACCATGGGGAGGATCGTCGCTGCGTTGTTTCCTGAACATCCACAGCGACCGCCGGTTGACTTCGGACGGGTAGAGGACGTTCCACTTTTCACTTTCGAGGAGCTGGAAACCTCCGTTCTCTCCCTGAAGAGCAACAAGGCTCCTGGCCCGGATGGGATTCCCAGTGAGGCTTTAAAGAAAGTATTTTTAATCAACGCTGACTTGTTGTTGAGAATGTACAATGCCTGTTTGGTAGAAGGGGTGTTTCCGGCTCCCTGGAAAACAGCCAGGCTTGTACTGATCAGCAAGGGCAAAGGTGATCCCGAGCTGCCGTCGTCCCACAGGCCTCTCTGCATGTTGGACACGGCTGGGAAGCTGTTCGAGAAGCTGATCCGTTCCCGCCTGACTTCTGCCGTGGAAGCTGCCGGGGACTTATGCCCCCGTCAGTACGGCTTCAGAAAGGGACGGTCAACGATCGACGCTGTCACCGAAGTTCAGAGAGCTGTGGAGAGAGCCGAGAGCCACAACCATTTCTCCCGCCGAGTAGTGCTTCTTGTTACGCTTGATGTCAAGAATGCCTTCAACTCGGCGAGGTGGGTCGATATGTTGGATGCGCTTCGCAACACCTTTCGTATTCCTGCATATCTGTTGCGGCTCGTCGAGGATTATCTACGCTCTCGAAGCCTGATTTATGACACGAGGGACGGAACGCGGACGATGGAAGTCACTTCTGGTGCCGCACAAGGTTCAATACTCGGCCCGGATCTCTGGAACGTTGCCTATGACAGCCTCCTGAGGTCCGAGATGCCTGAGGAAACCACTTTGGTTGGGTACGCCGATGACGTCGCAGCTCTCATTGCTGCACGCAACGTTGAGCTGGCCCAACTGAAGTTGAACCGAGTTATGCGGGTGGTCAACAACTGGATGTCCGATCACGGTCTCTCACTTGCTCTCAGTAAGACGGAGATCGTGATTCTTACGAAGAAGAGGATCGACACCGTCGTCCCGTTTCGAGTGGGAAGGGAGGTGGTCACATCAACTCGTGCCGCCAAATACCTCGGGGTTATGGTGGACACCAAGTTAAGCTGGAGGGATCAGATCTTCCGTACGGCGGACAAGGCCGCTAAGGTAGTGACTTACCTTAGTAGGCTGATGGCCAATGTCGGGGGTCCCCGATCAAGCAGAAGACGTCTGTTGATGTCAGCGGTCCAGTCCGTGCTTCTTTACGGGGCAGAGGTGTGGGCAGGCGCTCTAGATAAGGAGTGCTACAGGTTGCGACTCGCCCGGGTTCAGCGTCAAGCTGCGCTCCGGGTGTGTTCCGCCTACCGGACAGTGTCCGAGCCTGCCGTCCTGGTGGTCGCCGGAGTCATCCCTGTCAAGCTCTTGGCAGGGGAGAGGAAAGCGATTTATCAGAGACAAGGCGAGATCGGCAAGGACACGGCAAGAACAGAAGAGCGCTCCCGAACCTACCAGCAGTGGCAACACAGCTGGGAGCACGACACCCGAGGACGATGGACTGCGCGACTTATCAAGCAGGTCCAACCATGGGTGGAACGGCGGCATGGGGAGGTGGACTACTACCTGACCCAATTTTTGACAGGTCACGGCTATTTTCGGTCGTACCTGAACCGTATGGGAAAGACCGGTTCACCGGACTGCATTTATTGCCCGGGTGTTCCCGACGATGCGGAACACACATTCTTCCGCTGTCCCCGTTGGGAAGGGCCCCGCCTGGAGGCCACACAAATCTTTGGTGCATTTTCGGTGGACTCGGTCTGCCAAAAGATTTTGGAGGATGAGGGCAACTGGGATTGTTTGTCACAGTTCGTCCGGGGCATCCTCCTGGAAAAGAAAACCGATCTGGACCGTGAAGTGGCCCAGATCCCTTGATCGAGCGGCTGGATAAGGAGCGAGCCCCACGGGCGTAAGCCAAATTTAGGCCTAGCCTGACGTAATGTGACAAACAATTCCAGGTTAGATTCCTAAAGAGTAGAGGAGGTTTTTTAGTGGGTAAACTCGTTTTTAGGGGAGCCCCACACTACAGGCTGGCCACCTGTGTGCGTAATGCATTTTTCCGCCTCTGCCTCAAAAAAAAAAAAAAAAAAAAAAAAAAAAAAAAAAAAAAGATATAACCCTGCTTCTCTTACGTTTTCTTTTTTTGTCGACATATACTTTAAACGTTTCAATACATGTGTTTGTTCTTTAAACAATAAAAGAGTTAAAAGAGATGTCCATAATATATTGAATAATAACGGTCCCTGGTACCTATAACCTGCACTGTTACTGCACTGTTACACTGTTACCTGCACCGGCAATGAGCCGGTGTGATTAACCCAGCGTAACGGGGTGGAGGGTGGGGGGGGGTTGTGATTAGATGAGCAAAATCCTTAGGTAAATAACCTAAAACAACTCTATTTAAGAGAAAATTTTAAGATTACATCCTGACTAATGTTAAATGGAAAAATACACATAAACAAATAAAATTCTACCAGTAAAGCTTGTTTCATAATTGAATAAAGCAAAAGAGTTACAAAGAAATGGGTGTAAATTTTACTTTTTTCTCGTTTCCTCTATAATTTTTCTCTATTTTACTTGGAAATCAGACTTTAATTTAAATAACTCGAAAATACTAATAGTTTATTTTACCTTAAGTGAATCCCTCCTCAATTTTGTATGTGTAAAATATCGATCGCATTAAGTTTTTATTTGCTTATACTTGCTGAATGAACAAATTTCATTAGGATTTTAATGATATGTTTACTTTCTCATAAGGTTATATCATAAATGTCTGTGCAAGATACGTAATCAGCAATGTAAGGGAACACGAACCTTCTTCCCTTTACACATACATTCGATGTGATACATGAGATTATGGACATGAAAAAAGTTATCCATTAATCGTTATTATTTTAAAGATAGTTTGTATCAGTAGCTTAATTTTACTTCAAACAAAACAAAAGTTCTTGGCATCAACAACGTCATGGTTAAAAAATCCTCAAAAGTTGCAGTTGAGAATTCTTAAGAGTCATCTTCACCTTTGGACTAGTAGCCCATTGTTGCCCAGTCGGCAATGTTAACCATACGACTTTTAATGCAAAATCTGGTCTTTTATTCCCCTGTTTCGGACGCCGTTTTTCAACCGATTTTCTTTAAACTTGGTAAGTGTTTAGTTAGTTATATTAGGCCCTGCATACCTTGAAATTTTGAAAATTTAACAAATATTACTAAGAAAAATAGAGTTACTTTGCGACGTCACAGAGAGTAATATTGTTAAACTTTAAAAATTTCAAGGTATGAGGGCCCTAATATAGGTGTTTAGTGTATTCAACTAAACACTTACCAAGTTTAAAGAAAAATTTTTGAAAAACGAGGTCCGAAACAGGGGAATAAAATACCATGTTTTGCTTGAAAAGCCGTATGGTTAACATTGCCAAACTGCGCAACAATGGGCTACTGGCCCAAATGTGAAGATACTCTAAAGAGCCACAGGCTGGTAGTTGTATATTTTAATTAATCATAATATTTGTCAACAATATATCTTCAGGATTATATACAAGAATTCATAATGGTTCTAATTAAAATTTTTTAAACTTTTAAGTTTGCTAGAGTATTAGAAAATCATTCAAAAAGTTTCACTTTTGAATTTTGGATAGTTTTAACATTCAATCCTGAAGTGTTACTACATCCATGAACCATTTATTTATTTGTTTCAACGAGAAACACATTACATTACAAACACATTACATTACAATAATCTTTACATGATAATAACAACCATAACAACAATATAAAATGCATACAGTAACAACAAGACGGTATACTAGCTACATATTGATAATATTTGTACAATAGCTTTGAATCTGCAGTTGAAATATACAATATAAAGCAATAAACCAGCAATAATTATTAGCATAATATTGCGAGCCGTGTTTAAAAGACGGCGAGCAGTATCTGAAATTCGGTGAGCATTTTGATAAATTAACTAAGACTAATAACTAAAAGATTTTTTAGTGACTCTTAAACGGATTTTCATACTCTTATAAAATTGAAAATAACCAAAACAATCAAATCTCTGGAGCAAAAATAGTCTGCACATTTGTTATGATGACCATAATCAAACAGTTTTCTTTGTTGGGACCTCTGATTCATAGAAATCTGGCATGAAAGTTGTATTATTTTTTAATTTTGCAAATGAGATTATATCTAATCATATACCTAATCTATTATCAGACATGTAATTATTACTCTTAATTACTTTATCAAAATACTCGCCGAATTTCAAATACATCTCGCCGACTTTCAAACACGGCTCGCCGACTTTTGAAGACGGCTCGCCGTGTTTCAAACACGGCGGTTTAAGAAATGTATATGCTTTCTCTTTGCAGGCTCCGTACTATTTCTCGTAGCAGGGCCGTACAAATATAAATTAATGCTAAGATTTCGCCATTAATAAATAACATAACTTCACCAAAGCTTTTGTAAAGTAGATAAAAGTAGCTGTAACCATCGCACTTTGTTGTTACGAACCTGTGTAGGCGTCATTCATATAGAGCGCAATCTCTAGCCATTACAAGAATGCAAACAAAAGCCGGCACACAAAATTGCGACCATGAATCATGTCTGCAATTCCATAAACAATTCAAAGTTTTAACCGCGCCAGAGATGTATTAGACGTGGTGCGGTGTATCTCACGGTGTAACTGGAGAGATAACGCTGTAGAGTGTCAAATAAAGTTTATTTGTTTCTATTTAAATTTAAAAAAAAATCTAGGGTAGCCTGTCATAAGTTTGAAATTTCTTTAATCATATCATATTAGTATTTCAATGTTAAAAGTACTAAAAACTTATCTTGTTTTTCATTTAACTTTAACATAGTTGATAACTTTTCACTACACCTACTAGATACATTATCTTTTTTGTCTTTATTATTTTTACGAACATGACAAAACAAAATAGAGTAACCATGTTTACTCATGCACAGTTTAGCGTCTGAAACTAGAGGACTTGTTTTCGTAATTCTTATTTTTTCCATAATTTTCTCTTTGATAAATCTTGTGACGGTGAAAATACTCTAAATTGTATAACAACAATTGCACCAATTCCACCTAAGTCTAATTTTGACGTTCCGAAACTAACTTTTTCCCATGTATAGACAATATATCTTATGCAGTTCTTCCCCTTTATTTTAGAAGTAATTCTAAGCTTTTTTTTACAAACCTTTACCTAAGCTTAACCATTCATCTTACTTCGTGTCAATCGTTAAGTTTATATGTTGAATTAATACTCTAGATCCATCTAGATAAAAAGGGCAACTGAAACAGACCCTCAGGTCGAACAAGCTGTTGAATAATTTAAACCACCCCGAAGTATTTTTGCTCTCGCCCGAGCTCTACTCGCCATTGTAAAGGTGGCTTGGGAATATTACCGGTTCTACCTATGACTGAAATCAATTCATTACCGGGATAAAATAAAAGACTCCATAAAGTAATTTTTAGAGATAAAAATAGATTTTTTATCCCTAAACTTGGTTCTTACTCTTAACTAAGCTTAAAAGCTCATTTTCATTAGTAGGTATAGCAATCAGTGTGGTCAGTTATTTGCCTAATGTATTCTATATTATTCTAACAAGCGCCATCAATTAAATATCAGCGATGTTAAGTTGTAAATTTAGCTTACAGCTTTATTTTTATATTAACTATTGAAATAAAAAGTAGACATTTATTATTACTTTATTAAATAAATCACCTATTCTGTGTTTTGAACTGAAGTGTTTCTGTCATAAGTCACTTAAAGAAGCATATTAATTCACTGATCATACTCAGGAAAACATAAAGGTAAAATATTAAACATTCGAAATAACTCCTTATTACTGCTATTGTTGTAAATGATTTTCAACAATACTAGTTTACGTTTTAAAACTTAAAAACTAATGCTCAATAAATTTCAACTTAAAATGTTTTTTTATTAGATATTGAAATAGTATACTCTTGTATTTAATGGTGATTAAAATGTAATAGTAGTTAATGTACAAAATTGACAATTGCAAAGATAACAACCATAACGTTATAAATTACCCACTCGACTCACGAGGGATGAACCTGAGTAATTGGAACGATCTAATTAGGTTCACCTCTCAGCGTTAGGCGACACAGGTTCACCTCTCAGCGGCGGCGTGACAACTGTTTCTAATTAAGGTGACATCATTAAAACTGTATATATTTACTTCTATTAATGTGCAGGTTTTATTGATAAAAGGTGATGAAATTAAATTAAAGTTACATGAATTAATGAAAATTAGTTCTTTTTTGTAAAAATTATTTTGACTTCAATGTTGTCGGCTTATAATTGTGTTATAATTATAAGGATAAAATTGTATACCTTGAAAGACTTTTAATTTTTAGTAACAGAACTTCAGACGGTACATAGTCACGAATCGAGAAAGAATTTTTTTTTTATATTCGAACAACATTATCACGGTTTACTTTCTTAGACTTTCATGTGTCATAATATAAAATTATTAAAAACACTTTTTTGGGGGTTTTTTGACACATTTTAATATATTATCAAATTTTATAAACCAGGCCAAAGTGCTGGTGAAACGTTTGGTATAATAAGAGTATAATGTGTCAAAACACCAAAAAAGTGTTCCAATAATTATCATGGTTGTTGCTGATACCCAATTACTATGAAAAATTATTATGAGAAATTGAGGAAACTGTAAACTAATGATAAGAACTCAACAAATTTATGTTTAAAAAATTTATGATTAAATAAATCAACTTAATACATAAATCTGTATGATAGTAACAGTTTAAGTTCCATCATATTTCCATTATAGATTTTGAAATCCAGACAGAACAACACAATACAGTTTTTAGATTTTAAAATGTACCTTGATTTAAATTTCTACTTTTCTAAACACGTTATTTTTGTGAGTTTATTGTATATATATTACGATCGAAAAATACATAACAGTATATTTCTTTTGTCGCAAGTACGTTTGAACCTATGAAAACTATACTTAAAGAGTTTTACATTAGGGGCTGCCATAAGGCAAGTTAAGAAACCATATTAACAAACCATTAAATTTATGCATGAATCGAATTAGATAACTTTTAAGATATAAATATCACTACTCAATTTTTTTTAATATTGTATATTGTTTATAAATTATTTTACACATTAATATTGCAAGTAAAATATAACTATTACCGTAACCAATAACAAAGTTTTATCAAAACATAAATCTTACTGTAGTTCTATGTAGCTGGACGTTGAATAATTATAATATTAATACTATTGGTTTCATCAAATTCTTAAGACAAATATTGTAGTCTGGTTTGTCATGAGCTGCGTTGATCATCAATTATATCTGCAGCGTTTATAAATTATAATTCTCGTTTTAATCCGTTAAAAGAGAACACACTCGCATTTAAATTGTTAGCCAGAATCCAATGCAGAACCCTATGGAAATCTTGGCTCGCGTCTTACACTGAAACGCGTTCAGGATTACGCTAAATACGCTTAAAGCTGAACATGCGCTAAACATTTACTCTTTTGGCTGCGAAATTACCTGTTACACTTTAGTATTATTTGCATAAAAACTGGAATTCCTATTGAATTAAATATATATAAATAAAATAGAAGCCCGAAAAATCGAATTAAAAAAATAAATAATTATTTAAACATAGTAAACATTTTTTCCGGATATTAAGTCAAATCATACAGCTAGATAAAAAACGCAAAGATTAAAAGACAATGTAGATACAAATTTTAAAAGTCTATATTTATTTATTCCATAAATTCAATTACAACATTTATAACAGATGAAAAGACTTAGATCAAGTTAGAAACTTAGATCAACAATAAAATTTCAAAAGTATAAGACCATTATGTATTAATGGTCCAAAAATCTAATAATATTGATAGAATAATAAGCTGTTTCAAAATTTAATGAATGTATATCATAGAATAAAAGTGTTTGTAAATCATTAAAAACAATGAGTATTATTACAAAAAAAATTTAAAATGTATTTTTGTTTTAAATTTGGAACAAAATGCTAATTTGTTATAAAAAAATACGCATGTTCAAATTATGTAGACAACAAGTTGTACGGATTGAATATTCATTGTAGGTTCTCTTTTTAAATTTTTACACTAAATGATATAAAACTTTAAGAACCAATTTATTTTTTAACAATGAAAACATCCCTTTTTATGAAACATTGTCAAAATCATATCAACTAATCGTTCTATGTTGTATGATCCTAGTTTGGTTCCAAAGTATACATTACTTGTGTTTTGAAGCAAAGTTGACATATATCTTGTAACGGTATCTAAAAACGAAGCGTTCAACTCCTTCATCAGTTTAAGTTATCCAATAGTTTATAAAGGATATTATTATAAAAAAATTCAAGTGTAAAATGCAGTAGGAATTGCAATTAAAGTATTTATTTATAATATTTTCCAATACAGGTGAAATTCCCAATCACTTGTGCTATTCAGGGAATGCAATATAAATGTAAATTTCTATAGACTCAATGTGATTGCTAGTTCTCAGTGGGTAGCGGACTATTCCATTCTACTTGCAAAAAACAGGAATCCATATGGCGCAGAAATCTATGACTTTGTTTTAAAATTTTAAAAATTATTAAATTTTTTATATATTGCTGTTTGATTTTTTTAATATTTAAAGAATAGTTTTAAATGATACTGTATTTGGAATTTGGCATGTTATAGATAAAATTATGATGTTAGGTGTTTATCTATCTATATATTCAGTCATACATGCTTGTAAATAAAGCAGAAGTTTGAACTTAAAGACAGGAAAGCTTATAATTATTATGTATGTTAGTTCTCTTTTAAAAATATAATAAAACATATTAAATTTAATTTATTTGGTACTAGTTGACCCTTCGCCCGTTGTTGCAAAACTCAAAATAAATGATTTATAGCAAAAAAATCATAGACACGACTCAAAATGTTCGATAACGTCAAAATATACTTTGTGTTAATTTCCTATCATTCCATATAGTGTAGTAGGGAAAGATGAAATAATTTTTTGACTGCCAATTTATTTTGAAATGTGTTCTATGGCATCCCCTAACCTTCCTCCGAAAAGTCAACTGTTATCCCATAAATCTTTGATATCATATCCGTATCTGGGGTCATGCACAGAAATAATGTTGTGTCATAATGAGTTACGATAAAATTTGAAACTAGGCATACTTAATTTAAACACATTCTAGAGGGTTTATGTATATCAAATTAAAGGTCTTAAAATATAGAGTGCAATGCCGCAAAACCGACCTCAATATAACGGTCGGTAGAAAAATGGCAGAAGTTCAACATTTAGAATAAAATAATAGTATCAAAACTTCTAAATGCAATAATTTCCAACATATTTGACAATTTGAGGTCTGGTTTTCTGCTACGTACTCTCCTTACTAAGCTTTTTAAGATTATATATAGCATGGATATGGACTAATTTTTTTTTCAAAACTTCCTCTTTCTGACGTCCATGGGGGTGGTTCATGGGTAATACGATAGGCATATGTCAAGCTATTCACATTTTCAAAGGTAATTAATTGTAAAAGCAATGTTTGCTGCAAAAAGCACCTCAAGAGATTAAGTATTTAGAATTTATTACATTTTTAAACGTTTAGGTTAAAATTGGGCTGTTATTTAAAGTTTTACTGGCAGCCATTTTCGAGTAAGGCAACCTTTTGAAATGCGGTTTCGACATTAAATTCGAATATTCGAGAGCTTTAACTTGATATGCATAAACCTATTGATCGACGAGCTATTTAATTCTGACTCCACATGGGCCATTTTAGGCATGTTGCCCACTGGGAATTTCAAGTTACATTTCTGAGGGAGGTCAGGAGATGACATAAAACACATTTCAGCCAAAATTTACTGTCCAAAAAAGTTTTTCCTTTCCAGCCATATTTTAGTTTAATTTTACTTCACTAAGATGGATACTTATTTAACAAATAGGGGAAAGTAAGGCTTGAACTCTAAGGCCTGACCCAGTTTAACAAAGTCAGCATCAGAGATCTTCAAGATATGTTTAAGAGCTTCAAACCCAAAAACTCTGCAGGAATCGACCAAATATCCAACAAAATAATCAGTTATTGTCAAACAGTAATAATTTTGCCCATATTAAACATTATTAACTCCTCCATAGAACAAAATGAAATTCCTGAAGCAGCTCAAATAGAATTAATATCCGGACTCTTTTTTTGTATTTTTGTTAGCATACGTATATTTCATAATACGATTATAAACTCCAATATATTTATAAATTTCCCCATTGCCGTACAAATAATTTAAATTTTAGTCAAGAAAAAAAATCACATTATAGAAAGTCTGGCGATCCAGGGCAATAAAGTTGGTATATTGTGTTTGTCATAGTATATTAACCAACACAGATTTTTAAGGTCGGGTGAAAAATTAATGGGACAAAAAACCCACATGCATAAAAATATGACTTATGACAAATAACAAAATCCTAGTCTACTAATAGTAGTACAAATCTATCGGGAATAAATCCAAACAATAATTTTTTCTCCAACCTAACGACATAACATTAACAGTTCCTACGGCGACTGCCATTCACGGGAGTATTGCTGATGGCCACTCACCGCTGCTGACGACACTCAACGACGTGCTCAGCAGCCTCTTGTATCAGCATTCATCAGCATTCCGATCGATCCTGTATTGAGCAATAGTCTTTGATGGAAACTAGTATTTGTCTTCCGATTCTGATGATAATGGCAGTGTTGAAATCTTGTCACTTTTATTGCTATTTTATTGCATAAGATAGGATTTGTACAGGGTTCACATATAAAATAATGTATTTTAAAAACAAATATCCCTTATGTTTAATGAAAAATAATAAAAATGAATACGCTGCATTTAATATTTCAAATACACTGCCATGTGTCGTGTCATCTACTTTTTTCTAGTCATGAGCACACTTTTTTATAGAAATTATTAATCTATACTTATTTAATACGCTAAGGGTTTTTTTGTCTTGAGAACTCCTCCTACAATTTTCAACCGATTTTCAAGTTTTTGGTGTTGTTGGATAGGGCTTGGTCTGTAGTTGTTTCCGCCAAAAATTGATGAGAATCGGACTGAAAATAAAGGCGCTATCCAACATTGAAATATCAAAATTCCCCATTTAAATAACATTGGGGACTGAATAAAGCATTTGAAACAAATGTTAATAATCAGCTGTAAATACGTGTAGTAATTGGCGATTAAAGATATTCACATTATTGGATTGGTCGGATGTCATTGATTTAGAGCTAAAGTAACATTTGTACTGTATTTAAATAAATTGCTCGATTTCGAGCAACACGTGTACTAGTATTATTGATATTGATAAAGAGAAACATGTCATTGTAGTTGGAATAAATGTTAAATTTAGAGTGCTAATGTAATGCCAATCATTAGGCCTATTTTAAAGTATCCCTCTCATGTTAACATGTCTACCAAATAATTGTTATTTGTTTTATTGTCGTTTAAAATTATTTTTTATTCTATTTATTTTAATTGTTTTGTATTATAAATAATTGCGAAACATTGTATTAAAGTTTATTAGATAAAGAAACGCCAAAGTACAAAATATAAATAATTGAATTGTTTTGGTTTTGGTTTTATTTTAAATAAATTATTAACGTTCAATTTAATTTTATTATTTGTGTTATTTTATTATTGGCAATTTTCAGCTTGTTTATTATTTAATAAATCTTGTGGCACTTTAGGTGAATTACGGTATTTCATGTGACACTTCATATGTATTTTCCGTATTTACAGTTTATGAGAAAAAAAAAACATTTTGATAAAATCTGGTTTTTGTTTGTGGTGCCGCCTATTTTTAAAGCTAATTTAATTTTCAGTATTTTTTTCTCTGACCGCACTAATTATTTTATTGTATCGCAATTAATGTGTAGAGTAAAAAGTATTTAAAAATTTTTCCATTTTTATAGTAGCTTTTGCTTATTCCCTGGTGTTCTTGCCAATTTAGTCATTATTTCTACTGCAAGAATATTATTTTGTTAATCGTAGATTATTGCTTACTTACTTTATTGTACAGCCCACTATTAAATGTAATGTGTTTTAGAAAGTAAACGGATTTGAAACATAATTTTTCGCAGGGAAATTTTCAAAAGTTGTTTAATCTTTTATTGATATTCTATAGCTATAAACATTTGAATGAATATTTTACTCCCTCCATTTTACACAATCGTTCCCATTGCCGATGTTCTTTACAGTTCTGCCCGACGGCTCTCCTCGTATTCAAAGCACATTGGCGCCCGTCAAAATGCCTTAACGATCCTATACAAGGGAATCCTTTTATGGAAATGACACAATATTCAGCTTCTCATATTTTAGCGAATAAAACCTACAAAACGTTTAACATAAGGGGGACCCATAACACATAACATAATAAACCCATAACATAATATAGGGGGGAAACGGTTGTGCGACATTTTATAAAATTTTATAAACTGTCTCTAAGCGCAGGGGAGGGAGTGAAAGGGCTTCTCTTTTGAATCCATATTAAGCTATAATGGTTGGAAATTGATTAATTTTTCACTTTAACTTTAGATTAACTTTCGCTTAATATGGAACAAATTACAATCTAACAAAAATTTCCCAAATCTTTATATTTTTTTATAACCTCTCTTATTTTTATTACACTTTAAATTATGGCAATAAATGGAGCAGGTTTACAACTGCATGAAGAGTTTTTGAACCATGAGACCCCAGTACCCCAGTATCTAAGGCTGATACTGACAGCCTCTAGTGGCAGCCGCTGAAACTGCTGGGTGCGCATAGGCATATATCTTAATTAGATTAAACATCATTAATCTTAATTTAGATACAGAAAAGCATATTTTAATTCAAAGGCCTACATTTCGCGGCAAATTCTCCTCTCTCTTCATCTACAACCAGAGCCTTGGGTCTCACACGTGCTGAAATGCAGCAGTGTTTCTTTAGCCATAGTGTTTTACACCAAATACTGGATATTGTTTCTCTTACTCAGTATGGTCGTGTAACAATACGAAATGTATTCAGGTAGTTTCCGCACAGCCACTTAACTGCGCGGACAAAATAATCGCTCTATCCCTTTTATACCGTCTTAAATCGTTTAAAGTCGTAGAGGATAAAAAGGAAAGGAAAATTTTTATTGTAATTTTAAAAAGTTATATTGATGGTATGGTTTTCCTCAATATTTTAGATTTTAATTAAAATACAGAGATTGAACTATTGACGTTCACAAACTACTTATTTCTACTTAAACAAAATTAAATTATAGAAGCACTATTTTATTGAGTTTAACTTAATTACATTCGGAAAAATTCTTGAATTGGTCAATGTGGATTTTCTCCATAGTGTTGTAATTTCAATTGGTGATTTTTTTTATGAAATTTGTTTTTATTTACTTTTACTAAAAATACAGAAACACAAACATAACCACTTACTCAAAAGGTGGTCGACGGCAATGGCTTTTGATAAGTCACGAAACACATAAATTGTTAACATAGTAATATATCATTGTCTGGTCAAATTCACGAAAGAGCATTTCTTAAACGTTTGCGTACAATTACGATATTACATCTAAATCTATTTTGAAATAAGTTTTAAGAAAATTACAATTAATTAAAATATTTTATTGTCTTTCTTTTGATGTTGTTTTTTTTTCTTTTTTTAAAAACAGAATCAATTAAGTCTACATAACTGATAAATAATAAGTTATAGGAATATTAGGTTTAAATAAATGTGACCTTAAGGGTAATGTCCTCGCACTAATTGAAAAATCTGGGTAACAAGTAATTCAAGTGAGGGTCGGAGCCAGTCAAGGTCAGCCTGAGAGCCCTTGAATGAGACGTGTCGAGGGGTGGGTGCTTGAGTTGAAATTGACTGATTGGTTCGTTATTTGATTTATTCAACTCATTTACTGGCTTTGTAAGAGCTTGTAGGTAAATATGGATTTTTTAAATATAAATCTTAGTAAAACATTATTTTTAAAGTAACCCAAACAATATTTCACTATAATCGTATGGTATGTTTAAAAGAGATAAAAAAATCGTAACCTTACATGGGTTATTACTTTCTAACCCAAACCATTTTTATCATGTGAGACGTTTTATTTGTTAGAACGAATACAAGAATGTTGAACTTGTCAACTCAGTTTTAATTAGTTTTATTTAAATATGACGTATATTTATGTATATTAGAGATCTCCCACTGATCGAAATTCAACCACTATTTAACTTGTCCTGGACTTTATTAGTTAAAACATTATTAGTGTTTTATAACTGGAACATTTGTTCTACCTGTTTTGCTTTTGTTATTACAACAGCTGTCAGTATTTAATCCATCACATTTTTCGACAAGATTTATATTAAAACTTTGAAAGTTGTAGGCAGTAGCCCCTTGTGCCAATGTGGATTTAAAGGGATTCTGCTCATACACAAACACCACCATTCTAACGGTATGCGTGGATTTATCCTACGATGCACAATAATAAAAGAAATGATCAAAAAGAGGAAAATCATCATGCTTGCGTATTGACATAGGCTAGATGCATATTATATAATTCATATTACACTACTGGATATCCCAGACCACCCATAAACCATTTTAAAATTTAAATAAATAATTGTTTACAAAAACAAATGGGGCCATTATCGGTTAACTTGTTACGCTCAATCAATTGACACTTATTTCAATGTACAGGATGTACCAGAAAAACTATCTAGACCGATAGTCTCTAATTTTAAATGCAAGCCCATACTTTTTATGACTTTAGTCATACTTTTACTTTTTAGTCATTTACTCATTTAGATTTTTTACTTTTTAGTTTTTTTAGTCATTTACTTTTTATGAAAGTTTAGTTTTTCCATAATAATGTAGAAAACATTTTACATCTAGATCTATTATCTTTAAACATTTTATATTAAACAGAACTGCTCAAACTTGAAAATTTCTTAGAGCCTCATTTTAAGTAATATTATATGTTAAAACATCGATTATCACTAAATTAATTTCACTTTCATAAAAAAACTATAGTTATTTAAAACTATAGTTAAAATTATAGTTATATATTTAAAACTATAGTTTTAATAATACTGGACATTTTGTGGAAAATCAAAATAATGTATGGAAAAACAAATAATTTATGGTGGAAAAGTATCTAAAATGAGGTCCAAGATATTTTTTGCTGGGACATATTTGTTTAACAGAAAATATTCAAGACAATGGAGTTAAAAAATTTTCCAATGTTATTCTAATGAGAAAAATCTAAATTTATATCGCCACTATCTCCTAACCCCTTAGGATTATGAATAAAATGTAAAGTGTAAAGTCGTCTTAAAATTAGGCGTAAGATAAAAAAATATCATAAAAGTGACAGTTTGTATTTTAAATTAGTGACTTCTGGTCTTTTTCAAAGGTGACTTCTGGTATACTCTGTACCTTTGAAAATACTGTCAATCAATAGAAAACATTCAAATCTGTTTTCCTATGATGACAAAATTAACTTTAGTTAAAAATTAATTCTGTATATTTTAAAAGTGGTGTACGGATGGTTAGGAACATTCGGTATACGAATTGTATTAATTGTCCTTTGATGTCTAATAAATTGTTATAATCAAAAAAATATCATCTTTATAATAGCAAACAGAGTGGAGTAGGTTTGAAGGTTAATGATCTTTTGTAGGGTTCGAGGTTTTTTATCGTTCTAATCTAATCTAGAAAAGTGGTTGGGAATGTAGCGCAGGTACTGTTCTCTCCAACAACTATCATTCAAAGTTAAAAATGCTCTTGTCTCCAGTCACTTCCGCTAAAGATAATATTTCGGGCAAATAGCTGGTCCTGCCCGTGTAAGATTTCCCCTGTGCTTAATTCATTCCATCCTTACCTAAATGTTGCCTCAGTACCCGCAGCTTTGAGAGGAAAATAACACGCATTCAGCTTTTAACATGCATTAATATGTTTTTTTCTATTAATAATAACTGAGAAGTCGACTATTTGTAAAAGTTATTAATAGGCCTATTACTTTATTAATATTTTAAAGGGAAAAACAAGCATATATTTATTATTGGTATTTGATTAATGTTTTTTTTCATAAACGATATTATTAAAATCCTACTAAGCATAGAGTTCGTTACGTTTCCACTTATTTGTTCCAACAATTAGTGCTTAGGGCTCTTTTGTGTTGCACAGATCCAGTGGATTTTTGTGACACCATGAATATTTTCGTGATATCACATGTTCAAAATCCGTTAAATGTTTAATAGACCAACTCTAAACGGTAATAATCATGTTCAAAACAGTAAACGACGTTATTTCCAAGTTTAAAAGCAATGAAAAGTGTATTTGCCGCTTCAAGAAGGGTGCTGAGGTCAAGTATTATTGATCAGAAAGACTCGTCTAGACTTGCTGTTGCTCTTACCGCACTCTCTACTCGTAGTAAGCAAAAGACAAACGATGGATATAGGCCGGATCATATTTTAAATAAAATCACAACAATATAATTTGGAATTAATCGTGGCAGTTCATTGAAACCTTTACTCGTGCAAACTTGGTATTGAAAAATTCTTCTTCTAGTTTTCATAAAACATTACCCCATTACCAGATAAATAATTGAAATTTACATTTATAATCATTTTGTAAATAAAATAACTCAAAACGTAAATGATAACAACATTTAAAATGGCAAAAATGTATACATAAATCTATGTCAAGTTTACTCCACCTACCCCTTTCCTTTCATAGTAATTATATGTATATTTTTTTGTGTATTTGTATGATTGCAATCACAAAATCTTAATTTTGAGCTTAAGCTTAATTTTGCTTAAACTAGGTTTAACTGACCATCCAATTAATATTTTTTTTTATTATTTCAAGTTTAAATTTGTTCAATGTTTGTGTCGCTGAGTGTTCTTTGTAACTTCACTTCATGAAAGTAGCCTACGTTTGATAATGTCTAAACAATCGACCTTTTACAACATTTTAAAGTGGTGCTAAAATGTTTCGAAATTAGGCCTACTCAATTAAAAGCTAATTTTATAAATAAAAATACTTTTGGTACTTTTTGTTATTTTCTTGGTTTTAACTTTTAAAATTTACACTGGTTTTTTTTTGCAAACCTAATGGTACTTCATGGGGTCCTTCAGGGCTATTTTAGGACCCTTATAGTTTCTTGTGACTATCAATCACCTGTATTTCCGGTTGGAAGACACTGCCTTTTACTATGGTATACCTACTCTCAACTGCCTGGTGTACCTTTTGACACATCCTTTATGGCATATAAGACCACGGTGAACAGGCAGAGTTTTCAATAGGGCAACTGTATAACTCAGCCTCTTATTGGTTTATTGAAAACGGGTAATCACTTAATTAACCGTGCTAAGAACTGAACTTTTCAATGCAATTGTTAGTTAAGGAAGTGCTGAACCAGTTTTCTTCTATACGAGTGTGATTATTTAATTTTTTCCTGCATGGTTTTTGCTGCAAAGTTTTGACAGTTAAAAAGTGATCATACGAAATTTTTTTGAATTTGATTAAATTTCAGGTCGTAAATAAAAAGAAATTGACTAAATTTTTAAAACGTCATGTATCTCATATATTTTTATAATGTAAACTAAACAATACTGAATATGACTTGGGAAACCAAGGGTAGTTAATATGAATTTAGTTAAGAGAGTTTCATGGTAAATGTACCTTAATGATGTATACATTCACATGGTGCCGTTAATTGGTGGCATTATAAGGCCAGTAATTATAAATATAAAATTCTCAGAATCTGGATAAACTATTTAGTTTATCCAAATTCCAAGTATTTTATCTTTGTCACTTACAAGAGCCTGCTTAAAGCTGGTGTATTTTGTAGTTGGTTAACTAAACAAACTAATTGCTTTTCCTGACGTCGGTTTCGTTTAACTACCTGAGTAATACCTGACAATTCTCTGCTTATAATGTGTTATACTTTAGTTGATGCATAGAATTTTAGAATTTTGAACGAGGGTTAACTATCGTTTTTAGTTTTAAAGGTGTCACTGCTGGAAGGTCACTTTTCTCACCGGTACAGTTACCTCCGGGACGAGTTTAGCAATCCGTCTCGCAGGTCATTCTCTGTGGTAACTAATCCTCTAAACTGAACCATTCTGAACCTAAACTAATGTGAATATTATAATTATGTTACCACGCAGAAAGATTACCGATGAGAAATAGTGCCTTCTGAAGGCCTCCTTTTTTTAAAAAAGTTTTATAGGTAAGTCCGCTCAAAATTCCTGAGTAATAAACCCGTCGATATTATTAATTTATTTCCAAATATACACTTATAAACAGTTAAATATTCATATTCCAAATCCCACTCTTAATATTTGGTTTGCACATGTTATTTATAATCTTTAGGAATGCATACAAAGGCTAATCTGACAAAAAATATGAAAGAAAATTTAAACGAAAATTGCGAGATATTGGGGGTGTATAGGTATTATTTTTAAATTAATGTTGGCAAGTACCAATCTATTACTGTATATATAAATCAGCATTTTTTACAAAAAGGACCTTTACAAGCTTAGACATACCGTAGTTTTATTAAGTGGATGTAACGAAGACAAATTGGGAAAATAATATAAAAGTTCCACACAAAAGAACGTTATAGTCCTACAATATATGTCACATTATTAAATTGTTCTCAGGTTAATATTCTGCATAGTTATTGAATACAAATTAAAAAAAAAAAAATGTTTTGGGCCTCCCTAATCTTCTAGGAAAAATATGTGAAGCTTCATAGAATTATAATAATATTTTTATCAATTTCAAACTCTTATTTTACTGTTTTTTTTTTTAGTTAACACCAAAGTCTGATGTTGTGGTAGAAAGAGCGCCACAGAAGTATAGCCAGCATTTCTGTTCACCAACCTCTGAATGTATAATGGAAGGTTCCCCCACATATACAACACTGGTCAGGCTTACCAACATCACAACTCAGGAACTATTTATACGCCGTGGTAACAACTCCATCTCAGTTGGATTTTGTTTGCTTCCACATTATTTAAACTTCGTTTATAAAAAAAATATTGGTCTTTTGTAAAAAAAAAAAACTCATGTCCCTGGTGTAACAATTATTCAAACAATTTTCTTAAGTCAAATTGTATTGAAAAACGATGCATATAATTCTTTTTTATAAACTAACATCCAATAAATATGACACACGTTACGTTGATATAATACTATAAAGATGATACTTCTGTTTTGTTGACGAAATTATATCAATCATTTTATTTTTAATAATTATTGTCATTGTATTATTTGAGTTGTGCTAAATTATGTTTCAAATTTTCGAGTATTATTTTAAAAATAGGCTATATTTTGTTATAATTTAATGAAATATATAAATTATATTTAGTAAATACAGGCGCTTTAGGTGTAGTTTGAAAATAACTTTTAACGAATATTAAATTATAATTGGGGTGTTTTTGGTTACACATAATCAAGATACATTATTATACTCTTTTAAATTAAAATGACATTTACAAAACCACATGGTCCACTGCTTAACTTAATAAAACCTTCTCAAATTACTTTTTTAAATATTTTTTTTAGGTCTAGTATACCATAGTTAACAGGCTTTAAAGTTCATCACAAAAGTAACTTTTACAGGTCACAGCTGTTTCAAAACCAATGGTTAAAAGTAGAATATTTCATTTTTGTTTACATTTGTTTGTTAGTTTGTTGCCTTGATGGCTACTCATAAGACTATTGTTAAAAAATTACAATTAAACTTAGTTAAAAAAAATCCTGGGGCTGAGGCTATTTCTAAAATTATTCTTGGACCAAAACACTCTCAAATGCAAATTTTAAGCAAAATTTATAGTATAGAATTCGAGATCGTGGAAATACATCGCCACAGATACTACTCGTATTATAGTATAAAATTATAATATATAAGCCTATATTCAAATATTTTCATTCATATTTCAAATCTTTAAAAATCAAATGGAAATAATATATACATTAAATAAAATCCTATAAACTTGCATTAAAGGTTGTTTCTAATTAAAATTTGCATTTTTATGTAACAAATAATTGCTTAAATTTTTTTTTTATTTGTGTAATGTAGACTAGGGCCTATACACAAAAAAAAAATACTTTCAGCTTAAAGTACAGATAAATATTTATTAATAAAAACTACATTTTTATAAAAAAAGTCCTATAAAAATATTTAACAATCCAACTCATTTAATTGAATTTCCGCGTTGTTTTACATTACATTAGGAAGCTAATTCACGAAGGTTTTCCTCAGTACGCTGAGAATGTTACAACAGAATTTTTCCTTTCCAAGAAAGCAAACCCCCAAAGCCGTTGTCACATTCCATTCAATAAGACAACCCCGGGCTTATGAACAATGCTCCTCATGACGTATAAGACACCGAGTTTATTTGCCCGTTTCCATGGCAACCGCGTGGTGACGCAGACAACACCCGCCGCCATGTTTGGTCTGACCTAGGATGCATTTTGATTCAACTCTCCTATTTGTTCTGTGGCCACAATTTACGTAACATAATGAATCCATGATTTTAACATTACGGTATAATTTTTCTCCTAACTGTAATATTGTTGCAGTTCCTTTGTGTAAATTCAAAAAAATTAAAATCATCAAAATTCAATAAATTTAAATTTGTTCATTGACTTTTTCATTCAATATGGAAGGTTATTTAAAAACTCAGTTTCTATTAAACACCAAGATATCGTACTACACAGATAACTAAGGGACGTTTACTATTACTATTTTATCGAATGTTTAAACGTAATTCTAGACACATAAAAATTACTACGTCATTTTAAAGTAAAGTTTTTTCAATTAAAGAGTATAAAATGACGGTTAAGCATATTAATTATATTTGTAAAATAAATTAATAATTATAAAGACTAGGTATGCTGTTATACATCGTATTATAGCATTAAATCAGAAATTTTCACTTTGAGTATGTAAAGAATACTCTTACAAAGCCACGAAATATAACCCTCCTATTAATGTAAATAACGTTAAAAATATACAAACTATATATCTCTTAAGACCATAACACCAAATTACTACGGCCTAGCATTAAAAAAAGTTATTATTTTAATTTAATTTTATTTATTTATTTATATTTTTTCTGACTGTGTGGAACAAATCTTAGTGTAATGTACATAATAAATAATATATGTTGTTTATATTTCGGAATATTCCTTCTTCAGAACATTACACAAATCCAAATTCAACATTAAAATAAAAAATAAATAAATAAATAAATATATATATATATATATATATATATATATATATATATAATTTATTATATATTTTAATAGTATGTTTATCGCATTGTAAGAACTTCATAGAAGTTTCAATTTGTATTGAAATGTTTAAACAAAAGTTAAAACAATTATTATAATTATTTAGTATAAGTAAAATTAATATTTATAGGCTAATATGGTTTAAGTTCAACGATAATCCCTCCAAATATAACGAAGTAATTCAATGTTCCTTTGAACGGTTAGGTCTTCAAACTGAACTTTGCAACAAGTACTCAATTTGCAGTGCCAATTATAGTATTGTAGTAGGGCTATTAAATCATTTTAGTGCCAAAGAACCCATTAAATATTCAAAAAGACCATTACTTCGAAGGATTTCGCTAAGCCCTTCACTTTTTTAAGTTAATTTATGGATTACAGCGCGTGGAAGTTTTTAATTGACTGGTCCAGTATTCTGAACTTGATGAATATTCATTGTTTTAGCCCCTGAATAATGAATATCGATAAAACTCATCCCGATGGATCCAAGATTTCCATTAAAAGATTTCACTTAAAAGCTTGAAACTGTTTCGTAATAGAATTATAGATCTATTTTTATAGAAATTGATGTGTTTTCCGAAACCTCTTAAACATTTAATTTCTTATGCACTTATTGAATATATTATGGCAAAAATTTTAAATAAATTGTCAATTGTTAGAAGAGAAAAAGCCTTTATATTTTTATGTAAATTTATACTGGTTTATGAAAAAGCATGTTTTAGGCATATTAAATAATAAACGTTCACAATGAAAGCGTACAAAATAAACTTTAAAACAAGCTACAGATTTGGTATTAACAAATAATTTTAAATTTATAATCTTTCCCCAAATATTTTATCTTTAAATCATGTTGGACTATCAAAATTGAAATGCCACAAATATAGGAAAAGACCCTTTTGCTTAAAAAATGTTCATTGTATTAAGATGTTTTGTTAGTTTTTCATAAAATACTATGTATTTTGTAAGTTAGTTTTTTTTTATTTAGGTGTTATAATCATAGAATTAACTAAACGTAAATAGATTTAGATACGTTTCATTTAAGAAATCTGAATCTAAGAAATTATGGAAAAAGCTGCCAAACTACGATTTGGCCATGTTGAAACAAAATAAAAATTAGTTCTAATGGTTTTCAAATCTAACTAATAAATAGTATTTTTAATTTATCTACACTGAAACAGAAAAATATTATGTGCCTTAATTCAATTTTACTAAGACTACCACCAACAATCTTCTTCCCAATAGAAAAAACTCAAGTCCATAGTCCATCTGTAAATATATATATATATAAACAATTCACACTTTTAACTTTCACCGCCACCTTTTATTTTTCCTACAGGAATGTAGTACTGTTTAATTGAGTGTGCCGGTCGATAGTATCGTAGTACGCTTGTGTGAGTGAGAGAGAGAGAGGGAGGGAGTCAATGAGTGGGAGGGAGAGGGAGACACCGCCCCCACCCCCCACATGAGGCCCCGCCACTCAGTTCTTCTGATGGAGCCATGAGAGCGGGGCATGGTGAGTCCTTCGTCCTTGCTAGATAACTAGGTCAAGTTCAAGGTCGCTCTTATCATATCGGATTATCCTTCATTCGGATTATCTGGTATCGCTAAGTTTAAATAGAGAAGTAACTTATTGTATATTCCAATAAAATGCTTTCTCTAAAGCCTTTTTTCTTCAGCAAGAGTGACCAATATCGTTCACTTTAATCAAACGTATTTTCTCGTTGTTTTGTCATTGTATACGTACTTAAAGATCAATCAATTTTAATGATAAATGACAATACCATTTGGGGATATTTTATATTCATGTGCAATTCCTACTACTCGATAACAATATCAATTTCGAAAAGATTGAGTTTTTCATTCAATATTAACTTTTATTTTGATTGTGAGTGGTGATATAACATTTATAAAAAGCGTATTGGTCGCTTTGGCTTTGATAAAAACTTAGATATATGGATATTTTACTTTAAATGGGCATTTTACTTTTAGGGCATATGTCTGTTGGAGGAGCAAATGTGGGAATGTACTGTTTATTTATTGTTGTTCTCTAATTTCTTGAAAGACTGATTTTGTTACTGTGACGTAAGTTGGTTTTAGTTAAGCAAAATCTTTGTTATAAGTATGTTTTTTCCTTCCAGATTAACAAATTAAAGTATAACGTTGTTGTATTGTTCTTTATCTACAGTTGTATTTATATCAGCTAGATCACTTTTTAATTACTTTTAATTAACATTTTCACTCTGATCCAATAGGTAAAATTATTATTATTATTTATTATTATTTTTTTTTTTGAGGTGGGGGCATGGGTATTGAAACCAATGTAATTTTTGCAATGTAATTAAACACTTTTAGGGAAAGCGGTCCAAGCCCCTCAAAGTCTGTTGGTATCCCGAGAATCGAGCCCGTGACCTCTTGAACTGAAGTTCAAGATGCTAGGCTAGCAAGACACCTTAATATAGTGAATAACATAACTAGGTAATAAAACTTTTCTCCATTTTCAGCGAATTTCCCTATTCAGGGAAATTCGTCCTTAATAATTTGAATACGCTATTATGGTAGTAGTCACGGTAAGACCTAAGTCAGGGACCATGTTGCTTTTTCGTTTTGAGGTCCCCAGAAGCCAAAAACATCGTTCGTTCATTTTCATATATATGCATATATATATATATATATATATATATATATATATATATATATATATATATATATATATATGTGTGTGTGTGTGTGTGTGTGTGTGTGTGTGTGTCCGTTATACTGATAACTTTTGAAGGGGATCTTGAGTTCGCGAACCAGCATGTTCTATGGGAACGTGGTTTTATGGGGTTTTAAAGGGGTCAAAAATGGGTTTTTGGCATTTTTGCACCTCCACTTTCAAAATTCAACAATTTTAACTGAAACCATTTAAAAGAACTTAAAAAAAACAAATAATTTAGTATTTTGAATTTTTAACTTAGCTTAACAGATTACGGAGAAAAGCTAAAAATATGTTTCCCATGTTAATCTTATGGGAAATCAACAAAACCCCATATCTCGCTTATTTATTAACATAACTTGATCAAATTTGGCATGTACCTTCACTAGATAGGGGTTGACTGATATTTGCTTACCACACTCATTTTGCGGCAAACCTATATACTCACCCCCATGGGGTTTATGGGGAAAATTACAAGTGCCAAATACTGATACAATATTTGATTTTTACCCTAAAAAACCATTACATTTCTTAAAAACTAATATTTTAACAGATCCCAACGCAGTAAACCTACATAGTCATTCCTATGGGGTTTATGGGGAAAATACACTCAAATTCCTTTGGAAATTCGCTGAGTACCAGGTCTGCTGCGACGGGGGTATTTATCTTACAAATAGTTCATTGGTGCCATATAATGTTATAGAACAGCTACATGACCTATGTTAATTTTATTGTTAAATTTGGAAAATTCTCTATTATATAAAAAATATTAATCAAATGAAATTGTTAAAACATGGCTTTATCTTTTACCAAGTAGGGCATAAATGATTAACTTTCTTTAAGAACACTGCTTTTACCAGCATCATCATTTTTTATTGCATCAATCTTTGCACTTTTTAATTGAATATTATATATTTGCTGCTTATAACCGAATAAATTATAATGTTCAACATATTAACAATAACGTAACATTAACCACATTCACATCCCAATTTTACATTCAGTGATATGTTTTCCAAAAGCTAATTTCCATTGTTCGTGAATTGACTTCAGTTAACAATTTTTACAGGAGAAAAATAGGAAAGTTCACTTTGAAAAGTGCTTGTTATTTGTATTTTCACATTGAAAAAATATCTGTTTATTCCATGTTTTTTTTTAATTTTTATTTTATTCTATCACAGAACATATGTCCAGTTAGTTCGATGTTTTATCACATACTTCATTATATTTCATCGTTCTTTTTTATATATGCTATTGTAATTCCCGGCGCCTCCACCACCTGTCATGCGTGCGGCTTCTCTGCTGGCCAGGCAGAGCGAACCGCACTACATGACTGAGGGCGTAGCTCAAAGAAATAAAGAGGCATGTTAAGATTCAAACCAAATATAATCAGCAGAAATTAAATCAATGCATATACAACCAACAGGAAAGACATTCTTTTCAACAAGTAAAATAACTAAAGACAAATAAACTTGAAAGGAATTTAACTTATACATTTAATAAATTTAATATTAGGGTCAAGTAGACCAGAACTCCCAAAACATAATTTTAACTTTAAACTAGAGAAACTTTAAAACAAATTATCAATTTGGATAGAACCCCCCTTAATTTAGAAAAACCCCATTTAATTAAGACTTACCCCGGGCCCCAGGCCTTGAGCCCCATGGCCCCTCGGACCTAACCCCCCCCCCCCCCCAAACCTATACACTCACATCACTGCACTAGACTGACTCCCCCGAATCTAAGTCTGCTGACCTATTTAAACCAGAGCTACCAATAGGTCAGCATAAACAAAGCTATTGTTTAATAACAGTTCCAGTCTACTCATACAACAGCAAGATCAAATACTTCCTCCTTACATTGCTTCTTTGACCTCACCTGAAACTAACAATTTAGAATCCAAACAATTAATAATTAATAACTAAATAAATCACTATTAATCCAGTTCCCCCCTTACACTATATTTGAAAAAAATCTACAGTATTTAGTCGTTGTTCAAGGACATGAGGGAATCCCAGGTTTACATAAACATTCGTAACTAAATCCAAGATCACGCTAACCCCCATGTTTTATCCACGGGAAGTCCTATCAATAGTTTATACGCGTTTCTGGGGCTTCTCCGTCAATACTCCAACACTGGGAGCGGATCAACCTCCTGCCCTTCGTGTAGCAGAGGGCGATTCAGTCGCCTACTGTGCGCAATTAAACTGTAACCATAGAGTTGTAGGCGACAAAAAATGTATACGGTACCTAGATAAATATTATAATTGTAATAAACTGATTGTTAGGGGTTTATCAATTTAATCAATAACATAAAAAATTTCAACTAAAAACTGTTTTGTAGCTCGATTTGCATTGGAAATATCCTCTTTTCCATAAGGTGTCACTACTTACCCAACCTAGGGATAGGTATGTGTGCATAGCTAGCCTTTATCACGAACAAGCCTATATGTGTCATCAAACGCCCCTCTGGTGATTGGACGGCCTGTTACTGATAAAGCGGGCGTACCAGCTAGCAACGATGTAGACTTGCCAATTCAATCCTATTCATAAAATTCATACAATTTGTACAATCGTACATTAGACTAATATCAAGTTATCATAATATATACGACTTGACTAAAACATAATTATAAAACAGTAGAGTTTTCAATTATCACAAAACTGTCTAATTATTAGAAACATTTACTTTTAAACAATTGTTTAATTTTGTGCAACTTTTTGCACAGCTAGCTAAACATCAGCCTTTCACGACGGGAAGATTAGTGTGAAAAAACATTTATTTCCATTTACTATAATATTAGGAAATTTAACATTAACACTTGTTTCCTCTACTGATTTTTTTTCTTTCTGTTGTTCGAATTTCCTCGCTCGTTTCACTTATACACACATAGGATTAGCCGTTCTCTTTGTTTAATCTCAATGCTATAGTACTAAGAAACACGTAGTAAATGTATATGATGGGGATAATGATTCTATGTAATTCTTGTAGCTTACAGTAAATTTTCTACTGAAAAATATGCGGTTTCGCCAAAACAAGTAATATCTAACAGCAATGTGTGCTTAAAATTAAATTGAAAAATATTTATTTTATCATTACATTATTTTAATTAAACATAACAGCTCGATTTACTGGATGAAGTACTGATATTATATTATTGATCTTCTATTAATAAATGATTTATTGTAAAAAAAACCTACTGTTATTAAACAATTTTTAAGACTTTTAGTCGCCGAAGGGGGAGTCTTGATACACTTTTAAAACAAAAACATACCAGTGTTGGTATCGATTCATCATTAATACATTTTTTTACCAAAATCAAGTGAGTAGTGTACTCATTGAATTAGCAAACAAATAAAACTACTTTCTCTCTTGTAAATTAGTTAGAATGACATCTTGACACTTTAATATATGTCACTAACGAACGCAAGCAATTTTCCATACTCTGTGTCAAGTGGAGTGCTCTGTGTCGCAGCAGTTTTATACTCTGTGTCGCATGTGCCGCACGCCTCTCACATTACTCACTCGCTATTCGGGTCACAGCCGACTGTAAACTTATCTAATTGATCTTTCTTGCTTCTTGTTTCCTACTCGTTGGTTGCTGAGTTTATCACATAGCTTAGCTTGGGTTGAAAAATGAAATCAACAAATAGAATAATTCTTCTTTTTGTGAGAATGAAAGAAAATCATATGGGTTTTAATGGAGGTGACTTAGAGCCATTGTGCAAAATATTTTCACGCTATGGCTTATAGTTCATAGTGTTCATTGCTCTGAACGAGTTGACACCAGCCACATGTCTAAGCTTAATCTATATCTAAGTTTATAAGGGGTTCAAAATTAAAATTTAATTATAAATACAATATATGTTTTCATTACATTAAACTAAAGCTACTTTATGTATGCTCGGATTCGGTGGGAAAGATAATGATTGGAATAGTCTTAAAACTAGTGTACGATCCAAACCGTCAAGGATAAAACATAATATCATTTGGGAAACCAATCAAAGACCTGTAAAAAATCATAGAGAAAAGACAAATACGTAGTTTATGAACTGTTGCAAAAACTTTATATATCAAAATAGAAGAGATCTTTTTGTAAAATGCCTAATACGAGATTCTTTAAAATCGTTCATTCAAAACCGTGTGGGCACGTGATAAGCGCGTTTGGTGTGTTTCAAGTGGAGTTATTGAATTTAGGCTTTAGATTTGAATGAACATGTATATGTTATAAATGTAT
The DNA here is from genome assembly GCA_030545055.2 of Neoaliturus tenellus. Taxonomy (NCBI): domain Eukaryota; kingdom Metazoa; phylum Arthropoda; class Insecta; order Hemiptera; family Cicadellidae; genus Neoaliturus; species Neoaliturus tenellus. The sequence continues at coordinate 105,015,086 of CM061536.1, read as the reverse complement.
TTAGATAATTTGTAATTTATATTCTTTGGGTGCCACACGCAATCCATACTAATTTACCTTCTAAATAATCAATCTACGCCTCTTAATATAATGAGTTGTAACTGCACTATTTTGTAATGTATTACGGTTAGTATTTCACTTGAATGAAAAGTAGAACGTTATTAATCCCACTACTGTAGTTATGAAAAGTGGTTGGCCATTTTACAATTAAGGGACATGACTCACGGTTGAAATTCTGAGTCAAGGTCTCAAATGTACCTCTTATTTTATTTACTAATGACCGTCAGATTCATGTTACGGCTAGTAATTTGTTGACTTCCTTGATAAAAAAAGTTTGTTTATGTAAAATATTTTGATCTGTAAGTCAAATAAAGAAAACATTGAATTAAAACGTTAATTCAAAGTTTTTGACAAAGTCTGACACATTTTTAAAGCCGTAAAACACCAGAACTGCCTACGGAACTAGAATGTTTTTATGCAAACACTCAAACACACAGAGACAATTTTTAACGGGGATAGTTCCAACATAAATCTGTTTTACATTAGTTCATTTTCTTACATCTGGAGCTACCCCTTGATCGCATCCCCTGACAATCCCAAGCCAAATATTATATTGTTTCTCCATGTGGCCTCTACCCTACAATTATCTACCTTACAAATATAACAAATGTCTTACCTATATTAGTCCTGCAAATATTTGGAAAGATTGCGAGTTTGATGATAGAGATCTCACAAATACTAAATGTACAAGGGTTTAAATTTAGATAGGAGCCCATCTTAGATTTTCCACGTATGGTGTTTTATGCAGTTTCAGAGGGTGTTTCATATTTGTTATAATAAAATTTGTATACTAAATAATTTTGAGCTCGTATATAATTCCTGTAAGAACTCAAACAAATTTGTATTTTTAATTGTTAAAATATCTTGCGTGTCTGATGATGAAATTCAGATAGAAAATCTGGTCTGATCGGATATAACGGTATTTGATTTGATCCAATATATTGATTAATTTCGTATTATAAAAAGTATTATTTATATAGTACCTACAAGTGTTATAGTACAAAAACAATCGATGAGCTCTAGATCAAATATCGATAAATAGTATCATACCAGATTTTTCTTCTTTAATTTACTCTGCAATTACTTAAGATAGTTTAAGAGTCATCTTCACCCCTGAACCAGTAGCCCATTGTTGCGCAGTCGGCAATGTTAACTATACGGCTTTTAATGCAAAACATGGTATTTGATTCCCCTGTTTTGGACGCCGTTTTTCAACCAATTTTCTTTAAACTTGGTAAGTGTTTTGTTGAATAGTTATATTAGGTCCCTCATACCTCGAAATTTCGAAAATTTAACAAATATTACTCTTTGTGACGTTGCAAAGTAACTCCGTTTTCCTTAGTAATATTTGTTAAATTTTCAAAATTTCGATGTAAGAGGGACCTCAAATAACTATTCAACTAAACACTTACCAAATTTAAAGAAAATCGGTTGAAAAACGGCGTCCGAAACAGGGGAATCAAATACCATGTTTTGCATTAAAAGCCGTATAGTTAATATTGCCGACTGCGCAACAATGGGCTACTGACCCAGGGGTGAAGATGACTCTTAACAGTTCAAAATACTAAATTATTTGAGCTCTTGCAAGAAATGTAACTAAAAATTATGTTATATAAAGATTTAGTAGTAAAAAATAGGAAACCCCATTTGGAACCCCATAAAACCCCAAAAATGCAAAAATCTAAGATGGCCTCCCATCTAAACTTAAGCCTTTGTACATGTAGTAGGCTATTTGTGGACCAAATTGTAGATCTCTATAATCAAACTCACAATCTTACTACTAATTTGCCGGATTATATCTATCTTTATTGGTAAAAAAGAACTTCAAACATTTCAAATTAAAATATCTGCTTTATCATACCTACTACTAGTTTGTTACTCTTGCCAGCAGTTTAGTACAGAATGTCTCACTTAGCCTATTATTTTCATGTTTAGCTTCAATAAACACAAACAAACCCATGTTCTCTCTAGAGGCCTCTCACTCCACAATATTCCCTGCTCTACCTTGTACCTATTTGTCAATCCAGTGCAGAATGTCTGGTGTGCCAGTACATCGTGGTTTGGCAGCATGTTTCATGTTTCGCTTCCATAAAGCGAACATTGTGGTTCCGGTTGGTTGTACCTCAATCAATGCATATTTTTTTACTCTATTGATACTCATAGAGTAAAATTCTACACACGCCTTTATATATCTTACAACAAAATGTGGGAGAACAAGTAATCATCTGACAAAACCTATATAAAAAAATAATAAAAAAAACTTGTTAGTGAACTCTAAACCTTTTTTCTGAACTTTAGGTTTTTTTTATTTATTTTTATACAAAAGACCAGTGGTCTTCTTTTTCAGCATTTGTAAAATTTCATACTAATAAAATAGTTAGCCACTACAAATAATTTTATACTTCATTTTTACATTATATTTTTATATAAACAATTTTTAATGATGAAACATGATTTACTCAAGATGATCTTCATTACTGGTTAAATATATATATATATATATATATATATATATATATATATATATATATATATATATATATATATATATATATATATATATATATATGTTTCATTTTAAATTATCAATAAACTGTGACTTTAAATTATGTTTGATTACTGTACATGTTTTCAATATATTTAACAACATTCCAAGAAAACCTTTAGAAGAGATATTCTTTGCATGAGCGACAACCATTTCATTTCTCCATGTCAAGCGTCTATTATCTTCATTTTGTGCTGACCTTGCTCGCTCGCGTTCGCTAACTAGACCAATTACTCAATTAATTAACCAATGACAGCAATGCCGACCTGTATGTCTAGAACCTGGATGGCCTTTTATTGAAAATTTCCATTGCATAATAACTTTTGACAATGGTTCAAACTTAAGTAATAACAATAAGTTTTAATAATAAAACAATGTTTATCCAGTTTTATTTCTTTATCTATTTTTTTTATCATTCTGCACGAAATCAGCCATTTTTTTGTTCTCTCAATAGTACCAAAACCGATTCTTTTCTGTCCTAGGACTGAAAAATCATCTGGAGAATTTTTTAGGTCCTAGTACTGAAAAGTCAGCTGTTTGCCAAGTATATTACTATTGATTTATTTATGTTGATGGGCAAAATTTTGAAATTCAAACGTTATGAAAAGCATTGTTTGTAAATAACAGAAATATAAACACTGCATATTAGGCTACTTACTTTGTAAATATAACCTCGAAAATAAAACTTTATAGTTATTATTTTTAACGATCAAAAGTCTAATTTTCGCATTATGATAAAAAACGTTGTTCATCACTCGGAGCAAAAGTGTCTTTTTGATGCTTAATCGTTTTTAAAAACTCGGCTGCGCCTCGTTTTTAAAACACGATTGCGCACGAAAAAACCCACTTTTACTCCTAGTGATGAAAACTACTATTGTATTTTACAGTGCTAAAAATAAATATCTTTGTCTTGCCTGACAATTGTTCAAACTCCTTTAAGTTTATCAATTATAAATAAGTTTTTTAGGATCTACTTTAAATTAATTATGTAATTTGAAGAGGATTTTTAAGGTAATAGAACAACTTAATAGAAACTACTATTTCCCATTCTTTATCTTTTCAAGACAGTGAGTATAGGGTTGGTTCCTTTTGTATATTTTTTTTTATTTAGTTTTACTGATTGAAAAAAGAAAAACACGATGAAATTTAAAAATTATGTCTTCCTACCTTTCTAAACAGTTCCAAGAAATAAGCAGTGTTTAAACTAACAATCCGATAAGGTTGGCCAATTTTTTTAAACTATTTTATTTAACATATTTTAAGGCCTTGCTTTCTAGACTGTGTCATAAACTAAAGGTGCAGAATGTTTTCAGAAGTAGATATTTTCTCTTGGTGCTTCCTTTAGAAATATTGCTTATTACAATATTAAACTGGAATTTATGGCTATCACTCTTTTATAATACTTTATTTCATTATGAATATTTATTTAATCTTATTTAAATTTGATGAATTGCCCACGAAGACACTCGTCTGTATATATATATATGAAATAATTGTGCCTCAAACCTTGACTCTGAATTACAAATATCGTTTTTAAATTAGTCTGTATTCTTCATATCTAACTCAAAACAAACTGCAACAATTTGAAACGCAAGAATGTTGCCAGTGCCTTCCTGAGCTCGATCGATGAGAATGTAGTTCGGGCCAACCTCATATATTATTGTTACGTTCTTCGTCCCCCCTCCCCGATGCACTTGTATCTTGTAATATGAGGGTTAAAAATAGATGTAACGATTGCAGCTACCTTATAAAAAGTATTAAAGATTACTTTGATAAAAATGGTTGTAGAATACTCTGTTATGATTGTGTAATTGAACTATACACAGGTTTTGCTTAGGAATATTTTGAATATTTGTGTTGACTGATGTTATGTAAAATTATTGCCACTTCAGATAGAGGGAAAATTTAAAAGTCAATAAAATGTGTTTATATTGACAACATAAATGGGTTTGCTTGTGAGGTGTCATTAGAAAGAGGACGTTTCAATGTTATTTTTGAAAAGTTATTAAGGTTACATAAATGCCCAGTTGGTTACATGGTAGACATAAATTCCATAGTCAATTTCTGATTAAACTTCTAAAACGTTGTTGTTGGCAACACTCTCTAAAGCTCTTCACGTGTGCAGTCTTAATTCCTAGCAGCACGGATTTAATTTTTTTAGAATGCTTTCTGTTGGTTTGTGTACAAAGTAAAGTTTTCAACTTAACTATTCATTTTTTTCTTCTGGTCAAAACGTTAGAATACATGGTAGAAATAAATTGTAGAAAAAGTTGTGAATTCATGTCTGTCGTGTGGCTTATAGCGCGCACATATAACTTTAATAACCTGTCAAAAATAATTGTTTTGAAATTTTTTGTTTCTAATCATACTATTTTTTCTCTCATAACCAGATATGTTTTACCAAAAACATATCTGTTTAGAGTGACAAAATCTACTTTCTAAACTACTTATTGTCCTTGGACCCCCAAAGGGGGAGGCGGTCCACAAGGAGTCAGAAGAAAATCTTAAACATAAGCATAGGTCAATATGTACATCAAATTAAAGGTCTCTAAAAATAGAGAAAAATTCCGCAAACACGGCCTTAAAAGGATAATCGAGTCAAAAATGGCAGGTGATCAAACTTAACATTAAAACCATATTACTGGAAATGAAAATTCTATAACTAGTCTACCGATCCATAAGTGTATTTATTTTATCATAAGGTGTTCAATAAAAATTAATACTTTTTACTTACCCTGTATATCTGTGTATTAATTTCAAATTGAACAAAACGAAACATAATATTGTCAAATATTCTTTGTTCATTTTGAAGTTTGAGACTTATTGTAAAGAAAAATAATTGGTCGTAATAGTTACATTCTGAAATATATAATAACAAATAATCGTGACAAAGTAGGAAATTTTTACAAAAACTAGTGGGCTCAACCTAAAATCAAGATCGCAAATCAATAGGGACGGAGGGGTTTCGATCCTCTCAATAATGATTAGGCCACAAGACCAGAAACGTAAGTGATTAGATTAACCGTTGGTGGGGGTCGATCTTAACGCAATAAGGGGGATCTGGCCTTCGATGGTTTTCATCAGGCTTCATAAAACATTTTATAACAACTTTGTTAATGCCATAAGATTAGTTACAGTACAATCAAAATAACATAAACAAAATATCGTTACAATTATAAATGTATTATACTCAGATCTTAGCCTTAATTTAAAATTCGAAGTGTAATTGTAAGTTTTATACATTCGTAAAAGGGGCGTAAGCTTTATACGTACATGAGTTTTTTACACTTAATTTTATAGGTTTTAGTATTTTTTTCTATATATTGATTTCGGCCAAAAAGTTACAATCTTAGAAGTATGTCTGTAAAATTAATATTGAAATATAAAATTATAAGCTTACGAATAATTTAAACGAAATAAGAAAACATGTTATATTTTAATAGAATAATTATTATTCCATTAATATCGCTAATCACCATAATAACCACACACATTAAATCATCATGTACATGTTCATAAGACACCATATTCATTGCTATAATACATATCCATTGCTATTTTACATATTCATTACATAGTCACCATTTTCACCATTACATATTCATTGCTCTTATAACAATCAATTTAAATATTAGAGTTTGTTAGAATTTACAGCTAGATTCTCGAATTGTATTGAAGAATATTAAAGTGTATTAAAATATCTACACAACATAATTGGTTACAATTAAAAATTATCTTTCATCCATTTCATTGCTCTTATAACAAATCAAGTACCAGGTTAACTGAGCCTTGCTCGTTAGTTTTAATTCACTTTTGTTATAGTGTCATAGTAATAAAACTATTAAATATCCACCAAAAATACCTCTTCACAGTTGACAGCTGTTTCAAAATGACTGCTTAACATTAATGTACCTTTATTTTTGTAAACCTTTTGTTGTTATTCCGTTACCAAAATAGCAACACATAAGACCAATGTTGAAAATTACGATTTTTAAAATTAAGTTTAGGCCAAATTTGATTTTTCATGGGATTTAGGCTGTTTCTAAACTAATTTTTGGGCCAAAACACTCTTAAATGCAAAGTTTAAGCAAATCTACCAGCTAGATTTCAAGATCGTGGAACACACATCCCGTCAGACATTGCTCGTATTATAGTATAGGATTTCAATATTAGAGTTTATCAGAATTTACTACTAGATTCTCGAATCGTACTGAAGAATATTAAAGCATTTTGGAATTCCGCCTGTCAGATGAAGACGTATGTCAGATGATGGTTCATTTCACATTCATTTGCAATGACGTCATCGCAATGGCTGCTCCAACGGCTGTCTAATCACCACCATTATCACTGATGAGTCATTGGTATGTCGTTTGATTAGGGATTCGAAATGTGCATAATTAGTTTGAACAATTCTTTATAGCAAATAACAAAATATTACTCTATATTATTTTGACGTAAAATAATAAACAAATATCAATTCATTAATTATTCTTTGGTAAAACTGGCTGTGTCATTTTATTTTATTTATTTTATTTTGTGTGTTTCTACACTAGTGGCATTTTTTAACGTTTTGACGGGGAACGCTCCAAAGCCCAGTCTTGTCACTATCTAACATCGACCGGTTGTTAGAAAGCATCACCAATTAAAAGAACAATAACAAATGGCAACTGGGTCCGGAATCGAACCTTTAAAAAGCTACTAACTTTTCTCAGGATTGAACCGGCAACCTTTGGAGTCAAAGGCGAGCACTATGACCACTCAGCTATCCAGCCAGTTAAATATGTCACTGAGTAGTTATAGTGCTCATCTTTTAATCCTAATGTTACCAGCTAGATAGGCATATCTTGAGAAAAGCTAATATTTTTCACTCCTCGATTATGGACCCAGATTTTATTTGTCATTCCATTTAACTAACACAACTAATACAAAGAACAGGTCTACATGAGATAGTTACAAGACCGGTACCTAGACCATGCCCCGTCAAAACGTTTAAAAATGTTACATGACCCAATCACAAAAGGTATCAAATGCGGTATACATTCCTTTGAGGAAATACCATTAGTGAGGTTTAAAGTAGAAGTACGAACTAAAGATAATCAAATAATTAGGTTGTATTAAACATTTTTTAGAGAGAAGTTTATTTTTATAGCTTCGTTAAGATAAAATTTAATATCGTACAAAGTATTTTATATTTGTTAAAAAATTATACATAAACAACCGAGGTTTTTAAGCAGTGATATATTATAATTTTTGACACATCATACTTGGCTATTTTATACTAAATACTAATATTGATAAACACTTATCGTAAACCAAAACTTACCAACTTAGTTGTGACGGTAAAATTTTCCGTCGGTAAGTATATAGTGCAACATAACAGGAGTTTATTTCTCATGAAGATCTCTGTACACACGTACCCTCTTGTTACCCCTTTATTGCTCTGTAACTCTTCTCATTTCGTATTTTAAATTAGAGTTTGATTCACTTATAATTAATTAAAAAATAATGATGCAATATTTATTCGGAAAAATACAGTATAAAAATATGCCCAAAAACAATTTGGAACATAACTAACAACATTTATTAAAATAATTTCAAATGTAGGAAAACAAAACATTGAGCTGAAAGAAACCATTTTTACCTAAATTTAATTTAAATATATTGATATATAATTTTAAATATATTAATTTAAATATAGTTAATTAAATAGTAAGACTTTAAGGGATCTGATTTACAACCCGCCACCAATTTTATGTTCTAACCATTTTATAAGCAGTATTTTATATAAATCCGTGTAAGGGAATTCACGACATGGTTCAATTTATTTATTTATGATTACGTACTTTCTAAATAATAAAATCGTAAATATTTATAAAGGAAAACAAATTTAATTTGACGTTGATTTTTATTGAAATAAGAATTACGATTTTACGTCATACACTTTATTATATAAAAAAAATTATTAAAAAAGATAATATTGGTTACTGATTAAAGACCACTTCCTTATCAATGCTGGGATTAAGATGTTTTAGGCAGCTGTCAGGGTGAGCACGATGTAGTAGACTAAGACAGTGTATTAGCAAACGGTACAATTAATTACATCCTGAAGCCTGGGTTATGTTACTATAGACATCCATTTATCATACAGCCTATCTTAGAGGGGCCCTTCTGGTAGGTAAGTTTTGTCTACCGAATTGGACTTAAATTTATTTATTTTGAATCCTCACTGGGGGGCAAATCCATGCGTAAATTGCGCATTTTATAATATATTTCATTCTATTTGTGAGAAACTCTCCTTCAGTACAATTCGAAGGAAGTATATGACTTTAGTTTTCACTAATCTCGTCTACTAGCTTTTCTCTTTGACTTTGCTTTAGGAGTGAAATCTTTCCAAGGCATAATGACTTTTTCAAAACTCTTTTACCTTTTAAAGTTTACTTTGTGTCTTAAACACATTAAACTATCAAGAAGAACATTTACACATGAAAATGTAAAATATGAATGATTAAACAATTTATGTTGATAATGCAGGGACAGGGGGTCTATTTTTTTTTTTGCAATCCGACTTAAAAATTAATCTAAATGTAATTAGATATTATGTTACAATTCACATTTTAAAACTTATAATGAAAGTGGGTCAGAATTCTATAAATAAATCAGAGGCTAAGGGGGCGAAACGCAAAACAAAATGACCTTTTTACTACGCACACTTGCAAAATCATTGTTTTTTTGTTTCTTTTTTTAATGAAACCTCAATCTTCAAAATTGGTTAAGTAGGTCGAGAGGGAAAAAATGTAACAGACGAAACCCTTATTGAATTGAGTATATTAATTATTTTATAACCCAAAAAGTAAAATAAATGTGGTGCAAAAAAATAAATATGATAATAGACATTTCACAAATACCATCAAAATACACGTATGTTCATTTAAATGTTTTCCACTATTTATAGCAACATTTCCTACAAACGTAATACTGTAACTATTACACAATTTCATGCAACCAATTTAATATAATGAGGGATTAATATTTGTTTGCTGCATGATTTCATCACAACCTTAGTAATACATTATACAGAATATTACCGTACTTAAATATTTCATGCGAAATAGAAATCTATATTTTCTGGCTCTATTATCGTTGGAAAATGCCACACTACTTTGCTTTTAACGCAGTTACTACGCATTTTTTTACTTGTAACTGTAACTTCATCATACAGAACATTACATACAAAAGGCCCACAAATGGCTGACAATTGTAATTTAAAATACAAAAATTAAACTGAACTAAATGTTCTTTGTTTTTTTAAAAAATTTAAGCTAAAAATAATAATTGTAGAATTTTTTGGGGCGGTTTGAAACTAAATTTGCCTGCCATCACATCATATTAATCCAAGCTGAATGGTCATATTTTTAAATATCATCACTTCTTACGACAAATTCTTTCTTTTTTTTACAAACTGGCGTAGACTTTTTCTTATATAAAACTTGTACCAATCGGCCTATACATTACACAATTTTGAGATAATTTGAAATTATAGCCCCACAGTATATGTGTTCCTCATTTGGCTAAGATGTTGAGAGAGTAAAGGCATTGACTTTGTACACTACGTTAGTGTACATAGTCAATGGTAAAGGGGTGACCAATTAAATAAAAGTGCCAACATGTTAAACAAAGCAATGTATTAAATGTTCTCAACTTCTGTCAAATAAACAATATACATCTTGATAAAATGACATGAATCCAATCTTCTTAAAACTACAGAAATTAATCATTCAATGAAAAACCTATTTCGTCCAAAACCATAAACTATAATTGTGGCTTACTGTACTGTACATGGGTTGACACCATACCAAAGGAAATATTCCCTCAGCCTCAGAAACTCGTCTGCGAACAACAACCAATTTCGGTTAGTACATACTAATGATATCTAAGCCTATTTTTATTTTCAAACTGATTTACGTTTTTATATTCTCAGAAAACAATTCATGAAAATCTATGAAATGTGTTACCAGTGAAAAATATTACAATTAAATAATCTTTCCGTTTCTACTACCTAAAGTTATTTCTCTATTTACAGGCTCTGAATATAACAATCAATAATTCCTTTCTTAATAATTTTGGTTGAGATAAGTTTCATATTTATTAATTCGTTTTTCTTACATTTTCTACGAGAGAGTACAGGCTTTAACGTTATCAACCCTATCAATGAAAATTCGTTTTACCTCTATTTTGAACTGAAAAGTTGGCAACCTCGCAAAACAAAATAACTCAACTTGAATCTGAAGTGTTATATATATTACAATCGCTTCATTTCCAAATTATTTTTCTAAACTAAATAAATATCAGTACAAACTATATGGATTGCTGTTAATTGGCAGCTGCAGGTAAGTAGATATGAGTAGATTGTCTAGATATATAGTTTGATGGATACACTAGAACTACCAGACAGCTTACATGGTTATATAGTAAGCCTGCCTGCTGCTCAAAGAGCATTCTGTAGGTATTCCAGTCAAATGCCAGACAGTTGTGATACATCTGCCGTTAGAGCGAGACTGTTTGTTTACGTTTCATGTTTACTTCTCTTTGGGGGTCTGGGGAGAGCCCGCAAAGCCACATGTATAGTCGTGTTGCTCGCAGTGCACCCTTCAGGCCGTCAGGTGGTAATTTCTAATTAAAATAATTAATGAAGTAGAAAATTAGATTGCATTACTTATGCACCACTACACGAAATGATAACAAATTCAACAATTTAATTGATTATATTTCAAAATTTTTGTTTAAAATTAATAATGATATGCTTATAATAATTTCCGGTAGTATAAAAATAATATTTTTCATAAAAAATATTTCATAGTTCATTTATTTTCTAATATTCTTTTTTTTGTAATAAAAAAAATTCTAACTGAAATTGACTAAACGGATTGTAATTCACTTATGTGCAGCACACGGAGCATTAAAATATTAAAACGATAAATAAGTAAATATAATATATATATATATATATATATATATATATATATATATATTTAACAAACTGTAAAATAATAATATGCTTCTTAAAGTTTAGTTTAATGTTGCGTAATAAATCTAAAATATTATTCTTCTGTGATGCATAAGTTTTTTATTTTACCCAATCAAAAGTATACATTCGCTTTGATACAAAGTTAATGGCATTTACAATATACAAATTTGATTATTTCACCACTAAAGTATTAAAAGCATCAACTTAAACGTAATTTATTCATTATAATAGTTTGAAAATTATTACTTTGGACGGTCTTCATGTCAGCTCATCCTTTCCGTCCCTGAGCTAAACAAAAATTGGTCATGTAATCCTTTATTACATTAGTATTTTGATAAATATATCTCGGTTTTTATATATTTTAATCTTAAGTTTATAAGTAAACCCCCGATTAAATCCATCTGGTACCAGAGCCAAGGTAAGATCCGCCTTATTGCATTAAGTTCGACCCTAGCCACAGTTAACCCAATCACTGTTTGTGGTCTTGTGGCCAAATAATTATTGAGAGGGTATCCGAACCCTTCCGTCTTTCCCAATCTGTTTCGTTTGATCTTTTACTGTGATCTTGATTTTTATTCAACATGTCTTAATTTAGCCCAAAAAATCTCCTTTAGTTATATAATTAAGTCTAAAATAACCAAACAACTACCTTACGGAAATTTTATCACGTATTTTTCTAGACACAAAGAACAATGTTTGACACATAAGTTGCATTATCATCTATATCGTGATAAATTTGTTAGTCTTGAAAATAGTTAATATCTCTGTTACATGATCATGATATAGTTTTTTCTAGTTACAAAGTACGCAAAACATTTATTTTCCTTGAATATACGAAAACGAACATTCCAGGATTTTATAGGAAAAACTGATCTTTTCTTGCTACAGATGATTTGAAAATTACAAAGTGATGACTAATATTTAAGAACATTTTTACCTTGATTGAATGCTTTTTGTTGTAGAAGACTTATCTATGACTTTCAACCAATTCTACATAACTAAAACAACTACAATAACACAAGGAATCCAATCAAGATGAATAAAAACGTTCAACGTGTTTGTCCCTGGGTAAACATAAATAATAATTTTTTAAGTTATGGTGATACAATGGAAATTACAAAAAAAAATTCAAAACTATCACATAAAATTATTGACGTTAAATAATTATGTTTATAGAAATATATACTTTCGGAAAATACAAAAACCCAAACTTTAACACAGAATCGTATCCGAAAAGGGAACTCAAACCAATAAAACTGTGCTATAACCGATTACATGCAGTTAAACAATCGTTTACAGTGGGGTAGAAATTGCGGGCCATCGTTATATGGGGTAAGGTGGGTGTAGAATAGCAATGCGATATAATAGCATACGTGACTCACCTCGCAATGTATATTCAACTGTTATCTGAGCCGCAAACACCGCGTGGGTAGTTAAACAGGTAAATGTAATACATCCTGATTGGGAACACAACGATATTTCAATAATGAGAAATAAGCGTTATAGATTCCTATCGGCTAAATTAATCTCTAACCATATTTATAAAATTATCGTCTATTTATTTATATTTACTCACTGGTGTAGTCCGTCTCTCACAGCTTAAAGAAGTAGGTTGAAACAGTCAATGTAAATAAAATGTTAGAAAACATTTAATTTTCGTTGTGCAAATGTTTAGAGTTATTGATATGATTTTTAAAAAACCAACAAATACTTTTTTTAATCTTTATTATGGATGACAACTTAAAAAAAATTAACTTTTGTTTTAAAAAAATTATTATATTTGCAATAATGGACTTTGGTTAAAAAATGTATCCTAATATGTGAAATATAACATACAACAATAAAAATACAAGAAGTTAAAGATTAGTAGGTGAGGGATGATCATTGTCTGAAGGTTAAAAGCAAGGTCATATGATTTCAAAAGATATGATAAATTACAAATGTGCTCACGATTTTAGTGATAATGTCAAAGATCGACCGTGACAACTGGGTGACAAGTTTCAACAATAGCCACCAGATGTCGCCTCATCTGCATCCTAGAGAGCTACATGGCTGCCAACATAACTGATGGACGTCTGTTGGCAACACTGTGTACAAGTGTACTCGTGCATTCTGTGCATTCAGTGTAAGTGTGCCACAACAACTGGGTGACAAGTTTCAACAATAGCCACCAGATGTCGCCTCATCTGCATCCTAGAGAGCTACATGGCTGCCAACATAACTGATGGACGTCTGTTGGCAACACTGTGTACAAGTGTACTCGTGCATTCTGTGCATTCAGTGTAAGTGTGTCACAACAACTGGGTGACGAGTTTCAACAATAGCCACCAGATGTCGCCTCATCTGCATCCTAGAGAGCTACATGGCTGCCAACATAACTGATGGACGTCTGTTGGCAACACTGTGTACAAGTGTACTCGTGCATTCTGTGCATTCAGTGTAAGTGTGCCACAACAACTGGGTGACAAGTTTCAACAATAGCCACCAGATGTCGCCTCATCTGCATCCTAGAGAGCTACATGGCTGCCAACATAACTGATGGACGTCTGTTGGCAACACTGTGTACAAGTGTACTCGTGCATTCTGTGCATTCAGTGTAAGTGTGCCACAACAACTGGGTGACGAGTTTCAACAATAGCCACCAGATGTCGCCTCATCTGCATCCTAGAGAGCTACATGGCTGCCAACATAACTGATGGACGTCTGTTGGCAACACTGTGTACAAGTGTACTCGTGCATTCAGTGCATTCAGTGTAAGTGTGCCACAACAACTGGGTGACGAGTTTCAACAATAGCCACCAGATGTCGCCTCATCTGCATCCTAGAGAGCTACATGGCTGCCAACATAACTGATGGACGTCTGTTGGCAACACTGTGTACAAGTGTACTCGTGCATTCTGTGCATTCAGTGTAAGTGTGCCACAACAACTGGGTGACGAGTTTCAACAATAGCCACCAGATGTCGCCTCATCTGCATCCTAGAGAGCTACATGGCTGCCAACATAACTGATGGACGTCTGTTGGCAACACTGTGTACAAGTGTACTCGTGCATTCTGTGCATTCAGTGTAAGTGTGCCATGACAACTGAGTGACGAGTTTCAACAATAGCCACCAGATGTCGCCTCATCTGCATCCTAGAGAGCTACATGGCTGCCAACATAACTGATGGACGTCTGTTGGCAACACTGTGTACAAGTGTACTCGTGCATTCTGTGCATTCAGTGTAAGTGTGTCACAACAACTGGGTGACGAGTTTCAACAATAGCCACCAGATGTCGCCTCATCTGCATCCTAGAGAGCTACATGGCTGCCAACATAACTGATGGACGTCTGTTGGCAACACTGTGTACAAGTGTACTCGTGCATTCTGTGCATTCAGTGTAAGTGTGCCACAACAACTGGGTGACGAGTTTCAACAATAGCCACCAGATGTCGCCTCATCTGCATCCTAGAGAGCTACATGGCTGCCAACATAACTGATGGACGTCTGTTGGCAACACTGTGTACAAGTGTACTCGTGCATTCTGTGCATTCAGTGTAAGTGTGCCACAACAACTGGGTGACGAGTTTCAACAATAGCCACCAGATGTCGCCTCATCTGCATCCTAGAGAGCTACATGGCTGCCAACATAACTGATGGACGTCTGTTGGCAACACTGTGTACAAGTGTACTCGTGCATTCTGTGCATTCAGTGTAAGTGTGCCACAACAACTGGGTGACGAGTTTCAACAATAGCCACCAGATGTTGCCTCATCTGCATCCTAGAGAGCTACATGGCTGCCAACATAACTGATGGACGTCTGTTGGCAACACTGTGTACAAGTGTACTCGTGCATTCAGTGTAAGTGTGCCACAACAACTGGGTGACGAGTTTCAACAATAGCCACCAGATGTCGCCTCATCTGCATCCTAGAGAGCTACATGGCTGCCAACATAACTGATGGACGTCTGTTGGCAACACTGTGTACAAGTGTACTCGTGCATTCAGTGTAAGTGTGCCACAACAACTGGGTGACGAGTTTCAACAATAGCCACCAGATGTCGCCTCATCTGCATCCTAGAGAGCTACATGGCTGCCAACATAACTGATGGACGTCTGTTGGCAACACTGTGTACAAGTGTACTCGTGCATTCTGTGCATTCAGTGTAAGTGTGCCACAACAACTGGGTGACGAGTTTCAACAATAGCCACCAGATGTCGCCTCATCTGCATCCTAGAGAGCTACATGGCTGCCAACATAACTGATGGACGTCTGTTGGCAACACTGTGTACAAGTGTACTCGTGCATTCTGTGCATTCAGTGTAAGTGTGCCACAACAACTGGGTGACGAGTTTCAACAATAGCCACCAGATGTCGCCTCATCTGCATCCTAGAGAGCTACATGGCTGCCAACATAACTGATGGACGTCTGTTGGCAACACTGTGTACAAGTGTACTCGTGCATTCTGTGCATTCAGTGTAAGTGTGCCACAACAACTGGGTGACGAGTTTCAACAATAGCCACCAGATGTTGCCTCATCTGCATCCTAGAGAGCTACATGGCTGCCAACATAACTGATGGACGTCTGTTGGCAACACTGTGTACAAGTGTACTCGTGCATTCAGTGTAAGTGTGCCACAACAACTGGGTGACGAGTTTCAACAATAGCCACCAGATGTCGCCTCATCTGCATCCTAGAGAGCTACATGGCTGCCAACATAACTGATGGACGTCTGTTGGCAACACTGTGTACAAGTGTACTCGTGCATTCTGTGCATTCAGTGTAAGTGTGTCACAACAACTGGGTGACGAGTTTCAACAATAGCCACCAGATGTCGCCTCATCTGCATCCTAGAGAGCTACATGGCTGCCAACATAACTGATGGACGTCTGTTGGCAACACTGTGTACAAGTGTACTCGTGCATTCTGTGCATTCAGTGTAAGTGTGTCACAACAACTGGGTGACGAGTTTCAACAATAGCCACCAGATGTCGCCTCATCTGCATCCTAGAGAGCTACATGGCTGCCAACATAACTGATGGACGTCTGTTGGCAACACTGTGTACAAGTGTACTCGTGCATTCAGTGTAAGTGTGCCACAACAACTGGGTGACAAGTTTCAACAATAGCCACCAGATGTCGCCTCATCTGCATCCTAGAGAGCTACATGGCTGCCAACATAACTGATGGACGTCTGTTGGCAACACTGTGTACAAGTGTACTCGTGCATTCTGTGCATTCAGTGTAAGTGTGCCACAACAACTGGGTGACAAGTTTCAACAATAGCCACCAGATGTCGCCTCATCTGCATCCTAGAGAGCTACATGGCTGCCAACATAACTGATGGACGTCTGTTGGCAACACTGTGTACAAGTGTACTCGTGCATTCTGTGCATTCAGTGTAAGTGTGTCACAACAACTGGGTGACGAGTTTCAACAATAGCCACCAGATGTCGCCTCATCTGCATCCTAGAGAGCTACATGGCTGCCAACATAACTGATGGACGTCTGTTGGCAACACTGTGTACAAGTGTACTCGTGCATTCTGTGCATTCAGTGTAAGTGTGCCACAACAACTGGGTGACGAGTTTCAACAATAGCCACCAGATGTCGCCTCATCTGCATCCTAGAGAGCTACATGGCTGCCAACATAACTGATGGACGTCTGTTGGCAACACTGTGTACAAGTGTACTCGTGCATTCTGTGCATTCAGTGTAAGTGTGCCACAACAACTGGGTGACGAGTTTCAACAATAGCCACCAGATGTCGCCTCATCTGCATCCTAGAGAGCTACATGGCTGCCAACATAACTGATGGACGTCTGTTGGCAACACTGTGTACAAGTGTACTCGTGCATTCAGTGCATCCAGTGTAAGTGTGCCACAACAACTGGGTGACGAGTTTCAACAATAGCCACCAGATGTCGCCTCATCTGCATCCTAGAGAGCTACATGGCTGCCAACATAACTGATGGACGTCTGTTGGCAACACTGTGTACAAGTGTACTCGTGCATTCTGTGCATTCAGTGTAAGTGTGCCACAACAACTGGGTGACGAGTTTCAACAATAGCCACCAGATGTCGCCTCATCTGCATCCTAGAGAGCTACATGGCTGCCAACATAACTGATGGACGTCTGTTGGCAACACTGTGTACAAGTGTACTCGTGCATTCTGTGCATTCAGTGTAAGTGTGCCACAACAACTGGGTGACGAGTTTCAACAATAGCCACCAGATGTCGCCTCATCTGCATCCTAGAGAGCTACATGGCTGCCAACATAACTGATGGACGTCTGTTGGCAACACTGTGTACAAGTGTACTCGTGCATTCTGTGCATTCAGTGTAAGTGTGTCACAACAACTGGGTGACGAGTTTCAACAATAGCCACCAGATGTCGCCTCATCTGCATCCTAGAGAGCTACATGGCTGCCAACATAACTGATGGACGTCTGTTGGCAACACTGTGTACAAGTGTACTCGTGCATTCTGTGCATTCAGTGTAAGTGTGTCACAACAACTGGGTGACGAGTTTCAACAATAGCCACCAGATGTCGCCTCATCTGCATCCTAGAGAGCTACATGGCTGCCAACATAACTGATGGACGTCTGTTGGCAACACTGTGTACAAGTGTACTCGTGCATTCTGTGCATTCAGTGTAAGTGTGCCACAACAACTGGGTGACAAGTTTCAACAATAGCCACCAGATGTCGCCTCATCTGCATCCTAGAGAGCTACATGGCTGCCAACATAACTGATGGACGTCTGTTGGCAACACTGTGTACAAGTGTACTCGTGCATTCTGTGCATTCAGTGTAAGTGTGCCACAACAACTGGGTGACAAGTTTCAACAATAGCCACCAGATGTCGCCTCATCTGCATCCTAGAGAGCTACATGGCTGCCAACATAACTGATGGACGTCTGTTGGCAACACTGTGTACAAGTGTACTCGTGCATTCTGTGCATTCAGTGTAAGTGTGTCACAACAACTGGGTGACGAGTTTCAACAATAGCCACCAGATGTCGCCTCATCTGCATCCTAGAGAGCTACATGGCTGCCAACATAACTGATGGACGTCTGTTGGCAACACTGTGTACAAGTGTACTCGTGCATTCAGTGCATTCAGTGTAAGTGTGCCACAACAACTGGGTGACGAGTTTCAACAATAGCCACCAGATGTCGCCTCATCTGCATCCTAGAGAGCTACATGGCTGCCAACATAACTGATGGACGTCTGTTGGCAACACTGTGTACAAGTGTACTCGTGCATTCTGTGCATTCAGTGTAAGTGTGTCACAACAACTGGGTGACGAGTTTCAACAATAGCCACCAGATGTCGCCTCATCTGCATCCTAGAGAGCTACATGGCTGCCAACATAACTGATGGACGTCTGTTGGCAACACTGTGTACAAGTGTACTCGTGCATTCTGTGCATTCAGTGTAAGTGTGCCACAACAACTGGGTGACGAGTTTCAACAATAGCCACCAGATGTCGCCTCATCTGCATCCTAGAGAGCTACATGGCTGCCAACATAACTGATGGACGTCTGTTGGCAACACTGTGTACAAGTGTACTCGTGCATTCTGTGCATTCAGTGTAAGTGTGCCACAACAACTGGGTGACGAGTTTCAACAATAGCCACCAGATGTCGCCTCATCTGCATCCTAGAGAGCTACATGGCTGCCAACATAACTGATGGACGTCTGTTGGCAACACTGTGTACAAGTGTACTCGTGCATTCTGTGCATTCAGTGTAAGTGTGCCACAACAACTGGGTGACGAGTTTCAACAATAGCCACCAGATGTCGCCTCATCTGCATCCTAGAGAGCTACATGGCTGCCAACATAACTGATGGACGTCTGTTGGCAACACTGTGTACAAGTGTACTCGTGCATTCTGTGCATTCAGTGTAAGTGTGCCACAACAACTGGGTGACGAGTTTCAACAATAGCCACCAGATGTCGCCTCATCTGCATCCTAGAGAGCTACATGGCTGCCAACATAACTGATGGACGTCTGTTGGCAACACTGTGTACAAGTGTACTCGTGCATTCTGTGCATTCAGTGTAAGTGTGCCACAACAACTGGGTGACGAGTTTCAACAATAGCCACCAGATGTCGCCTCATCTGCATCCTAGAGAGCTACATGGCTGCCAACATAACTGATGGACGTCTGTTGGCAACACTGTGTACAAGTGTACTCGTGCATTCTGTGCATTCAGTGTAAGTGTGCCACAACAACTGGGTGACGAGTTTCAACAATAGCCACCAGATGTCGCCTCATCTGCATCCTAGAGAGCTACATGGCTGCCAACATAACTGATGGACGTCTGTTGGCAACACTGTGTACAAGTGTACTCGTGCATTCTGTGCATTCAGTGTAAGTGTGCCACAACAACTGGGTGACGAGTTTCAACAATAGCCACCAGATGTCGCCTCATCTGCATCCTAGAGAGCTACATGGCTGCCAACATAACTGATGGACGTCTGTTGGCAACACTGTGTACAAGTGTACTCGTGCATTCTGTGCATCCAGTGTAAGTGTGTCACAACAACTGGGTGACGAGTTTCAACAATAGCCACCAGATGTCGCCTCATCTGCATCCTAGAGAGCTACATGGCTGCCAACATAACTGATGGACGTCTGTTGGCAACACTGTGTACAAGTGTACTCGTGCATTCTGTGCATTCAGTGTAAGTGTGTCACAACAACTGGGTGACGAGTTTCAACAATAGCCACCAGATGTCGCCTCATCTGCATCCTAGAGAGCTACATGGCTGCCAACATAACTGATGGACGTCTGTTGGCAACACTGTGTACAAGTGTACTCGTGCATTCTGTGCATTCAGTGTAAGTGTGCCACAACAACTGGGTGACGAGTTTCAACAATAGCCACCAGATGTCGCCTCATCTGCATCCTAGAGAGCTACATGGCTGCCAACATAACTGATGGACGTCTGTTGGCAACACTGTGTACAAGTGTACTCGTGCATTCAGTGTAAGTGTGCCACAACAACTGGGTGACGAGTTTCAACAATAGCCACCAGATGTCGCCTCATCTGCATCCTAGAGAGCTACATGGCTGCCAACATAACTGATGGACGTCTGTTGGCAACACTGTGTACAAGTGTACTCGTGCATTCTGTGCATTCAGTGTAAGTGTGCCACAACAACTGGGTGACGAGTTTCAACAATAGCCACCAGATGTTGCCTCATCTGCATCCTAGAGAGCTACATGGCTGCCAACATAACTGATGGACGTCTGTTGGCAACACTGTGTACAAGTGTACTCGTGCATTCTGTGCATTCAGTGTAAGTGTGCCATAACAACTGGGTGACGAGTTTCAACAATAGCCACCAGATGTTGCCTCATCTGCATCCTAGAGAGCTACATGGCTGCCAACATAACTGATGGACGTCTGTTGGCAACACTGTGTACAAGTGTACTCGTGCATTCAGTGTAAGTGTGCCACAACAACTGGGTGACGAGTTTCAACAATAGCCACCAGATGTCGCCTCATCTGCATACTAGAGAGCTACATGGCTGCCAACATAACTGATGGACGTCTGTTGGCAACACTGTGTACAAGTGTACTCGTGCATTCAGTGCATTCAGTGTAAGTGTGCCACAACAACTGGGTGACGAGTTTCAACAATAGCCACCAGATGTCGCCTCATCTGCATCCTAGAGAGCTACATGGCTGCCAACATAACTGATGGACGTCTGTTGGCAACACTGTGTACAAGTGTACTCGTGCATTCTGTGCATTCAGTGTAAGTGTGCCACAACAACTGGGTGACGAGTTTCAACAATAGCCACCAGATGTCGCCTCATCTGCATCCTAGAGAGCTACATGGCTGCCAACATAACTGATGGACGTCTGTTGGCAACACTGTGTACAAGTGTACTCGTGCATTCTGTGCATTCAGTGTAAGTGTGCCATAACAACTGGGTGACGAGTTTCAACAATAGCCACCAGATGTCGCCTCATCTGCATCCTAGAGAGCTACATGGCTGCCAACATAACTGATGGACGTCTGTTGGCAACACTGTGTACAAGTGTACTCGTGCATTCAGTGTAAGTGTGCCACAACAACTGGGTGACGAGTTTCAACAATAGCCACCAGATGTCGCCTCATCTGCATACTAGAGAGCTACATGGCTGCCAACATAACTGATGGACGTCTGTTGGCAACACTGTGTACAAGTGTACTCGTGCATTCAGTGCATTCAGTGTAAGTGTGCCACAACAACTGGGTGACGAGTTTCAACAATAGCCACCAGATGTCGCCTCATCTGCATCCTAGAGAGCTACATGGCTGCCAACATAACTGATGGACGTCTGTTGGCAACACTGTGTACAAGTGTACTCGTGCATTCTGTGCATTCAGTGTAAGTGTGCCACAACAACTGGGTGACGAGTTTCAACAATAGCCACCAGATGTCGCCTCATCTGCATCCTAGAGAGCTACATGGCTGCCAACATAACTGATGGACGTCTGTTGGCAACACTGTGTACAAGTGTACTCGTGCATTCTGTGCATTCAGTGTAAGTGTGCCACAACAACTGGGTGACGAGTTTCAACAATAGCCACCAGATGTCGCCTCATCTGCATCCTAGAGAGCTACATGGCTGCCAACATAACTGATGGACGTCTGTTGGCAACACTGTGTACAAGTGTACCCGTGCATTCAGTGCATTCAGTGTAAGTGTGCCACAACAACTGGGTGACGAGTTTCAACAATAGCCACCAGATGTCGCCTCATCTGCATCCTAGAGAGCTACATGGCTGCCAACATAACTGATGGACGTCTGTTGGCAACACTGTGTACAAGTGTACTCGTGCATTCTGTGCATTCAGTGTAAGTGTGTCACAACAACTGGGTGACGAGTTTCAACAATAGCCACCAGATGTCGCCTCATCTGCATCCTAGAGAGCTACATGGCTGCCAACATAACTGATGGACGTCTGTTGGCAACACTGTGTACAAGTGTACTCGTGCATTCTGTGCATTCAGTGTAAGTGTGCCACAACAACTGGGTGACGAGTTTCAACAATAGCCACCAGATGTCGCCTCATCTGCATCCTAGAGAGCTACATGGCTGCCAACATAACTGATGGACGTCTGTTGGCAACACTGTGTACAAGTGTACTCGTGCATTCTGTGCATTCAGTGTAAGTGTGTCACAACAACTGGGTGACGAGTTTCAACAATAGCCACCAGATGTCGCCTCATCTGCATCCTAGAGAGCTACATGGCTGCCAACATAACTGATGGACGTCTGTTGGCAACACTGTGTACAAGTGTACTCGTGCATTCTGTGCATTCAGTGTAAGTGTGTCACAACAACTGGGTGACGAGTTTCAACAATAGCCACCAGATGTCGCCTCATCTGCATCCTAGAGAGCTACATGGCTGCCAACATAACTGATGGACGTCTGTTGGCAACACTGTGTACAAGTGTACTCGTGCATTCTGTGCATTCAGTGTAAGTGTGTCACAACAACTGGGTGACGAGTTTCAACAATAGCCACCAGATGTCGCCTCATCTGCATCCTAGAGAGCTACATGGCTGCCAACATAACTGATGGACGTCTGTTGGCAACACTGTGTACAAGTGTACTCGTGCATTCTGTGCATTCAGTGTAAGTGTGCCACAACAACTGGGTGACGAGTTTCAACAATAGCCACCAGATGTCGCCTCATCTGCATCCTAGAGAGCTACATGGCTGCCAACATAACTGATGGACGTCTGTTGGCAACACTGTGTACAAGTGTACTCGTGCATTCAGTGTAAGTGTGCCACAACAACTGGGTGACGAGTTTCAACAATAGCCACCAGATGTCGCCTCATCTGCATCCTAGAGAGCTACATGGCTGCCAACATAACTGATGGACGTCTGTTGGCAACACTGTGTACAAGTGTACTCGTGCATTCTGTGCATTCAGTGTAAGTGTGTCACAACAACTGGGTGACGAGTTTCAACAATAGCCACCAGATGTCGCCTCATCTGCATCCTAGAGAGCTACATGGCTGCCAACATAACTGATGGACGTCTGTTGGCAACACTGTGTACAAGTGTACTCGTGCATTCAGTGTAAGTGTGCCACAACAACTGGGTGACGAGTTTCAACAATAGCCACCAGATGTCGCCTCATCTGCATCCTAGAGAGCTACATGGCTGCCAACATAACTGATGGACGTCTGTTGGCAACACTGTGTACAAGTGTACTCGTGCATTCAGTGTAAGTGTGCCACAACAACTGGGTGACGAGTTTCAACAATAGCCACCAGATGTCGCCTCATCTGCATCCTAGAGAGCTACATGGCTGCCAACATAACTGATGGACGTCTGTTGGCAACACTGTGTACAAGTGTACTCGTGCATTCTGTGCATTCAGTGTAAGTGTGCCACAACAACTGGGTGACGAGTTTCAACAATAGCCACCAGATGTTGCCTCATCTGCATCCTAGAGAGCTACATGGCTGCCAACATAACTGATGGACGTCTGTTGGCAACACTGTGTACAAGTGTACTCGTGCATTCTGTGCATTCAGTGTAAGTGTGCCACAACAACTGGGTGACGAGTTTCAACAATAGCCACCAGATGTCGCCTCATCTGCATCCTAGAGAGCTACATGGCTGCCAACATAACTGATGGACGTCTGTTGGCAACACTGTGTACAAGTGTACTCGTGCATTCTGTGCATTCAGTGTAAGTGTGTCACAACAACTGGGTGACGAGTTTCAACAATAGCCACCAGATGTCGCCTCATCTGCATCCTAGAGAGCTACATGGCTGCCAACATAACTGATGGACGTCTGTTGGCAACACTGTGTACAAGTGTACTCGTGCATTCTGTGCATTCAGTGTAAGTGTGTCACAACAACTGGGTGACGAGTTTCAACAATAGCCACCAGATGTCGCCTCATCTGCATCCTAGAGAGCTACATGGCTGCCAACATAACTGATGGACGTCTGTTGGCAACACTGTGTACAAGTGTACTCGTGCATTCAGTGCATCCAGTGTAAGTGTGCCACAACAACTGGGTGACGAGTTTCAACAATAGCCACCAGATGTCGCCTCATCTGCATCCTAGAGAGCTACATGGCTGCCAACATAACTGATGGACGTCTGTTGGCAACACTGTGTACAAGTGTACTCGTGCATTCTGTGCATTCAGTGTAAGTGTGCCACAACAACTGGGTGACGAGTTTCAACAATAGCCACCAGATGTCGCCTCATCTGCATCCTAGAGAGCTACATGGCTGCCAACATAACTGATGGACGTCTGTTGGCAACACTGTGTACAAGTGTACTCGTGCATTCATGTGAAGACCTATTCAGTTGATGATGAACTAGTTTGTTTAAACTGATCGTAATGCGGCATAAATGTATATTGAGAATGGTAAAATGGTAAATGAAATATAATACTGTACTTTTTAAAGTTTTTAGTTCAATATAAATTCTTAAGACTTTGCTTTATATGTGAACTTTGCTAAATATAACGTAATGGCTTCCAATTTAGATACATTTATGGAAAGATAATGAAAGACATTATTTAACAAAAACTGTTATAGTTATGTCTCATATTTAACCAATAAAACGGTCCATTTTATTACAATATTACTTTTATTTTAAAAAGTATGTACACTAGACCCACCGTTACTTAATAATGTTGTAGCCTATAGTAAAGTTATAAATAATTTATAATCTAATCTTATTATTTGTAAAATTTACTAAATGTACGTATTTTTTTTTTTTTTAGCACTATAAAACATTGCAATGTTTACATCATGTATAAAAAAAGGTTTTAACCGACAGAACATCTAATATAAAAATTAGCACCCCATAAAAATAAAATGATGAAACTTGTAAAGTGTAAAACATTTATAGCTTGCCGACCATCCCCACTAAATTACGCATCTTTACATTACAACAATAAATAATCCAAGTGTATAAACCTTATCGAACAGTTTTCTGGAATTAAACCATAGTATTCCATTACCACTACCAGTATAATTTTTTGAATACTAATTATGAATAGAGTACGGTTACTCAGCAATAACTGACAGACAACTATTGTATAGACTATCGGAACCTGGATATATTTACCGCCAACCACTGGAAATGCAAAACATTTTTTTACAATTTCCCAGCAATTCAGAATGGACTTAAATTTAAAAAGCCACCTAATAAAAAACCTTGGCTTTCAGATTTTACGCGCAATAAAATGTAATTATACGTTACTGGATGAATACTCGTTTAACCTATATATCCCCTTCATACATTGTTTAAACCAAGAAATCTAGAATGAGAAGGAGGTAGGTGACATCAACAAAAACAATAACAGAATCAATGACGTCAAAGGTGCAGCACTTAAAATATTCAAAGCAAATCACCCATGTGTCAAGAAAAACAACATGACGTCAAAGGTGCAGGAGCAGCTTCAATCAGCTGTTGGTGTCACCTGCCTTGGTTTGTTCTAGATACATTGGTTTAACCTATACCCCATCCTCGCCCCCCCCCCCCTAGAATGCAACATCGCAACCCATTCTAGGCACCCCCTCGCCCAAATGGCCCCTTGGTCCTTCACGCGCGTGAGAGGGCGGTAAGGCACGTTCCTCATTATCTTAACATGATCACAGACCCTCACTTGAGTACGAGAGGCCCTTACAAGGGACAAATTTATCTCCAGCTCTCCGTAGAGGAATGTCCTAATTTCTTACTTAGCTTGAATATAAATTAAAGTTACGCTTCTTGTAACTTCTCAGCTATAAACTTAAAATATTCAAATAATTATTTCTTTTAATTAGTCGTAAAGCTACCATCAAAACATTAGATTGACAACGCCTCAGTAACAATAGCTATATCATACTGTACTTTAATATAAGAGGTAAATTTAATAATTAACAAATCACTTATATGTATGTAATAAACGATTAGTTATTTGGTTTACAAGTTAAAACAAATACATAAGGGAAACGCACGAGTATATATGACAGTAAATTATATGTTATAATTACTTTTGCAGTGACTATTCTCGTAAATGAAACTCCAATCTTTAACAGTAACACGTCGTGACAATAAATATAAGGTATCACAAGGCCTCTTCTTTATATCTTATAGACTATCTAAGACATATCCACTTTCTTTATAAATAACTTTACACAATTTTCTTTTACTACTTGTTACTAATGTTATACTTTGTGAAACTTTATGTGATTGAAAAGTGTAGAACTAAATAATGTCTTTGTTATTTAATTTGTATTATTAACAACCATGCTAACTTTAAATAATTGTAACTAGTGATCGCTTAGTGGTTGACATTGAACAAAAATGTCGGTTGGTCTGGAACCAATTTCTTTACAATATTTTTTCAACAGAACATCCGTTATTCCTGATTTGCTAGCATTTTTTATTACGATAGCTGTCTAAATCAATTACAAGTAGGTTAAATAGGTTAAACCAATTAGCCTTCTGCCAAAAGATTAACAATGAAACTCTGAAAGCCTGTAGGGTGTAGCTCTGGGGGCCGATATGAAATATAATGAGCTTCTGTTCAGAACAATCTATCTTTGTGACGGTATGCGCGGATTTCTTTTACGATGCACACAAGCTGAGAAAAAATAAGGAAAGAATTAAGCTTTCCTATTAATATATTGTAATAACACGTGATTGTATTTATGGGACAAATTAATGTCATGTCAATAAAAGTGGTATCGGCTGACCACAATACCGATCAGATCATTACAATGAGCCATACCACCGTCATTAGGGTTACTCGTGGGTAATTATCAGATCATTACAATGAGCCATACCACCGTCATTAGGGTTACTCGTGGGTAATTATCAGATCATTACAATGAGCAATACCACCGTCATTAGGGCTACTCGTGGGTAATTATCAGATCATTACAATGAGCCATACCACCGTCATTAGGGTTACTCGTGGGTAATTATCAGATCATTACAATGAGCCATACCACCGTCATTAGGGTTACTCGTGGGTAATTATCAGATCATTACAATGAGCCATACCACCGTCATTAGGGTTACTCGTGGGTAATTATCAGATCATTACAATGAGCCATACCACCGTCATTAGGGTTACTCGTGGGTAATTATCAGATCATTACAATGAGCCATACCACCGTCATTAGGGTTACTCGTGGGTAATTATCAGATCATTACAATGAGCCATACCACCGTCATTAGGGTTACTCGTGGGTAATTATCAGATCATTACAATGAGCAATACCACCGTCATTAGGGCTACTCGTGGGTAATTATCAGATCATTACAATGAGCCATACCACCGTCATTAGGGTTACTCGTGGGTAATTATCAGATCATTACAATGAGCCATACCACCGTCATTAGGGTTACTCGTGGGTAATTATCAGATCATTACAATGAGCCATACCACCGTCATTAGGGTTACTCGTGGGTAATTATCAGATCATTACAATGAGCCATACCACCGTCATTAGGGTTACTCGTGGGTAATTATCAGATCATTACAATGAGCCATACCACCGTCATTAGGGTTACTCGTGGGTAATTAGCTAAAGCTAAGTGGCTTGTAGTTATACATCGACCTGTACACTATCTCTGTGTACAGGTTACTCATGTTATAGACAATATCATGCGAGGTGCATGGGTGATAGGATAGGACAGCGGTTCCCAAACTGTGCGCCGCGGCGCCCCGGTGCGCCGCGAGCTAGTGCCAGGTGCGCCGCCGCCTTTAACCAAAAAGGCCTACTACAAAACTTTGCGATGGCCGTCGATTTTTCCCGCGCAAACCCATTTGTCCATTGCCGGCCCGGTAATCTCCGTCACAAACGGTGCTAAATACAGCAGTTGCAATGGAGAGTTCGTCGGACGATGAGTTGTTTGTGATAGCCATGGCGTGTGGCCATGAAGAGGAAAGATTAAAGAGAAGGAAGCATAAGTTCTGGATTCATGAAATATTCAAGAGAAGAAAAGAATATGGCGAATTTCACAATTTGTTTGAAGATTTGAAGAAAGACGACTTGAAATTATTTTTGTACTTTCTTATGTCACAGAAGAAGTTTTATGAGTTGCTTCAGCTACTGGAGTTCCCCGAGAAACACAGTAAATTTCATAAAGATTTCATCCATACTCATTGTACGCTGCTGTTACGCCACTGTCGATGTAACCACAATGAAGGTTTAATTCAATTCAATTGCCGTGCCGGACGGGTATAGTGGGTTACCGCCCTTTAAATCAATGCAAAGCAATGTTGCCGGGACTCGCCGGTGCCGGACGGTAACGGAGGCCGCCGGGCTAGAGTGGGTTTCCTGCTTTAACTAACTGACCAATCTGTGAGAAATGTCCTGAAATGTCCTGATCCTGAATTCTGTATTATAGTGACAATCTTATTTAAAGTGCTATGTAAGAATATATTGACCATTAACTGTTTAAAAGGTAAATTTAAAATGTAATTGTAATGTAATACAATGCAAAATGGGTCAATTATTTTAAGTGCGCCGCCAAGTCATGTTTGTACTGAAAGGGAGCCATGGGTTAAAAAAGTTTGGGAACCACTGGGATAGGAACTGTAGTGTGGAAGTTCACAGCAGTAGTTTCAAACAAAAAGGTATCATTAAACGTTTGTAGGTGGTTAAATCATTATTCTTTCTTAATTAACCTTCTAAGTTACTGGAGAAATGGATGAATATTTTTTATGTTGTAAAATCAGTCGCACCTATTTGCCAAATTTGTTTTTTTTTTTCAATTAACTTTATGGTTTTTAATGAAACTAGGGGACCCGTGCGCAAATTGCGCATTTTGTAATACATTTATGTTTGTGAGAAACTCACCTGCAGTACTATAAAACTATAGCCTATGACTTTTCAAACAATTTTTTTTATTATTTAGAGACTTGCAATCTATTTTATTTATGATCTGACTTGAAAATTCAAGTCAAAATCAACTTTTAAAAATCTTAAAATGAAAGTTGATCAACATTAAAGAGGCCTCAAGAAATAAATTAAAGGCCAGGGAGGCGAAGCCCGAAAGGCTTTTTAATTACCATTAAAAATCGGCTAAGTAGGTCGAGTGAAAAAAGGGATGTAACAGACGAAGCCTTATAGAATTAAGTATATTAATAATTAAGTTTCAAACTCCTATATTCATTTTTTCACGTGGCTTTATTAGAGAATCTAATATTGTTTATATTAAAATATAAGAACCCAATGATTTTAGGTATAAGCTGCCACTGCTACTACACATATTTTAAGAGTACACACGTATTTCATACAAATAGACTTAAAGAAATTAATATAACACTAAATGTTTATTGTTCATAAAATAATTTTTGAACGACAGTCAATATGTTTCATTACTTTCTTTAATTTTGTTCTCCTATTATTAATAACTGATAGAGTCGTCATGGTTAAAATATGTTTGCAACGGCATTACATACCTGGTCTCACTCAAGTTGCTATTTGTATCACAACGCAATCTACGTATGACAGTTGGTAACACTGGGATATGCAGATATGCCATCTGGTGGCGAACGATGTAACATATGGTTCATTTTATTAATGGCCTTTATAACAGCTGACGTGCACATCCGTTGATTTACATTTGTCATTCTCTGATTTTGCACTTTAATTTTAAAGTACTAAGTGCCTCCTAAATTTGGTGTCCGTTTATTTAACAAAACCACAGTTGAAGACCTATAGGCTAACTTAAAACTAATTTTAATTGCATTTTGATTTTAACATCATTGTTTGAATATGGGTAAAAATGTATTATAAGTGATAAATTTGAAATATAGCTCTTTTTTTTTTGTAATGTTTGGTGGAAGGGAAACTATTATATTGGTGGAGGGGTTTTTACACGCATGCTTATAAAATATTGACTGGTTTTTACCGTAGTGAATCAGCTGTTAGTTTCACATCGCAACTGGTGTATCAAAACACAAATAGCTTCGTAATATTCTTTGAGACACTTGCTTTCAAATAAGTTGATAGAAGTCTGTCATTTTTGAACAATAAATATGTTTAGTTTCAAATTAATACAGGTTTGCAGCATACATAAGGTTCTGAAAGAAATTATAAGTTACTAAACCCGATATTTACAGGGACCCGTTATTAATGAAACGTTTGTCATTATTTAAAACTTTCTGTTTATAGTTTAAATGCACGACATCCGCTTCCGCCTTCCTCCGATTCTTGTTTAAGATCGCTTTTTATCATAGCACTTTGTGGAAAATCTAAATATTAAAATAAATTGGGTAAAAAACACCTTTGGACAGTTCGTTTGAGACTTCTACTGAGCCAATTTACCGAAACAAACCTTTTCGGTCCTATATCAGCAGTTTTTATTTTTATTTAAAAATATTTACGTTAAATTGGTCGAAAATGAAAAATAAACTTTTTATGGAGATTTAACATGGGGAAAAGTCAACTTTTTCAATCTTTTGGGCAGTTTA
The DNA here is from genome assembly GCA_030545055.2 of Neoaliturus tenellus. Taxonomy (NCBI): domain Eukaryota; kingdom Metazoa; phylum Arthropoda; class Insecta; order Hemiptera; family Cicadellidae; genus Neoaliturus; species Neoaliturus tenellus. Next base: position 104,983,993 of record CM061536.1, on the reverse strand, counting down.
TCTGAGACTCCCACTAAGCCGATTTACATGCAGTTTGTACCAAATAAAAGCTAAACCTTTGTATCTTAGCAGGTTTTATTTACTTTAACGTTACCATACCTTCTCAAATTACAAAAATTAACATTTCAAAAACTTTGCAATTAATTGATCTATTTGCAGCGTTTCAATCAGCTGATTGTAAACACACAAAGTTTTTGTCTAAATAAAGAAGAAAAGCAAACGATCAAGAAGGATTTCGTTTGTTATGGCCAGTACCTGAAACGTACAATGTATTATTATTTTAATGGAAAGAAAATTACATTATTAGAGGTATACTATTCAAACTACTCAATTTTATTTCTGGTGGACTAAAAAATAAATAAGTTTTGATTGTTAAATGGTTTAAAATTACTTAATTATGTAAAGAAGCTGAATAATTGTAAGGAAATGATAATGTAAAAAGTACATTTTACCCATGTTTCACACCATCTGTCTATCGCTCTACTCATAATGTACAATAGTCGAGTATTGACAGGCAACTACTCGCATTACTTAAAGCATACAAACTACAGGACATCACACGAAGTAATTTAAGAAGACCCTGTGTTTGTGTTACTTCCTCTAAAGACAAGTCGATGTTCTGAACTCCTTCTCGTTCAGCCGGGCCAAGACAGCCCCTGCAGCTAAACTGTAATTCAATCTGCTAAGACGCAGCACGGCAGCAGAGGCGATCAACTAATTGTTAAGGAGATTAAGGCCTCTCCCAGGCTTTAACTGTAACTCCAAGGGTTCTACTTCACCAGGGATATAAAGTACATTTGGATTATCAAGTGTGATTTTCATCGTTTATGTGTAATATTTTTCAAAGAAACGTTAGAATTTGTTCAAATTCAAAGTTCCGCTTAAATTTTATTTGCCTATTCATTTATTTATAGAAACCTAATATGTTATGATTTCACTTGTGATATAGTAATTTATTCAACGATCTTATTACGAAGGCTCTCAAGCCACTCGTGAGATGTAAGATAGGACACGAACGTTGCGAGTGTAAAAAGCTTACGGTGGCTTAAAAGCTGAATACAATAGTAATTAATAAACATGTCGAAAACTCATATTATGGATCCAAAAAGTGGTCACACAGATGTCACTTTACTTGGATAAATTATCTTTCTCGCTCACATAAGATATTTTGAGTGAGGTTGACAAATAAAGCAACTACAACATAAATCACCTTATGTTAGGATCGGGTAATCTATATATTAATGGGCAAGCATGTTTCCTTTGCTCCTTTTTTCTCAGTTCGTGAATATCGTATGAGAAATCCACACATACTGTTAAAAGGTATTGTCTTGTAGATTAATAGAAATACATTTAAATTCTCATCAGCCACCAGGGCTATTCACTACAGGCTTTCAAAAGTATCAATGTTAATCTTAAGGAAGAAGGGTGATTTATTGAATCATTAGGCAGTTGTTGTAATAAGTGCTAGCAAAACAGAAAAAACATATGTCTCAGAGGTTATAGTAGTTTTCATTACTAGTTTCGAAAGTGAGTTAATGCGAGGAAAGTGCATTTACGCGCAAGGCGAAGCCGAGCGTGAAAAAGGCTATCGAGCCCCGCGATGGCACTTTTGAGACGAGTATTGAACATTATTTTTCTTTACGATATCGAAAAACTTGTAAATAACATGAATATTTTTGTTTATTTAACTTAGTATCAAGAAAAAATACCGTACTCATAACGCTGAGTTACCGTGCTTATTTAGAGGTACATATGCAAGGAAACTCAGCGTTATGCAAAAGCTGATCGGCCTAATGCGTAATGCAATAGCTGATCGATCTGCATCGTAAAATCCCATAATGGCTACTTTCCGTGCACCAAAAATGCACAGAAAGTTAACTTTATTCAATTTTGCCTTTCAATAGCGGGAATAACCTATTTTCTTAGCTCATTTTACTTTTTGAAAATGTACTTTCATGTGTAGAGTAATAAAAAGTATTTTAAACTAATTGGGTTCAGATCAAATGAAATTGTGGTTGAATTTCGGCCATTAGGTGATCTATAGTGTCTATTGAAATACTATTTAGGTAAAATACCGAGCTCTCATTGGTCTAGAACCTGAAGTTTAATGTGAAACCGAACGTTTAAGACCTCATTACACAACGGGTTTTAATTTGATTTAATCATGTACCTCTTTACTGACTTTATTGGTGATTCTTTAAACAGTCGTAGATGATACAGTATAGATTAATTAACAAACGAAAGATGTCGAAAAATTCCAAAAACCCATTTTAGACCCTTTTGAAACCTCATAAAACCCCGTCCTCATTAACGATAACGCTGGTTCGCGAACTCATGAAAATATACCTGGTCCTACACCTTCGTACCAAATTTCATCAGAATCTTTCATCAGAATTTCATCCCTGTCAAAAGTTATCAGTATCACGGAAATTTTATTTTTTGCTTCTGGGGACCTCAAAATGGAAAAGTAACATCTCCCAGGCTTAGGTCTTACCATGGCTACTACCGTAAAACTAGCCAGAGTAAAATAAAATAAATCAATGTAAATCAAAGGATATGCACGTCAGCTGTTGTAAAAGCCATTAATAAAGAGGACTATCTATTACGGCGATCTCCACCAAATGACATTTCTGCACATCCCAGTGTTAACTGTCGTACCTAGATTGCATAGTTGAGTGCAACATGAGTGAAAAGCAGGAATTTGGATCATACCTTATGACACGGTTGGTGATTTATAAGTAAATATCTAATATACAATGATATTAACATTTGTTAAATTCGATAAGTAACCAGTAATACAAGTTTTATCAGTAAATTTAAAATGATTCATAACGCATGATTATAATTATAATTGTTTCATTTTTAGCACATACTGTGTTACAATATTTTATTTAACGGTACTTATTTTTGAAATCTTATATTTGTCCTAAAATAAAAAATTCCATCTAACTTATTAGGACAATCTTAGGAAACTAGCATTTATTAAACTCTAACTTTTACCAATAAAGTAATAAAAAGGTAAATAATATATTTCTGTCCTTACGCCACAAAGCATTAATTACCTGTCCGACATCAACCCTAATGATGGTCATTATAATGACGGTGTCATTGTAATGACCTGATCTGTGTTGTGGCGGGCCAATACCGGTATTAATGACACGTGATTAATTCCTTCATGAATACAATCACGTGTTATTATGTGTATACATTATTATATACGGTAATTACCGGAAAATTTCAGTTCTAATTCAGACTGGGGGAGTTGCATGAAAAATTTGTCATTTAAAAAACACGACTAGGAGTAAATTAAATTAATTCACAACAGTAATGCATGATAGTTAAATTACAATGTGAAGGGAACAGCTCTTCGACTGTCTTCAAGAAGTATACTTCTTGCAAGAGTTTTAAATCAAATATTACATTGAAAAATGATTGCTAAGAAAATCTAGATTTGTAACTAAACAGTAAATTAACTAAACAGTACCTCCAGTAAAGTAAAGTAATTTTTTCCGATAAACCTCATCGGAGACAAAGGACTAGTCTCATTCTATCATCAGGTAGAATTATTTACCGGTATTATTGACAGTATTATTCTTAAGCATAACTATGAAGTACTGAGAGTTAAAATAGCACATGGAAACTTTTTAGTTTACTTCTTAAAAGAATTATGTAACAGGATTGTTTCTAGTATATCGATTTTTAATTTATATAAATAATTTATCTAAAGTCAACATTTCTGGTAAACTTTATTTATTTGCAGAAAAAGACATGTCAGAAATTAAATTGTGGTTTGACCAAAATTTATTAACACTTAATGTTTCAAAAACTAAATTCATGCCTATAACCCTAAGAGACAGAACGGATACTCCGGTTACAAGTTTTAAATTACATGTTTGTGGGGACTGGGACTCTGATACTTGTCAATGTGACTCCCTGGACCGTGTGAACTCTTACAAATATCTTGGAATCATAATGGACCACAGAATGTCATGGGTAGAACATGTAAAATACGTCAATAATAGACTTAGAAAATTAATCTACGTTTTTCGCCAAATTAGTAATATTCTGACACTTAAAGAGATAAAAACAATTTATTTTGCATATGCTCAGTCCATTTTAGAAGGGGGTATATTGGCATGGGGAGGAGGGTATAAGACCACAATCAGTCCGCTACCGGAAGGTGTCGGAGGTACGCGACCGATGCATTGTTTGACGAAGTTCAAGTTTTGGATGTCAGACAGATTTATGTTAGGACCCTTGCGTGCTTTATTTATAAACACCAAGGTAATATTTTTCAGACAGTATCTCACAATTACCAAACTAGGACTACAAAATCTGTCGGAATTAAATTTCCAAAACTTAACAAAACACTTTCAAAGACGAACTCGTACTATATTGCACATATATTATTCCGAAATATACCAAGTCATTTAAAAATTTCAGAACTGTCATATGCAGTTTATAAGAACAAAATTAAACTTTGGCTTCACGAGATTGGAAGGGAAAACACGGAGAGTCTGATTACGTTGATATACTGTCAATAGCCATGATTGCATTGTGTGCGGAAGTATTTTGTGTGCGTGTGTGTGTGCGAGAGAGATAGAGCGCGTGCATTGAATGGATGCGTCTGACCGTCTGTCTGGGGGGAGGGGGGCAAGTCACTCCGTCTATCATAAATTTATCTCTAGTTTAGTAATTCCTTAGATTTCCTATGATTCTTCTCATAACTGCAATAGATAAACTCTTTCAAATTCCTTCTTTTTATTTCCATTATTTTCTAAATTGGTTTAACAGTTAAATTAAAATTTATTTTTTATTATTATAATTATTAGACTTACGACTCTATCCCACGCACAGGCGTAAGCCTATGTGGGATAAAATTTCATTATGTTGATGGTCAGGTAGGTTAATTTTTTTATGTTAAGCTGACCAGTGGAATATTGTGAATATGTATATTTATATTGAAATAAAACTGTTTTTGATTGATTGATGAAAAAAGTTTTTAATATGCTATTTAATCAAACAATTCCCATGTTTCTAAGTTACTTGGTTATTTATTTATTGTATCTTAAAATTGTCAAATAATTTACAACCTTCCTTTAATCAGATCAAATTGAGTTAATGACACGAGAAAATTCGTCCTAATCAAAGATGTATGAATACTAATGAATGACTGAATGTAATAAAATGAATGAAATACTAACGATTTAACTGAAATTATGTGATTATAAATGTTTTCCTATACTGTGAATGTTATTCACGAGTTCACTTTTACTCAACTAGAAGATATTGGCCAGCTATTTTATAAAAAGTGTTGCTGTCTAGGAGTCAGGGACTATACATCCGTTAGTGATTGAACTTTTCTCATGGATGTTACTGGATTGATTATGGCGCATTCTGAAACAATCATAATGAATTGAAGTAACTAATCTTAATATTATCTGAACGAAAGATCACCAAAGGTCTGTTGAGAACGTGCAGAACAAAACAGACAAAGATCATTTGTCTTCTTTGAAACTGTGAGATAAAAAATACTTCAATATAATCGTTTTTGGGGAAAATAAATTTCAAGCTCCTACTTGTATTTTGATGAGTTTACACCGATCAATCTGAGAGTAAAATTTCTGGTTTGAGAATTGACAGACGCCATGCACTTGGCTTGGCAGCATAATCCATCAGTGTTATCTGGAAGGTTGTCCGTCAAACTGTTCAATAAGTTTTGTATGTAACCGCCGATGTCTTCAAGTATTGAACGACAGGTTAACATTTTATAACTATTTTCAAATACGCTTTTTTATCAAGAATAAGTTTTCAGGAATAATTTTAAATAAACCTATGCTTAATTTGATATAATATAATGTTAAGATAATATTTCTTGATAATAGAGTAATTGTTTTTTTAGTTAGCAAACAGTTTGATTTTCATTACAGCATGTGAACTTAGAAAATTGATTAGAATTTCATATAGCGTTGTTTATGTAGTTGTAAAATTCGCTATTAGTATCGAGCAAAGTTATTTAAGTATTTTATAGTTGTTTATATGCAAAGTTTGTATTTTGAAGGTATCTAAGCCACGACAGAGATGTAAGTTATGACATGAGCAAAGCGAGTGGCTTAAAGGCTGAATACAATAGTTGCATTCACTACTTTATCTAGGACCAATTTACATTTGGCAAATCTCTTCAACAAACATGTCCAAAATTTATAGGTTATAATCGTTCACCCATCCATAAGGTAGCCACACCAACGCTGCTTGACCTAATCTCCGTTCTCACAAACTTTGACTAAGGCTCACAAAGAAAATCCTATAGTATAATACGAGCAATGTCCGAAATCTAGCTGGTAGATTTTGTTTGAACTTTGCAATTAAGAGTGTTTTGGCCCGAAAATAAGTTTAGAAACCGCCTCAATCCCAGGAAAATTCGAATTTAGTTGAAATTTAAGTTTAAAATTTGTAATTTGTTTACATTGGTCTTAAGGGGTAGCTATTTTGGTAACGAAATACAACGAAAGGTATACAAAAATAAAGGAACATTAGTGTGCAAGTAGTCTTTTTGAAACAGCTGTTAACTGTGAGGAGGTATAGTTGGTTATTGGTGGAAATTTAATAGCTTTATTACTATGACACTATATCAATAGTAAATTAAATCGTTAACTGGTACTAAATCATAAATCGTAATGCAAAAATCAGCCGATGTGCGAATTGCGTTATTTCTATTAAAATACGCCTTTTTTAATGTCGAGCTTTCATTGGTCTGTATTTTATTTATTTTAACTGTATTTTAATGTGAAACCAATGCGTTTTACCTCATTAATCAACAAGTTTGAATTTGGCTGGTAATGTACCTCTTTACGATGATACTTGTAATATCGTTATTTGGTACTTTACTTAAAAAGTTGTAGATGGAGTTCTAAACCATTAACTCGATGGTTAATGGCACCGTTTTGTTTTTGAAATGATGGAAATTACGTTATAAAGTACAGAGAAATAGATCGATCTTAAAGATTTTTACAGATTTCGCCTACAGTACTGAGATGGTTCCCCAAAATAATGTTAGTGATGTAGAGTAAACTAACAAGCATTACAAGATGAAAATCGTTAATCGTAGCCGTAAAATAAGCTCTTCTCTCTTTCCCCGAGTGAAACTCCTACTGGCAACACATGAGCTTTTCCATATCATCATTTTCTTTTTGACAGATGATCCGCCTCTCAATTTCTAGTTCTTTATAAACTTGATCAAAGGCTGCCGGCTGCCGACTCCAGTCTCAAAGAATATTCTACATCAGGGGTTCAAAGGAAGTTGGGCTACGGAGGCAATTTAATATCAGAAATGTAATTCGATGCTTCATGTAAGTAATATGAGTATGTTATCATTTTCATATTCACCCCTTGCAGCTCTTCTCGGCGAGACCTGGAAATTACTACAATTTATTCGCAGAAAAAATGATATATTGTTCACTTTACTGTCTGACATATTGTAACAATATTTCATCGTCATTTCTTACCTTATTTGGCCTTCCCAAACGATATTATAAATGTACTTAATTATTAATAATTTGATATTTTGAAGGGTTAATTTTCTTTGTATACAAACAATATAGTGAATTGGGTGGTAAAAAGGTTTCGCCAGATAATCGAATTCCTAATATATGTGAAGATACAAAATTAATAAAAAATATATATATTTAACATTATATTAAATGTTTAAACGCCTTTTCTAACTCTTCACTCTTCATTCCTACTATTACTGTTAGGGATGGTTCATGACACAAAGAGAACAGTATCTCGTCATTACGATAGTTAACACTACACTGCTACTACTATAAGTAACGTAACATTTATTGATTTAATTCTATCATTACCTGAGGACCTGACATTTTTAGCATTTGAGATTGTGATTATTTTGTTTAGGGATGTTTATAATTTGAATAGTCCTATTGCAAGTTTTCGAGATGAATATTTAAAATAACGTACATACATGTCGTGATTCATGCGAATGTTCATGCTTGCGTAAAAAGCCTTTTGATTCAAGAGAGAGCCGTCCGGTGGAGTTTTGGGTGTAATACCCTCCAATAATCCTTCAGCTGCATAATCCTCACTTTCGGACGCAAAACTTAGCGCCGCTGGGCTCATTTGACGCCCCAACGGTCGAGAAAATTAAACAGTGCCAGATGGACTAAAGTAGGCCTACTTAGCTTGTAAACGATTTTTCTTGTCTTGATCTATAAATTAGTAAAAACATACAAATGTGATTATCAACTGTTATTTTTATTTAAAATTTTGGACTTTCAAACGTTTTTAGTTAGAAGAGTTCAAGTGTTGCTCGACATCGAGCAGTTTATTTTGATACAATACAAAAGTTACATTTAGTTCTAAATCAATAAAATCCTACCAATCCAATATTGTGAAAATCAGTGTTAACAAAAAACTACAACTGTACGTTAACAGATGTTTAAAATGCTCAAACCAATCTCAATGTTATTATATTCTAATGGGGAAATTTGAAAATAAATTTGTAAATAGCGTCCTTATTTTAAGTCAGATTCTCATAAACTTTTGGTGGAAACAACTACAGACCAAAACCTATTCAACGGCACCAAAAACTAGAAAATCGGTTGAGAATTGTAGGAGGAGTTCTCAACACACAAAGAAACCCCTTAGCGTATAAAATAATTACTAGAGATCGCCTCCTGATCAAAATTCGATAAAAATTTCAGAAGTTTAAAAACATTTCATACAAACTGAAACATCTGTTCTTTCTGTTTTTTCTAGCAGTTGTTTTTACAACAGCTGTCTAATGATTCAATTAATTCTTCTTCCTCCATAAGATTAAAATTGGAATTTTGAAAGCCTGAGGGGCATAGCCCTGGACTTCGATGTGAATTAGAATGTGATTCTGCTCATCTACCTTTTGTAACGGAATGCGCGGACTTCTCCTACGATGCACACAAGCTGAGAAAAAAGGAGGAAATTAAACATGCTTGCGTATTAATATGTAGATAGAATTTAACTGGGAAACTGTGATATAAGTGTTCTTTATAAATAAATGTTTTACAAACTAGTGTTATACTTTCGGCGTTTGCGTTGTTGTTATGAGAGTGAAATACGGTGTTGTGTCTTGTACGGTCAACTATCAATAATCTCAAACTGAAGTTCTCCTTACACAGAGACCAATAGGTCATTGTTTTCTATGAGGATCGATTAATGGCTTAAAGCTACTTACATCATACCTCACCACAAAAATACGTAGTGACAACTAAAAATATAAAGACAAATTGATACTTTTTAATTAGAGTAATTTTAAAACCAAACAGAAAGTTTAAATTATTCAAAGTTACATTAATTTTTACAATTTATGATTTTAACTATTATACAATATACAGGGTGTCCAGCTTCTACCTTTACAAACTTTTCCAGGTTATTGCCCACGTAAAAATAAGCAAAAAGTTCCCTGTAAACATATGTCCTAAAATGCTTCATTATTCCGCAAGCCGCCATTTTGTTTTTACACTAAATAATTTTTATTTCTGTAACAGATCATTGTATTAACTTAATATTTGGCATGAACCTTCACCATAATAATACCCGTTTTCAGTAAAATTATTATTTTTTCCAATATGTATTTTTAAAATGGCAGTCATTTTAAAATTTTAAACTCAAATATCTCAAAAACAATAAATTTTATAAAAATGTTACAAGACACAAAAAAGTTGACAAATTAAATTATATAAACAGTGACACCAAGTTTGTAAGGATCCAACAACAAATGACAGGGTTATTGTGGTTTTCCTGCAGTAAAACACTGATTTTGCACTATGATTAATGCCAATTTACGTTATTTTAAGAGAAAAATCTCAATAGCTCCGTTATTTGTTGTAGGATCCTTACAAACTTGGTATCACTGTTTAGATAATTAAATTTGTCAACTTTTTAGTCTCTTGTAAAATTTTTATAAAATTTACCGTTTTTCAGATATTTTAGTTTAAAATTTTAAAATGGCCGCCATTTTGAAAATACACATTGGGAAAAAATATTTTTTTTTTACTGAAAATGGGTACTGTTATAGTGAAGATTCATTCCAAATATTAAGTTAATACAATTATTCGTTACGGAAATAAAAACGATTTAGTGTAAAAAACAAAATGGCGGCCAGCGGATTAACGAAGCATTTTAGGACCTATGTTTACAGGAACTTTTTTGCTTATTTTGACGTGGGCAATAAACTGGATAAGTTTGTAAAGGTTGAAGCTGGACACCCTGTATATCAATACACGGTGTAAACGCTAAGGTTCTCGGTAACTACTCTATGATTTATGTGTCAAATTAAACGCCTTTAATCCTATACGTTATACGCTCACAAATGTCTAATGTCTAATGCTGAAGCCTATACTGAAGTTACTGAAGCCTAATATTAAATTATTCGATATATTTTTAATAGGTCGCTAAAGCTAAAGCAGAAAACGGTCATTTAGCTAGTATGAAATTCCTTAACTTAAAAATCTCATAAATTGTTGAAAATAACAATAAAATAAAACATTAAAATGTTTTAGGTTTATTATTATATTTTAAGTTAATATCATACATTCCAGTCGCACACTTGATGGAGACGTTTTGCCCCGAAAATTTGGAATTTCGGAGGGCAATGCCCAATAATCCCTATGTCCTGGCCGGCGTATTAGGGATTTAACCCTTCACTGCACCGAATAATAATGTGCTGATCCGCACCAAACTCGAAACACTTGCGCTTATACTTATATGGGGAACTACTCTGTTATGAGAGATTTAATTGGTTTCGATGTTCAATATAGATCGGGGATGATCGACATGTCAATAAAATAAAATGATGTCCAAATTTACTCTGGTTGAGTTGGGGGATGACTTTCTACTGTAAACAGAATGAGGTAAATTTATAAATTGATAATTTCAATTTTATATTACTTCAGAATCTCTCATATTACTTTATTTTTCATAGATATGTTTCGGAATTTATTAAAAAAAATTATTTCTGAAGCAATTTCAACATGGAAGCTGTCAAAGGTTATATCGGTGGTTTATTACCGGTGGTTATATCGGTGGTGTGATTGCGAATTACCTCTCGACGGCACTTAGGCATCAAGTATTGACAATCTTTGCCCAAGTTCTGCGAAGTTTTCTCGTTCGATTTGATTTATTCATAATCGATTAGTTTAAATAGGTATAAAAACCCCAAAAAGTGGTATGTTTTCAATTTAAACCGAAATTAACAAAATACCTGGTTAAGTTACAAAGATAGCAGCCACAGCTTTCCCCCCCCTCCCCCCCTTAAAGCAGTATTGCTATGTTTCAAACTTTTTTGTTTCACACAGTCACAATCAACTGATTGTTTAATAGCCTAGTATTTTCAAACTTAGGCCTATCCTTCAAACTAATTCGATTTTTACCTATAATATTGAAGACCTGGACCAATACATAGTTCTAGAATCTTCAACTCGAGTAGGACCCAGTGACGTAGACTCTGCAACAGGGTTGGCAAGGTTGATGGTTGGGTTGGTGGGGGGGGGGGGGGGGGGTCTCAGGTAACCAGGTTAAAACCTAAGCCTATTATAGGTTACACAAGGTGTCACAACCCTCCTACCCTGAACGTGAGTACATGCAACAACTTTTAGTCTTATCAACTTTTATGATTCTGTAAAAATCAGCCTGTTTTTTATTCGCTCAATAGTACCAAATAGTTTTTTATCTTCCTAGGACTATGAATCAGCTGGAATATTTTATAGGTCATAGGACTGTAAAATCAGCTATTTGCTAAGCATATTATTATACATTTATTAATTTTGGGAGGCAGAATTTTGAAATTCAAACGTTATCCTAAAGAACATCTCTTCAAAAAAAAGAAATGTAAACACCGCATATTACTTACTTTGTAAATATAACCTTAAAAATGCATCTTAATATTTAATATTTTTAACGGTTAAAAGTCTAATTCCGCATTATGATAAAATATTTTTCATCATACCATTGCGATAAACGTTGTTTTCGGAACTGTCAGCTGTGATCAAAACTAGTTGATTCCCGGTGGGTTGGATAAACGTGTTGGTAAACAAAGTTTTCGGGACTAGACCTCGAAACAGTGGTTTTCGGGACTAGGCCGGAAAAAAACTTCCAATGTTTGACACCACTAGCGCTGCTATTCTGCTTACAGTAACTTAAACCTCGTTGACTCCAATATATAAATGTCAAACAGCTGATTGTTTAGTTGTAAATAGTTCAAATACAAGATAAACAAATAACAATGTAAAAGGAGCGTATATATGTTAAAATTTATTAGTTTTATCCAAACTGTAAATTTATTAAAGGTGGTATGATGAAAAGTACTGTTCGTAACTCGTCCGAAAGTGGTATATCGGTGCTCGATCGAATTCAAGTACTCGGCTTCGCCTCGTACTTGAAACTCGATCTTGCACCGATAACGACCACTTTCCGATGATAAATATACTATTTTATCATTCTGCACAAAATCAGCCTGTTTTTTGTTCTCTCAATAGTACCAAAACCGATTCTTTTCTGTCCTAGGACTGAAAAATCATCTGGAGAATTTTTTAGGTCCTAGTACTGAAAAGTCAGCTGTTTGCCAAGTATATTACTATTGATTTATTTATGTTGATGAGCAGAATTTTTAAATTCAAACGTTATGAAAAGCATTGTTTGTAAATAACAGAAATGTAAACATTACATATTACTTACTTTGTAAATATAACCTCGAAAATACAACTTTATAGTTAATATTTTTAACGATCAAAAGTCTAATTTTCGCATTATGATAAAAAACGTTGTTCATCACTCGGAGCAAAAGTGTCTTTTTGATGCTTAATCGTTTTTAAAAACTCGATTGCGAACCATAAAGACCCACTTTTGCTCCTAGTGATAAAATTTACTATTAAGTCACTGGAACCGAAATAATAATAAATTACGGTACAATTTTAGTTCGGTTACATATTGGTTGAATAAACATCTTTTAAGTCCAAACTACACCGAAGCTTTCTTAGCGTGCTGTTAAGGTAATACTAAACACTGGACTACCCCTGCAAACTAACACTAACACCCTACAAGTTGTGTTATTACCGTTTTTACCTCTCAAATTAACCCCCGAATGATTTTGTTTCAGGAACGCGGCATGCGGCTCAAAGTCGAGAGTCAAATTATCCTGCCCGCTAACAGACTGCATAACATGTGAGTATCTGTTCGATTCAAATTTCCTTAGTTTTATTTTTCGTCTCATTGGTTTAACACAAAACTGCTTTTGGAGTGTGTAAGTTTGAAATTCTAATGATACAATGTTTAAACTGCCTTCATACGAGATTTACCAATCATTTGCTATAAGTATTTTACTAACACTGGTCACACAATCGAAAACTTAATGTAAAAAGCGTGATTGAATAAAATACACATTCAAAATTTTTGTATATATACAGGGTGAGTTTTAAGTCACTTCCCCACTATTTATTTTCCATACGGTATAGATTAGAAGGTTTAAACACCACACAGGAATAAAAACCTTCTAACTTATACAGTATGGAAAATAAATAGTGGGGAAGGGACTCTAAACTCAACCTTTAAATATTATAACAACAATCTGCTGACCAAACAGAATATTTTAACATGATGCATAGCTGAAAATTCTAAAGGACCTAAAAGGTCAATAATTCTGTTATAGATTATCAATAATCGTGTATTTTAGGATGTTTAAGATGACCACTCTAAACATACGAATGCTTACAACAAACGCACTAGGCCTAACAAATCAATGTAACTCCTTCTAGAGCTGAATTTTAGTTCATGTTTCACTCCAGCTTTACAACGTGCATCTGCAAAGTTAGGATAGGTTTATTTGCGTTATATAGGTTTTTATTGATAAGCGATGAAAGAACTCAACATAACGATCTACAGTATTTCCTTTCTCCAACATTATTTTTTAAACAATGGTAACTAGTTTCAAATTTGGAAAAGCTGTGGTAGTAAAATAAAAAAATACATTTTTTTCATTACTTCCATCCTAAAGTTCAATTTCTTTTTTTTTATAAAATCCAACACATTTCAAATGAATGTATAACTAGGTTAAATTTCAACATCACTTACGAATAACCAAATATTAAAATGTATATATTTTATGTAATATATTGCTAAGTATTTTATAGAGCAACAATTCCATTCCCTAAATTCTGCAACTCAATATGACTGCACAATATGCCCGTAGAGTGGACAAATGGTACAACTGTTATATTCTCATTCATCATTCTTGTCAACCTCTTTTGCCCCCGTCTTCCTTTTCACGTTCGTTACACCACTTGGCTAAAAAAATACTATATTGAAACTTTTATAAATCTCTAAAACTTCTTAGTAACTTAAGTTAATTTTTCTAAAAATTTCTTAATCATTTAGTAAAGGGAGCTGAACTTGAGATGTTTTCAAAGTAAAAATATTAACTGCTATAAACACTTATCACTTGATTTTTCAATGCAGTGAGAAAACTTCCTTACAAGCTAAAAAAAATATATATTAGACCGTTTACTGTGTTCTCCGAAAAGATGTATTTGGTGAAGTTAATAAGAGTAGTTGTGTATTTTTAATATTCATGCACATTATTAATTTAATATTTATTTATTTTACTGTTTTTTTTTCTTCCGTAACGCTTAACTTTGACTTCCGTGTTATGTTTTTCCTATACGTCCCTACCAATATTTAAAATTCCTTATTTGCGGTGAAAAAATAGGCTACTCCTTCCAATAAACAATCAATAACTTTGTAAATTATTGTTGCTACATTTGATAAGAACTTTTACACTTCACGGTAGACTAGTGCATTAGTAGTGGCAAAACAGGCTACCTGGCACAGTTCAGTGAACTCTGTATGACGTCACAAGGTACCGTTACATTAAATGTCGTCATTTTTTTAATTGTGCCAGGTAGAATGTCTTGCTACTACTTAAATACTCGTACAACGAAATATAATGTTTTATACAGGAATAGAAATACGTTAAGCTGAGTTGATTGGAAGTTTTGGCTGAAACTTCGACATTAATAACCATTTTCTGCAGCAACAACTCCACTTTATGAAAGACTGCGACATTATGTGATACAATACAGCCGCAGTGGACAAATAGCACAGATGTTGTCCTCTCATTCGTCATACTGTCAACTTCTTTTCCTCCTTTCCTTCACCTTCACATCTGGTCATTTTATTTTGCAAATATTTTACTACACTAGTTTTTATTCCGTACGACTGTGAAATATGTAGTCATATGTTTCCATAGTGCATGACTATTAATTAATTGTGGCCAGAAATTATTGTTGAGATAAGCTATCGAACAAAAGTAATTTTATTTTAATTTGGTATTTATGAATGTTTTCTAATTTTAATAATTCGAGTAGACCTTTTAACCGGAATGATCAACTGCAAGCAATATTTTTAGCGGTCATTAACAGTGTAATTCAACAAAACCCTTTACCCTACATCTTGTGAAAAATTTGCTTTAAAAAATTAAGTCTACCGGTAAAGATGATAATATAAAAATGTAAAACAGTAAAAATATATATCGTTTACGTTTTTAAGTATTTTGCATGAACTAGCAAATAACAAATATCCGGAGAGGTTTTAAGATTAATTGCATTTAAATACTATTTGTTACACGTAGGCCTACGGACTATCGGGTAGCCGCTAGTCGCTTCGAATGAACGAGTTATGTGCGTAACATCTGCATAGTTATTGCATTCCCATTGGACCACAGGTTTCAATAATCTATCTCTCATTTTCACAGCGTTTGCCTTCCGCTGAAATAATTACTTTTCCGGGACCGAATAATATAGACTACGGACAAAAAGCAGAGGTAAAAGTAAATGAGTATATTGTTATTAATAAGAAACTAAATACAATCATATTTAAATTGGAATTTTATATACTTCAATTTGTCTTTTACTGTTGAGAAAAATAACTTTCATCCAATTCACCACTTTCGAATAAAAATGTATAGCAATGAAAACCATGTGTTTTATTCCTTTGTAATTTTTAAATATAATAATC
Organism: Neoaliturus tenellus; assembly: GCA_030545055.2. Classification (NCBI taxonomy): domain Eukaryota; kingdom Metazoa; phylum Arthropoda; class Insecta; order Hemiptera; family Cicadellidae; genus Neoaliturus; species Neoaliturus tenellus. The sequence continues at coordinate 104,967,937 of CM061536.1, read as the reverse complement.
TGCCCAAAAGGAAAAACTACTAAACACAAAGAAGTAACAGTATTGTATGTTCTTTCACGATGATTATAATCACCAAACAATTACTATCGAATCTATTTGATTGTGTGGTGTATACATGGAATGAAAGGAAACCAAATTAAATGTTATATATATATTACCTTCAAAGAAAAAAAATGTATTTTAATTCTCCATTTCGTATAGTTCATCTAAGGTGAATTAATGTATGAAAATCTTTAGCGCACATATATTAATGTGAGCTTTTAAGATTGATATATTTATTATTTTACTATTTTAACTGTTGTAATAAATTGCTTTTATTTGTGTCAACAAAGACATTCTTTGCACAATAATTTGAAATTTACATTCATCTAATAAAAAAATAACTTTTACACAAATGTTAAAATCTAAAAGTATAACAAATTGATATTGCTTATCTTAAACATACTCTTTTAATTATGATGCAAATGCACCTTTTAAGCTGTTATCCTTCACTAGGGTTTTCGAAATACCAATATCAGAATATCGAAATCATTTTATTTTAATATATATTACAGTAAAAATGCCACAAAATGTGTTTGTAATCGAAATCAATGTTTGGTCGTATTTCATTATAATGTTAATCAACTATCGGTTTCATTAACAGTATTTCGCATATTTTGAACAGTTTTTCACTATCAGCACAATACTGATTCAAATGCGTTGTCCCGTGTCTTGAGTAACTGCGACAAAACTTCCAAACTCAATACTTTAACCATTATCTCCACTACGGACTTAAATTGCTTTTTGCGCTTTAATGCAGACTTGTTATTGCAGACTTGTAATAAAGTAACAAAAAGTTTCTATTAATTAGTTTAAAATTGAAAATATTTTAAAACTACTATAAGCATCAAAATGGTTTCCTTTGGACTTTTTATATTTTTCAAAATTTGTAATACACTTTTACAAGTTGAATTTTTTGTTCACTGAGTTAATTTTATTACTTGAGTTTGTGTTTTTCAGACATGATAACGGTTTGGATCGAGAATGGAACCGGACTTCTAACACCGGGACCAAGATTTCAGGAAATCAACTGATTAATAGGTATGAAATCAACTATTGTATTGCATTAACATTGTCTCTAAAAAATCATTACTATAATAAAGTTGTTACGTTTTTCATTATAAATCTAATAATTTAAGTCATAACAATAATTGCCTGTATTTATTAAAACATAGGATGGATAATGGATAAAACCTGGATAAAAAAGGATAATCCTAAAAAATATCCTAAAAATTATAGTATTTATGTAATCTACGTTTTAAATTTTATTATTTATAACATACAATCTCTAATTTATACAACATTTATATACATAGTGAATCTTCTTGAGGAAATTTCACCTTTATGTTCACTGTCACTCAGATTTCCCACTAATTTCTATTGAGATTTAAAATTGGTATTGAGTGATGAATAATTTTAGAATAATCTGTGTTCTTTTTCATATAATTAGTTATAAATCTTGAAAATTAGATTTTATATTAATTCAAATATTTTTAGGTGGATTTAGTTTTTATTATTTGAACTGTGGCCTTTAATTTTGTAGATTGGTATGAAAAATAGTTATAACTTCATTATTTACTTTATTACTTACTTTATAGTGTATTATTAGCAATTATACTTACAACTGTCTTGCAACAAATTTTTATTAAAATTATTTTACTTTTATAATTCACCAAAGCTAATGTTATAAGAGAACTTAATATGTATTTTTATTTAATTGGCTCATTACATAATTCCAACAAATCTCTAAATCATTTCCTAGTTATTATTAACAGTAAATGTTGCTCTAGCACATTGAAGCTACTGAATGTTTTCCTCTCTGTTTAATGTTCAGCACAGAATGGTCGAACGACTACAATGCCACTCGGGAGCTAGATACCAACGACAACTACAAACTACAACAGACAAAGTGGAGTTTTCGCTCTCGGAGGTCCCCACTGCCCAGCCCAGCTGACGACCCAGGTTAGCCTCGCACTCCAATAGTAGTTGGGTTTTAGCGGTTCTAGGCCATGATGTCATCGATGACGTCATCGTGATGACGTAATGGCCCAGAACCGCTTAAAACCCACTACTTCCAATGTCTTCGATATATATTCATTTGTGTGATATTTTAAAAGTTATTCGCTGTATTCTTTTTTTAACGTATGTCAGTTAAATTTCTCGTTGGTCAACAGTTTCTTATGAGTTTTGATTCAAAGATAACATTCTTTTATAATCGAGAAGCACATCTACACCAGTAATTTAAAGGTAAATATAAAAACGCCTCTTGATGAAAGTCCTTGTTAAGAAATATCAAGGAACTAGGGGATTAGAGGTTTTGCGGTAAAAAGTAGCAAAATTTTACGCAATCTACTTGTAATTATTTTGTTTTCTATTTTTTTCTATAAAAACAAAGAATGGTAAAATGTAGCAAGTTTTGCATGTTTCATATAGTTCATTTTGTAAAAAAACATATGAGTTCCTTTTCATGTCACTTTTTTTTAAATCACAACTAGGTAATTTCAAAGTTTTAATTGCAACATTTCTTATTTATCTTAATGTATAAACTTTTATCGCAAACAATTTTTTTGTCATTCGTATCGTTTTTTGTCCCCAAAAGATTTCTAGAATCTAAAACAAATAAATAATTCTTAAATCAATTTTGATCGAGTTAGTTCAATACTTCTCTTTCCTGCTTACTGAATTCTTGTAATTTCTACTTTTCTATAGGTTTCTTTAGTCACCGGTTTGAAAACATAAAAAGAAATAAGAAAGGTTCAAAACTGGATACAACTACCTGTTAAGTGCTCTGTAAAAATATCAATAGAAATTAATCATATTTTCCTAACAAATCTTTCAAGGCAAAGAAAAATAACAAATAACAAATCTTGCATAGTTCTACAATAGTCTTTCATTGATACTGCTTTTAAAAACAACCATATTGGCCTCTTTCTATGAACGTAAAAAATCTATTATAGCGTGCATTTCCACCCAATGGATAGTGAAGGGAAGACAAGATATGTGTTTGGGTTAGTAAAATAACGAGAATCGTTTGCAAGGGTAAACTGTCAACCACTTCCATTGCTGGCGATGATGTCATAATCAGAGAATGAATTGGACGGCCTCATTCATAAGGGAACCAAGCGCCAATTTTGGCCAAATTGAGTTAATTCTGCCATCTTGTAGAGATCAAGATCTACTTTCGAGTAAAATAAGTCGGGGTAGATGGAATAGTCTTTTAGAAAAAATTGAAAAAAATGAACTATTGTTATGTGCGATACAGTATTTCGTATGACGGAACCAAACTCATAGAACAATAAAGCATTGTAGAATTCAGTTTAAGGGAATAATCATAAAGGAACCATGCTCCATGGTTCTATTATTTGCCTATAGGGAATACGCTATTATAGTAATAGTCACGGTAATTCAAGCCCAGGACCATGTTAATTTTTCGTTTTTAGGTCCCCAGATGCTAAAAACACACTTCGTTCAAATTCGTATACATCTAAGTTGCCCGTTAATGCTAGAATTTTTAAGAAAACCTCTGATTTTGATGAGATTTGATACACAGGTATAAGGCAGCATTTCAGGTTAAGTTAAAAACCAGCATGATTGGACCATGGGAACGGGGTTCCAAAAGTCTCAAAAATGGTTTTTTGGCATTTTCTTCCTTAATTTTTAATATTTGACAATTTAAGCTAAACACACTTAAAAGAACTTTTAAAAACAAATGATTTAGTATTTGGAAACATTAAAATACCTTAACTGGTTATGGAGAAAATTCAAATAAAAATTCCCATTATGTGTTAATGCCTGAATGAAAGGAGTAAGTTGGCTTGGATGGATGGTGTAACCTAACGGAACAACAAACAGAGAAAAGAGGTAATGAAAAATTGAAAATGAAATAAGGTGAGTGAATTAATCAATACTATGATTAATGAACGTTGCAGACGGTGAGAGTAGCGGGTCCAGCTCGTCGGACGTGTCCCCTGACCTAGAGGACTACCGGAGCCTCAGCCAGAGCAGCGACACGGAGTCCGAGCCCCCTCGGCCCCCGAGTCGCAGTCCCCGGGGCATCTGCAACCCCAACTATCCGGGCTTCGACCACCTCGCGTCCCAGCTGCTCACTCCAGGCAGCGACACCGACGAGGACACAGGCCTCAACAACATCAACAACAACAACGGCGACGAGAACCGGCTGGACACCTCAGGTACCGCAACAACAACAACCTGACTGTTAATAAAGGCTACACCTCAGGTTAATAATTCCAGTCTAGAGCAATAGAGATGGATAAGGTAACAATGGCAAGTGAGGTGAGAACAAACTGGGCACCTTAAGCACCTTATAGACGGGGAAAGTAGAGAATGCAAGTTGGCTGCAAGTATAATGTCCATTACGTCACTTTCCGTCTGTTTTGATAAATTAAAGAGGAAAGTACCTTTATAGACAAGGTAAGTTTGCAGGAAGTGCAAGAGGCTAAGCGGAGAGAAAACAAACTCTATCCTGAGGGAACCTCAGGTAACAATGGCAAGCGGAGTGAGACCGAACCGACACCTCAGGTAACTACAACAGTGAAATTGGAACAAACGGGCTCTGGCAAATCGAGCCAGTCTACCTGCTCCTCATTCAAAAACATCGAATTCGAGCCAGTGACTGAAAGCTAACCTCCTAAACCACATCCAAATCGAGCCAGGTATTCAACCCTTGAAATCACTAAAACATAAGTTTAGTATTACACTATATCCATAAAACGTATTTATAATTAAAGAGTATTTTTGTAGGTTTTTTTCTTGTTTGACATTATTGGTGTAAATCGTCAAGCTGGCAGTCGACTTCAGGTCGAGCCGCCTCCAGTAACGGGAGAAATACAGCACCTGTTTAAGCCATGTGTTCAATGTCTTGGCTACTGAACATGACTTTTTAATTAGTTTTATCTTAACTTTTCTTTTGCCTGCCATTACGAGTAAAATAAATTATGGGTGGGAATAAAAACCGATTCAAATAATTATACTTCTATGTCTTTCTCTAGAAGTCAAATAAGAGTATTACGCATTTTGTAAATATATTTCTTTCAGTTTGTGAGCAACTACAGTGCAATTCGAAGGAATTATATGACTTTTCCAACAATATTTATGTTGATAATGCATAGTGACAGATGTTCAATTTTTTTTTTTTTTTACAATCTAACTTAAAATTTAATTTGAAAGTAATTAGCTGTTAATTTACAATTCACATTTGAAACTCTTGCCTTCTTTTTAAGCTTAATTTTTAATTTTACAACTCCCGAAAATGATCAAAAGAATTGACTCGATTTGGATGTGCTCGAACAAACTAGACACCTTTTCATTAAACAAAAGATTCTATACACTTCCCATGCAAATTTTAGAAAATCTTTTTCTGAAAATGGATATCTGAAATCACCTAATTTTATTTTCTGTATCCCATTCAACGCTTTGAAATATTGATGTAATACTTGGCTGTAATCAATGCTATGCAATGTTTTGTTTCATCTTTGATTACTTTGCATTGGTAGTACCTATCAGACCCTAAATAGAGATGTTTCAATTCACAATTAAACTCATTGATGAACTAAAGAAGAAGATTTTTAGCTGACTCAGATTATTATTACACCTAGTTGTAGGAAGTGTAAACTTAGGTAGTTGATAGTTGAATTCTTAATTAATATTATACGCAAATAACTTAATATTTTGTTTTAGGATTCAAGAAAAACTTTTACGATAACCCGAAGTTCAACGACTTTAGCATCACCAAGGAACTGAACGCGCTCAACATAAAGGAGAAAGATATTGAACTCAACATGGATATGGAAATGGACACGGAGAAGCTGGCTTCTCCAGTGAAAGATTTCGACAAAAACAAAATAGCTGACGCCTTTCTATCCGGGGTGAAAGAGGAGATACAGAAATGTGAGGACACGAATAGAGTGGAAGAAGGGAAACGGGAGAAGGAATTAGAGGAAGAGATGACACCGAGGAAGAATGAGAAAGGGTTGGCAGATTTGGTGCCAAGAAAGAAGGAAAAGATGGAGACTAATAATGCTAAAAAGGTAAGGATATTGTGAACTGCATATTAGACTACGCTTTTGCCATTTCTATTGGCATATAAAGTTATAAATAAATGTTTTATTAATAAAACATTGTTTGTCTTGCAATGAAATTTGATCTAACTAATTCTACCTGATGAACTTCAAACAAAGAATCAGATCTAAGACAAAAACTATTTCAAAATTAACTTAAATGATAGTCTTCATCATGATAAAAATAAATAAAGTTACTACATGATTATTAAAATACACATAACTATTATTATGCAAACTTAGTAATTTATACATTGCGGATTTTTTTAAACCTACATAAAACTAAGTTTTGACTTTTGAAATTTTATTTCTAAAATTTATACTTCACTTTCCAAACTTTAGTTTAATAATACGATATATTAGGAGAACTGTTTTCAACGCGTCTAAATATTACTTTAACTATGTTTAAAAAAAATAAAACGAAAGAGTTAATTTTATGACAAAATGTTTTTGTTTGACCTTTTAAACACTGGCATACGAAACTAGTGAGTTTTGTTCACTAATATACAGAAATAAATAGTGTTTTAATTCATTGTAGAATTGAGATTTTGGGGCTTTCACTTAAAAGAAAACCTTTTTTCTTAAGAATCCAAGAAGTAAAGAATCCAATAACTCGTTTACCCCTTCAAGTTCTCATGCCAGTCTTGCACTGAGTTACAAGAACTATATTAAAAGGTGTTTTCATTCTTTAATGCAGGTCAAGAATCCGACACCACCAGCCAACATTTCATCATTTTCTCCTCCGGCGAATTTGGGCTTGAGGTCAACGGCCCCCCGACGTCAAAGGGAAAAGAAGAAAACTTCCCCGGACATTGGTAGGAGAACAGCTACTTTTGAAACTTAAATCCATCCATACTTCTCTGGTCTACTGTTTCTTATCCAAGATATAACTTTTCTTATGTTCATTGAAACTTTCAGAAATCAACAAAATTATCGCTTGATTCAAAGTTAAAAAAAATTATCAACATGGTATTGTATATGTAATAAGGAATTCAAGAAATAGTAATAAATTCAAATAATGATTTAATAATTAACTAAAAAAACTCGATAAACATTAAAACAATAGCAGTTAGGAAACGTTAAAAACCAACTAAAAATGACTAATACAATCCTCAAAGTTTTATAATATTTTATTTACATTATTTACAGACTTTATCCATTATTTGGAATATTGAAAAACATTTTATTAACATGATACATGTCGTTTGTAATCAGAAATGTAACAAACGTCTAAAACGCTAAAAAATATACAGGATGGAAAATAGTTAGGATCGATATATTATTTTACTAACAAAATTTGAACTTTGCAAACTGATTTTGTGCCTCAAAGTCTACTTATAAAAGTACTTATTGACATTGAACCTCCAAGAGGGTTCAATCCGGTTATCATCATGACCAAAGAGACATGCATTGTGAGGACATGCTCAAATAGAGACATGATTAAAACGTTTGTGTTTAATTTCTGGCTGGAATTAAAATAAATAAATAAATAGAGGTATTAATATTTTAGTAACACGAAAGAATTCTACAACGACAGTGGGGAAACATTAGAATATGCTAAAATGTGCTTTCATGGTTTTATTTAAAAAATATAAATATTCAATACAAATAAATATCGATATATATCAAACATAAAACTTGCCATATTTTTGTTGATCAAAAGCAGCTAACATTGACTTAAACGTTTTTAAGTAAATTTATATTAAACATTTATATTTTATTTTTGGATTTTTATTTATAAGCCTTCAATTGTGTTGATGCAATATGTACAAGTGTTCTATAAGCTTTGTAGTTGAAAAACATTTGAAGGCGCGTACATAGTTTATTTTGAAAGAATACCAATATCTAAAACATACAATTAATTTCTCATTTATAAAAAAAAAAAAAAAAAAATAGCTGTAAAGTTAGTTACAAATATTTATAATATTTGTCGTTATTAAAAACACTTTTTTATTATATTTTCATATTTTAAAACACTTTTTTTACTGTTCGGTGTAAATTATTTAGTAGATTCTTGAAGTACAAAGATTAACTGCAAGCCTTATAATTTGTTGACGCAACATACATACATTTCTGTAAGCCTTGTAGTATGGCAAGTATCTGCTGGCGTTATCTTAACTGTTGCATTTTTAATTCAAGTCTTAAAATTATTATTATTTCCTATGACTTACACAGACTTTCAGGCCAGTAAAGTGTTCAATCTAACGAAATTAAGTTTGACTCCTTAAATTTCGTATATACCCATGACACTTTATTACTTCTAACTATAGACCACATAAAATTGATGGTGTAATTATGTGTCAGTAAACATTTGTTAATTTTAATTTAACCACATGTAATTAAATTTTTATTTGCAGGAAGCTTTGATGTGTACAACATAGAAACCGCTATGCCAGTCATAGATCTAGACGCCATAGAAAACCATCTCAAAGCTGCGAGAGAGGAAGAGAGAAGGGTCAGTACTTTATATAGTCAATCATTACCAATAGAACGGTTAGGGAATTAATCCCGTGCCTCCCTTTTACCTTAGTTTTGGATTAGGTGAAATATAATATTAATAAGGTAAATAATTTTCAATTTTAAAATTTTATAGGCCTACCCCAAAAAATGATATCTTTAAAAAAAAATAAATTAAAAAAATAAAAATAAAAAAACAACAACAACAACAACAACATTCACGCTCAAATGGCTTAGTATAACTTTGATAACTGTGTTAGTTTAATTAACATTATCACTTTAGCTATGTTTAGTTCTCACTTTAATTTTTTTAATTAATTAGTTTTTAATACTAAATGACAAATATAAAACTAGTGTTTGATTACTTAATGCAATGTTGTTCGATTTTACATTTGTTAGAATTGTCTTTACTATTTGTTTTGAAGAAGTATAAAAATACTGAAATATTAAATCATAACTAAAACATACCCAACTTATATATATTAGTGACAGGTATTTTTAAACATTGTACATTGGGGTGCTAAAATGGCAATATATTTGTCCAGAAGTATTTTTAACGCATTTTATACTTAAACAGTCCTGAACGTATTTGGTTTCCTTGCGAAATATTCACAATTTTCAATACTGTATATATGCATGCTCACTTCCTCTGTGATAAACCTTACAGTAGTGCACTAAAAAAAAAAAAGAATTATCAACGCTCAAAAATGTGTGTTTTAAGATATTACGTCTATGAAACCATGTATCTATTTGAACAAATCGACAAAAAGTAGCTACATTTCCAAAATTAAAAAGACTACAAAACTAACTTCAATTTTATTATTGCTAATTTAACTATATTAGGGTTAAATTATTTATATATTTATTGTTCAACCAATTATGTTAATCAAATATTTCCAAGCATCATCAGTTAGTGAAGAGTAATATAAAGAACTCACTGACACCCCTCATGTTCTCACGAGAGATTGACAAGGTGTAAGGGGTAGATTTGGGAGGGGGTTCAGCCGCGGGGCTTTAGGGGGGGGGGGGGTTACAGAAAGGGAAGCGAGGTTTTCCGAAACTCTGCCGGAGCCCGAGGGCAAAGTTGGGAAAGTCGCATTAGCCCCACTTTATTGATATTTTCGTTGACAAGAAACACGCTTTTTGCTGTTTCTTGTATCACTGAAGAAAGGGAAGTAGAAAGTTTTCTTGTAAAAGAGATTTTTATCAAGGCTCCAATTAAATCAAAAAGATTAAATTACTAATAATCAGATTTGAGATATTATTTAATTTTTAGTCTAACTTAAAACACTTAACTGCATTTTGCCATAAATTTGTCAAAAACTGCTACCAATATTTTAAGACCCTTCCAAAATATGCCGTTTTAGTTGTTTCAATATTTTAGTAACAGACTATAATGTTTTCTCAGATTTAAAATGTTAATATGTTTTATAAGGTATCTTTAATAGAAACAATCGTTATATTTAAATTGTTATTTTAAAACCATCCCTTTAAATTGAAACATTGTTTGTCCAGTTTGTGATAAAAAAAAAATAACAAACATGTTTTTACGTTAGTTAGACAAGTGTAAGTTTTAATAATTTACTTATATAATTATTGTTACAAAAAATATATAATATTTTCAGTAAATGTACATTAATGGTATAAATAAAACAAAGAAATATTGTTATCGGAAATTAGATCACTATTAAACAATCCCAATTATTTATTTAAAAGTAATTACCGTAATAATTTTGAAGTGACTTATCTTCCAATTAGAACGGCTTCATAAAAATGAAAAGTAATAAATCCCTCAAGTAAACAACAGATAAAAACGATCCCTCGCATAGTATTTTTTTCTTTAACACAAAATTCATTAAAGTAAATAAATAAAATCATTTGTCAATTGAAACTCCATTCCCCGACCATTCGGTTATCATTCCCTATTTTTAACAACTGATAAAACTTCACTTTTAATCTTGCACGAGCTAATTTTGGCCGGAATCCGCAATGAGAGACCAGATGAAACCTTAAAACCAATCCCAACCCCGCATTGGCCGGGAAATAACTTTCTGGTCACGTCGCTACTTTTTTCTTTCTTGCCATTTAGTTATTACTTCGCAATATAATGGAAGGCCCTAATAAGAATGTTGCTCTTAAAAATACATTGCTTTGCTCTACAATGTTTTCCTATTTTAAAGGTTTTGTAAAAAAATTCTTGATGAATGATATTTGCTCTACTCCTTAAACATCAAAAAGTAACATTTCTTGGTTTTCGTGACGATGATGTTATTATTTATAAGGTCGTATTACACGAAGGTGTATATTAGTTAAATATATTGTGTTTAATATATCTACACATAGTCTACGTTAATAGTGTATGTAAAAGTAGGCAGAAATAAGGCTAAAATGTACTATACATGCAAAAAATACTGAAACACACTGCCAATTCGAAATGAATCTAGAAAGTGTTTAAACAGTGAAATATTTGAGAAAGTACAAAGTTAACACTACATATGTAATACTACAACTAGTTGACACTTTCCGACAGTCTTATTTTACATTCCTCATTGCTACATAAACTGTTGTTTCTGATTTCAGCAGATAATTTCAGTACATAAGTTGACGTAGAACTTTTGTCACATTATATTTCCAAATTTCACACCTATCTGAACACACTTTTCAAAATAAATTATTGTACTTCCAAATTGTTTATCATTATATTTATATCAAATTAGTTAATATATGGTATCAAGTAGGGTAATATAATATTTATTAACTCAAATATACACCGTACGAGTACCTTTATTCTGTGACTTTCAAATACTCGAAAAAACGATTGACAATTCATATCTGGCATTATCATATGTAAATATTTATGTCCAAGCGTCTTGTTTTGTGTCTCTATTGACCTGACCTATCACAGTGAATCACCAATCTTTGGCTCATTGGTTCAGATTTGAAATTTGTCAAGCGGGTAACTTTGGGTTTCGTTACATAAGTGAAATAAGTTAATTGGTTACACTCTATAGTAAATGTTCAAGGTTAAAGGTTATCAAAATCAAATTTTATGTCCATTTTAGAAGAGGGCCTCCATCATTAAAATCTTCTGTAGCCGTAATGGGTTATTACCAAATACGTTTTGGAGGATTAAGCCGCGTCCGCACTGGCCGAACATGTTAACCGAACAAAGTTCTTCCGAACATTTGTTTGTTCGTTGCTAACCTTTGAGAATGTAAATCATATGGCCAGTTAATTGTTCGTTAAGAATGTTTGTTGATTTTTGTGTTCGCCGAACAAGTTCGCCACGAATGTTCGCCCAGTGCGGACGCGTCTTTAGATAGCTATAAGAGGACAGGAAACATGCACATTGTACCGACCGAATTTTCCATTCAATGTTTTAACGCCGTATATTATCAACTGTTACCAAGTTACACATGCGATTTCCTAATTAGTCGGTTGGCCAATACACTGGTTTGGATAAGTTAGTTAGGTTAGGCTTGTTTTTAGAGTAGTTCGGCAGTAGAGTAGTAGACAAAATAATGTTATACTAAAATAAAATTACCAAGTTATTGGAAGTATGACAGCAACAAAACAAATCCAAAGTAGGTCAGAACGCCAGAACAGGTAACGCGGTGACTTAACGGAGATAAGACTGGTCACCTAATCATATATTATATATGTGCATTGTGCATAATGCTGATGTTTTCCATCTATCGATGGCCAACTCTTCACTAGCAACTGATCTGTAAGCAATTAATTCGTGTATAGGGTAAATTTTAACTGTGGATGCCCTCTTCAAAAAATATTACAAACTTGTCGCACTAAAGCTTCAAAATCTTAAGATGAACAAATTCTATTTCTGATCATACTTGTAGAAATACTAAATGCCCTGAACTCAGTTCATATTTTTCTGCCTTTTACCTCGGCTATTTTGGATACTAAAAATACACTCTGCGACGTGTACCCGTTGACGGAATAACCTCCAAAACATCGGTGGTGCAAGGACATTGGATTGTGTTATCAACAAACAGGGTGGTAAAAATGTAATATAATATTTACACACATATTACATTTAGAGATTAGAAACTTAAAACTAGTTAAAATATGACACCTAATCAAAACCTTCTTTTGATTGACTCAATTCCTTCAAGCAATCAGTGTCTCTATACCGTATTAAAATTTAGTCCAACATTTCTTATTATTTCATTGTAATTTAAGTTATTAATGATAAAAATTTGGTCAAGGCTTCAAATGATTACTAGGTCACCAATAATATATCACCACTAATTTAAACTAATTTTACATACGGTAGCTCTAATAATATCAACTAACGATTTTACACATTTATTTATTTACTTAAAGTCATTATTATTTTTCAAGAAGGAAGACACATTTGCTGTACACATATTGGTAAATTCACACGACGGTCAACATCCCCATGTGTACAATTACGTTTAAAGAGTTGGGAAATATATTTGTTTGCATTACTCGCCACTATCCAAGCACACAAACAAGTACCGTACAGTATAAACATTGGAGTCACGGTCGCTGCCAGTTCGTTGACTGGGCGTTTATTATGCAAACTCCACACTACTGCTTACTCCTAATATAGATGGCCACGCTTAACATCTCATGTGTCATGAGAATGACTCTCATGACCTTATATACGTAACAGTTATAGGTAAATGTCCGTTTTCTCTGCACCCTCTTTTTTCTTTTTCTTTTCTTTTTTTTGTTTTTTTTTTAACGACAAACAAATTTAATTTTTTTTTATTTTCCTTAGCCGTTGTATAAGTAATAATTGGAGTTGAGGATTTACGTGGTTCGATAAAATTATCAAATTCATCTAAACTAGTTTGTATGAAGCCCTTTCACGTACAAAATTTCTATTTTTGACTAAACAAACGTATATTATTGTATTTTCATACACATATTTTCTACATCATAATGTTTACTACATTCTATTCATCATGGATGCTATACACTTTGACAAAAAGTCAAATTTTTCATACAAATAGAAAGCTTCCTCAAGCATCAAATCACATATAAAAAGTGTCTACTATAAATATGAAGATTTTCTTAATATACCTAACATGAGTTATAAGATAGTGGATAACATTTACTAAAATATTCCAATGTAAAAAATAAAATTTAATAAACGAGTGAGGTTTGTGATACATGAAAGAAGCTCTTGGTCATTGAGATATACGCCATTATTTTATCAAAACTTAAGTTAAGCAGCTCTTTATTTTACTACAAGACTTTGTTTCAATGTTTTACTAGAAAATTTGTTTGTTTACATGCCATGAAAGCCATAACTAGGGTTTGAGTAATATAAGGCGACGAGAAACTATGCGGTTTTGCCTCCATAACACACCATACTTCAAACACTAGTTCAAGGTCACCACCATCCAAGTATAACTTTTATTACCTCCTGTTTATAACGGGTTTTAATTGTTCCTTCTCACACGAAGGCCATGCCTCTTTGAAGATACTAATGTTCAACCGTCCAACGTTAAATTTCCCAAATTAAACCTCCCTCAGAAATTAATTAATGTAACATTTCCAGGTCAAGGGTTGCGAAAATTAAGAGGATTTTGGTGGGATGAACAAGGTGGAGAGGAAAGGGGGGGGGGGTTAAATTGCTAATTTTGCTTTACTTGGTTAAATATAAACTAAAATTATATCCCTGTAACCCCACTGCTTTGCTACAGTGATGGAGAGTAAAAAGTAATTAATTTTAAAAAGCTTTAAAAATAATTTAATCTTTTGCATAATCCCGTTACGAAAATTTATAATTTTTTATCTTTACTCGTTTTAATAATTTAGGTTATGTAACATTTAAAATTTGAGCAACGCTAAAACATTATGAATTACCAAAATACTAAATTTCTATAAATTACTAAAATATTTAACATGAAAAAATTAAATGATTATTTAAAAACTATGGTTATTAGGGTATATACATTCGTCTTAAAATAACCCAAAAAAATCCCTTTTCATAAAAATGTCCTTTATTTACATTGATTGATTTGACAGCCAACTATCAATAAACCAACGATAGAAAGAAAATATAATGTTTTCAATTAATTTATTGATCTTAATAACCAACTTGATAACTTAAATTCAAAAGATAACACCGATTTAATAGAACTACTATCAATCAATCGCTGTAACAAAAGCGTAAAATAATAGAATCAGGCGTCAACGCGCCTTAAGCGCCCGAGGGCCTTTAGTCGCAGACTTTGTTTGGATTTAATTAGATCTCCAAGTTGAATGGGTTTGCAACTCAACAGACGCTAAGAACTTCCGTTGACAGGGAACTGCTGGAAGCGATTTGTTAATTCACCAGATGCAAGCTTCGGTTCATAGCCACGGAACTTATTTTGCCGTTTTATAGTTTATTACGTTAATTTTCTTAATGAGTTTTGGATTTGGTATAAAAAGCCCAGAAATAATCGTATTTTCCAACCATACTGGCTGTAATTGTGGTGTGATTGTTATATTGGTCAAGTTTGTAACTTTTCTTATGCGTGGGCGTCCAGCCTTCTGAAATTGAACTAAGTACAACAATTTTTATAAGAAATTACAAAATAAGGCCTTATTCAATTGAATTTGTAACTCGAAAACTGTATATTCCATAAAGTTTAATGTTAAGTGGCAACTATTCCGATTTAAACTCATAAACTAGTTTTATGGCACTACACTTCGAAATACGTAGTCTATATTTGCAATACACTTAATTTGCTTAGGGTATAACTGTAACTGTGTACAGAACAGTTAAGTCTCGCTCTACTTTGGTCCATTGGGACTATTGCAAACCGAATGATTAAGTATCGGTAGTTAAGTCTGGATAATGTTATGGAAATTAACTCTATTATAGAGTTATCTTTCTTAGAGATTTCCCAGATTCAACAGTTCCTTATAACAAGCCATAATATGTTGAATTATATGTACGTTGATCAAAATTATACGACAATTTATCCTAATTTGAACCCGACTCGGAGTCAAACATTGCGTTGTTATGAAGATAGTAAGATTAATTCCACTATAGTCAGCTTTGTTGCCGACCATAACCAGGCACAACAATAATTGTTATCTCGTATCTCGCGTGGTGAACAGCTCGTCATATCCGAGTGGCGCAATTCAGCCTCGGTGACCGATTCATTCGATCCGCTCTCTCCCGCCGTTGTGCCTAGGCGAGTCTGCGTAGTGAATGGTGAACGGTGATTCGAATCATTTCACTGACTTGATTCACACTAGTGGTAAACAATGCTGAAATAATTTAACATAGAAATCGATTTTGCTCCGCAGTTTCCTAATAGAATCTAATGAAAAATCTTAACTTAAAATATATAACTGTTATTACAATGAAAAATATGACAGAAGAAATATATATTAATGTCAAAAAATATCTTTGGTGTTGTAATAATCAACAAAAGGATACTTTAACAGTCAATACAATTACTCAACAGGGTCTGACATGTTGTTATCTGAATACTTAGATCTGACTTGAAGATGTTTACTACTGTGTAGGGGAAAAATTGTTGACAAAACAGTGATAATGGCAAAGATCTAATAGATTTATTGGTAAACTTTGTTGGGTTAGTTACGGTGACGTTCTTAAAAATAGCTAGATTTTTTTCTCAGATAAGTATTAAATGCATAAATCAATTTTCTCTTATTATCCCTGAGGAATTCGCGTGATTGTGAAATGTTTCATATAACCTGTAAGCTTAATTGATCATTCACTCCTTTAACAATCTTATATTTCGATAACAATAATCACCAACGTATAACAAAATGTTTTTTGTTCTCGTGTTTGAAAAAGGTATGAGCAACAATATATTCCGAAACGTCGTTGCGACATCTACATTTATTTGCCCAACTAACTATCTTGTCCAGTATAGTTCGTGTCATTTAACTCCTCACGTCACAGTAGCGTCTAGAGAGTAAGTTTTTTTAGTCAAGATCATGACATTATAACAAAAAATAACGCACGGAACCGTTCTTCCGCCGGAATCGTTCACTATTGGGGATTCGTTCCGGCGAGACTCTCTCCCTCGCCGTGGCCCGGACCTCGGTACCTCCTGGCCGTCAGTGCGTGTTCGCCGACAGTGGTAGCATGACGGCCGACGTGATGGTCCACCCGTGGGCCCAGCAGAGGGTCGACCGGCGGCATTACAAGAAGGACTCGCGGTTCGTCTTGGACCTGTACACGCTCACGTATGACTCTCACGAGAGTCTGGACTCACTGGGCGATCTCAACGCTGTGAGTTTTAGTACTGTTTTGTAAAACTTTTAATTGGTGTATTATTGTTACACAGCAGAGTAGCCTAATTAAACAATTAATTAGAAAGGGTAAATAGCTTTTAATAATGATGTTTCGTAATTAAATTCAATATGTGAAGATATAGAAATTCGTTGTTTCGAAAATCTATTATTAATGTTCATATCATATAAAATAATAAGTGTTAAATTATTTATTAATTAGTTTTCTTCGATGGTTCCACAGTCCTAAAAACAAGGAAAATAATGTTTTAGCAAGTTTTACGTGTTATTATGAAATTAGTCAAACAGCTTTATTTCAATACCTTAACTTAGAAGAAACATGCAGACATTTCAATAACATTAAATTCAAAAACATTTAAACGATGTAAAGAATCTATACTTATTTAATACGCTAAGGGTTTTTTTGTCTTGAGAACTCCTCCTACAATTTTCAACCGATTTTCAAGTTTTTGGTGTCGTTGGATAGGGCTTGGTCTGTAGTTGTTTCCGCCAAAAATTGATGAGAATCGGAATGAAAATAAAGGCGCTATTCACCATTGAAACCTCAAAATTTCCCATTTAAATAACATTGGGACTGAATAAAGCATTTGAAACATCTGTTAATAATCAGCTGTAAATACGTGTAGTAATTGGCGATTGAAGGTATTCACATTATTTGATTGGTGGGATGTCATTGATATAGAGCTAAAGTAACATTTGTACTGTATTAAAATAAATTACTCGATTTCGAGCAACACGTATACTAGTAATAAAAAATATTGTAATAAGTAAGAATAAAGTATATTATCAAGTATTTCCAACCCTATAATACACCAATATTCTGTATATAATAGTATAGACTATGATAAATAAATTCTATGAAATAGCAGTTTAAAGTACATTTAATTGATAAACTACAGTTATTTTTTTATCTAAAATTGAAAGAAATAACTCATTTATAAGTGCTTGTCGGTAGGCCTAAAGTAAACATAGTAGGCCTACACAAAATATAGGCCTAATAGTCCCTTACATGTTTTAGCTGCTCAACGCGCTTCGGCGCCAATCAAATTTCAAAATTAAAATTTGTTAAACACTTTATCACGAAAAGTAGGTCCACATTCAAACCATCGCCTACAACCCATCCTGTCGGCAAACAAGATACACATTTCGCAGTTCAAACAGCGAAACTAATCTAAACTCTTATATCAGTTGTATTTACCAAGTAATTACAAGAGCGGTATCCAATGCTTGTATAAACGTTTGTAAAAGGGAAATTGAGGATATAACCTTTTATAGTGGTTGTGTTACGGTTTGCTCTGTAATAGTTACAGTCAACAAATAAATTCACGTGTATAGAGGCCATGTTTTGTAACGTGCATCGCAACGGTGTTGATTAAGTAAAGGAAGATCATTTTATGATTTGTACTATCGAACCAACCAACCCTCTCTGTTTTATTAACTGGGTTATACACTTCATAGATTTTTTTTGTGTGAAAAGGATCATAGGCCTACATGAACCTATTTAATAACTGTTATTTGGAATACAATAGTATTTAGGACAAGACCTGATTATACCCTTCAATTAGTCACGTTGTTTTATTTTCACAATCTGCATTTTATTTATGTACAGTATTTCGTTTTACATTTTTATTATGAAATGGGTTGAATCTCCGATGTAGGATAATTTGGAAGTTTAAAATTAATTGTATATGAAGCTACTGAAAAATTCAAAACGAAATTAAATAGCTTATTTGACAATGTTTTGTAATTAACTATTTATTTCACTTCTATTGAGATGGTTTTTATATTGAAATTAACTTCATTTGAAGAACTTTTTCCCATGCTGGCTTTGTCATGGAGAATCTGTTATAGTAATTTCAATATTATTCATCATTACTAATGTACTGAAAACCGTCCTCTGTTGGAGGTTAACTCATTGAATTCGCCAAAAAATTAATTGTAAACAACTTATATTCTTTATTTATTTATTTTTTTTTAAGGAAACAGTTTAAACCCAAACTTAAATCCAAACCAAGCATTATTTTTAATGTAAAACATATCACTTATTTATGAATAATGAAAGATTGTTCGCCTTTAATGTTGTACAGTAATCCTACTTCTTTTCCTCAGGATTTTTTGAACACAAACCAGTTTAGAAAATAATAGTTACACCACCGGTAAAACAATAAACTAATTACAACGGTTATTAACCACAACTGCACATTAAACTTATACAAGAACCAAGTAGTTGCGGAAAATCCGTGATTTTAATTTACACCAAATGATCTCTTGGGTTCTTTTAACCACGAAATGCGATTGTGTAAGATGTTGAGAAAGGTAATGGTTGGAGGCTGAGAAAGAAAACAATGGCAGCGGCGTGGGCGGTAGAGATATGATCACGTGATCTGGGCTGCTCCGAGGTACCGGGGTGTCTTCAGGGCGTGAAACCGGTAGAGAAACATCCGGTTGTGTTCAGGAATAGGCCGAGTATAGTTCAGTTTGCATTCAGGGATCGCTCTTATCTACAAGAAACGGTGGGCCCTGCACATAATTATGATAGTGGGTCTGGAGATACCGGTAGAGGACATACGGTTGTGTTCAGGAATAGGCCTACTGTAGGTTGCATTCAGGAATAGCTTCCGTTTCAGATTCAGGGATAAGCAGCGGTGGGTGGTGAATATATGATAGTGGGTCACTGGGTCTGGGAGATGCAAGGACATTCTGTTCATGGGTTTTAAGCAATTAAATTGAGTAAAAACGTTTGAATCACAACATATAAGTGATTAACAACTTTAGTGATACCTAAAAATGAAAGTATAATTTTATGTTCATAAGCCAATATTTTAAATAATTTTATTCGATGAAATATTATTATCCAGTAAAATTATTAAAAATATTGGATTATGAACATTAAATTATACTTTCATTTATATATAATCCAATATTGAAGCTCTAATGTGCAAATCAGTGATATCTGCCTTTTGTTTATACAAAACTCCAAATTAATGTTTTAGCAAAGTCTTTGCCGCAAACCAAGCTTCCCAGAACCATTTTGTCATTTCCAGATCAAAGTTATTCTTAACCTGAACTATTTTCTGTGTCAATAATATTTTCCACTCCACGGATTCTACCTCTAGGCTAGTAACGGTACTGCGAGTCCCCGACCTGCGCTATATCGGCAACTAACTACGGCTACGGCCAGTCACCCTAGCCTAGAGATACTGCAGCTACAGTAGCTTTCACCAATAACCTATTTAGAGGTTAACTCCAACGAGTAAAGAATCACAAATAGATATCTTACGTGAATTTTGTACGTGAATTCAGTTCGTTTTTCATCATCATACAAATAATTACATCAGGAAATATCCAAAGTGTGTAACTAGAAAAATATTTCAACGTAGGCGAGTTAAATTGTATACAAACCTTCGTAATGCTCGGTAGAAAATTGACGAAAATTATAAGATACTGAAAGTCTTAGGCCTAATACCTAAAAAATGCGCACATGCACGCGTGTTGCATGTGTACACAATCATTTGTTTTCCTATATTTTAAGAACGAGCGTTGGAACGCACGACGTGATGCAACGCTCTCATGTGTACATGCCCTGAGCTAAAACAGAATTGAAGAAACGGAATACTGATTCATTTATTTTATAATTTAAATTTGGCTTGAACGTCCATCCAACAAATTTTACCTGTTTTTGAACCCTTCAAAAAATACGTGGTAACTTACTATTCGGTCAAATAAAACAAATTGCAGCCATAATCATTGCCTAAATAAATTAAATGGTAAGAAAAGTTATTAATTTATTGATTTTAAATTAATTATGTCTGATAGACTTTAAAATATTAAACAAGAGTTGTGTCTGTCTCTAAAAAATGCCTAACATTGAGTTTTCTCTCACGCTAAAATATGTTTTTTTACTCATTTATTTTTTAAAATATTTTTTGTAAAATAATCCGTTAAGAGTTATTCTAAATAACAAATCATGTTAAATCAGACCATCATCCTCTTCACCATGGTGTTGCAATCCTTTTCAAACACCATTCCATTCCCCTAGCCCATTTATCACAACCAACCATGACTCTTTCATCTACATCCCGTAAGCCGCTCCGTCCCATAGCGGCTTTCCTCGTTTGTTCCCCATTTTCGCTCCCAATCTGGCGCCAAATGTAGCGTTCCTTGCCGCAAAAATGGGTGAAGGCCTATCCCGACCGTGTCCAATACCAGGGACCTCGGTCTCAGACGCGGAGTCGCTTTTGGCGGGAAATTGTGCGTGAAACAAATTGGCCAATGGCACACTTTTGGATTCGACTAGAGAGAGATCTGTGGGTTATGGGAAGTGGATTGTAAATTGAACGGCTGGTATTAAGTGTCTTCTCAAGCCAGTGGCTGGGATAATTGATTCGGTGATAATTTGGTAGAAAGGAACAGTAGGAGTTATAAATGCTGTACTTTCCAATTGGGAAGTTTCTTTAGTAATATTTCTGTTAACGACTGTGTTACCCATAAATACGTACGCTATAAAAGGGTACGTATTTATACACTTTATTTATTGTGTGTGGATACAAAACTGAAATTTTCTTACAGTTTGAATGGATATTTTTAAATGCATCAATTCTTTAACGTTATCGTATATTAAGTATTTATAACTGAAGAGTTAAACAGGAAGAAATTTCCTTTTACTATTTATTTGAAATTATAAAACTAGCACCATCGGCGTATATTAATGAATAAAAATGTTTCAGAGTTCTTTTTAGGTAAAATTGTGTTAAAAAGAATAATCGACAAATAAATTAAAGCTGTAAAAAAATAACCGTGAAGAAAATAATTCACTGTAAAAAATCACCGGATCGTTTTAACTCAAATAGGTTGAGTCGACGATTATTGAGTTAATCTGGCTCAAGTTTCTGAGTGAAAACACACCGGTTCAACTCAACTAGTGATGAGTCAATATAACACAATTAAATTTGAGTCAAACTTACTCAAAAATTTTGAGCAGAAACCAGGAAAGCGAGTCGTTGAGTTACTCTGACCCCGTATTTGAGTGAGTCATTTTTATCAGCGACTCGATTTCACTCAAACTTTTGAGTCAACGACGCGACGGCGACGTGGAGCAAACGTTACCCAAAAAAGCGGTTTAACCGTGATTCATGTATGTATTTATAGCAATAACCCAAGTAGCAAAACAATATTGTAAAAATATTAAAACAATATTGTTTAATATTGCCGAAAACATTGTTTTCTGAAAATAATCAGAAAACATTGAAAAAATATTGTTTCCATATTGATTAATGTTAAGACAATGTTGTAAAACATTATTGTCAAAATATTGAAACAATATTGTTTAAATATTGAATATTGTTGTCAAAATATGGAAACAATATTTTTTAAATATTGATTTATATTTTTTTGAAAATATTGTTTGTTAACCTTCTTAGGGCGGACAAAAAATGTAAAAATACTAACACAAAAAACGCCGTAAGGCTAGGCTTTAAATTATCTTCACGAAAATTTCACCACATGTCGTATATGTTTAGGTTTTGTTGGTTGTGATGTTTCCTTTAGTTTGAAACAACCAAATACAGTAATGGTTTAGTAACTTTGATAGATGTAAGTTTTTATTTTATTGTAATAATGTAATCAATGTAATTTGTTAAATATTTCCTAATGATACAAACATGCTTTGTTTATGACATGAAATATTTCTTATTCTTATGTAAGGAAATCCTAGTTAAGGCATAACGTATTTGCGACAACATAAAAATATAGGCCTTCACGGGAAATGCATTTACGCAAGCGAACTTGAATATCAACTGGCTAAGTAGTGTAACAAATCCAGTACCAGCATGAAGCGGCGTGGCATAGTTGGTAAGGGCACGGCTTTAAAGTCTAGAGGTCGCGAGTTCAAATCCTGCCTGAAGCCATGATAATTTTGATGCTTAGGTATTTTTAAGTTTGAGTTAAAACAACTCAGGAAACAGAGTCAAATTTTGACTCAATGTGTTTGAGTTAAAAATTAAACTCAGAAATTGAGTTGAAAGTCAACTCATTATTCTGAGTTTAATTTAACTCAAATCAGTTTAAGTAAATTTAACTCAGACATTGTTCGGTCCTCCTCGGACCCGGAGTTTGAGTTGATTTTGAGTCAATTTCACTCAAAATTTTTTTAGAGTGTTCAGTTGAAGAAAAGTTTAAATATTTATAAAAGTGTACTGAAATTTATTTTGTGTATTGACGTTCGCGCCGTACCTGATTTCACACCGGCTACTTCAGAAAAATTAAAAATAATATTTAAAAGTGTAATTTGAGTTTATAGTTATCTTCATAATAACTTGTCGAAGGTTTTAATTTCAATTCGCTATCTCACACCTAAGAAAATAACTTTTAACGTTTAGGTCTACATATCTGATTTAGATAGAATACAAATAAGAGACTCCAAAACGAGGAGACGTCGTTTCGAACAAATACAAGAAAATCAGAGTGGTGAAGTTTAAATAAATAAAACCACCCCTGGCATCCCTCCCCCACCTACCCCCCCCCCCCACCCCCCTACTAGTGAGCTTGATGAGGTGTCGCAAGTTTGGAACTTATTTGGGAACTTCTAACAACACATTTTTACGCTAGTAGAATAACGAAAAGCTTTTTAGGTTTTGGGTGTGCGAGGATATTTGATTTGAAATAATATTTCTTTGATTAAAAGTTTCCTTGTTTGAAATCAGTATGCTGTTTATTTTATTTTAAAGTTGAATAACTTACATATTTTCACAAAACACATTTGTTAAAGTACAATTTTGACAGGTTTGATTGTCACACGGTATTGGCATTAAACTATGATATATGGAAAAACCTTAAATAAGGAAAATCACCTAGTTTTAAACTAATAAAAATATAAATATATATATATTTTTTTAATTTGCCACCAACTTTAAAATTTCTTATCACTGTCATGGTGGTGGTGATCTAATAATAATTATAATATATATTTTGAATCAAACTTCTTTAAAATGTTTTAATATTATAAGTTATTGCTTAATGTACATTTTGGCAACTTAAATTTAATTATTCTAATATATTTCTTAGGTTATGAAAGTAAAACACTGATAGTATTTTCTACTATAATAAAAACTGTTTTTTTTTTCTGATATGAAACCAAATAATTAAATATATATAAAATGTATAATAAAAAACTAACATATTTTATACTATAGAGGGGGGAAATGGGTAAAGAAAGTTTTAGACTCTTCTCATATCTTTTAAAATCCAATAAAAATCATCAATTATCACATCCATCGAACCTATCTTAAACCTAAGTCATCAGCATGGTCTCCATCCTAAGAATTTCAGTACCGGTACCAAAATATTTTATTATTTCTTCTTTAATAAGCTATATAAAATACGTAATAAATGTTTAAACGAGATTCTTCTTGGGACGCCGGGCGTCTCGCCGTCTCCCGAGGCAAGTCCAAGCATTCGGTTACGCGCCGCCTACGGGTTACAGGGGCTAATGATAACGGTCACGCAGACGGAAGAAGCTACGATTCGCGCCTCCATTTCCGTTTCCTGTAGCGACAGTCAGCTGATCGCCTCACATCAGCTTTTCAACAACTGGTTGTCGGGACAGCAGAAAGTGTTGCCCCGGGCCCAGCACAAATCGTTGCATCAGTGGAATGAAGTAACGGCTTTCTCATCTCCGATCGTAATGCAATTATCGTGACGAGTGGTGGAGATTGATGGCGGAAATTTTGCTGTTTTGCGGGATATTTGGGTGGTGTACTAGGTGGGGTCTTCCGATTGTAAAATTTTTGTTTATAATGATTACGAAGTTTTAATTTTTTTCTAGTAAACGAATAGTTAGGTGTGACGAATGGTGAATAGAGGTGCCAGGATTCTGTCTTTAAGAATACCGTAAGTTAAAAATTTCCAAATTGAACACTGGTACGAAAAGTGTTTCCCCATTAGGTTAACCTACAAATAAGCTACATCAACTAACCAATAAATAACCGTTGATTGAAGAACAAAGTTAAGCATGAGAAAAATTTATTGAAAGATAAAGTAGGCCTACCCATTGGTTTTTGCGGTGATAATAAACATTAATAATACCATATTAGATAACCCTACCATACCACATTGCGTTCGTAAACGTGTTCATCAGTACAGTAAGATCAGTCAATCTGGAAAAATATTATATCTGTGTCACCGTACACTTGATAACCTTATAAAGAAACATCCGATTTTGAGGAAACTTGGTGCGAAGATGTAGGACCAGGTATGTTTTCATGGGGTGAAAAATGTTTTCAAAATTTATGCCTTAGTTAAAAATTTAAAAAAAAATGTAACTAAAATTGTTAAAAAGAGCTTTAATAATTTGGGGTTCATGAATAAAATAAAAAAATCCGAATTCCGTTAGAGTTAAGCAGGCGGAGGTATTATGTTAATTCCAGCGTTTTTCACAAACCGATGCACCATGGCTGGTGGATACTCCTATCACTTTCTAAGACGTGCATGCTACCAGGGTGTATTTTAAGACGAATATGAATGAAGGACGAGTGTAGAATAAGTGGTGCCTTGTGTACCTTTGTTACTGTCTATATACGACCAGCTGATTCTTTAGACATCAGAGTCATTAACTAATTAACCAAACAACCAATGACAGCTGGGTCAAGTTGATTGACCAGAGGGTCGTGTGTCCCTAAGCACATTGTGGATCGGCCCAGATAGTAGATGCCGTTGCGAAACACCTTCGCTTCACAATCACGTATCCGTCACAGCTGATGGTCTCGCGTTACAACGCACTTGCAGCGTTTACGTTACCGGTCGACTGAGCTGTTCATGTCACTGAGCTACTTTTGTAACGAACCCAAACCTTACCTTAAAACTCCGTAAATACCTTTTGCAAGTAGTGATCTAATAGTTGAATGCTAATAAGCTGAAAAATAATAATTTTTTATTTACTAAATTTTGGTTTATGTATGTTTACCATACGAGGAAACTTTAAATCCTTATATTTAATATAATCCATACAAAGAATGGTTACAACTACACCCCAATTGAAAACTTAAGTGCATTTTTTCATTTCGCATATTTGAATACTAGAATACTAAGTAGGTCTAAAGAATACTAAAGCCATTGCAAGACCAACAGGAAAAGAGTACTGTAAATTGTGTGGTGACGTTTACCGATCTAGAAGTAAGTTTTCCACTGTTACGACATGCATTGTCTTAGAACGGATTAGTGGGATTATTATACTGGGAGAGAGTTAGGAGTGAGCCCACTGCAAAGTACAAAATACATGTGTTTGTTATATTTAAAAATGTTTAAATGGAGAAATGCTAACACATTGCCTAAGTTGTTTTTCATCCTGCATAAAAACTACCTGTTATTTGTTCTTCAAAAGTACGCAAAACGTTACCTTTTGGTCCTATTAGGCCTACGCTAGGTAAAAAATGAACCGTCATTTTTTTAAGTCGTAAGACGTAAAAAGTCAGGTGTTATCTACGTATAATTTATTATTAATTTAAAAAAAAAGTTGAGCATCTTTCGGAGCAAAAGTGTCTATTTGGTTGTTAATTGTTTTCAAAATATCGGCTGTTCCTCGCTTTTGCACCTAGTGAAGAAAACTTCTCTTTTTTATTGTTTCAAATAAACCAATTTGCATATGCATTTTATTTACATAATAATGTTAAGCATTTTTTATATAAAAACCAAAGCAAATCGTAATGCAGTCACTGTCAAGAACGAACAGAATAGAAAAAAGCTACAGGAAGGCCACGTCAAAGAATGAAAACTCATTTTTGAACACAATCAGCAGATCTGTTTCCTAGAAAATTTTCTATTTTAGATCGTTTCCAGGAAAGTGATTCAAATTTATAATCTTCCGGTGAACATGTTGGCGGGAAGGTAGTAAAAAACTGTCGGACCAGCACTTTCTAGCGCCTTGTAGAAAGTGGCCGTCGTATCGTACGCGAAACAGAGTGAGACATATCACTCGAACGGTGAATTGCGGTAAACGTTATGAATTGATAATCCGGTCTAGATAAGACATTTGATGCCAAACGATCCGTGCTATCGTGGCCACTATGAGAGCTCAGATCCGCCTGTTGAGCGTTCAGCTTGGGTTACATCGTTAGAACGGAGGTGAACACCAAACGGTTTTATTCAATTAACGAATTCAATTCTTGTTTAATACCATATTAAGTTTTCGTCAGGACTGCGAAGAAAATCTTAACAAAAGAAGAGCCGTTTCATTCCTTTGATGTTGGAAAATGCCGCCTTTGAGTCAGGCCGGTGACGTAATCCATATGATGCCCACAAGAGTAACATGCACCAGCTGTTTTATTTTAATTTTTTTATTATTATTTTTGTATCAGGCTGATGATGTTTTGGGTACTATTTTTACATCGTTTTACCCGCTAATGAAATAGCCCTTGTCTATTACATTACAGCAGTTTTCTCCAGTCCTGGTATTCGCTCTTATTTTTTGCTGATATTGTTTTTATGTCTTAAATGAGTATAAATTTAGGACAGTCTCAGAAGTAAAGGCAGAGCTGAATTGTGTTATACTATAGCCTCTTTTACATTTGAATTTATTAGTGGCGACTCAGAATTTGTAGCTAATTTGTTCGGTTGAAGACGACTCACATGCGTCTACCTACGTGTGACAACACTTGATGATCGAAAGAGCGCAAATACCAGAGAAATTCATCGGTTGGATCAAGTTCGCTTATAAGTAACACAACGTTAACGACCGCAATCTGAAAATATATGTTAAGCGATGCGTAGCCTACTCAAAGTGTACTCCAAGCTATCTTGAAGTGTAATTTTATCTAGTAACAAACTGATTTAAACAAACAAACAAACATGGACTTTCGAACGAATCAATATGGGAGACCCACACATAAACAAATGATTGTGGTATGCTTGTAATATCATAAGCCTATTGCTCGTCTATCACACACTACATCAGTAATTAAAAGGGGGTTAAAAAAAATGTAAAATAGTTTTGTTAGCAGGTTTTAAGACTGACCATTAAGAAATGTTACAAAGATGCTAGATGCTACAAACAGCATATACCTATATCACTATTTTGAGACAGGGACCTCTTGTAGAGGGTATTTTAACCTGAATACGAATAAGAGATGAGTGTAGGATGATTGTGGCGCGATCTTGTATAGCCTTGTTACTGACTAGACCGATATTCTCCTTAGGCAGGACTATTAATTAAAAGCCCAACAGCCAATAATGGTAGGCCTATCTAGAGACCTACAGTTTAACGTCGGATCCGAACCACAATTTCGACCTTATATATACGAATTTGTCTAATTATGAGGATTGTCTTTATGTATGAACTAGTAGGCCCTATTCACTAGTGCGGGCGTTAATTCCCACTAGGGAATATCGCATCCACAAGCCATCACATATAACTATCCATCCACAATTCGTGACCTTCAAGTAGCTGGATTACAGGATGACGCCACCGTCCCAGTCTAAACTAGTAAAACAATTTTAGTAGCAAACATGCTATCTTTGGTTATTTCAATCAAATAATTATTGGAACTCCGCTCAACCTTTAAATAACTCCCTAGATAATTGTTAACTTCCCGTTTATAACACCTTACGTCGAATAGATTATATCTACCGTCGAAGATCTTTGCAACACTCTTGTTACTGATAGCCAACCACCACCATAGAGCTTTTAAAACAGTAAAATCGTATATTTCAAGACATTATGTTTTCCATATACCACAGCTGAATGTATATTTTATCATTGAAGAAAATTCGAGACGATGTATTTAAAGTGGCTTGTAGCCAAGCAGCAGAGATCTTTGACGATCCACATACGTAAGTTCCTGTAACTAGGTATCTAACAACAATCTCGACAACTTCTGTATTGTGATGTGATGAGATCCACTATTAGCACAATCACGCTTTTTATATAGAGTATATATAAATATAACGACACAGAGTAATTCTGGCACATCCAGCAGCCAAGTTGTGTTGCTCCATGAACAACGGAGTTAGGTATAGTAAATGCCAAAATTAGAGAGACTGGAGGCAGGTAGTCCCGACCCATCCTAATCCTTTGTTGACAAAACACCCCCTATTGTAGCGCGGCCGACCGGTTCGGCACCGGAAGGCCGCCTGGGTCTCGGGGAATTCTCAGAATTTTGGCCACTGCCTCAATTATCCAATAATCGAACCAATGCACGTACAATAAAAATTCATGGATTATGTGTTTCGTGTTGATTAGACGATTATAACAAAATTTGAATCATAGTTCTACGATGTTTAGTAACCATTTTAAAAGGGATAAACCTCAGACAAAATAAGAGTTACACCTTTGGCAGTGGCCAAAATTCTGAGAATTCCCCGAGACCTGGGCGGCATTCCGGTGCCGTACCGGCCGGCCGCGCTACAGTAGGGGATGTGTTGTCAACAAAGGATTAGGACGGGTCGGGACTACCTGCCTCCAGTCTCTCTACTTTTTGGCATTTACTATAACTTGTTGACGACACTGTATTGTTTGCCTGCACATCCTGTTAGAGAAATGACCAGTTTCCCCATTAAATCGCTATCTATTATACTTAACGTCTAAGTACTTGTCTTGTATTTCCCCATCTTTATTTAATAGGATAAAGAATCATTATTTAATACAATATATTTCAACAGTCTTTTTTTCTGATGTATGATTCAAAATCCTATACGATAAACATAATAACTTTTCAATCTGGAGCCATTGAATTATTTAGGGGCATTATTTTACTTCACAATTATTAAAAAGTATAACGTATGCATTCCGCTTTCAAAATAATTTGTATGTTATTTACTACTATTCTTATTAATCATTATTATTTCATATAGTAGTTAATCAATATGACTCTATGTAATTGTTGGTCATATCAACATACAGTACACAAACTTACATTGATTTTTAAAAAGGTATAACATACGGTATTTTGTTAATTTTTTAAGTTGTGCTGAACAAATATTTTCAAAACATTGTGTTTTAACTAAAAATAATAATAAGAAAAAACGTTCCATGAATCATGGAAAGTATATAGGCTATCTTTATTTAAAAAATTAACCTTTAATATAATAGATATTTTATTATAAGTATACTTTTATTCATAAATAATAAAACTGGTGTAGCACAATTATCCAACTTAAATAAGGTAAGAGACCAAAGCATAATCCCACAATATTTCAGTCTGCTAAAAGTGTACTAGGTAAATTAACCACAAGAGGCGGTTAAGAAATTTACATTTGGCTATAAAACATGTCTTTACATGCTGTAATTTAAGTACGGAAAAATTGTCAGGTCTAATCATGGGCGGGGGTGGGCTGGGTGGTTTGTACGATAAGGGCGGTGTTATTCATCACTATTGCATGCAGCCCTGCATTATAACCTTAACCTGCCCAGTCAGCCTGGCACAACCGGGCATAGAGTAAGGTTTCGTAAACACACAGCATAGAGAAATATTTTTAATGTTCGTAATTCATTTATTTATTTCGGACTATGTCAGAGCAGCCCGGAGGAAAGTACCGGTATCAAAAATGGAGCTGGAGACTCGAAAAATCCCCGGAAGAATTGGATAACTCTTTAGAGGTTAGTTTCTGCCGTTTTCTTTCAAGTGGTTGGCAACCTAATTTGAACCTCACGATTCACAACGTCCTGTTTTGTCTTAGTATTTAGTAAGCACTCCCCAAACCCTTATGATCGATTTTGCACAATTTTATACACCTTGAAACTTATTTGTTCTATAAATCATGAATGTAAAGTGAATAATCAACAATATAAAAGGAAAATACAACTTTATAAATAATATTATAAAACTAACCACACCTGGACATACGCGCTGGGGTATGAATGAATGAATGAAAATGCTTATTTATTGAGGTGAATTTACGACCATATTATCCTTTCTTACAATTACCATCTGAAATAACTAATTTTTAAATTAAAATAACTTAATAAAGGTAACAAATAAATAAGACTATGTAAAACAATTAGAACTCTTTATGAAATTAATTGCTTTTTTCTATACGTCAACCAAATAAAACCAGTAGGAAACTAAAAATACTAAACTAAGTACCAAATTTAACCTAGAAGGGTAGCCTACTTAAAAATATATTTCCAAAACTTTTTAAATAGGAATATTATTATTCTTTGTTTAAAGTTCATTGTTGGTGATGGTGAGTTAATGTTATTGTTTAGTAAATTGTTGCGGACATTTTCCCTTCACTGATTAGTAAACAAAATTCACCCCTATTATTATATTTTTTATCTTTAATGCTCATAAAATAACTTTAAAAATGCAACCAGAAGTAAAAATTAGTGATACATAGGCCTACGTAAAGTAAAAATGATCCTGAAAAACAAAATTGAGGGTCAGGTTTATTGAAATGCTAATATATTAGTCCACATAGCATGAAATTTATCACAAAATATTTTTAATTTTCTTATTGCAGCTAAGCTATGAAATTAATGTTTTGCTAGTGTGTGAACAATGAACATTTATTGTTTATATGCGTTCAAATGGTACGGCACTCTTGCAATACCTTGGTAAACATAGGTGGGTAGGTAGGCTTGTAAGTATGCTCAATTCATAATACTATTGGCTCATTCCAGATAGAATTCACAAAATACCATGAAACTCAAATATAAAAACCTTACACTGATACCATTAATGAAGGTTGAAACGTGTAAAACACGATATCACAATCACAACAATGAGATTATAACAGCTGCTAAACTGCTTGAATTGAAGACAGCTGATTGGTTGACGAAATCCGTTGCATCCACTGCAATCTGTATCACAATTAGTTAACTTTACTTTTCTATGTTGTAAACTTATGAATATTTATATTACTAACTTATTATATTTCATTGCCCACGGTTTCTTTTTTCGATGAATTACCTAAATATATTCAATATTTTTTTCAATGGATTTATTACAATCGTTTATAAAATAATAGATCTATACCAGGTGAAACAAATTCGCCCCCTTTAATAGCTGAAAATATTACATGGAAGCATGGTACATTACATTAAAGAGTGGTAGGCAATCCGAATTTTCGATTATAGTTGTGTGGACAAAAAATAATCATAATGACAACATAACTAGGCTACATACGTATCTATTCAACCCTCCGAGGTTATCTTTACGGCAGATTTTGCTCAGAATTTGAAGAAATTAAAAATTATTTATAGCTATATATTCTTAAAAGGTACTTTTGATGATTCGTTTTGGGGGCTCCTTTATGTCATTTTAAAGAAAATTTTAAAACATAGGACACTGTGAAATAAAAATCACGATTACAGAACGATTTATGACATTACATAGGTAATGAAAAAAGCGTCTTTTTAACAATACTTTACCGTTTATTAATAAAACGACGAATAAGATAAAAATTTGGATTTTAGGGCCCCAGTTATTAAAATTGTTTTTTAAATTACATGAAGGTGGACCTTTTTCGACCACCAGGAGTATCGGATGTATAAAATTTAACACTACTCTTATGGGAATAAAAATCCTAGGCGGTCGGTACTTTTGTAAAGTAAAATTGGAATTAGAATATCATGAGAGAGAAAAAGAGATGTCAACTTACCATAATATAGTGAGTAAAATAGCCTATAGGTCTAGCACAACTCAGATTGTCGTATGGTTTTGAAAAAAAAGTATGCACGTTAAAAAGTTAACTTACTTTTTAACAATTTAAGACAGAAATTTACAATTAATTTTGTTTTAAAAGATTATTCTTTTTGAAGACGAACTGAACTTTTCAGAACACTTGTCACTATAAATTTGCCTATTGCCTCGGGTAGTTTAAACTTAATTATAAATTTTGAATAGTGAAATATTTGCTAAGTTTTCCTCTAGAACCAAAAAGAAATCCAGTCCTTGATTTTGAATTTTACCTAAAAAACAAAATTAACAACTCTAGCTGAGTGGTTTTAGTGCTCGTCTCTAAACATACTGCTGGTTCTATCCTGATGAGAAATATTGGTACGGTAGTTTTTAAAGGTTCGATTCCGGATCCAGTTGTCATTTGTCTGTCATTGGGATACTAATGATGTTATATCTAAAAAATGGACGTGATGTTAGATATAGTAACAAGACCGGGGTTTGTTCCCCGTCAGTAGTGGGGTTTTGCCGGTTCTGGCGCAGGTCAAGGCCAAGCGGTTCGAACCGGCAGTTGTGGTTGACAGTGATGGGTGTGTTTTGTAAGTGGGTCAAGGCCATCCGGAGGGAGTTTTAAAAAAGTGGGAGCCGCAGGGGCTCAGTCGGGGCGGGGACTCGGGACGGGTCGGATCGGAGCGGGAGCGGGCGGGCCGAGGGAGGGGTTGTTTTTTATTTTTTTGTTTATTTATTTTTAATGAACTTAAATTAAAATCGTGTCGTTGTTGTTGTGCAGAGAGGCGTTGGAGCGTCGTACACCGGTGACGCAGTAGTAGACGCCGAAGGTGATGGCGAAAAGGAGGTAGACGCACAACATGCACAGTACGCATTTGAACAGTTGCAGCAGGCGGACCATTCCTCGTTGGTTTGCCGCTTCCAATTGCAGCCTGTTGATCTCCAGTCTGAGTCTGTCCTCTTCCAATCGTGATTTGAGCAAAACGTCGTCCATCATCTTTGTGTGCGTGTTTTTTTTTCTTTCGTGGTGGGGCAAAAAACGGGAGCGGTGTTGACGGTCGGAAAGTTGGCGATGAAATGAGAAGCGAAGACGAGCGCAGTGCATATTTATTGTAGAGTGGTGGGGGGTGAAGAAGAAGAAGAATAAAAAACAGTTGTTTGCGATTAAACGTCATTGTCAGCCGTGTCGGACGCTGCAGCCTCGGAAGGTGGAGGAGTGCTGTTTGCAGGTTCGATGTCCTCGCTCTCCATCTCCTCGCATTGTGGACAATTGTAGGAGATCTCCACAGTCATGGTGATGGTGTTGTGTGGAGCGTTGACTACGTCATTTAAAGTTTCAAAAATATCCCGCAAGTCTTGTTGCGACTTTACGGTAAATGTATTTGTACTTGTCGCTAAAGGAAAGCCGCTCATCGTTCGGGAGTTGGCGAACAAATGGCGAGCGGCGGTGAGGCGGCCGCCTATACTCGGTAGGGGTTCCGTGGTGGGGGAAGAAAAGAGTGGGGGGAGGCCAGTGGTGGGGCGAAGCCTGAGTGGGGAACGAGGGAACTTCGGTCATCGCAGTTCGCCGCGAAACGCCGTCGGGATAGGTTATGGGAGCCGTATGAAGATAAGCGCTAGCTGTAACACAATGTAGAAAATAGTAATACTTTGTTTGTAAATTAAATATTAAATTTATATTTAACCAGAGTCTGTATTTCTTGTTCCTCGTCGTTTAATTCAACAATTTTAACACCATTATTTGTCTGTTCCTCTTCCTCTGCACTTTGTGACGATGAAGACATGGAGGTGCCGGAAGAAGATGATGAGGATGAAAATATTTTGGTAGGATTGACGTATTGCACTGTGATGTTGATCCATCTTAAAGGATAGTTATCAATGAGTGTGAGTAAGTTTTGGAATAGTTCTTCCATCTCTTCTCTGTCGGTAATTAAATGTTGAAAGGAAATGAATTTATCATCCATGTTGTTGTCAGTGCGAGTAATGAAATAAGAATGAGAAGCGTATCGAATGATCCGTAGAATATATGTTGTAAAAAAGAGTGGTGGGGGGTAATCTCAAGGTCAATCAAATGGAGTTTTAAAAAAGGGCTGCAGTCAGTGACTACAGCTATACATCTGAAGCTTCAACAGGATCAGAAGACCAATCTGATCTGTACTTGCATGCACTTATGATGCATGTACAAAAGTCGTCCTTATAATATGCATTGCACTCTCGACAGTTGACAAGTTTTTCCGGATGGAATTTGATACACCTCTGGGGACAGCAAGTGTGGAAGTATCGTGATTTAAAAATCTTGAAGGTTCGCAATTCCGGTGGCGGTAGTTGCTTTGTCTTGCATTTGCAGTAACAGGATCCGAAGAATTCGCACTTTGTACAGGCTAATCCGTCTACCATCCACCTCCCTAAATCGGTGCATTTCTGTTCACAACAGTAGCGAGGCGCGTCCTTGTTTTTCTTCTCTTCCATGTTGCCGCTTGTAAGTCTAGGCGAGAAATGAAGTTGTATAGTATAGGATAGCGTGTTTTATAGATTAAGAAAAGTGGTGGGGGTAATCTCAAGGTCATCCAAATGAAGTTTTAAAAAAGAACATCTTACAAATGTAAGATGGTTATTTTTATATATTTATGATGCAGGTTTGTCCTTTTCTTCTTCTTCAGGTTCTTTCTTAATATTCTGTTTGTGTTCTTGCTTGTTTGCTCTAGCCATAGCGATGAGTTCTTCAGTGGATAGCGGATGCACCTCTGGAAACTTCAGGATCAGTTTTGGTTGGAACCCTTCTCTAGTCAATACATTGAGATCGGAGCTCATCTCTTCTACGGTTCTATAGTCCTTTCCGTAGATCTTTCCATTGAATTCAATCATCATTCGGTATAACATGGTACCAGTAGTTGTTACCGCTGCGACTGTTGGAAAGCAAATGATGATTTTGTTTGAGTTGAACACTCGTTTTATAGCGAAATTTCACAGCGACGAGTTGTAGTTGTTGTTGTTATTTTGCTTTGACATTTAGTAGTATTTGTGGAACTTCACATTAGTTTGAGTAGACGGAGTGGATGTTGTCCCCGTCTGTGTGGGAAAGAACACTTCATCATCGCAGAAGTTTTGTTTGGAAAACATCCTCTTGTTTGTGACATAAGTGTCGACATTCAAGTGATAACCACCGGCAAGAAGAACTCGCAATTCATTAATGAAATTGTCGAGCTGTTCAAAAGTTGTAATGGTGGAGGTATCGTATGATGCACACTTGATCTTGAGAGACATCTTGCTATCACCGACGATTGCACAAGCAACGGAGATGTGTACAGCACTGAAGGTAGTCGTAGACTGAGGAAATTCCCACGGACATTGCTCCATTTATATAGTTTTTTGAAACTAGGTCAAGGCCACCCGAAATTGTTTTTTATATAAAGCAACATACCGATATGTGTACAAACACATACCGATATGTTGCTTTATATTTTTTATTTTTTTTTTCTTATTGTCGTTTATTCAGAAATATTTGACAAAGGTGTACAAGAACAATAGGAAATTACAAATTAACTGTTGGCAGTGGGCATGACGTGAAGTGTGAGCTCTGTAGAATTGCTTCCGCTTGGACCGTGGGATGCCAAGTAGAGAGCGCCGGGGTGGATAAGGCGTAGATCTTCGTTCTGCAGAAGTTGGACAAAGCGTTTGGGAAGAAAGATTTGAAATTTCGGTTCATCACCGGGCGAGTAGGGCGCTTCACTCAGCGTACAGTTGATGGCGTCTCCGACAGTTGTTTCCATCTTCTTGATGGTGTGGATGATGTAGTGCTTTTCTTCTTTCAATTCTGAACATCTCTTGGTGGGTAGGATGGTAGACTTGGAATGTTTGTTAAACTGATCAACAAGTGATTGTAAAAACGTCTGCGATGCCATCTTTACTTCTTCTTTTCTGTTGATAATATTCTTACTCTTGCGAATCTGCGTGCGAGGTGTTGACTGCTCGGAGGCTAGAGTAATACTCATGCTGGGTCATGCCCGTCCCCTCGCTTTTATATCCTCCCCATCCCCCACCACTCTGTTGGAGATACGCGTTCAAGCGATAAGCGTTCTTTAAAGCGCATTGGGATTGCCGATGTTTGAAGTTCTTCGATGAAATACAAATGTTTGCAAAGTGACACTGGAAATCCCTGTCCACCTGAACATTTAACACTTCATGGTTTGTAAACGCCTGTATCCAACTGGCTTTCTCCAATCCTTTTGTGTAGATAATTTTAAATTCTTTACAATAATGATTCATAATGTGCGGCATCATACTGTAGTGTATAAAACCTTCGTCCCATCTCAAGTTGTGAAAGTGTTTTACCAACCATTTGTTTGTCACTTTCGCTTTGGTGGTTAACCTGTTGAACGGTAGAGGCGGTTGGAATAAATAGTGATAAACTACAGATGTATCCATATCTAAAACTACTAACTCTTTTATGATAAAACTTCCGTCGTTACCGCGGAACGCTTGAAATTCAATTATACCTCGTCTTACCTCCATTACTTCCGATTGGTTGGAAAACGAAACTCGTTTATTCATGACGAAGGTTGGTAAACGACTGTTTGTAAAACCGTGGTGGACATCCTTTTATAGTGGAGGTTGTTAGTTTACTAATTGTTGCACGAGTCTTCTTCATTCATCTCTTGGGCTTGTTCATCTATATTAAAGTTAGTTTGATAGTTGTGCAACTGTCTCCACATATCAACTTCGTGAGGTATTCTATTGAAGATGGACGTATCTACAGGACCGTATAGAATCGGAACATACGGCTGTCTATCCAATGTATCGGTCAAATACTCTTTTATAATCGCGCTTGAAAATATCAGCTGTTTTAGATATCTTGTTATAGGACCGGTAGCACAACTTAGACTGTAGAATTCATCTTTTGTCAGGTGTACCTTCATGTCGTGCTTGGTTAAATCTCGAAAGCGAACGATTTGTCCACCTCGATGTTTCACTATATCGATTTCGATATTCGATTCCAGCAGACTTAATTTCGTCCTTCTTCCAAATGTGTTGTTACTCAAATAACATTCCAAAAGATGTAGATGTTTCCTAAACGATTCCCAGGAAATTTCAGTGAAGGCCACCATTTTGGATCCATGATTTAAAATAACAGTTGGTGAATAATCCAATGATTTTATAACTCCGGCGGATACGCTCTTTGTCATACACGAAGAGATGGGATAGTAGATCCTGAGAAATACTTCTGCCAAAATATTGGTGGAAATGGTGTCGTCGATCTTTCTTCTTTTTACTCCTTTTTCAACTTCCTCTTCTTTTTTCTTGTGTTTAAACTTGAGGAACTCATCCATTTCTTGTTCAACTTGTTTTTCTATATCCAAACTATTGTCAGCCATGAGAGGCGTAGTTTCTTCTTCGTTAGTATTTGCAGTAGGCGAGCTCATCTTGCGAACGATGCTTCCCATACGACGGTCAGAAATATAATGAGATTTTCATTCTTTTTTCCCCCTTTTATAACATTCGCATCAACCTCAAAACAGTTTTTTACAACACATTTTTAACGATTCCCGTTAATGGAGTGTACGTCACTATCTTGTCATGTAAAATCAGACAGTATGCCGAAGTTCCATCCGGTACTGCTTCTTCAAACTCCATTTCAATTTTTATATCCACACTTGACGACTTTACGGATTCATTTTGTTTTGAACAATCGATAACGATTATCGGAGCTTTTGAATAAAACTGATCCGGTGATAATAGCGGTGTATTTGTCTTTCCGTAATATGACGATTGAAACCTCGCATACATATCGTATAAAATGGAATAACGTTTTTTGCTGAACATTACATTTAAATTGTCATAAGGAAAGAATTGAGAGTTTAGGAAAACTTTGCAATATTTTATCTTGCAATGGTCAAATTGACCGGCGTGCGAAGTTATAACATCTTTTCGTTTAGTCTGGAAACCGAGTATTATGTACCGTGCCCGTTCTAGATAAGTGGACGTCTTCACAGTCCATGTTTGTCGCTCTGTTTGAGGTAGTGTGGGATATTCATGGAATTCCCAACTTCTAAACGGCATGACGATATCACGGTCAGATTTCAACTTTCTCAACAATACGATTCTGTGTTCATCGGCTAATCTGACATGCGGTACTCTCCACACGACTTTATCCAACTGTAGTTGCCATTCCAGTTTGGCTTCCGTAGTTCCAGGGTCTGCAAGTATCAAGTCCTTGTTAGTTGAAGATCTGAGTAATACCAATTCTTGTTTGACATTTATTATTATTCGTCTGTAATCTTCAGCGAATCCCAAAAGCAAACGTAAAGGGACATGAAAGTCAAAATGACCATTGGAATCCGGTGTTATAGTGTCTTTATCGGGAGCAACCCATCCGGCGGTGACTATTGAATTTTTCTCATGCGGTGTTAATGATGTTAATCCTTTCAGTGTCGTTGTTAGACCGACCTTTTTTGTTGAATCAACCGTCACTCCTGATATTTCATATCTTATTTCATCAAAAAGATATGCCATCGGGTTATTTATAAATGGAACCGTTGAACCGGTCTTTCCATCCAATTTTAATACCCGTCCTTCGATGTACAAGTAACTTTCACACGGTAACGTGTAAATGTCCTGTTGTTGAATGGGGATCCTTATTTCATCGTTATTGTTTAATTTTGATGAAGTGTAAGGGTTGTGCGTGTGATATTCCTTCTCCCATAGTGTTTCGTCGAACGTCGGTCCTTGAGATATATCCAGGATATCCATCGTTGGTAAGTCTTAGTCCGATCTTTTGCAGGAAACGAATGTTGTCCGGTGTTAACTCGTCCAATGTTGAAGAGCTACTGAGGTCTCGGCTCTTCTGTTGCGGTTTAAATGTCAATCCCATGTTGAACTTATGACACCGCTCTTATGTGTAACCGTATTGTAATGGTTTCTCCTCTAAAGTCAACACTGTTACCGTCCTGATCCGATATGTTCAGTACGATGTCCGAAATGAAACTGGTGTTCAATGGCAGGTATATTAGGTTTTGTGGTTTCTCAACTATTTTAAAACCGGGAGCCACTGTTGGATAAAATGTATGCAAAATATGTTGGTTTACTCCATCTCTATACGATCCGTGTATAATATTGCATGTTATATCAATACTGTTCACCTTCAATATTGTCACTGTGGTATCGCCTGTATGAGTGGTTCCAGGATCTAAGACTTTTCTTTTCTTGTTTGAAAACCCGAGTAAACTGGCGATCGACTGTTCCAAACTGAAATCTATATAATACTTTGAAGTGATTTCCGCTTTTAAAGTATTGTTATTTCCTTTTATACTGATATTTTCTTCTCCTAGCTGCTTCTGTAATACTTGGTTTATATCGTCTATTTCATACGATCCAGTAGATAAAGTGATTACCTTCAATTGTGAATAATTTCCTTTTTCGTCTTTACTCTCGTAATAATGTAGTAAATTGTTTTTTCCCTCCGTGACGTTGGGAATTGAATTGTACGTAGTAAAATCCAATAGTGCAGCTTCCCACAGTCTATCCTTGGATAAACGTAGTGCCGGGAAAAGAGTGCTTTTCAGTGTGGATGAATTTCCACTCAGTGACACTGTACACGATGACATCTCAAAGTTGACTAACACTTTTCGCTAAAAACTCCAAACATAAATGTCCGCATATTTCTGTATTGTTGGGTTGTTCTCTTTTGTAATTGTAAAATATATTTCTGGAGTTCCGAAAATAATGTTGAAGTTCTTTCGGCGGTGGTAGATTGCCGAAACTGTCAAAGTAGTAAACGTTTTGTCCGAGTTTCTTATAGCATACCCAATGAGTTCCTGGACCATGAGTGGAATCCAAATTTACTATTCCAGTTTCGTTTTTCCATATATTATTTGGTAATGCGTCTTTCATAAAAACTCCTCTAAAAAATGGTATTCTTAAACATTTTACATAATTTGATAATTGATGATTTGTTAAAGCTTTATTTGGAATTATCAATTGATTGTTCTTATTTAGTACACACGGTATGGTCTTAGGTATAGGCCTGCTCCGTTTTTTACCATCGACCAAACGGAAGTTTTCTTCGCCTTTGTTTTACGAGTTCTACGACGTCTTTTCTTAATGTTTCCACCTCTTTTGGGAGCTCTTTTCTTTGCAGGTCGTCCTCTACGACGTTTCCCACCACCGAATTTTGTTTTCCCCTTCATGGCTGTAGTAACTGCCCAAGCGGCTGCTTTTTCCGCAATGCTCGCGTCACTTGATTTCACTCTTTGCCAAGCTTTTTCAGCTAGCACTCTATCCGCTATCGATCTATTTGTCGAATCTGTAAACTTGGAATACGCTATATCGTGTTGTTTGCAGGCCTGATCCAATTTATTAATACCGGGATCTCCTCTTGCTAAACGTTTTGCCAACTTAGTTCCGGGTCCGCAATATTGATAGCCTCCGGGCAGATGAAATTCGTATGGTAAAGCGTCTATTGCTCGATTTAGAACAGCACCAACAGGAATCCGTCTTAGCAGGGATAACGCAGCTGATGTTATACCACGTCCTTTCTTGCCGCTGTCTTGACGACGACTGAGCGTTGCGGTCTTCATTATGTCGTCTTATATAACCAGCGTGTTTACTCCACGAGCTGCTTTACATAAATGAATAACACATGCACAATTTTTATATTTAAATACTTAATTATTCAAATTAATTATATACTGATTTATAATTCTATTTTTAATCCAAGCTTCTCGTTCATCGGGTTGAATCATCACATGACTCGTTGTACTAGCTATATGATTGTGGGTATCGATAAGTAAATTGCCCACTATTCTTATTAAACAGTCTAAAGTTACAGCATCTTTTGGATGTTGGGGATCGTGTAACTGCATAATACGTTTATCATTACACGTGTAAGCAGTCGAATCACTTTTCGACGTTGTTATGACTTGTCCAATAGTAGCAGCATCATTTAAATCTTCACCTGGTAAAATATTAATTATTTTCTTCATCTTTGCATCATATTTGGTCCCAAAGTGTTTATCCCAAGTTATTGTTTGTCTTAATGTAACACAATCATCATCTTCATAACCAGGATAAATATCTTTTATTCTTCTATTACGACCATTGTATGTACCTAATGTACCACCACTCGCAATTAATGTTTGCACCATTAGAGGTACATCTGTATCTTTTATACCAAATCTTCCATTTGTTATTGTTTTATGTCCTCCATCCCATTCATCATTATTTCCTTGCATTAAATCAAACTTTTCATTTCCATGTATAAATGTATCTCCTCGCTTTAGCACGGCATCTTCATGTTTTACAAAATTTGATGTTCCCCTTTTTAATTCTTTAGATAATTGTTCCATAGTAACAGCGTCTTTTGGTTGAGAAGCGAACTTTACATTTGACAACACTTTCCCATGACAATCGATTTCATCACCATCTTGTAAAATACAGTTGTCCTTGATGTATTTCAGGTTTACAGCATCGCCGTCTTCCTTTGGGTATCCAATGTCATTTATTATAAATTTATAAAAAGAAAATCCGCGTTGAGTCTTTTCCGGTATTATAGAATGTAAATATTCTTTATTAACTGAATCTTTATTATTTTTTGGATTTGCCACGTTTGTTATCCTATGATTCCCAGCATCATATGTCTGTCCATCTTTTAAATTATTACCCCACTGCAATTTTAAAGTATTTGAAAGTTCAGATGATAAATACTCTTTATTAATTGCATCAGAACTATCAGTTGGTTTACCAACATTAATTATTCTATGCGATTTGATATCGTAAGTATTCTTGTCTAATTTCAATGATGTAGAAGTAGCTTCTTTAACTGTTTTTAAATTTGCTCCATCAGTATCTTCTTCTGGATCTTTAACTAGTTTTAAACGTTTATTACTTATGTTATAGTCACCTTCAGGAGTTTGTGGTAAACCGCCTCTTTTTCTGTCTTCTCCGACTTGCACCCCTAACGCGGAGTACCGTCCGAACTTGTCGACACTCATGTTAGAACTGATACATTATACGCTTGCAACTCTTTTATATCCGCGGGCAATTATACGACTATGCCGCGATTCCTAAGTTCATCAACCAGAGCCACCCATTCATTATTTAATCCCGTATGACCGGCTTCCATGGCTTCATGTAGTAGTCTCATTCTGTCAACCAATTTATTGATGTCTTTGTAGTAAATCACATTTGTATTGTACAGATTTTTCATCAGTCCTTTACCAGATGTTGAAGTATCTCCTTTACTCTTTTTGCCATGTTGTTCAAGAAGTGATAAATCCATAAGTGATAAAGATTTTCTTTTTAGCGGTTGTTTCACCGCCGGTGCGGTACGTAATGTTGGCAGTTTTCGAGGAGGAAACAGCTTTTTAATAACGATGTTATATTTCGTTGCACGTGAACGATTAATCATTGCATCCTTTGAGTAATTCCTTTTATGAGCGTTGGTATTTTGTAGAATTTCTTTAAAAACATTTAAATCTTTGATTGAATATCTTAGTGGTATGTTTTTAAAAATTAATTCATATAACCCTTTTGTTCCTTTATATTTATGCTCACCAATAATGATGTGATCGTCTTCAGTTATTTCAAGTTTTGAATCACCTATTTTTAATTCATTCCCATCAATCCTTGCTCCGTATATGTGTGATTTACCTAAATTCGGATTTGCTTTCATGTCATGTAGCATTTTCATTATGTATTTCCTCCCAAGAGGTCCATGCTGTAATATATCGCTACTCAATTGAGTTAGATTGGGAATTGATTGTTCTGCTTCAGGTATCGGTTGTTCTTCTTCTTTTTCAACATGGTTCTTCTTCTTTTTTTGTTTCTTCTTGCGAAAACTCACTAGCACTTGTATATGAATCATCATCGTCTTTTTTTAACGTTTCTACTTCTTGTTTAGAAACTGGTAGTAAAACATCTCCTTCATAACGAGGTTTACCAATGGTTTTTGATATCTGTTTTAAAGGTTCCGTAATAGGTTTAAATGTAGTCTCTAGGAATTCTTCTCTTTCACTTAAACCCATCCTTAATGCGCGATTCTTCATCCTAATGGAATCACTGAGTGATTTTATTTCTTTCAATAGTTTTTCTTGATTCACCATGTTTACACTATGAAGTCTGATTCATTACTAGACGTACTGCCATTCAATTAATGGATTAATACAAATTTGTCCAACCCTATTCGATATCTTCCATCTTTTATAGCTTCATCTTTCATAATGACGAGAAAGCCATACTTTTCAGCCCACGCTTTGCCGCACATCTCTTTAAATTTATCAAATGTCATATCCGCATTCACATGATCGTTATATATATGTTTCAAATTTGTTTCATCTTGCTTGAATACTATCAACAAATTAGCATTATCTCTTATAAGTTGTTTTGGAATTTTACTGTAGGTTTGACCAATGTAAATACTGTCAATATTATGATGTCTCCCCATTGCAAAATAACTTCTGATTGTATCGTGATTTTCACATGATACATCGTCAAAT
The DNA here is from genome assembly GCA_030545055.2 of Neoaliturus tenellus. Taxonomy (NCBI): domain Eukaryota; kingdom Metazoa; phylum Arthropoda; class Insecta; order Hemiptera; family Cicadellidae; genus Neoaliturus; species Neoaliturus tenellus. Next base: position 104,923,987 of record CM061536.1, on the reverse strand, counting down.
ATAAATACAGAAAATGGTTTAGCTTCATTTGGCTGCATAATTGTTTCACTGGCATTAAACTTGTAGAAATTTACTTCTGGTACACTTGCTAACACTTTATCCAACAACTGGTATTTAGGTTGTTGCAAAGATTTTGAAAAAATGTATATATTATTAAAACGTAGTCCTTTTGGATTAGTTATAAGGTTGAAAACAACATTTGTTTTTCCACAATTTGAAGGACCGGTTATCAAACATCTTATGGAGTTTGGTAGTAATTCCCCATGTTTACCACGGTTTAACTTGTCACTATCCACCGTCAATTCATCTATGTTATTAATATTAAATCGTTCCTTTTGCTGTACAATATCCATCTTGTTTAAAGGTTCAACACATAATGAATTATTAAAGTATTATACCAAGTCTTTTGTAGGAATCCAAGAATCTTCACCCTTGTCAAATCCCAACCAACGGACTTTAACTTTATCCTTTTTTCTTTGTAAAACCTTTTCGACAAGATATACGTCACCAACTGTTGATTTCAATAGTTCATGCCCATAGAATCCGCCTTGAAGTAGTTCACCTTTGTTGTCCTTTAAAATGTACGTTTCTGGTATTGTCGGCTGCACCTTGTAGATTGTAAATACTTCGTTAGTCCAGTTTGGTAGATATCTCTTACTGAAAACTCCTTTGTATTTACTTATACGCACCTTATCGTTTACTTTAAACTTTTTAGGTTTTAATTTTTCAATTTTGGGAGCAGTATTTTTTTTAATACGCTCTAAAACAAGCTTAGCATTGCCGCTATTTACTTGGATAGGTTTCATACCAATAGTGCGATGATACTTGTTATTGTACTCTTTTATAAGCTGCGGTAATATATCGTACCACACGTACGATCCTCGTTTGGAAAATGTTTTATACATCGCTCCTTTTAATGTTCTATTGAATCGTTCTATTATCGAAGCTTTGACTTCCGAATTTGTAGAATAATGATTTATGTTATATTTTTTCATTAATGCCGCAAATTCCTTATTGAAATATTCTTTTCCATCATCAGTTTGTAAATGTTTGATGACAAGTTTATTTCTTTTAATAGCCGTTTCCATAGCTTTTGTAACACTTTTCCCACTCTTGTCCTTAAGCGGTAAAGCGTCAGCGAGCTTGCTAAAACAGTCTATAATAGCTAATATATATTTAAACCCTTTATTCAATTTACTATGTGGTATCATCTCTATGAGATCGGCTTGGTATAGATCGTTCATTCCTTTTATAACTGTATTCCTTCTTGGAAACTTCCTTCTTGCCGGTTTATGAAGTTCATGTACAATCTTATCCTTCAATCCTTCCATTCTTAGATGTTGTTTCTACGCCGGTTTAAAAAATACTAATCCTCAGACTGGTTTGTCATCTTTTATATCATTAACAAATATGGGTCAAGGCCAAATAATAGCTGTGTAAAAAAGAGGTGGCATGGCATTGGGCTTGCCATGCTCCCCTCTTTTTTACGGAAAGGAAAAAAGGAAGTAGGTGAAAGGACGAAGAACAGGTTTTATTGGTCGATAGGAGTTAATGAATAATGTCCAAAAGGAAGAGTGTGTATATTGTCTTGCTGGATATGCCTCTTGTCATCCTTGTAGCTTAGTGCCCATTTGGTTTGTTTAACACTGTAAACTTGATGGTTGAAGCTTCTTATTGTATTAAAAGTTGCTGTGGTTTCTATATTTTCGAACAGACATCTTTTAAAATGTTCAAATTGTACATTCTTCTTTAGATATGATGTTTTAATGCCTTTTGCCTTCTTTACAACTTGATGTTCTTCTTTCTCACTTATGTATAGTTGAAATGAATAAAGCTTGGACATCAAAGCCACAATCTCTTCCATAGGCGCACCATTGGTCTCATCTTTGAATTTTCCTAAGACTTTCTTGTTTATCCCGTTGTCGTAGTTAGGGTGCTGCTGCGGATAATCAGAAAAATCAAAATCATCTTTATAAACAAAAGTGCGTAGATCTTCATACATATCATTGGTTATAATCCAATAGATGAATGCGTCGGTGTCCATGTATGCAATTCCAATGTTCTCTCTTCCATAATGTTTCACCATTTTATTATAATGAAAATCGTACATATGAGTTTTTGATATATCTAAAATAGACATTCCGACATAAACAGGGCGATCCATCTTAATTGAAATTTTGTTCATAGAAACAGCAACAAGGTTTTCATTAATAATCATTGAAGATGCAAAGTTTGGTTTTTGCACCAACTTTTGTAGTTTTGTTGCGTCATTAACCAATCTTAAATCTTTGTGATTCCTCTTGTTTTCTAATGTTTTACCGAATATTGCATTATTCATCAATTTAAAGAAATCCTTTTGAAAATTGGACGTTGCCGCTGTTCTTCTTCTAGTGTTGTTATCAATATAGGATTTCAACCAACAGGATTGAGAAAATTGTAGCACCCTATTAATTCTGGTAATTTTCAATCCCATCTCTAACGCTTGTTGTACTGTCCAATAATGCGCTACATACCTCGTCTTGTTGGTGAGTGTCATCATTAATTTCGGCCATCTACCAGTAGGAGATATTTCTGTTTTTGCTAATAGCGGCAAGTCATAATGGTGGTCGTGAAGATGTTCCGGGTACTCAAAATCAACGTCAAAGATGTAACCAGTATCTCCGTGTTTAGGGATATCGGCGATGTTATCGATCGAATTTGGATCAACCCATTTAAAATTATCATATGGAAGGGGTTTTGACATAGCCCATCCGTATAGGTTATTTGCGTCAAAATAACCTATAAATGTACTTGGTTGTGACGCGTCATAGTTGGGGAGGTATTTATTGTTGGCTTTTACATATCTGGTTACACTTTGCGTTAATCCTCCTCGGATACCAGACTCTATCATCAACACCATATCTATATCGGTTAGTAGTTGAAGTTTACAGTTTGTTTCTTTTAACATGGCCTGCCATGCCAATCCGGGAGCTGTGTACGAATGAAGAGGGTCTAATCCGTATGCTTTTAAACAGGTATTCCTAAATTCTTCCATTATGTCACATAATAGTGTCACATCCAATTTAACGTAGAAATCTGAATATTCTCCCAAAGTTCTCATCCCTAGTTCATTCCATACCTTACAAGCGTGTTGATAATCTTCCTCACTGATGTCCTCTTCGTATAATTTACTCTTAAAAGCTTCTCTAGGTGGAAGTGAGGTTTCTTCAAATCTTTCCAAACTGTCGATATAATCGTAAGGGAAAACACCTTTGCGAAGAACTAGATCCAATTTATCGTTATTCACAATCTTTCTTGTTTCTATTAAATCTTCTTTCCTGAGGTTATCTGAAAGTCTCGATAAACTGCACGGCATAAACCGGTACGAATCTAAAAATCGTAATTTTATATTTCCAATCTTCTTACTAAAACTTATAAACTTCTCAGTTGTTTCCGCGATAACATCAATCGCACCGTCATCTCTCCCCAATTCTGGTATTATAAAATGACCATCATAACCGCTAAGGTTATGCAGTATTACAGGTATATTTCTAGGAATCTTGTAATTGATGTTGCATCCATTACACGCGGCACCCCTATAATATCCTGTAAGATGATCATGATCCTTAACTTTGTAGTTATTCAAAGTAAACTCATTTTTACATAAAAAACAATGGCTGGCATTTTCATGTTGAATTTCTTCTTCTTCATCCATAGGTATCATTGGCACAATATCGCTATACAAATTTTCTACATTCCTAGCTATTTCATATAGATGATTAAGAAATGTCGCAGCAACATCTTCACCACGGTACACCACAGGTCTTGACGTCAATCCGTACCCATTTAAATGTTCTTCAGCCAATGTGGATTTAACCAATAAACAAAAACTGTTAGGCTTATGCATTTGATATTTTATAACAGCTAGCTGTGGAATATAAAAAATTATTAGTACACAGATGAACACAGACATGGACACACACACACATACACACACACACACACACACCATAACCCAATACTTAAAATTAAAAAACACATTTCTTAAACATAAATAATACCATAACACACCTTAATGCTAACATCGCAATGCGCAAGTTAAACCTTACAACTAACACATCTTAAGACTATAACCAAATAACGCTTTGCATAAAAACCATAGACACACACACACAGACACAACAAATATTAAATAGTAATAGCCTAACAACAAGAGTAACTCAAATATATATCGGCCGCTTATACATTTGAGCTGCCCTCTGAGTTGGATCGGACTGCCGCGTCCGGAGTTCCGAGCCCAACTGCGGCGGCAATAGTCGTCGGGGTGGTTCTCGGTTCGCAGAGTGGTGGGGGCAGCGGTAGGGGTTTAAGGGGGGTATGGAACCTTCCAGCAACGTCAATGGAAAATTCCAAACGGATGTGCTTTGTTACATGTGGGTCGGGCAAAACGCAGGTGGAGCCTTGTATCTCTCAATTTGCATTAGATAACATCAAATTACATCCGCTGACAAGTAGGAGCCTTGTACCTCTCGATTTGCATTTGATAGCATCAAATTACATCCGCAGCTTTCCCCATCGCGTAACAGCATAATTATCGTCGATTGTTATCCACCCTCTTCCGACGCTTAATTATAGTTGCAACGGAAGTAAACCTCCGGTACACGCAACTTGTTTTTAACATACAATAGACTATTGTTTGCAAATGCACACATAATCCTTGGCCTGGTCGGTACTTCTTACACGCTACACCTAAGACGTTGTGACGTCAGAGGGGGGGGGTCATGCATGAGTAACCATCCGCGTGCATATAAACGAAGGAAAGCTCGCGCGCCGCCCATATAGAGGGCTGGCACCCCAGCGGTAAACAACAAATCCGTGAGTTTATAGCACATAGTACTATAACATATGATTTATTTTTAACACTTAACATTTTAATTTTTTTTTACACTATTTCTTAACACTACAACAATCATTTTATAAATCACACTTTTATTTTCGCGTCTATTTTCCATTTTTGTTTTAACTAAATATGCTAATTAACATCGCGTGCAGGCAACTCACACTGATTAATTGCAGGTTCCATTCTTACACACCTGTTTCCTCCTTACTATGCAAATTACTCTCTTACTTTAGCGACACTTAAACTCTAACCGCTACTTCTCGGTCATATTAATATAGTTAGTGCTACGCTACAGGATTTACCTGTGCAATGGTGCACGCGATGTTTCCTGCACATCTGCAGGTAATACACCTTACACCCGTCTACTATTATACTTATTGCTACATTACACGAGACATTTCTTGCACGCCTGCAGATAATACACTTGCTAACCGTCTACTATTATAATTATTGCTACAGTACAAGAGACATTTCTTGCTCAGCTGCAGGTTATACACTTTACAACCGGCTACTATTATAGTTATCACTACACCATAAGATTAAGCCGTACACATGGCTAATGCAATCCTACTTCATCGTGCACGGAGCATTTCTTGCACACCTGCACCTTATACACTTTACTACCGTCTAATATTACAATTATTGCTATGATACGGTAGTTACCTGTTCAATCACAGTTGCGGCCCCACTTGCTTATCCACAGGCCGATACTCGCAATCCTACAACTGAATAATTAATTAATTAACTTCCGCTATTACCGATACTTTTCTTAAACTATCCGTCTCTTCCTCCGACTCTTGTGACCGTAGCCGCGGCCGACTGACAAATAACCGAGCTCCCGCAAACCTCGCTCTTTTATGCGGTTTTCTCGGGGAGGGGGTTGGAGAGGGTTGGAGGCGCGTCGCACGTGACTCATCGATCGCATAAAAAGGGGGGTTGCCGCCGCGCGCGTGCCATTTCGGTGGCGGCATCGGTCGGGTGAGGTACTATCCGTAGGTCTCTGACGCTTTTATAACTAACGCTTATTACTTTAAAATGTGTTTCCGCTTTATATGCTAATTAGTTTCTATATATTCAGACACAATCGCGGCCGCTGACCATTTGCCGGCTTACTCTCAAGCGGTTCACATGTAAAATCATGGCTTCCCACACTTTACAGCTGAAACTTTTGCGCACAAAACATATTTTACAACAGCATTCTACACCTGCAGTTTCAAAACCGCGTAGTACGGTGGCTAGACTTAAAAAACGGTTCAGGTTTCACCCGTTGTATTTTGCACCACCTCAACTTGACAACGCTTGCACTATTGATACTATTCTACAGACAGTCTTGACTGAAATGGTGAAGTACCAACATTTCCCTCTTGTCACGCCTATTGACGGCCCCGTCCAATTCTTCTTCTTCACCGTCTTACCGGGTCTATATTATCGGACATCCTCCGACTCGTGTCTCATTGCGCTCTATCGCCTCACACGGTAAACACCTAAGGCCTCTCGTCTCTCTCTCTCACACTCTCTTGCAAGCATGGACACACAACAGGGTTCACCGGTGCAGTCCCCTGACGTGACTTCCACTACGGATACTACTGCACGTCCGACAGACGGTTCCGCCACGCCTACAACGAACGCCGGCTCCCGCCCGGTACAGAGCGATGCGGTGACCACTACTACTGCAAACGACGTGGAGGCTATTCTACGATCACTGATGGGGTTCGATTAAAATAAATAAACGAAAAAATAAAAAACAACCCCTCCCTCGGCCCGCCCGCTCCCGCTCCGATCCGACCCGTCCCGAGTCCCCGCCCCGACTGAGCCCCTGCGGCTCCCACTTTTTTAAAACTCCCTCCGGATGGCCTTGACCCACTTACAAAACACACCCATCACTGTCAACCACAACTGCCGGTTCGAACCGCTTGGCCTTGACCTGCGCCAGAACCGGCAAAACCCCACTACTCCCGTCCAAAGGTAATGAAAACGTCTCTAGCGTAGAAACATAAACAACACTCAAAAAATTAATAAAATTTGGTAACGTAGTAAAATCTCTCTATTTTGTAATACGTTTCAAATCATAAAGTGCACCTCATTAAAATAAGATAAATATAGTAGTAAACTTTCTCCTTCAATAGCTCTCTCTCTCAAATAGCCTACTTTTATTAGTGACACAATTTTATTTTTATTTTTTTCATGTCCTATACTGTAATTCTCTAATACGAGTAAGGTATATTTGTATGTATATGCATACAGTTCTCTTAAACGGCCCCAACGATTTCTTCAAACTTTGCATATATAACTTACTTTGGTATAAAACCAAGTCTTTGTGATAAGATAACTCTTATTTCAATACCTATAATCTTGAATTGAAATTCAAAAATTTTAACATTGGTATAATGGATTTAAAAATTAATTGAAACAAACAAATCCATGAAAACAGCTGACTCTACTGTCTAAGCACGAACCAAGTGCTACAGTATAGACACATGGTCTTTTTTTACATTAGAGCCAGTAAATGAATTTACCAATAATAAAAATAATTTAAACTTTATCAGTTTTTAATACCTTACATTTAATACCTTCATTGAAATGGCGACCTAACTCAATAGGTAGTTTAAAACAAAGTATGAATGAGGGATGAGTGTAGGATGATAGTGGCGCGATCTTGTAGTCTTGTTACTGACTAAGGCCGACATTCTCCTTAGACAGGACTGTTAATTCGCAACCCAACAGCCAATGGTATCTATAGGGACCCACAGTTTAACATGGGATCCGAACCTAATAATACTTTATACTGATGAATGTGACTATTTAGTTATATAAAAGTAAAGTAAAAGGGTTATTAGGATTAAACAACTAAACAATTTGTAGTATTTTGTAATTAATTTGAAAACAAAATAAACAGCAACTATAATGGAATCAGCTGAACTTAAATGTAAAATCCACGTGTTAAAATTTCAAGAACACCCTTAGACCTATATAAAAAAATCCTGAAAGGCGAGTGAGTGAAGCGAACGAGCTCGTAGTGGAAGCGATTGAGCGCAGCACCTCGGTCTTGAAAGAAAAACTTGGGCTTGACATTTTAGCGTACAGTATGTGACTGTTATAACGGTACTATGACTATAAAGAATTGTTAAATTTACCGAGCAAATGTTCGGCCCCGGTGCTTATTTAAATAAAACAATATAAGACGTAGGTTTACTATTACATACAGCGTTTACTGTATTAGGGTAGTCTGTCTTTTCCTCTTTTCTGCGCATGTGCGAAACAATTGATTCAAATGGCTGTGTTGTCAACTCAATATGAATTTTATTCTGCCAAGTGTTTAGATTCAGGCTATTTTGTTGTGTTTTTTGCCATGATAAGTGTTTATATTTTGGGTAGAGAGTAAACTACAATATTTTGTCAAGTTAAAATTATGCTAAAGTGAATTTTATCTCTAGTTTCATGTGATCATGAATGAAGTCCATCTGTCAGTGCCATTCCCTCTGTGAATTATTTGAGAGGTTATGCCGAGGAACTCGGCATCGATCCAAAAGATATTCACTACTCACTATATAATTTTCTATGGATATCAATTAATTATTTATTTATTAAAACAATATTTTAGTATTTTACGAATGCCAAGAAAACTCACGCATGTTCCTATGCAAATCACCAAGGTACAGGATTGCTGCTATATCATAGGTCCATCTCATAATGTTTGAGAATATTTTGTCCAACTTTAAAAGTAAATCCAAGTCAAAGGTTTCTGATTCATCAGTTGCCTCAAAAATATCAGAATCTTTCTCTAATATTCGTTATAATATTATGGATAAAACTACTAGTTTGTCATCATACTTTTTAAATAACCAACAAGCCCATGACACTCAGAAGTCTTCCATTTCAACTCCAAGTTTTAAAAACCACAACAAAGTTAACAAAGCAGATAGTTCCTTTAGACACTCTAATAGATCAGAGTATATTCAGTTCAACCCAATAGCTGATTATGACGAAGAAGAAAATATTGTGGACAGATTTACTCGTAGTGTTACTATTGATGAGGATGGACAAAGTCTCAATCGAAAGTATTCATTTAGGGTGAGTACCTATTTCATTTGTCTTGGTCGCAAAACATTTTCATACCTGCAAAAGCTTTTAACCCTTACACGAGTAAGTTAAGCCCGCATGTGCTCAGAATAGAATTTTTATTGCAAACAATCTAGCCTAAATAATTAAGCGGTTACAATTTCATATAGGCCTAACTTACAGCCTACAATACGATGGAATAAAAATATGTATCGATATATCAATTGAACAGGATCAAAATTACTGTCCAATACAAAATTTAGTTTGGCAAATTTTATTCCAAGTTAAGCCTAATCGAACAATCATTAACTAGGCCTAGGCCTAAAACTAATCTCTCCATTAACATGAAGAAAACCCTATGTTCAGTAGGCATTAAGTTTGAGTGAGAGTAGACCACATTTAAGTATCGTACGTAGCCTATAGCCTAGGTAATTGTTCTTCTATTCTATGTTTGTTATATTGTGAAACTTCTTATCCTTAAGATTAGTATCTTAAGTGTTTTGATTTTGAGGACTGAAATTATAGCTACTATGTTGTACGGTTCCTGTTTTTGGGTATAGGCTAAGTTAGTCTAAAAGAAATTACTTAATTTTTATTGTAGCCTAAATAAGTATGGTAATTAAAAGCTCGAAACGAAAATAGGGGTAGTTAGTAATTGTATCGTCTAAAGTTGTTATTTAGGGTACAGATTAAATCTTAGTTCTACTTGATATAGGGCCTATGCAAGATCGACTTACTTGTTACTTACTTCACTTGTTACTTACTTCACTTGTTACTTACTTACTTGTTACTTACTTAATCGACTTACTTGTTACTGGTATATTCCGTCCGTAGTCCAGGCAGGTCAGGAGTTGGACAGGTCAATAGGTAGGCCTAGGCTACTTTAAGGTACCGGTACCAGTAAAACTGAAAACTAGGCCTACTTAATATAAGATAGGCCTAGGCCTAACTTAAACTTTTAATGCCATAGGCTAGAAACACTTTTCAAGGAGGAACTTTTTGGTTTCAGTTTTAAACTTAAAAAAATCATTAATATTTAGTAGTTTTTCTGGCAATAGGCAGAAAGCCTTAATGGATAATCGATCGGATCTACATAGGCCTATAGAGGATATTTTCATTCGACAGTAGTGTAGGTGCTTTATGAAACTGTACCCATTTATTTACTGTTAAGGTTTTATAGGCTATCAAAATTTCTGTCTACTTCATTTAAGCGTGGATCTATTCACTTAAACGTCTTAGACCTGGGTCCAAAGTGACGTTTCGTAGAACTGTCTTCACTCACTCTACATCGATCTTTGTCTCACAGTAGGCTATTTTGGTGTTGGTAAGTTATTGTAAGAATTAAATGGTAAAACTAACTAACCCACCAGAGGAACAACTCCAAGAATAAGCCGCTCTCAACTTTTTAACTATTTGGACCTACTGGGTGTCCCACGAAGAGGTCACATTAATATACCGTAAGGTATCAGACGTATCAAACATGCTAAAAACTTGAAAATACAATTAGGCTTGGGCTATAATGGTGTGTTTGTGTAAACCAGAATGCAGTCTTATTTGCAAAACAATTTTAAATTCTTGTTTTAGCAAATTTTCCTATAGGGAATAGGCTATCACGGTAGTAGTCATTGTAAGACCCATGCCTGAGACCATGTTACTTTTTTGCTTTGAGGTCCCCAGAGGCGAAAAACACCATTCGTTTAAATTCATATATGCCCGATAATGCGATAACTTTTGAACGAAACGTCTGATCTTGATAATTTAGTACAAAAGTTAGCATCAATCAGCTAAAAAAAAAAAAAAAAAAAAAAAAAAAAAACAGCATGATCGGATTATGGGAACAGGTTTTTATAGGGTTTCAAAATGGTAAAAAAATAGGTTTTTGGCATTTTTTCACTATTTTTAATATTTGTTATTTTCAACTTAACCCATTTAAAACCTCAAAAAAAAGTTATCAGGCTTACAGTATTTCAAATGAAAAACCTTAATTTTTTTATGGAGAAAAATTCAAATCAAGTTTCCCATGTTATTTTTATGGGTAGCCTATATCTTTAAAACCTTATCCACCTATCTTAGAAACATTTTTTTAGAATCTTCACTAGGTGGGGAGTAGCTAACCAATATTTGATCAAAACCTGCATGATTTGATCAGTAAACCTATAAGTCTTGCCATGTAAGTTGACGAATGGCCAAAAACAGATCTGGGATGAGCGAGGCGGGAGAAAGGATAGGCTACGATTACAAAAACATCGAGCTTACGTTACATGTTAATTTTCAGTGAATAGCTGATTATCAAATAATTTTAATTGAATAGTACGGTAATGCAAATTCATTCGTCAAGGTACTTGGCGAGGCTTTTACTTACTAAATCCCACGGTACCGTATTCTCAGCTGTTTATCGGGGAAGAAATGGAGATAATAAAGTATCTGTTCTTAATCAGCTAATCAACTTCTGTCTTCTGCGTTTGTCTAATTTGGAATGTTTATTTTTTGGGATTTGTAAACAGATAATTCCATTTGCATGACAGCTTTGGATATGCACAAATCACTGTTAAAAAATAAATACTGTACCATTATTGATTACTGTATGTTTCATATTAATCACATTTACACTGTAAACAATATTCACGATATGCCTTTTTACTGTTTTCTACCTAGTATTTTTGATGGTATATTGGTACCATGATTTTGATAATGTCTGTCTCTAACTTACTCTACCCATTTCATGCAATACGAGGTACAGTACACTCTCGTTCATCGGACTCGGCGACATCGGAACTCCGCTTCATCGGAACTGAAAATCTGGACATTATTAATTTTTTTTTTCTTACGAAATAAATAATTTTTCCGTTTTAGCGCCTTCAGTTTTTATTCGTTCTATCGGCACAACAGTGAAGTAGGCCTATCACATTTTGCATCAAAAGTCATCAGGTGTTTGACATAATCTGTACCCATCGATGTGATTCACCGTGGAGTATTCACACAAAAATAGAAAGAGGAAGGGGGCAGGAAGTGGACAATACATCCGTTTCGACCGCTTCCCAAACTGTTATTCAGTCTGTCTCGCGTCGCGACTGCACCTTTGTTACGTGGAAGTCAGTTGATTGCTGGAATATGAATATGGAATATGAGAATAAAGATTTTGGATCTTTATTTCTTGCGTTGTTTTTATTCCTATAGGTTCATTGTTACCATGTTCAAAGCTTGAGTGCCTTATTTTCTTAAAATCTCTTATGTTGTCTTAAAAACAAGAGTGAATACAATCACGATAGGTCACCGTACGGGCGGAAATGATGATTCACGACGGACTCCGCTTCATCGGAATTTTTTGACATCCGAATCGGCCGTCCGCCACATTAGTTCCGATGAACGAGAGTGTACTGTAATAGTAAACTAGAGATTGCCACTGGTCAAAACTAAACCAAAATTTTAGTTAATTTGATCCAATTTTTTACAAATTATTTTACCACTGAAACATCCTTTTTTCTGGTTTTCTAGAATTTGTTTTTATAGCAGCTGTCTAATTATTAAATCAATTAAACTTCTTACATAAGACTAACATTGAGATTTTGAAAGCTTATGGAGGGAAGCCCTGGGGGCGGCTCTGATAATGGGATTCTGCTCATCTACAGAATATATATTATCTTTCTAATGGTTATGTAGGAATTTCTCCGAATCACACAAGCTGAGAAAAAAGGAGGAAAAGAAACATGCTTACCTGTTAATACATAGATCATCTTATTGAAACATCCACAACTTATTTAATTGAACATGAAAGAACACAGAAGAAAGTTGTGAACAACAATCTTATTAAGTGTTATGACTTGTTAATTTTCAAAAGCCGTGTCTATTTATTTTAACTAGCATTTATGTTAGTTTTAAAAAGACTGGGTGGTCTAAATATTTACTCTGCATACTCATTATTGAATCTTTGTTGAACATTTCATGTTTTGTTGCAGAGGCGGAATGACAGAGAAGAAATTCGTCGGCGGCTGGCCACCGGTGATTCTGATGAGTTTTACGGAGGCGACAGACCAGGCAGAAAGCCAAGCCTTCAGGCTCGTTTACAAAGTGGTCAGTACACTAAATGTAGACTGCAAAAGTTAAATGAGGGCTGTCTATAAATTAATAGACATTTAAGTTAAAAATACTAAGACAACCTGTAAAATAATCTTTAGAATGGACATTTTGAAGGAAAACACCTGAGTGATTTTCCTATAACAGGCTATCACGATTTCAACTAAGGCATTAATAATAATGTTATATAAGTTTATTTGATACTCCATGTATATATCTGTCTGCAAATCCAGCCACTGTTTTGCACAAGCATCATTGACAAAGCACATATATTTGCTGGGAAGAGATGTAAGAGGTTGACAAGAATTTTTCTAAAAAAAACCCCTATTAATGATTTTTTCTTATTAATGGTTGAACTTTTATTTTTTGTCTTTTTTTACCCTGCTCTGTTGACAAAGTAGGCCTATGATAGGTTGGTTGTATATTAGGTGTAAGAACACTCCGACACCAGGATGGCAGGGCTTGCCTCACCTACTGCTATGACAGGCCAAATGGCCAGTCACACTGGACAGCCCAATTGTAAAAAAAGACAAAACTAGGACATATTTTTTTCCAAAGCTGGAATGTTAGAATATTTTAACAGTGAAAGCAATGGAGAATAAAGGTTGACACACACTTAGCAACCCTGCAGAGGCACGGCGCTCTGAAGAAATTTCCATACCCTTCCTAAGGGGGGCCTAGCACACCTGGCAGCCCTTAGGAGGTGCGGCGCAGCGCAGATGGTGCTTGGATAGTTCTGGAAACAGTTGATGAGCCAACGAAGGTTGCCAAAACACCCGAACATGACTTTAGTTCCCGCTTCCATGGCTGTTATCCTGCGTACTCCTAGCAACCCTGCGGATTCACAACGGGGCGCGGCGCAGCCAGCTGATACCTTCCTCTCCGAATTCCCAGTTTCGGACGCAAGTGGAAATGTTTTTCGCCTTGGCGCGCTTGTGTTCCGCTTCCGGACAGGTTTTGCCAAGTGTTCTTCACTCCATCAAATAACATGCAAACAATTTGCGACGGAAATTTTTCCACTGCCCCTCGCTGAGCCGAGTTGCCAAGTGTTCGCCTAACTTAAAGTTTTCTGTTTATAAATCTTGCGTTTGTTAGGCTTAAAGATATGCCCCCTCTTTTGGGGTTACCAGATCATCTTAATATAGCACTAATGTAACAAAACCAGCAAAAATATAATGCTCAGGTTGTCAATGCAAATTTTGAGCGAGACCTATATGTACATAAGATGGATAGATTTTTCAAACAATAACTGTGCTTGAAACCAGCTTACAATAGCGGAATCTCTTGGGTCACACATTTTCTACAGAGAAGATATGCTAGCCCAAATTTAACCGTTCTACCACTCTTTCTAATCCTGCCTTTAGCATTCTTAAGAATTCTTTGTAGGCATGTTATGATGATGTGTTTTTGCAGCCCTGAAAACCAGCTGAAAATAAATTAATAGAAGCAATAAATTAATTTATAAATTAATATAGTTATTAAATAGTAGTTTTCATCACTAGGAGCAAAAGTGGGTCTTTTTGGTGCGCAATCGTGTTTTAAAAATGAGGCGCAGCCGAGTTTTTAAAAACGATTAAGCATCAAAAATACACTTTTGCTCCGAGTGATGAACAACGCTTTTATCATAATGCGAAATTAGACTTTTGATCATTAAAAATTATAACTATAAATATGTATTTTTGAGGTTATATTTACAAAGTTAGTAATATGCAGTGTTTACATTTATGTTATTTACAAACAATGCTCTTTATAACGTTTGAATTTCAAAATTCTGCTCCTCAACATTAATAAATGAATAATAATATAAATAGCAAACAACTGACTTTTCAGTACTAAGACCTAAAAAATTCTCCTGATGATTTTTCAGTAATAGGACAATAAAGAATCGGTTTTGGTACAGTTGAGAGAACAAAAAACAGGCTGATTTTGTGTAGAATGATAAAAAATAAGTTATATTAAATTATAAATTAATTTAACTAATATTTTATACATGGGCGGAGTTTACCTCTGATTGCTGGGGGGGCCACCGGGGGTCAGTGATAAAGGACATTTAATACCATAATATCCTCTATATTCAGGTTGACACAGGCTGTGGCGTTCGAAGTTCAAAGTAGGCTAAACACTTATGGTGGATAGCACAGTCTGAACAAGTATTTTAGGAATACAAATACAGTCATGACACTCATCGGTCAGGTTTTATGGAATCCATAGGAATGGGGAACTGCACTAGCGCTCCCTTTGTCTATAGAATACCAATAAGTGATTACCTGTTTGAACTATTTTAATGATTTGTTAACAAAAGGATTGTCAAAGTAGTAAATGCACGACATTTTGATTTAAAAAAAAAAATTATATACAGGGTGTCTTTAAAGTACGTCAACAACCAAACTTCACAATATGGTTAATTGGGTCAAAACAACCAAAAAAGTTCATATGAGTTCATTCATGAGTACGGTGTATAGTGATGCTGATGTTAATCTCTGTTGATAGTAGCCTATGGATGCATAAAAAGTCCAGTGACATAGGGATGTAAAGAAAATTTACATTAATTGTAAAATAAAGCTATTTTTAGCGAATTTCCCATAGGGAATAAGCTATTACCGTAGGTCTCATGGTAAGACCTAAGCCCGGGACCATGTTACTTTTTCGTTTTGAGGTGCCCAGAGACCAAAAATAATAGTCATTAAAATTTTTATATATATATATATGTATATATTTATATATGTATATATGTATATATATATATATGTGTCCCTAGACACGATAACTCTCGTAAAAATGGTCCGATAGACACCAAATTTGGTAGAGATGTGTAATCCTACATTTATTCGGATGAGTTCGTAAACCAGACATATCGACCTACCGGAAGGGGTAGTTTTGGGGGGTTTTGTACCCCAAAAATGGGTTTTTTGCATTTTTCATATGTAATTTTTAACAATTTTAAATTTTTATTTTGACCATTGGATTTAGCTCAAAAAAACACACAATTTAGTATTTTGAAGCTTTGCTCTATCTCCATTGGTTACCGAGATATTCAAAAGTCTAAAGACAGTACATTGTATTTTGGGGCTCCAATGTTAATCTTATGGAGAATTGGGATGTGTTATTATTTCATTTATTAACCAATATTTTTCGATGAAACTTGGAATTCAGCTTCATTTGGTTGAAATTCATCCATTTATGGTAAAAAATTTTGGTTTTGGTGCTTATCATGGCAGCAAACCTGCATACTCTTTTCCCATGTTAATCATATGGAGAATAGGCAAACTTCTTTAGCAATGGACAGATATTGATGAAACTTAGTAAATAGCTTCATATGGTCGAAATAAATTTTTTTTCATGATAAAAACCTACTTTTAGTGTTCCCCATGGCAGCATACCTGCATACTCTTTCCCTATATTTATCATAAGGAGAATAGACATTTATTTCCCTATTTATGAGCATGTGATTTTATTTGGTTTACAGTTTTATGTGGTCAAAATTAGTATTACTAATTTGGAAATTCGCTGAGTACGCAGGTCTGCTGCGACGGGGGGTATTAAGATACATTATCTAAAGCGTCGTAGCGGGCACGGCGCTTAGCCTACCCACCTGAGTTTGACGGTCAGTTGTGCCAACTGTAGGGCCTAAGGTTATATTTTCCCTTAGCGATCTACAAAATATCCTTACTTAGTAGTTCGTGCAGTGTTTTATTTATGATAATCTATTATTGTTTAATTTACTTTTCATAATCGTACATGAACATAGGTAAAAAACATAAATATAGAAAATAGTGTTATTTTTAGTGTAGGCCTAAGTTAAAGTGAGATAAAGCTTTGAACGTTAGCTGAATGGATAATTATTTAGTTCGTAAACTTCGTTTTTTTTACATACAATTTTTGAAATTTTTGGGGGGGGCCCGGCCCCCCCCGGGCCCCCCCGAAACTCCGCCCATGATTCTATATTCATAGAATTCATGATTACTCTATCACATAAACATGTCCAAATTTCAGTAACTAATCAAAACAATTTGTTTTATGAGTAATAGGTTCACATAGTGTATGTCAAGCTCTTCTCTCACATGATGCTAGGTTCTTTCTTCAGAGAAACACATTCTAATTTTAATAAACCTTCTTTTTGATTGATAAAAAACAATAAGTCGGCAGAAAGAAGTACAGACAGTATTTTCATTGTATACAGTACCTATTTAGACATTGATTAGCATCTAAATCATATATGGTACCATGAACAAAGGAAGTCCACTTGAAAGTCCACATGTGGGTGTTAGGTTTTCAGAAATTAAAAGCTAAAAGAATACCAATGCAGTTTTACTGTCATAAAGTAATACACTTCATAACTGTACGATCATTACTATAGATTTTTTTACAGGCATGAACCTTCAAATATGTTTTATGAATGACCAAATGTCAGACACGGAATCTCCCAGTTCAGACTCCGAAGCGCCCACGAAAGTCAACTCGCCAATGAAGCAGAAACAGCCGTCTCCACTGTCAAAAGCTCCAGAGCTGAAAAAACTATCCCCCACAGCAAATGGACCTTTAAATGTAAGTAAACCCTTTTTTTAGCCTAATATCTATTAATTAGCTGATTTCTAAGTCTTAATGTCCTTGGAGCGATTCTTGCGATGCAGTTGAGCGATAATAGCTACAGTAGCTCGCTCAACGATAGTAGCTAACCACGTCATTGTTTTAATTTTTTACTTCATTAGAAATATTATTTTTTTTTAGGATTTGAATTCAAAATTACAATGAAATGAGATTTTTCCTACGATAGAGACTTTTTTTAAAATATCATTTCTATCCCTGTACTATGTTATTTGCAAAGTTTGAAAAAAAAATGGTTTGAGTTGATTTTGAGATTTGTTTTACATAAGTTACCATACATACAAATATACATTACTAGTATGAGAATATAGGACTGAGGTTGGTAAGTTGAACTCGAGCTAATTAAGAAATACCAGTGAACGTAATGGTTAGGCCATGTCGGATAGTCCACTCCCTTTATCCTTCTCTGACACTGCTCCGATGCACAGGGCGGCGCAGCCCCAGCGGGGGAGATGTCAGAAGTGGACGTGCTGGTGTGCGTGGCGCGGCTGCAAACGGAGGCGCGGACGGCGCTGGCTCAAGCGGCGGACCTGGCGCACCTCACCATGCAGGTGGAGCGACAGCGGCGCAGCGCCAGCCCCATCACGGAGATGCTGCGCAACACGCTGCACAAGGTATGACACAAAAGCATAACAGGTAGGGAAAAGAAGGGAGTCGTGAAAAGGTTGGGCATTTTGTGAGGTTGGGAAAAGTGTTGGAAAGTTCAGGAATTTAGGTCTGGCTGAGAAAAACTAATTTTATAAAAAAATATGAGAATTGCTCCGTATTTAATGATTTTCTCAAATTATTTACATAATTTTACAGAAATACAGGTGGTAAGGCTAGTTTTTTGGTCAGGAATTTTTTGTGTGGTAAAGTGGTTTTCAAAAGTCAGAAATTTAACTTTCTACATTTGGTAGACACCCTGAACAGGGGACTCTCGCAACTCCAAGACATATAGAGGTGAACTTCAACTTGTTAAGATAAAATGAAAATTGAATTACACTTTTTTACTGAACTTGGAAATGTCTAAGTAATTTTTGTATATATTCTATTCTTAAGTTATAGAGGTAAAATATACCTAATGGTAAAATTATTTTGATTCATGTACAGTAGAACCTCGATAGTTTGACTCTCGATAGTTCGACACTCCTGATAGTTCGACATGGTCCATGACAACTTAACATGTTAATAATGAGTGATAGTGTCCATGTTGGAGCCTGACAAAGGCGAAAATGTAAACAAATTGGAGAATGATTTGAATGTGTTTTGTTAAAGTTAAATTAGGTTATGGTTTCACAAAAATTTAGTGTTCCCTAAATTCAAATTTTGATTTTTATACTCCCAGAGTGTTAAAATTTTCCATATACTCCCTATAGCTCGACATTTCGATGGTTCGACACTCTCTAAGTCCACAAAGTGTCGAACTATCGAGGTTCTACTGTATTATTTTTTCATCTGGATTTGGCAGCTTTTTCCAAGAAGATTGAAAATAATTAAAGATTCAAAGACTTTTACTTATCAAAGTTCTACTTCCAGTATCAAGGATTGAGATATCGAGAGTCAACTTTACGTGTTAAAGGCCTGCTGAATAAGGATCATTCATGTTCTTAGAAATTTTACGTGTCAGTAATAGGCACAGCCCTTTTTTAATGTAGGCTATAATAGATTCTTCATAATCAGAACTGAATCGGGCTGACCCTGTTTGGTTCAACAAATTTTCAAATAGTTTATAATTAGGATATTGACTCATTTACTCCACCGTTTAGGCCTACTTTCATTTCAATTTCATTTTAAGACTTTTTATAATTTGTTTTGTTTCACTTTCTAATACGGGTTCAAAGTTCAGTAATGAACCACTTTTTAAATTAGAAGTTTCCATTATTTGAATAGCTTCCTCGATATTTGGGTTTAAGTTGAGATTTGTGCATATGTTAGTAAAATAATCATTGAAAATTGATGATATTTTGTTTGGATTATTGTATAAAATACCATCTAATTCAATTTCATTAATTTTCTTGTTATCATTATTATTTCTGGTTTCTTTTTTAATTATATTCCATGTAGTTTTTATTTTGTTAGAAGATTTTTGTATTTTACTATTGTTATTTAATATTTTTGCTGTTCTTACACATTTTTTAAATATTTGTTTGTATTTACGGACATATTTCAAAAAACTTTCATCATTTGAAGTCTTAGCTATTTTGTGGAGTTGTTGTTTTTTTATTGATGATATTTTTAACCCTTTGGTCATCCATTCTTTCGCAGAACCTTTTCTTGGGGTTTCATGTATTTTTTTTTCAAAGGGAATGTTTCATTTAATATACTTACAAAAATATTCTAAAACAGTTCATATTTTTTGTTTACATCGAAGTTATGAGATAAATATAACGAATCCCAACATGCATTATAAATTTTTTCAATAAAGTTTTGAATATTATTGTCATTAAAAAAAAAACGTTTTTCTACACATTGATTATTTGCTTAGCTATTTGATTGTTGATTTCAAAATGAACAATTTGGCCTAAATGATCTGATAAACTAGTTTCTAATACATCGGTAAAAGTTATAACATCATTAATATTTGTAATTACATTGTCTATACATGATTTAGAATTCTTTGTTATTCTTGTTGGAGAAGAAATACAAAATTTCATATTAAATAGTTGAATGATTTCTAAAAATTGGGACACATAGGATTTATCGTCATTAATATTGATATTAAAGTCCCCACATAATATTAATTTAGTCAAATAGTTCCTCCTAAAAATGTGGTTTAAAACACTATACAAACTTTAAAAAAATGCTTCTAAATTTTGTTTGGTTTTGTTTGGGACTCTATAAACACATAGAATGGTTATCTTAAATTTTCCTTCAATATCAACACCACAACATTCAAAAATTTGAGATTTAGAAAAATTATTAATGTCTAATCTTTGTTTGAATGAGATGTGCTCCCTAATTAGTATAGCTGTCCCTCCTCTTTGGATGTCTGGTCTAAAAAAATTTGATACATTCTTATAATTTAAAGTTGTTTTTAAAATAAAATCATTTTCTGGTTTTACCCAGTGTTCAGTTAAACATATGATATCAGGTCTATTTTGTAAAGTCTCCAAAAATATTTCAAAACTATACTTTTTTCTTTTTTAATTATTCCTTGGATGTTCAAATGAAAGATTTTTAGAATTCCATTATCACCTGTATTATTAATAGGCCTACTAGAGGGACAGTGTAAACTAATTGGTTTGCCATCTAAAAAGCTAAAAATTATCATTATAGCCATTATGAAATCTAGGGATTTCACTACCTACGTATTTATCTCTATGAATGTTCGTCATTGGACAATTGAAGGGTAGAGTTCCAGGCACAGTCCATTTGTAGGGGACAGATTGTTCAAGGTTCGAAGGTGGGAAAGCATGTGTGTTGATGGGCCACATCTGGTGTGAAGGAAATCGATTATATGTCTGATAATTTCTTGGCTGATACTGAGATGGAGGTTGTTGAAAATATGTTTTCTTTCTTCTCGAATCAGTCCATGGGTTTTGTTCAATCTTAGTCGATCTTGAACTAAGTATTTGGTGGGAATAAATTTTCTCTCCACTTTTAACAGAACTATTTGAATGTAGGCCTATTTCTTTTCTTACTTGTTCTGATTTATCTTCATTGAATACAACTTGATTTGCTGCTCGCAAAATTTTCTCACTGAGAATAGTTTTTCCTTTTTCATTGAGATGGAGGCCAAAGTTATTATAAAACTTTCGTTGAATAGTGGAGATGTCTAGAAATTCAGCGTGATCAAAATCACTTACTGTATCTTGGAGAGATTCATTTGTATTTCTAATAGCTTCATTGATTTTGTACTTCGCATTAATGTCATAGCGACTTGGCACCGAACATATGATTATTTTAGTATTTGAAGTGTTCTGAAGGAAAAGTCTAAAATCATTCATAATGTCTTGTATATTGTCATTACTGTTCCCAGAACACTTAACCATGTCGTTAGTCCCAGCCAATATAACAATACAATCATCTTTCGTGAACTTTTCAGATTTATATGTGCTTAGTGCATCATTTAGAACATACTTTGAACCTGCTCCAGAGCAACTCACCACATAAGTGTTTGTTAACGGAGGCCTTCTTTGGTCCATGTAATAGCACAAGTTCTTGCCATGACTGTCTGAGAATAAATACAATCTTTGATTAGGCCTAGTTGGGTTTTCTAAACTTTGAGGTTGAGTTGAATTCTGTGTTGAACTCTCATGGTTTTCCATTGTTGTTTGAGGATTTTTAGTTTTTCTTTCATATTTGTTCTTAATTTTATTTTTTTGCTTTGCATTTCTTAGTATTGGCTTCGTAATTGTTTTTGCTGGAGAAGAATGAGTAGTGTGTCTTGTGGCTGATCTGCTTTCTTCATCACTACTTTCATGATACTGTAATGTTAACAGAGGAGCAAACCTATTTTTTGTTTCAATTACAAAAGGTTTATAATTAGGTAAGGGGTTGGTGTCGCTGGAACTGTCACTCTGTAGGGAAAAATTCAGGTCTTCCTCAACTTTTCTTAAATTATTCTTATAATTGACAATTTCATTTTGCAGGTACTTGTTATCCTCTTCTAATGTCCTTATAGCTTCTATCATGGATTTAATATCTCCCTGAAGTAAGGAGCAAGTAGAACAGTTTAATTGTTTATCTAGTTCATTTCCTGCCGTTTTCTGCATGTTTCTTTTCAGTTCATTTGTTAAGGTTGTGTTGTTTTCTTTCATTACTTTTAATTCATTTTTTAGGAACATATTTTCCTCTCTCAAAGCTTGTATTGTTTCATTAGTACCTTCATCATTTTCTTTATGTATAATATCGTTGCAATTACTTGCATCGTCTGTTGTCATCTTTAAAGAAGTGTAGTTAAGCACATCACTTCCCAAGTCACAGTTTTCTGTTTGTATGCAAACATCTTGAGCATGAACAGATTCTTCATAATTGGTACAACAAATAATTGTTTTTTTGCATTGGATATTATGAATCATATCTTCTTTTGTCTTATTCATGTACTCATTAAAATTGAATATACTATGAGCAGTACTTCCATTTTTTGAGATTTGGTACTCTATTAAGACATTTGTAATTGAAGCAGTACTGTTTGGGCCTGTAATATCTTTTTCCTTCATTCTAGTACCAAAATTCATTTTGTTTTTGCTTTTTATTCCAAATTTTCTTTTTGCTATCTGCTCACCTTTATTCTCATTATCTTGATTTGTTTCTGCACATTTTTTCTTTTGACTTCTGGTTGTTATAATTGGTGAAAAATTTACCAATTTGTTGGTTCTATAAGTTGGTAGTTTTTTTGGACCCATTGTTTATTTTTGTCAGGAAAATAAAATCAAAACTTTTAGGTTAGTGACAATTTTACCTCATTACTATTTAATCTCAATCTTCAAGACTACATCCATGACAAAATCAAGTAGGTTCATTCACAAACAAACATTTTCAATACAATTTTTCATAAAATAAATTAATATAATATTAAAATTTTTAAAAAACTAACTGGAGAAATTTGATTTGTGACTGTTTTGAGATGAAATCAGCTGAGATATTAGTTGTTTTCTAATGCAGGAAGCATAAAAAGTACAAGTAACTTTAAACTTCCTTGTGTTGCTGTAAACCACTAAAAAAACACATAACCTCAAACAAAATTGCTATCTTAATAAAAAAATAAGTGTTTCATCACCAGCAATAATTAAAAAGTATATAATTAACTATATTTACTATTTATCACGACTTACTACGTCACTCACGTGAGCGACTTGAGCGTGAGTGACTTGTAAATTCCACACTTAAACTCCAATATCCGATGCCAGTTTAATTTCAGGTTAGGTTATGTTGTATCTCTTCTAACATAAATGCACCTTTTTCGTGGATAACATATTCAAAATTGAAAGTTTTATTGGAGTGAGTGACTTGTAATGCAATTAAGGTACTGTAACAAACTTTCCTGTTATTTTACTTAAAATGAAATAAAAAGTAAAAAAAAAATCAGCAATAAGCACACACTTCCAACTTATAACAGCTCCCAACTACACGGAAAGCGATTTCCCGCTAGGGGTCTGCGGTGCACCGAAAATTCGGTACAGGTACGGTACAAGGCAAAATACCGTCATCGGTTCGGTACGGTTAAAGGCATCGGTACAAATCTGGTTCGGTACAGATTACAAAAGTCAAAAATATTAATGTATCTACTACTTATATTTGACTTTAGAAAAACGGAATTAATTAATATTTGGTCGTTATCTCTTTGTTTTTATGGATTAACGCATAAAAAGAATGACTTGACATCGTCGCTCAGCAAAGTCAACTGACAAACGATGTAGTAGCGTTCGCCGACTGCCGAGTCCACGGATAGGAATGCAGCTTACAATTCGCGGTCCAACACCATTTAGACAATCATGTTCTCGTTGGCAACAGCGCTCATAGCGGCTGATCAAGTACATTAGCTCTTTATTCAGTGTTAACTACAACAAACTACAGTGATATTAACGCCCGCCGTCAGAGACGCTAGCGTCAGTAAGGACAGTTGTTTGATGAGAAGTGACGAGAACTGTCGACTGCCGATGGAAAAGATTTGTCCTAACCTCTAAAGTGACCCGGATTGGCGGATTAGCCGAATGCAATTAGGAAATAATACAACACGACCGCTTTTCGCAAAGAGTAAGACCACCCAAAAGCTGTTTGTTCCTATGAATTTATCGATCAAAGAAAACTAGGAACATTCAAAATTTTTCAATTTGTTTAGCCAACACATTTTATTGGCTTTATAGTTCATATTTTATTGGCTTTTAAAATCGTTATATATGTTCCTTCTAGAGGTTTAGATGTTGTATAAACGTACTCTTTGGCGTTAACTTTCTCTTTGTACTTTGCCTACTCTTGTTGGATTGGTTCAATTGGTTATTTTATTACGTTTGCTCTGTCTCTAGTCACAGTCACAGTCATGCTCACTAGCCTACTAATACATTACGTCTTTGTTTAATGACAGTTGCCCTGGAAGTTTTATGAAATAAGTTTAGGATTTGAATTTAAGAAAATGTGAAGCACAAACCGTTTAGTAGTAAATAAATAATTAATTGTAATCATGATTGATTCTAACACTGGCGGTACCGCTCCAATGATGGTATCTGCCGCTTCCACAATAGGCCTAGCCTACTGCGGCTACGAACGCCTGCTAAAAATAGTTTTGAGTTCCCCTTTGATTTTTTTTTCATTAAGTTAAAAATTATTTTGTTCTTTTATATATTTAGGCGACGAATTGAAAAAATACTGATACAGCATGTAGGCTATGGGCTTTTGTTTGAAAATCTCTATTTATGTTTGCAAGTTTTTTATCAGCCAAAAATAAATCTGTTTTCAATTATTGATGTGATGCTGCTACTCACTTCATGTTAATTTTTACTACATAGCATTAAACTAATATCACCAGCATACATGCACAAGTGTGAAGTGATTATGATATTTTTCCTGTTAAAATTGTAACCTAGCAAAATATGTTAAATGAGGTAAATAAATGGGTATTTGAAGTGTTACCCATCGATATTAATACCGCTGGGCCTATATTGATAACGCGTACCGTACCGTACCGATTTTGTACCGAGAACCGAGGTACAAAAAAATTGTACTGTACCGAACCGTACCGACCTGAAAATTGCTGTACCGCAGACCCCTATTTCCCGCCAAATATATTTTTTTCCAATTTGGATGTCTTTGGCGGAGTTCTTCTGAGGGAGTGTCTACTAACGTTTCAAAGCAGCAGAGTGCTGTTCCTGTCGTGCCTGACAGAAGTTTTCAATCTTTAGCATGTGTTGTAATTTAGTTCAGCATCTGGTATGTTTACTTGAAGACTGGTCCCATTATGTTAAAACGGTTATAGAATGATTTAGGATGTAAGACCTAAATGGTTTGAGTAAATAGGTCAATATCTAAAATTATTTGAAGACCATGTAGTCCTTCAAGATTCTGTCACTTATGTAAAGTATTTCATTTTGCTAGATGGTAAGCCTGTTTTTATTGAAAAGACAAATTGAAATACAGCTCATAGTTTTGTGTATTTTTACCTTTAGATATTGAATGCTTTAGATAGTGAAGTCGATTTAGATGGTTATACAAAATAATGAGCATGTTAATGTTTCAAGTCAGATGAATAGTGAGTCGGGACAGTGAAATACCTCTAGAAGAATCTAGTCCACAGACTCCTGTTGATAATGATGCTCTAATTATTTGATTTTTTTAAATTTTTTTATTGTAGTCTAATGTTGATCAGTATAAATATTCTACAGTTTTAAAATTTCAAAGAATTCTTAAGTGTAAGATGGAAGTTACATGCGTGTGGTGAAAGGTTTTAGAATATTTCAAAATAATTGGATTTACAGGTGGTCTGAAGGGGCAGAATTGGGTTAATCCTCCATCGGGCGCTTGAATTCTGTAATGCCTTCGGGAGCAAGCGGAGGTTGCCACCGCAATCAGAAAATACCCCCCGTCGCAGCAGACCTGCGTACTCAGCGAATTTCCAAATTAATAATATTAATTTTGACCAGCTAAACTTGTAAACAAAATTTCATAACGTGCTCATAAATAGTTGAATAAATGTCTATTCTCCTTGAGATAAATATAGGGAAACAGTGTGCAGGTATGCTGCCATGGGAACACTAAAATAAGGTTTTTAGCATAGAAAAAATTTATTTCGACCATATAAAGCCATATAGTAAGTTTCATCAATATCTGTCCATAAATAAAAGAGTTTGCCTATTCTCCATATGATTAATATGGGAAAAGAGTATGCAGGTTTGCTGCCATGATAAGCACAAAAACCTAAATTTTTACCATTAATGGATGATTCTCAACCAAATGAAGCCAAATACCAAGTTTCATCCAAAAATATTAGTTAATAAGTGAAATATTAACACATCCTTATTCTCCATAAGATTAACATTGGAGCCCCAAAAGACAATGTACTGTCTTTAGAATTTGTAATATCTCGGTAACCAATGGAGATAGAGCAAAGCTTCAAAATACTAAATTGTGTGTTTTTTTGAGCTAAATCCAATGGTCAAAATAAAAATTTAACATTTTTAAAATTTACATATGTAAAATGCAAAAAACCCATTTTTGGGGTACAAAACCCCCTAAAACTACCCCTTCCTATTGGTCGATATGTCTGGTTTTTGAACTCATCCGAATAAACGTAGGATTACACATCTCTACCAAATTTGGTGTCGATCGGACCATTTTTACGAGAGTTATCGTGTCTAGGGACACATACATATACAGGGTGTTCGGAAAAAACGTTTCAGGAATTCTGGAGGTTATTGCCCACATCAAAATAAGCAAAAAAGTTCCAGTAAACATATGTCCTAAAATGCTTCGTTAACCCACTAGCCGCCATTTTGTTTTTTACACTAAATAATTTTTATTACCGTAATGGATCATTGTATCAAGTTAATATTTGGCATGAAACTTCATCATAGCAATGCCCATTTTTAAGAAAAAAGTTATTTTTTTCCAATGTGTATTTTCAAAATGGCGGCCGTTTTGAAATTTTAAACTAAAATATCTCAAAACGGGTAAATTTTATAAAAATTTTACTAGGTACAAAAAAGTTGCAAAATTTAATTATCTAACCAATGGTACCAAGTTTGTAAGGATTTGACAACAAATAACGGAGTTATTGAGATTTTTCAATTAAAATTACCTTAATTTGCACTAATTACAATGCAAAATCAATGTTTTTATGCATAAAAATCTCAATAACTCCGTTATTTGTTGTCAGATCCTTACAAACTTGGTACTATTGGTTAGATAATTAAATTCCTCAACTTTTTTGTGTCTAATAAAATTTTCATAAAATTTACCGGTTTTAAGATATTTTAGTTTAAAATTTTAAAATGGCCGTCTTTTTAAAAATACACATTGGAAAAAATGATTTTTTTCTTGGAAATAGGTATTGCTATGATGAAGGTGCATGCCAAATATTAATTTAATAAAATGATTCATTATGGAAATACGTATTATTTAGTGTTAAAAACAAAATGGTGGCTAGCGGGTTAACGAAGCATTTTAGGACATATGTTTATAGGAACTTTTTTGCTTATTTTGATGTGGGCAATAAACCCCTGAATTCCTGAAACGTTTTTTCCGAACACCCTGTATACATATATACAGGGTGTTTCAGAACTCCCTACCAATATTTTAGGGCATTGTTCCTGGGTTAAAAACATATCTAAATATCATATTTAAATTGTCCGGAAGTCTTAAGTTACTCACACAGCCGCCATTTTGTTTTTTACACATAATAATTTTTATTTCCGTAACGGATGGTTGTATTCAGATCATATTTGGTATAAATCTTTATCATACCAATGTACATTTCCAAGAAAAAAATTAATTTTTTCCATTGTATATTTTCAAAATGGCGGCCATTTTAAATTTTCAAACTCAAATATCTCAAAATCGGTAAATTTTATAAATATTTTACAAGACACAAAAAAGTTGTAAAATTAAATTACCTAACCAAGGGTGCCAAGTTTTTAAGTATCGGACAACAAATAACGGAGTTATTGCGGTTTTTCTTCATAAAAACATTGATTTTGCTGTTAAAATGGCCTTCTTGCATGAAATTCAATGCAAAACCCATGTTTTTATGAAGGAAAATCGCAATAACTCCGTTATTTGTTGTTAGATCCTTACAAACTTGGCACCATTGGTTAAGTAATTTAATTTGGCAACTTTTTTGTGTCTTGTAAAATTTTTATAAAATTTACCGATTTTGAGATATTTGAATTTGAAAATTTAAAATGGCCGCCATTTTGAAAATATACAATGGAAAAAATTAATTTTTTTCTTGGAAATGTACATTGGTATGATAAAGATTTATACCAAATATGATCTGAATACAACCATCCGTTACGGAAATAAAAATTATTATGTGTAAAAAACAAAATGGCGGCTGTGTGAGTAACTTAAGACTTCCGGACAATTTAAATATGATATTTAGATATGTTTTTAACCCAGGAACAATGCCCTAAAATATTGGTAGGGAGTTCTGAAACACCCTGTATATATATATATAAATTTTAATGACTATTATTTTTGGTCTCTGGGCACCTCAAAACGAAAAAGTAACATGGTCCCGGGCTTAGGTCTTACCATGAGACCTACGGTAATAGCTTATTCCCTATGGGAAATTCGCTAAAACAAAAAATCAATCTTTTGAAGAATATCTTTTTAAATTTTTGTACTAACCAATATTAGTTTTAATGTATTTTAACACATAAAAAATGTTCAGGTTGCTATAATATATAGTATAGGTAATTACAATATTAATATGCAAATAGTGTTTATTTATTTATTTTATTTTGAGTGTATTCATTTTTTTAACGTTTTGGCGGAGAACGGTCCAAACCCCAGTCCTGTTACTATCTAACATCGACCAGTTATTAGAAAGCATCATTAATTAATAGCCCAATGACAATGCAACTGGGTCCGGAATCGAACCTTTAAAAAGCTACTAACTTTTCTCAGGATCGAAACGGCAACCTTAGGATTCAAAGGCGAGCACTATAACCACTCAGCTACCCAGCCAGTTAAGTGTTCAAGGAATAAGCTAATTTGAAGTAAGAATAACTCAAAAATGCTCATTATAAATGTAATACTTCATGATTATCATTGTAAAACTGTGAATTCCATGTTATTATTATTTGTAACTTGAAAGTATAATTTTTTATATCAGTAATCTACCTCTGAATTATTTTTATAAAGCACAGATGCACAAAGTATAGTCCTATTACTTTTTATTTGTTATTAATGGTAAAATTCTTTCAATTACCCTTTATTCCTAATAATACACCATAAAATTTAAAATTTACACAAGTTCTTTGAAAAAATACATGATGGGCCTATGTTTGGAGGGCAAAAAAAGTATTCTATAATATCAGTTATATAATAAAAATTAATCCAATGTAGTTTAAAAGATAGAAAGAAACAATAGACAAACTAAAGAAACAGTTTTGGAAAAAAATCGGGCTAAAACAATTATTTTCGGTAGCACAATCGGAAGAGACCCGTGAAAGTCCCGCAATGGGGCGCACAGGGAAGCAACCTCTGGACACTCGAAAAATCAACCCCTAGATCAATACTATAATTGTGAACAGATAAAGCGACGCATCACACAGTTTCTCTAGAATGATATAAAAGGCAACTTGAAAGTCAGGCTGCAGAACAAAATCTTTCTACATTTTTTACTTATTTTTTAGTAAGTTCGGAGGTAACCTCTTGGGGCTCTGGGCCGGCTTCTAACATTCAATTCCTAATCATGAATCAGAGAGTAGTGGGAGTTGCACCTACAGTGTTGCCAACCACCTGAACAGATTACTCAACCACACTTATGTTTCAGGGCACTTTTGAGCACTATTGGTTGACGCCTTGTCTCTTACGGCATAGGGTCTCCCTTTTGTGTTTTAAATGATAAGCATATGCCTACAAAATACTGGGTAGTGATCTCAACATGCATGGTAATTTTCAGTTACCACAATAATAAAAATAGATTCCTCCATATTCTGGATAGTCAGTTAATGTACATGTTAAAAAATCACATTTCTAGATATAAATATGAAACAAGATGAAATAAACTAAGCTACGATTAATTTTTAATTTTATGATACCATAAAAATGCTTTTCATTTCCATTTCTGACATTATTATTCTCACTCCTTTTCAAAATCACGTCTAGGAATGAAAAGTTAGCATGTCTGCAGCTAGGCGCCAGTTCAGGTGAGTCGGTGGCGTAGTGGTTAGCGCGCCGGACTTTGGGACCATGGCAGCGATGTCGTGGGTTCGAATCCGCGTTCTGCCAGTGAACTTTTATCAGTACATTTCACCTCGTACTGTAGCGGCTCACCCCCTTACTTTGTCTAATACGATCCACGCACAAATCAATAGTCTATGTGAACGGGACAAAGAAAGGGAAAAAGAAGTTCGCCAACCTCTTAAAAAAAAAGTTAGGCAGAGTTTGTGTGACTCACCGCTGGCTGTTCGCAGGTGGGGGTCCTGTTCCCCGAGGACCGCAGGAGAGTCAGCCGCCAGATGTTGACGGACATGAACATCGCACAACTGCAAGTCATCGCCAACGACCTTCACGCCCAAATTGAGAGTGAGTCTCACCTTTACTAAACATTTAGAATACCTAGGTTTTGAAATTTGGTCCATACCGTTACAAACAGCGGCTTTACATTTAGTTTTAAATCAATAGTAAAAGTGTCCGAATAATTCAAACAATAAGAGTTCATGTTAAAAGTTATTACCATAAAGGTTAGTATTCAAAGTGTTGTTAAAAAGAACATGAAAATAAATAAAAAGGCATTTGTTACGTACTTTGGTAAAATTGATTGAAAATGTTTAGAATTAGCATGGTAGGAAAGGAGCTTTTAGATAATGATTTTTTCATTATTCGTGAATTTAAATCATTTCTTTGTTTGTCTCTCGCGTACCACCTGTAATGTTCTTGCATACCACCGGTTGAGAAACACTGCATTAGGTATACAAATTAAAGTGGATGAGGCCAGCTTTTTTTTTTTTTTTTTTTAATTTCTTTGGGAACCATGGGAGGTGGAGGGAAATTTAAACTGGTGTTGGAAATTGTAGTATTTCAAAAAATGTTGACTGATATTTACACAGAAATTTACCTCTTGAACTTGAAATTGATAATGAAAAATATTCCTTTTCTTCAGCACTAATTGTGTAATACTGACTTATTACAAATTTATATGTAAAAAACTATATTTTTGTATATACATAAAAAAAAACTATATTTTGTTTTAAACCGAGCAGAGAAGAGACACATGAAGATGTGTTGTGAGTTTCTCTTCTATATACAAAAAAATCAGGTTCCTTGTAATTAATGTTTCAAAGATAACTGCCATGAAGATTTATTTCTTCTGGTCTAATTTAAAGCTTAACACGTTTGCTGCGGCTTGTATCCGATAGGATACAAAGGTGTCCCTTCGCGGGTGCGGATGTATCCGATCGGTTACATATGACAATGTCAAGATAATGCGTATGTTTCTCCTCTAGCGTTTGAAAAGGAAACACATATTGTACATTAGCGTGTAGGTAAGGGTATTGACCTTTTAGATTACTTGTGATTAGTATATATTCTACAGGTTTTTAATTTCGCGCTATCGTTGGAGGAATGTAAATTTAGTTCAGCGTGGGGGTTGAGTTTTGACATTTTATATGCTGCAGCGAACGTGTTAAAAAAATAATACAGTTTAGAACAGTGACATTTTATCTTTATCCAATTGATTGTAAAAATTTCATAAATTTATTGTATAATTTAATTTTCTATCTAGCTTAGATTATTCTATCCTAACCAAACCCTAATCTATTCTATTCCAACCATGTAGCTAACCTGTGTGGATGTTTCAGCTCTGAACGAGAGCCTAGTAAAGTTCCTAATGGAGAGAGATGAGCTCCACATGAGTCAAGACTCCATGCTGGTGGATATCGAGGATCTCACCCGATACTTGTAAGTGATCAGTGTGTTTAATTGCTTACTACTGTTGGTTTCATTTTTCAGGCCGGCCGCACACTACATCGAACGCGACACAACACGACACGACGATTTCTGTTTTGTTTTGTTCTGTTCTGTTCTGTTGTGTCGGATGCGCGAAAAAACATCGCCCAACACTACAAAACACGACGGCTTCCGACGCCTCAACCCCTCTATTTCACTGATTATTATTACCTGTGACTATTATTAACCTGTGATTATTACCTGGTACATCCATCTCTTGCCCTATGTCATTCCAAATTTTGGAGATAAAATCAACGTGATGTTCTTTCAAAGTAGAGTTGTAAATTGGCGTGTTGTTTTGAACTAAAAATAATAGTTTGTCCACATCCACGGCCGCATTGTCTTCACTCGTTTTCACTTCAACTTCCCAAGCAAGCAAAGCAAAAATCCTACGTAGACGTTCCGTAGATGACTGGTGTTTCTGGAGAGGGAGAGGGATTAAGGATTCGCAAGGCATGCGCAGAGTTGGATTCTCTGATTTTGTTTGATAGCGTTTTGTCATAAAACAAAAATTTCAGTACCTTCGCCAGACGAGGAAAAAATGCCTTAAGGCGTTTTATCGTCGTGTCGCGTTTTGTTCGATGTAGTATTCGTCAGCTCCATTTAAACTCATACTAACTGAGCTGTATAAAATGCCTTCCGTCAAAATGTCTTGTCGTGTCGTGACGCGTTCGATGTAGTGTGCGGCAGGCCTTAGAATGCTCAAATATTGCAGTTCAGCGTCTCCATGGTGGCCAAAAAGTTCCTTTACTCTATCTTTCAGTATGTTGAAGGTCTTTTTAAGCATTGATATGGGGGTGATGAATGCTATAAGAAGCATTTCACACCACTTTCAGTTACGGGTCTGCGGTAATTTTCAGGATGGTATGGTTCGGTACGGTAAAACTTTTGTGTAACTTGGTTCTCGGTACAAAATCGGTACGGTACGGTACGTGTCATCAATATAGGCCTAGCAGTAGTATGCTATTAGGAGTGTGTCAGGTAATTTTTGAGGTCGAGTCGAGTTTTTGGAAAAACTTGCAAGTTTCAAGCTTTTTTTTTATTTTTTTTAATTATTGGTTTGCCAAAAATGGTTTTTAATGAATGAAACCAAAATACAGTAATAGTACCTAATAAATTAACAAATGAATCGCCCTAATAAATGATAACAACAATATTTTGCATCTATATGTGTTTTTATTAGGCTTTACATTTTTATGGCAAGCGCTTAAAATATTAATAGACTAAGTTTATAAAACACTTTTAAATTGGCCTCTTATCACTTCCCATTTATCACTTTATCACCCGAACTAATGAGTTTTTTCCAAAACGTCAAGTCGAGTCGAGTAGTATAATAGACAAAATACTTTATTCACATATTCTTTGAGAACAGTACAAGGCATCAGATTACATTGAGTTATAATTTATTAAGTAAAAATTCTTTCTCTGTGTAGAAGGGCCTGTCCTGTAACCATGCTTTCAGGGTTTTCTTTAGTTTGTTGACTGGTTTTTTCTTGAGGTTGTCTGGAAGATGGTTGTAGAACAGCGCTCCTCTGTAGGATGGCTTCTTTTCATACAGGCTGAGCCGGTGTTTTGGAAGGGTGAAGTTCAAGGCATGTCTTGTGTAATGGAGGTGTAAGTCTTCATTTCTTGTTTGATGTGTGAGTACATACATGTGTCAAGTACATACTCGGCTCAAAAAATACTCTATACTCAAGTACTCGCACACCCCTCTGTACTATGTCTCAGCTTGCATAAAGTTTTTGCCTAATAGTACATTGTTGAAGAACGATCCAAACTATTCTGCTTTTGGCATCAATAAGTGCAACACAGTGGGACTCTTCTTTTCTTCCATGTTTACATTGTGTATTGTCAAGTATATTTTGTTTGTATCCTTGGCTGGGTTTTAAGTAGCCTACCGTGCCTCCTATAAAAGACGATAATTGAGTTTGTATGCTTGCTGTGAGTGTGAGGGGCTACGCTATGTGACTCAATGATAGAAAGATGGGTATGGCCAAGGAGTGTTATTAATAGTAGTATGGTTTACAATATTACTGTCTTATTAAATAGATATGTACAGCAAAATGGTTATCTGAATATAACCCACTTGAATAAATTGTTTGTATCTCCTTTTACCGTTTCTCAAGAGGTTATTAACAATTTTTTTAACAATAACTCCATTAATCCATAATCTCCTATAATCGGTGGGTGAGTCGGTGGTGTAGTGGTTAGCGCGCCGGACTTTGGGACCATGGCAGCGATATTTTGGTTTTGAATCCGCATTCTGCTAGTGACTTATCAGTACCATTCACCTCTGTACTGTAGTGGCTCACCCCTTACTTTGTTTAATACAATCCACACACAGATTAATAGTCTGTGTAGACGAGAAAGGTCTTAAAAAAAACCGCCAACGTCTTAAAAAAAAGGGACAGGGTCCTAGTGCCATATGTGTTGGGTTATCAAGAGCATACCCTATTTCAGTTGCCCTAATGTTGTTTCCAGTTCAGCAAGAAATAATTTTCTGTTTTTTTTAGAACCACGATATAAAACATTAAGACCTCTACTATTGGAACCTAAGAAACTTTACTAATATATTGACTCCCCCATTCTATGTATGAGATCACTTACTTATCTTGTCCCTGTATGGTGCTTCTTGTGAGGTGTGCTTTATGTACACATACACCCCTATAAAAAATGTTGGATGCCCATACTATGATGTGCTCTTCCAAAATTTCAAGGTGTATACTTAGTGTGATTTTTTAGTGGTGTGCACATTTGCAAAATAAGATGGTCTTGGAGAGAGGTCAATGTCTCGACTCAGTTTTGTCACAAATTTTACCGTTGGGTTTGGGTTTTTTTCTGACGTGCCTTATTGTTTGAGAATTGGAAATCCAGCCCCCACCCAAAAGTAAAAGTCTGTGACAAAGACTGTATTAAGACTCTGATCTCTCCCCAACATCATCTTATTTCACAAATGTACACACGACTAGGCAATCACATTGAGTATTGACTTTTGAAGTTTTTAAGAGTCCATCATTTAGAATGACAAAATACCCAGGGTTTAAGCTGGGAAAAATTTCCTTGGAGCAAAAATGCTACAAGCTCTTGAATACTTGTAGCAAAATGAAACATGTTGTAGCATTTCTATCGCGCGTAGTATAATTTGTCACCAGTTACCAACACTTTCACCTTAAAAGTATTTTTGTTTACACTGTTGTTTTTTACCTAAAATAAAAGCACTAAAAAGTTCAAAACTACTTTTAGTTTAATTTTGAAAACGCTTAAATAGGTTCATATAAAGTTACAGATTTACATAAGTACTTAAGCCTATACATAAACTCCAAAAATTGTCTTCGGATTCAAACATCAACATATGAACATGGCTGGGTAGGTGTAGGCCTACTCAACAATAATAGAGCCTAATATAAAATTCTTGGTTTTAAACACCATGTTGCAAAAGCAGCTTCAAAGTTGAAATCCTTTTTCTCTGGACCTTCAATGGCAATCATAAGTAAATTATTTTAAATGTTTACACCACACGAGCTATTTATTACTAGCTTATTTTCATGCTCCTTGAATTTATAATTCAATTTTCAATATAAGAGCTACGGCGGGAAAACACGCTGCGTGTGACATTTTTATCTGCTCATAGTTCTCACGTATTTTCATGCTACCTTTATGCGGGGAGTCACATGACTTTGCGCATGCGCAGGACGCTTTGACTGTTAGTGACTGTCGACGAAACGAAGTTTTTGCCTGCTGCACTTTTTGACTAAAGACGCCTGTCCGCGTCTTTGCGCCTCGCCTCGCCTCTTGCAGTTTGTGGGGCTCCATAAGCGCCAATGCTTTCTCTGTCGCTCAAGACGCCTTTAGTCAAAATGCCCCGCCTCGCCTCACCTCGTCTGTTGCAGTGTGTGGCCGGCCATAGATTGAGGTTAACTAACTGAAGCTGTATTTTACTTTGATGGAAATAAAACACTTTTGGACATAATTTTATGTCAGAAAACTTAAAATTTGAAAACCTGTGATTCTTGAGGTACTTGATATTAATTATAGTAAAATCTTTGTTGCAAAATCGCGACAGACTGTCCGAATATTGTCGCATTTTTGTGGTGGGTGTCGCAAAATGCGACAAATGCGACCGCAGCTTGAACCCTGGAAATACCTTTTAGAGAGATACGTGTGAATAAAGCATACCTCACAAGAAGCACTGCACGTAAACAAGTAGAGTGTGGGAGTCAATACACGGTACTCATAAAGTTGCTTAGCATCCGAAAGTTGAGGCCAGATATATTTTATATTAAGGCTCCAAAAAAGGAACAGTCAATTTTTTCTTGCCGAAATTAAATCATAAATTGTCTTTATAAAAGATGACCCGCCTTTGCTACATTTTAAAATTGTCGGTTTATTGATAATTGGGGCCAAAGTTTTTGATAATTCTAATTCCTACTTTCGAACATATGCTATAGCCCTTTACAAATTACAGTTTTAACTTAAGAGAAATAGTTGCATACCTCAGTCATCTCATTCACCATAGTTTCCCGATTTAATCAGTCACACAGCTCAAATTAAAAGAGAACATTGTTCATTTACCTGTGTCATTCAATGCCACGTTGTAATTTTCAGCTGGATCAAAATAATTTGTTAACCATGCGTAAATCGGAGATTAAAGGCTCATGCAAAAAAGCCACATTTAGTAATTACGCTATTAATACCCAAATAGGGAGAGCTGTCACCTCTGACATGATCAAATAGCTCTTTCATGTTGTGCCACACTGTTATTGATAGGTGTACCTACTGTGATACAACAGATTCCACGTGATTGCAAAAACAATAAATCGCCCGGTCACTTTGTACCTTACACACTGCCATTTATAGTTTATTATATCCCAATGCATACCTCAGGCTTAAGGTTATGCAGGTTTGCTGCTATGGTTTTTTGTTTTGAAATAGTTTAAACAGGAAATGGCACACCTAATGAATGTACGCTACATATTGTTTTGAAGTTAACAACATTTGATATAAATAGTATTGAGTATTCAGCTAAAAATATTTGGTACAAATTAGAGATAGTGGAGATTGGGTTTTTGTTTTTAATTTGGGATGAGACGGGATTTTTTAATTCTCATAAAATTTTGAAACGGAATTTCCCTTCTTGTACTTAACGGGAAATTTGTGTTCGGGATTTTAACCTGATTTTGTGACTTTGTTAAACCCTGATTTATGACAGATAATTTATAAAAAATGTGAATTATAACAGGCAAGAATGATTACCAACTTTTATTTAGAAACATCCTAAAAATATATCAGTACAAAAACTAATATTAAGTACCTTATTATAAATAACTCCTTAACATAGGCTAAGACATGGTGATAAGAGTTAGGATAAAGCATTGAAATTGCAAAATTTACCAGACTGAAACACCAGTCTTAAGTTTATTAGTTAAGTATTAAATTACAATTTCAGTCTTGTATTTTTGGTGTCTGATTTTTTGCTATAGTCAGTTAAATATTTCTTACACAAGCTTAACAATACTTCTCAAAATGACGATGACAAAACAAAAATTATAGTAAATGACGTTCATAATCATAACTATAAACATGGACAAAAATGTTCAAATAAAAAAAAACAAAAAAAACTTTTTACTCAGTAAATATTTGGGAAAATCATTCATACAATTCACTTTGCACCAAAATCATGTATTTCAATATTAAATTGCTAATAAAATAGGCCTAGCAATTTGTAGATTATTTATAGGCCAACCTTTTTTTTAATGTTATTCATAAAATATTTCCCGTATTGAAAAATCTTGACAAAAAATCCTGTCTTGTTTATCAAGATTTAAAACTCCTTGAAAAATTCGAAAAATTCGATACTTGTCCATCCCTAGTATAAATACCTAGGCATGTCTATGTCACAATATGAGTTAATCAAGTAGGCTATTTTAAATCTCAGCTGACCAGTGTCCTCCGAGGATCTCTGCGAAAGAGTAAACGTACCATCTGAGTTGAATCACTTTAGAATAAAACTAAGGTGTTGAAACTTTGTATGAGTGAAGTCAATAAGTCTTGGACATTAATTAGTTCTTCTTACCAAGTAATTTTGCTGAAGTAATTACTTTTATTATAAAGAATGATTGATTGCCTAGTTGGATCTTTTTGATCAAAGTAGCCTTACAGTATTACAATTTTGTTGCCATTAAATTAATTAGTAACAAAGTTTTTAACGGTTGTACTAAATAAGATGATAACTAAACAAATATTAAAGGAATACAATTTATTATTAAAAAATTGTTTTAATACTGAACTTACTCAATAAATATATCTGCCCAAATAAAATAATATAAAAACCATAAATAATCATTTCAGTCACGTTAAAACCAGGTAGACGTCGAGGCTTTAAATGTTGTTGCCGTCACTTATTCTTGTTTGCTTAAACAATTAAGGTGTTGTTCGAATTATGTAAAATTTGGTATCAAATTAATCAGTGAGGTGAGACGGTTAGTAATATGTTGTCCATTCTGAATAACAGTAAAATAACTATCTAACATAGTTTTAGCGCTTGCTACTACGGTGATTCACATCTGGCCGTTGCTATCTTGTCCGAATCAAGCGAAATATTCGCGCTTTAGTTGCTTGCTCCCTTCTAGCTTGCTCCATCTATTGGTCTTAGGTGATCGTTGTTCTATTTGCATAATGCAAATAGAATAATCTATTTAGCTATGCACATTCTTTGTGAAACAAATTAATTCAATTTAAATGTCTATAATTAATTAGAAAAAGATTAATTAGAAAAAAGCCAAAATATGCGGGAGCAAAGCTATGGAACGACCTTCCAGAAGAGCTGAAGATGGGCAGACTACATCAGCTGAAGCTCTGGCTCCAAGAGCATGCTTTCTACATCCCCAGTGAATTCTTTGAGCTGACCAACAATATATGAACACTGATCCATGCATTTAGATTGAATTTCTTACGCCTGTACTGTTCTTAATGAATACTTGTAATAATGATGATTAATTGATTGATTGATTAATTCTATAGTATGTAAATAACATAAATAATTAAATTTTTTAGAATGGATTAGCCAATAATTATATTTATACATAACTCTTATGTATTATATATACCACCCACTATCACCCATTGAAAATTCACTGAGTATTCAGGTCTGCTGTGAATGGGGTATTTATTCCCATAAGACTAATATGAAATTTCAAACATCCGCTATGCCTTTAATACTGGTAGAAAAAGATTCATCTTCTTGTCGTTTTAAAGAAAATTTTAATGTCTAGGACACTGTGAAATAAAACTCACGATTTTAAAGCAATTTATGACATTAAACCACTAAAAAAACATTTTCATCACACTACATCGATATCACCTGTTTTCGACCCTCAATTCTACCAACAAAACACCTGTTTTGCAGGCCTAGGCCGGCAAAATTTTCCGGCCTAGGGCGGTAATGGAAACGGTAGCAGAGAAATCTAGAATATTAGAAGGTTTTAAACAACAACAACAACAAATAACAAATCAGTGACGTAGTTAGTTGTTCAGCTGATAGCAACTGTTAAATATGTATGACGTAGATGGGAAAATAGTGCTTTTCCCTTGGAATCAGCTGTAGTCACTTACCGTTAGAGTATTAGTTTTGGTGGCCTTAGCTGATGTGAAGTGGTTGCCTAGCAACCAGAAACTCAAGCAGTACATCTCGCCAGGTTAGTTGAAGTTGAGGTTATGTTTTGTTTGTTATGAACGAAAAATTAATTTTTTCACTTGTTTAGAATTTAATGAATTGTGTAGTGTGATGAAAAATATCGTTCATAACTCGGGCCGAAAGCGTTTTGCCAACCCTCGATCGTTTCAAGTTCTCGACTTCGTCTCGAACTTGAAACACGATCTCGGGGCCGGCAAAACGCCACTTTCGGCCCTTGTGACGAAATATACTATTCCATTTGCAAACAAAAAATGTTGAGAAAACTTTGGTGTTTATTTATCATTTAATCAACAATGAAAAACTTTGGGTTTCATGGCCCAAGGTATTAACATTCCAGTTAAAATGACATAAAGATGAATATTGTTTGACCAATATTAAAGGTGCAGCGATTAATTTAATTATTTCATTTATTTACATTGTCTAATAACCCCCCTACATGCAATGTTTGCCTGGGCTTGTAGACTTGCGATGACAATTCCTTATCTAGATTGACCTATTATGTATACATTCATCACATTCTGCTGTTAAAAACAAACATGATCCACCATCTGAGAAATATGACACACACTAAATAAAAACAATATAATTGTAAAATAAAAAAGTTAGTCTTACAGGAATAAAAATCTAAGGCGGCCAGTATTGCAGACTCTTAAGTTTATCGTGTAGTTTTTAAAGTTGTAAGCAATATATTTAAACTCTCTCTGTTCTACTCTTAAGACAGAAATTCAAGTATTTTACAAATAAAAACTGTTTCAGTACTTGGTTGTTTTTTTAACACCTTTCCCCTCACACCAAGGA
The DNA here is from genome assembly GCA_030545055.2 of Neoaliturus tenellus. Lineage (NCBI taxonomy): Eukaryota > Metazoa > Arthropoda > Insecta > Hemiptera > Cicadellidae > Neoaliturus > Neoaliturus tenellus. The sequence continues at coordinate 104,883,287 of CM061536.1, read as the reverse complement.
ATAAAAAAATATAAAAACACTTAGCCACCCTTCCACATTGGGCTGAGTTTGCGGATTTAACAATATAGATAATTCACTCAACATAATCAATCTGTTTATTATTTTCATGATAAAATATTAATTTTGTTTCAGAGGTGCTAAGGAAAATACATTCAAGGAGGACATCAGTTTCAATAACAACTTACACGAAAGCAAGCTGCCAGCGAACAGGAGTGCGAGATTAGTTCGGAAATGAACAAAGAACAACTCTCCGTAAGATCTACTCTTTGAGCGAAGAACGAATCTCTGTGGGAACTATTCTTTTATTGCAACAGTGCCGTAATTGTAATAACTTACCATCACTGTAGTGGAACACCTGAGCTTTTCGTAAAGCTGGTTGTTCTCCCGAATTCACTCATTCCAGAACATTATCAGGGTGTCTACTGGTCACTGAAGTCAGCAAAAGTCACCAAAAGTCACTGAATTTAGTTAATGATCACCGAAGTCACCAAAAAGTCACTGATTTTTCTTTAAAAGGCAAGAAAAGTCACACATTTTTAGTATGAATTGCAAAAATAATGCGATTGTGAGCAAAAGTTTTGTGACTTTTACAATTTTACCCCAACATTTTCTATCTTGGAGACAGAAAAGTCACTGATTTTTAACAATTTTCAACCCCAAAAGTCACCAAAAAGTCACTGATTTTTATATCTCTTTGGCAGTAGACACCCTGATTATATTTTCAATTGTTTAGTAAAATAAACTAATTTTTTTAACTAATGGCTATTAAATGAACTAAACAATTATCAGTCATGATTGATCAAATACGGTTAGATACATGTACAAAGAACCATGGAAAGCCATATGGTTATTTTACACACTGTCTCTCGCAAGAAAAATTATGTTTGTTTTTGCAACAAATAACTGTTATATATGTTCATTTATCTCAAAATGAAGCCTGTTCTTCATAATTGTCAGAAATGGTGGAACAAAAGTCAAACACATGAAATATTGTAAAATTATTTGTTTTAATTTTACTGCTAGGCCTAGAGAGTACGCTTTAATATTGTAAATAATAATACTAATTATTATTTTGTTTAAAGCTCTCCATGCAAAGCTCTGATTTAGCTTATTAGTGGATCAAGACTGGGGTTTACCTTTGAATCACATATTAGCGTTGTTTTATGTAAATTACCGATATATTTTAGTACATTTTTTATTCCCACAGATATTAGAAAACTTTATTTTTTGAACCGAGTGTTTGTATCTTTTTCAAATTTTTGTATAAAATGATATTAAGTTTAATAATAAGGAAATAGGATTAAGATAAAAAAAAATATTTCTACCATGTAGTGAAAAATTGTGTAATATTCTTTTATTATGGTTGTGATTGCCTATGAACCCAAAATATTGTAAATAATGTAATATTGTTAAAGTAGTAAAAATATTTGATCAGATCCTGTTATCCATTTCTTGTCTTAATTTATTCAGGTTATAAAGCTTATGTCGCTTTGCTAAAATATGATTCAACTAATCGTATACAATTCATGTTTAAATTTTATTGTTGAAAATATGTTCATTATTAAAATGCACGCAGGCTACTTTTTATAAAATGTGTCTTTTTTTATCACCACCATGATACTTCAACAAGCTTGTAACAGGATGCTAGGGGTGGGTGAGTACTGTTTTTTGAGGTCAAGTCGAGTTGTAGAAAAAACTCTTAAGTTTGATTTAAGCTTTTTAAAATTACATGTAGCAAAAAAAATATTTTGAATGAATACAGGAAATTAATATAAATAAATCGCACACTGGTCGAAATTTGACCGAAATTTCAGTTGATCTTGACTGTTTGGACCCAATTAGTGAAGAAAAATGTTGCATAACTGAAACATCTCTTTTTCTATTTTGCTATTAAAACACTAACAGCGATGATTCAATTATCTTTCTTCCATAAGATTAACATTTAAAGTTTGAAAGCCTATAGAGCGTAGCTCTGGGGACCGATGTAAATTATGATGTGATTCTGCTCTTCTACATGACTATACATTTCTAACGGTATGCGCCAATATCTCCAGACAATGCTCACAAGCTGAGAAAAAGGAGGATAGGAACATGCTTATTGCCTATTAATATATAGAAAGTAATAATGTAATGAATGTAATGAAGTGAACCCAATAAAAGATAATAAGAATACTTTGTATTTTTGATGTTTTTTTTTTTTTTTTTTTTTTTAATTTTGGCAGACTAAATGTTAAGAATGTGACAGACTAAACTTGGAAAACTTTATTAACACGTTCGCTGCTAAGAATTTTTTTAAGACCTGGCCTGCCATCCTAACATATATAAATGTGTAAAATCTTAATTTTGTATAAAGTGATGCTACTGGTACACATTTGAATGCTTGTTATTTGTTTCCGGTAGTAAAAAAATGACATCAGCTTCTATGGCTACACTTGTAGCCACCAGCACGGTGGTAGAGACTTAACATTTGAAAGCTCTAAAAAATATGAAAGTTATTATCTTGTAACCATTAGCTTGTAACTTAATCCAATCCTAAAATTTCATATTAATCTGGATATTTTTAATTATTGTCTTGGTTTTCACAATTGTACAAGTATAATACGTTTGAGCCACAATAGTTTTTTACAATATTCATTAAGGAAGAAATATGAATAGAGAATTTACTTGTACCTTGAGAGTTACTGTAAAATTTATTATAAAGGATGTTAGTGAACTCTCTTTTGAAAAATGTTATATTTGTTTCTTGGGTTAAGACAAACAAAACACATCAGACCAAAAGGTGGGTCTAAAATCCTTCATTAAGCTGCTAGCCGCCAATTAGTTATTTTCACATAGTAATTTTTATTTACGTAACGGATGGTTGTTCTCAGTTCATATCGGCCTTTATAATAATGAAGCTTTAGCATACCAATGTAAATTTTCAAGAAAAAAATTAATTTTTTCCGATGCTTGTTTTTTTAAAATGGCGGCCAGTTCAAATTTAAAACTCAAATATCTCAAAACTGGTAAATTTTATCATAATTTTACAGGAGACAAAAAAGTTGTCAAATTAAATTATGTAATCAATGTGCCAAGTTTGTAAGGATCTGACTACAAGTAACTGTGTTATTGCAATTCTTCTGTTAATATAACTTTAATTTGCAATTATAATTATGATGCAACGTTATAATGTTTTTATAAAAAAATCTCAATAACTCCTTTACTTATAGTCAGATTATCACTCTGGTGGAAATTTATTTTCTGTGTTCGTTCCCGATAATGTGTAAGAATGTATCGATATCAATCGATTGCCTAACATGTTTGCCGTTCCCAAAGTCTGGGATTGAAGTGTCGTCCTTTAATCCAGCTACTTGGAGGTCACTAATTGTGGATAGTTATAAGTGATGGCTTGTGGATGCGGTATTCTCTAGTGGGGATTTACGTCCGCACTGGTGAATACTAGTTCATCCATAAAGACCATCGCAAATTGATAATTAGACCAATTCGTATATATGAAGTCGAAATTGTGGTTCGGATCCCATGTTATACTGCAGGTCCCTAGATACCATTGGCTGTTGGGCTATTAATTAACAGTCCTGTCTAAGGAGAATATCGGCCTTAGTAACAAGACTACAAGATCGTGTTACAATCATCGTATGCTCATGTCTCATTCATATTCATGTTAAAATACCCAGTATGTGAGGTCCCTGTCTCAAAATAGTAATGATTTTAAAACTTTCTTGTCTCTTGTAAAATTTTGATAAAATTTACTGGTTTTGAGATGTTTGAGTTTTAAATTTCTAAGTGTCCGTCATTTTGAAAATACACTTCAGAAAAAAGTGTTTTTTTCCTGAAAATGTACATTATGCTAAAGCTTCATGCCAAATATGAACTTTACAATCATCGTTACATAAAAAAAAATTGTTATGTTAAAAACACAACATGGCTGCTAGCGACTCAACAAAGGATTTTAGACTCATCTTTTTCTGATATTTGTTTGTCTTGACCCAAAGAACAAATGTAAATTTTTTACAGAGTTCACTAACATCCTGTACATCTGCGCTTGTAACTTCTCAAATCGCACTACTGTAGAAACTGTTTTCGTCCTGAACGATGTGCATTCAATTTGTATTAGTATTCATGCTTTGAGAGAAAGCTGAACAACATTTAACAAGCTGTCATAATCCAGAATAGCCGACCAGTATCCATAATGAAAGATTTTTCCACCCACCGGAGAACTCTCAGGTAACTGTAGTACTTGTCAGTGGTTTAAGTTTGTATTAAACTTAATACACTCATCTGTTTAGGAGATAAAAATTATTGTTTGTAAAAAACAAAATGGAGGCTAGCGTCTTAACGAAGCATTTTTGACCCCCTGTTTGAATGATGTTTTTTTATTGTCTTGACCTAAAGAACAAGAAGTGCACAATATATTTCCAGGTGTTGTTTGTAAAGATCCTATATATCTGTCTATTACTGTGCCGATTTCAAAGCCCTCGCTCTAATCCTATAACTTTGAAACCATGCAATTTGTAAAGCAATAGGTCATGGCTACAAAGTAGCCACCTGGATTAGGATTGAAACCCGGATGGCTACAACTGTAGCCACGTAGCCGCTTACGAGTTAAATTATTACCCTCTCATTACTCCCCTACCTTTTTCACCTCGGATTTACCAAACTCATGGATACAATGTCCATTTTTTACCAGTGCAGAATTCATAGCCAATGACAAAAAAGATGTTCTTGAAATTCCTGTATTATAATACATTTTGAATGTTAATAATCAGTAAAACTACTTAATATACAAAAAAACTAACAATATAATTATTTGTGCTTATAGGGACTAAAGTACAATTTTTTTCCCTGAAGAGAAAGTGTTGTCGGCCCGAAGGCTTCGCCTTCATTTTTCCTCCACCTACACGAATAAAATTTAGGCCTAATAGGTCTACCGTGGATAATTTAACTTTACCTTCATATGATCCCTTGCTCCAACAAGCTGGATCAGTCACACCAACATAAGAAACACACAAGGTGGTCCATATCAATTTTAAAGAACACGAAAAAACAAAATATAATTTAAGCCTAGTCAAAAGTTTTACACTTATGTTTTGGACTTCTTAGGTTAATAGCCTCTACCCAAGCGAAATGTAAACAAACACCTACACTGCCACGGCCATCTCTAGTACTAGAGATGCTGCTCACCCACTGCTGACTGAATGGTCAGCAGTGAGTGAGCAACAGCTACAGCTGCTATTAGTTAACAATGAGTAATGAAACAAATACAAGTAACAGCTGATTGTGGCTCATGTTCTTTTTAATCTCTCTTTTAATGTTATTCTTATGTAACTAACTTTAGCCCCGTGGTACGAAAAAACTTGAGTTTTCCCTAGGTAGAAAGATTAATTATTCAAGTCACATGGGATGGAAATTAGTACTTTACTACTCTATTCCAAGGAGTAAAATACGGCTTTAGATAGTAGGTGAAGGAAAAATAATTAAGGAATATGTTTTAAAGTACTAATTTTAATATACGTTCATCTTGCTCCCTCAAATGGGGCAGTGATGACCAAGACATCAGCTTTTTTTGGCTCATCTGAAGTTATTTTCTCTCTCGCTCAATTCAAATAACCAGTTTACACAATGAAACATAACCTATTTTGCTTCCTAAATGTACCATATATCTAATAATCTAAGTAACTAATTTTTCCATAAAAAGTTACATAGAGAAGAATTTTAATATAGTAGTTTGTTCTATATTCCTTATGTATGTACTAATCTGTTGATAATTTTCACTTCATAAGTCAGCTATTTTTCGAGAACTTTGAGTCACATCGAGAAGTACGAAATCGGCTTGAAAAACACTGGATACTTATTATATTCGCACACACTGCTGAGTACACAGTACAGTATGCTCTTGCTAGTCTGACGGATATCAGACTAGGGTGAGCTGGATTAGTGAAAACAGTTAAGTTTAAAAAAAAAAATTTTACTCCTATGCTGTCTGTTTGTTAACTCAGTTCTGTGATGATTATACCATGGAAAAGCGGCTGCCATCGATGTAAGCGAAATAAAGACCCTTACAGTGAAACCTTACCAAAAAAATCAATCAACAAATCAACGATTTTGAAGATGGAAAAATTACTGAAATCATTTTTAATTTCGAATATTTTTAATAACGAATCATTTTTAATCTATCTTATACTCTAAAACAAGCAATGTTTGTACAGACAAAAAAAAATTTTCTCTCCAAGGATTTTTTATTTTTTGGTTGAATATGGAGGTTTTGGCCACCAGGAATCAATTGGAGTTGGTCCCATGGCTGGGAAAAATCAGGTTTTCGTCCTAAACCCTTCAAAGTCCCCATGTTATCTTTATGGAGATTTTTGTAGCTATTAATTAAACCGAAAAATCTGCTGATGATTGTAGAAATAAACATATGTGTTACATATTTAATCCGCGGTTGCACCTGATGGCCTGGCGAGTGACCGAAGCAAACGAGCTGGATTAAAAAAGAAAGATTGCGAGTGAGCTTTGAGTTTGTCTAGGAAAAGAGAGTGACACTTAAATTTTACTGAGCATAAGCTCAATCCCCCGGTACTATCTATAAAAAAGAGGAAGTATACAGGGCTTATGCATATATGTATGTTGCCTAAGGACTCTGAAACCGCTTGACATATTGTAATGAAATTTTCAGGCATCATGAAGCATTACATTATTCAAGGATGGTTTGTGTGAAGTTTGGTGCAAATCTGCCATAAGGGCTCTACCGAGAGGACATACAATAGTTCATAAAAAAATCTGAAAATCTCTATTTTAGCTATTTTATTGGTTGCAAAGAAACAAATCCAATAAAAAAATTATTTATGTATTCCAGCAATTTTTTTTCTTAAGGCGAGCGTGACAGTGAGTGAGCGTAGCGAACGAGCTTAATTACCGATAAAATAAATTCAATCATGGGCGAAGCCGTGACGGGAAACAGCTAGTTACATGAAATAACAAAAACTGGGTCATGGAAAAATGCTGCAAATATGGAATATTGGTGCATGAAAATCACCCGATTACTAGAGCGCATCATCATGACTGATGGACGTGCCAATTACATAGAGTTTACTGAACCCATAAGTTTTCTTCGGAGTGAGTATATTAATTTTACTGTACTGAAGCGCTGGTGTGATGCTCTAAGAGCAGGTACAAGCTAACCTTGATAGTGAGCTTAGCAAACGAGCTTGTCTTGAAAGCGATTGAGAAAAGAGCATGAGCTCTTCCTGAAGATAATAATATTACATTAGTCCACAAATTAAAATCTGTTTAAAACTTTTTCTGAAACTGTTTAAAAAAATCACCCCTAAAGAAAATAACAATATGATGTATATGAATTAGAGTTTACCAATGCTAAATATGGTCTGTCATGATATTAAAAAAAAAACCTTTTAAGGAACATAATAACTACTATTCGACTTAGTTTTCTTTGTTTTAATGTTGAATTTATATCAGTAACAGTAATGTAACCTCTATTGAAGGGAACTCCAAAAACACTTTATTTAGAAGAAAATCTGTTGACTACCCTCTACTTAGTTGCCTACTGAAAAATTCACCCTATCTTCTATATATTAATACGCAAGCATGTTTCATTTCCTCCTTTTTTCTCAGCTCGTGTATATCGTAGGATAAATCCGCGCATATCATTAGAAAGGTATAGTCATGTAGATGAACAGAATCACATTCTAATTCACATCGGACTCCAGGGCTACGCCCCACAGGCTTTCAAAGTTCCAATGTTAATCTTATGGAGAAAGGAAAATTGCATGAATCATTAGACAGCTGTTGTAAAAACAACTGCTAGAAAATTAGAATGAACAGATGTTTTAGTTCTAAAATGTTTTTAAGCTTCTTGAGTCCAGATCAACTGAAATTTTGATCGAATTTCGATCAGGAGGCGATCTCTAGTTTCTAGTTAAAGAGTCACGAACATTGGCAAATCACCACCGGATGGATGATTTATTAACAAATGTACATAGGTTGCATGAAAATAATCACGTTCGTTTGAATCAAAGTTTAATGCCTGAAGAAAGCACTGGAGTTTTACATAATACTATCACTGGTTAAGTTGCTTAAGGTATCAGGTACTAGTAGTGCATTCTTTGCTGCAGGGTGTGTCAATTAATTTCAAACAGTTGAACTAAAAGGGTCTTTTAATTCACAGATGAAAAAGAGCAGAACATCTTACCTCGGAGCGTTAATTGAGTTCCTACCCAAATTTAATAATTCATGTTTCATTACATTATACATATTATTACGTACGGTATATACTACGGTATTACACGGTCGGTACTACAGTACATACAGTATTAGTTGTACGTACGTACTACATTATGTTAGTACATAATAGTATATAGGGTACTTTATTTATATCAAGCATATTGTAAAATAATTAAATAAAATATTATTTATTGAAAAGTTTACTACCCCACCATCTTAATTTATTGTTTTCTCCTCTTTTTTGGCAGTTTCAGAGTCCAAAAATAGTGTTTGTCAGCGATATTTGGAAATGGCTATAGAGAATTCAGAGGGGAAAAAAATTTATAAGTAAACAAATTTTTGCATGAATAAAGAGATCACAGCTACAGTAATTTATCAAAAAACACATTATCATCTTAATCATCCATTCAAATTGTAAATTAGTTTATTTTGCAACATTATTCATCTAATTTATGTAATGAGTTTTGATCGATTAATTAAATGTGTTTTAGTCTCCTCGTGTCAATGATTTATTTGCCATAATCACATCAGCAAACTTTTGTCCATTCAAATCAACCCAAGTTAATCAGACAGGAATTTCAATAAAGCGGTGTAATCTTTTGTTCTGTGAAACAATGCTGTTCATTGTTTCAACACGGAGTATTTTATTTGAAATGAAATATACAATTGACTGAGAATAATGAATTGATTTAAACAGTTGACCAGTGAAAGTATTCGATAAGCTCTTAACTATGATTATTTTGAAAAGCTTTATTAATAAATCACTTGGTTATTAAAATATTAAACTAAAATTATTGATTTAAAAATCAATTAAACCACTATATTATTGGAATCAGTTTTTTTTTTTTTTTTTTTTTTTTTTTTTTGTCTTTATTAGGATTTTATACTCGGGGGAAATAGATCAGGCATGTCAAGAAAGGTCAAGACTTTTAATAGGCCACCTGATTTTTTTCTCATTTAGCTTTGTTAAATTAATTATTTAGCTTGACCTTCACCCACCTGTTCTATTACCGCTGACTATAGTGAAAATAGTAATTAATTAATAACAAATAGAAACCGTCTCCTGGTTGAAATTCAACCAAATATTTTCAGTTGATCCAGACCATCCTGCTCAAATTATTTAAGACAGTATGTTATAACTGAATAATCTGTCCTTCCTAATTTTCTAGCATATGTTATCACAACAGCTGTCGAATGATTCATTCAATTATCCTTACCTCATAAGATAAACATTGAAACATTGAAAGCTTGTAGGGCGTAGCCCGTGGGCAGATGTGAATTAAAATGCGATTCGCTTATCTAGGCCTACAGCACAATACCTTTCCAAGGGTGTGCGCCGTTTTCTCCTACGATGCACACAAGCTGAGAAAAACAGGTGGAAAAGAAACATGCTTGCCTATTAATATATAGATATGACCTCTTCAAAACAGGGTGTATCTTTATAAAACTTTTAATTAAAACTAATTTTTTCATCTTATACAAGGAATGCTGTAGGGTTGAGCATAGGGGTGCTACCTTCCGGGTGAACAAGCAAAAATGAGCGCTTGCGTTTTAACTTGAACATGTACCTGGGCAAGTGCTCCGTAATCTTGTACAATTCATTGGAGTAATATGATATCAGTCTGGCCTACCTTGTGCAACCAAATTGCCAGCACATAAACTTTTTTTTGTTTTGTTTAAGACTATGTAGCTTATACGCTTCGCTCACTTGCCTCTCAGGATATGTTGTAGGCCTATCCAATGGGTTCTGCTCTCTGTTATAAATTTGTTTGAACCGCATGTTGAACCTGTATCACGTTAGTGTTACTTCTTTTTTAGTTATCAGCTTATTTTCCTATTGTTAAACATTCTTATATTTTTATACTATACTGATTTATGAACAATTTTTTAATTAATTTCATTTATCTTAAGAATTATAAGTATCATTATAAAGTTCGATTAAAAACTAATAAATTAATTTTATTACATCATTTGCTAATTCAGTAACTGGCTGCAATGCAAAACCACACGTTTATAGTGGAACACGTGTCTGCACTTTAACAGTTGAATCAGCTTTTTTCACTATTTCTTTATTTTGATTTTTAACTCCATAAGGCCATTGTTAAATGTTTCGAATTTAAATTCATTATTATAACTAAATAATATTTTTCCTAACTTAGAGACCTATAGGCTTGTAGGCCTACATAACATTTTTAGCGAATTTCCTTTTTGAATATAGTTACTACCGTCGTTTTCACAGGAGCTAAAAATTTCAGTTGAGGGCCACCCCTGCGATTACACAATTTTATATATCAATTTGTAGCTTTTTATGCGTACTACGTAGTGTTTTTTAACACATATATAACTGCACAAATAACAATTGACTAAAAAATTTAACATTGGGTTAATACGAGAAATAAAATTTCCGATTTCGAGTGTTTAACACGATAACTATTACAAAAATTTTCTGATCATTATGAAATTTGGTACAAGCATGTAAAGATTGCCATTGGATATTCGCTAAGTAGGCCTACGCAGGTCTGTTGCCACAAGGGTTATCCCAAAACTATGTTATTTACAAAGTTTGAAGTAAATCCTTCGAACCGTTTTCGAGATCCGTGTTCACACATACATACCACAAATAAATATACCTTACTCGCATGACAGTATAGTATGGTAAATGAACAAAATGTAAAATTTTAAATAAAATATATATTCTAATAAAGTTATAGATCATTATCTCATTATCCCCCATCACTACCTATTTAAATTGCATAACTGATTTTCACTCATTATACTAATGCATTTTCACCCGTACCGCCCAAAAACCAGATTTTGTATCAATTGCCTCTTACTATTTTACGAACCCTCGTTGTTGTCTGATATTTCCAAAAACCTAATAATCAATAAAGATAGACTATTAAATTACCTTTTGTTTAAAATTTTTTTTATCTATGTAGCATGTATTGTTTTCATGAAATTACAAAATTAATGTTAGTGAATTTGCAACCACCCTAAATATACAATTTGTCCGTCTAAAACTACATGACCTACTTAACACACAAGTTAATGAATCCAAAGTGTTGTGACCTTATATACATAATCACACTATAGCTTCTCTATTCCCTGAATGTTGCAATTGAGCGTTTTAATGTAATAAAATAACCAGAGAAATCAGAAATCAGTCTTTTATTATCATTCAGGCACGGTACATGCATTAATAAAAGTCAGGCAATAGTCATGCAGTCATTACATTTGTCAATCTTATAAATAATGGTAGAAATTTGGCACAGTGAGAGATGTGAGCTTCAAACAGTTTAAGCGGCTTTAGCCGGGGAAAGGGATGGTTTAGGGTATCCACCACTTTGGCGACTCACAGTTCAACATTTGAGGAAACTGATCGTGCAAATGCTTTTAGAAATGTTTATGTTAAAATGTTTGATGAAATCCGCTAAAACGTGATTAAACAATTAAAGTTATTTAGTAGCTTTGGTTACTTATATTTGTCTATTCCTTTTTCCCTGATAAATTTTTACACAACTAAAAATTATGTAATTTGACTTTGATATAGGCGTAATTTGAAAAGTTAAATTATATTAAATAGTTTATTTCAATTAATTTTATTGCTGGGCGATTCTTCTGTGTAATTAGAAACAAAATAAATCTTGGTTAATATTGTATGACAAATTAAATTAATACCTACTTTATTTTTTTATATTTTTTATATAAAGAAATAAAATAATTAATTGTAATCATTAATTATGAAAATTAAATACTACGTAAATATAAAAATATTGACATATAGCCTTAACATTAAACTAATTCACATATAAATATAAATTTATTATGTCATCTCATTTGGCACATTTTACCGGATGTTTTATGAAAAATCAATATCCGGGTTCTATAAAGACTAAAAATAATAAAATCCCAGAATAATATCGTCTGTACGGTACTAGGGAAAAGGGGTTTAAATTATAACATTCTTGGAACAACTGTTTTTAGAATAATAAATATGATTTGAAAGGGAAAACTACATAATTGTATCCATCCTATGTGTTGTATGAATTGTCCATATCTAAAAATCATTTCCGATCTATCAGGAATCGTTAAGCGCCATAATTAATTGCCTTTAAGTTGAAATAAAACACATTTAGGAAAGGATATTTTCACAATGATTTAGTTTCAACTAAAATAAAATTAGACAACGTTTTAGAAGGACTCTAAATACTAGATGATACAAAACCTCTGAAGGACGGACATACCTTTGTTGGATTTACATTGACAGTTTGTATTCAAGCAATCCCAAAGAATTCCAAAGACAGCAGGATGGTTGAGGGTCCAAGTTGTGGTATTGATACTGCCGGTAACTTTGGATCCCGAAACTTTGTTGTATCGGTATATTGATGAGAGAGCTTATACGCTCGACCTGAAATTGATCATACAACTTTAACTTCGTCACGTGACTTGATTTCAAAACTGTTCAAAATAAGGTTAGTGCCTAGTATTACTTAATTAGCGTATGTCATTTAATCGGATATGTTATAGCTCTTTACCACCTCAATACTTTGGAATATTAAAAAAATCCCTTAAAAATACATTTTGCAAGTTTAAAAAAGTTTTTCTGATTTTGTGCATTGGGTATTCCTAAAAACACACCAGGGTTATTCCTAATACAAAAGGAACAAGGAAAAGAAAAATAATGAAAACATATCGATACTTATTATATATACCGGGTGTAAAGTGTCTCAAATTGATTACAGATCAACAGTTTGGTTCGGTAACATTCTGTCCCAGTAACATTTTGTCCTAACTCGAATTTCTTGGAAAACCAGTAACATATTGCCCCAATCTTTTTTACAGTTGATTAAATCAGCTAACGAGGTAACATCTTGTCCCAACGAAAATTTGACAAGGGTTGAGGAACGCAGCTCAGGTAGTAAGAGCAGATCAAGTCCGAGCGGCATGCGGCCGCATGGAGCACCGGCCTGGGAGGGACGCAGATTAAAATTACGGTGTTATTTGATAGTTACAAAAATTAACGCCTTGACAACCGTGTATAGCCTATAATTCGGTAGTGTGTGTCAAAACAGCGCTAAAGGTCGTTGACACACGGGACGGCTAAACTCCAAGAAATCTGTTCCATTTCACAGCCGCCGGATGTATTTTGAGAGTCCGAAAACAAGACAAAAGCGAAATAGCCGGGCTTGTGAGACTACCATGTTACTCATTATGAAACCCATGTTGAATCTTTAACACGTGGATTCTAATTATTAAGTTAACGGCCCTTATCATCATTCTTACTAAAGCTTTTGTTTTTAAATTCAAATGCAATTCTACAAATTGATTAGTTGTTTTATACTTTTACATAACTGTTATTTATTTAAACATTAAGTACCTGGGGACCGAGCACTTTCTCGGTAAACACTTAAACAATTCTGTATTGTAATATCAGTTACAGACAGTGCGGTAAAGTAACAAGTAGCAAAAGATTTGTTCGAAACCAAGACGAGCTCGTTCGCTTCGCTCACTCGCCTTTCAGACTATTTCATTGTAGGCCTACGGGTGTATATTTGTTGAACCACATGTTGAATTTGTAACACAGGGAATCTACCTATTTTACTAACAGCTAATTTCATAAAAGTTATGAATTGATTTATTTTATGCAAAGAAATGGGCTGTAGAGGTGTGGGCCAGCGTCTATAAATTTTGTTTAGTCACGGGCACGGGGTACTTCTAATAAACGCATTACCCTAGGCCATCCGGCCCCTTCTTCCAGCGTCGTCCTCTCTCTCCCCACACAAAACGCGGGTCTACCTGGCCACTGGCCCAGGAGCCAGTGGAGCGAGATAATAAGCTGTCAAATAATTTTTGGGACATAATGTTACTAGGGAGCAGGTAGAGAGTTGGGCATCTGAGGAATTTAGGACAAAATGTTACTGGGACAAGATGTTACCTGGGACAAGATGTTACCGGTACGACACGAACAGTTTGTCCTACAATCTAGAAATAATAGGTACTATTTTCCACTAAATTTACCCAAAGGAATAATTTAAAAAATATTTTTAATGTTGTATAAATACACATTTGTACAATGGACCATGTACCATCCAAATTTCGTTATCAAACAAATAAAATTGGATGAGAAGTCTATTCACTTAAGTTTATTATTCAATAGTATTTGTTGGTATTATTGCTATTAGTATTACAGTATTAGTACTATTTTGTTGGGAATTACCCTTGAATTTTGTAACTGATTAATATAAATCACACCAACTTCGTCAGCAGAGGAGTGTAACCCGTAACCTACCAAAAGTGAATCACCGATGTTGCGGCCTCACTTAGTACTGCACGTAGAAAAGTGTGAACTCTTGGGAACATTTTTTATTCTTTGTTCGTAGTGATCTTACATGAAAGAGGCAGTAATTTTTAAGAGAAAAATTACCCCTGCAGTGCTTCAAGAGAAATTTCTTTTAATTATACGTCCGTTGCGCTCTAGACTTCATTGATCAACTTAAGTACTTGCAGTTTGTAAAACTCGTTTAGGATATTACCTACGACTTAGTGTCATTATTCAAAAACTCAATCCTAGTTGTTTTTATTGTCCAATCTAGTTATAATAAATAAATATTAATAATTAACTTCATTATTTGTTGTTCGATTCTTAAAAACTTGGTTTCATTGGTTAGATAAATTAATTTAGCAGCTTTTTTGTGTCTTGTAAAATTTTTATAAAATTTATCGATATTCAGATATTTTAGTTTGAAAAATTAAAATGGAAGCAATTTTGAAAATATACAGTGAAAATTTTTACTTTTTTCCTGAAAATGGGCATTGGTATGATAAAGGTTTATACTAAATATGAACTTAATATAACCATCCGTTACGGAAATAAAATTTATTATGTGTAAAAAACAAAATGGTGGCTAGCGGCTAAACGAAGCATTTTAGACCACTATTTGTGTGATGTTTTTTTCTTGTCTCGATGCAAGGAACAAATATAGGCTACTACAAAAGTGTTCCAGAGAGTTCCGGGACACCCTGTATATCTGTCCGTGTATCTATGTAATGTGTATGCATATGGGTTTAGTGTTTATGTGTGTAGTTGTGAATGTATGTATATTTTTATGTGTTAAGAAACAATATTTGACAATGAGGAAATATTTATTTTATAAAGGCTACAAAGCTATATGTTTCATATCCGGTAACTTTCTAATTTTCTCCGTAACCACTTGACGTAGAGTAATAATTTAAAATACTAAATTATTATTTTTTTAATTGATTTAATGGTAATAAGTAAAGTTTGTTTCAAAGTAACAGCTATTTCGAAATAAAAAGAAATTGATTTTTTAAGCACTTTTTACAGTACAACTTTTAAAACAAATATTTCCTCAGAGATCCGGGTGGTGTCAGTTTATTCAGCATTCTATTCAAACCACACATTTTTTTTATCAAAATCGTTATAGCCGTTTTTAGAAATTTTGAGTTTTTACGTTTGTTGAGGGTTTTGGGGGTAAACTATCCTAAAAAAATAAATAAAATGCCTGGAATTATAGTGGGTTTGGACCTACATGCCAAATTTCACCAAAATCAGACCATTAGGGCATTCTCTAGCTCTGGTTACATCCAGACACACAGACACACGCACATACAGACATCACTCTGA
The DNA here is from genome assembly GCA_030545055.2 of Neoaliturus tenellus. NCBI lineage: Eukaryota > Metazoa > Arthropoda > Insecta > Hemiptera > Cicadellidae > Neoaliturus > Neoaliturus tenellus. The sequence continues at coordinate 104,867,404 of CM061536.1, read as the reverse complement.
AAACCACTCTTTTGGACTCAAGGGGGCACCAAAATCCACCAACAACTCAAATTCGAAATTTTGACGAAAACAATACTTTCTCCATATACTATAGTATAGGAGGAGAGTGTAAAAGCGTGGTTGGAACTGTAAAACCCTTCGGTAATCGGTGACATCTGATGTTACTATAGAAGGCAGTGGCATTGGTGTCTTTGATTATATAAAAAATTTATATCGTGTAAAAATATGTTATGCACGTATTTTTTTTTTTTTTTTTTTTTTTTTTTTGAGGGAGAGGCGGAAAAATGCATTACGCACACAGGTGGCCAGTCTGTAGTGTGGGGCTCCCCTAAAAAACGGGTTTACCCACTAAAAAACCTCCTCTACTCTTTAGGAATCTAACCTGGAATTGTTTATCACATTACGTCAGGCTAGGCCTAAATTTGGCTTACGCCCGTCGGGCTCGCTCCTTATCCAGCCGCTCTATCAAGGGATCTGGGCCACTTCGCGGTCCAGATCGGTTTTCTTTTCCAGGAGGATGCCCCGGACGAACTGTGACAAACAATCCCAGTTGCCCTCATCCTCCAAAATCTTTTGGCAGACCGAGTCCACCGAAAATGCACCAAATATTTGTGTGGCCTCCAGGCGGGGCCCTTCCCAACGGGGACATCGGAAGAATGTGTGTTCCGCATCGTCGGGAACACCCGGGCAATAAATGCAGTCCGGTGAACCGGTCTTTCCCATCCGGTTCAGGTACGACCGAAAATAGCCGTGACCTGTCAAAAATTGGGTCAGGTAGTAGTCCACCTCCCCATGCCGCCGTTCCACCCATGGTTGGACCTGCTTGATAAGTCGCGCAGTCCATCGTCCTCGGGTGTCGTGCTCCCAGCTGTGTTGCCACTGCTGGAAGGTTCGGGAGCGCTCTTCTGTTCTTGCCGTGTCCTTGCCGATCTCGCCTTGTCTCTGATAAATCGCTTTCCTCTCCCCTGCCAAGAGCTTGACAGGGATGACTCCGGCGACCACCAGGACGGCAGGCTCGGACACTGTCCGGTAGGCGGAACACACCCTGAGCGCGGCTTGACGCTGAACCCGGGCGAGTCGCAGCCTGTAGCACTCCTTATCTAGAGCGCCTGCCCACACCTCTGCCCCGTAAAGGAGCACGGACTGGACCGCGGACATCAACAGACGTCTTCTGCTGGATCGGGGACCCCCGACATTGGCCATCAGCCTACTAAGGTGAGTAACTACCTTAGCGGCCTTGTCCGCCGTACGGAAGATCTGATCCCTCCAGCTTAACTTGGTGTCCACCATAACCCCAAGGTATTTGGCGGCACGAGTTGATGTGACCACCTCCCTTCCCACTCTAAACGGGACGACGGTGTCGATCCTCTTCTTCGTGAGAATCACGATCTCCGTCTTACTAAGAGCAAGCGAGAGACCGTGATCGGACATCCAGTTGTTGACAACCCGCATAACTCGGTTCAACTTTAGTTGGGCCAGCTCAACGTTGCGTGCAGCAATGAGAGCTGCGACGTCATCGGCATACCCAACCAAAGTGGTTTCCTCAGGCATCTCGGACCTCAGGAGGCTGTCATAGGCAACGTTCCAGAGATCCGGGCCGAGTATTGAACCTTGTGCGGCACCAGAAGTGACTTCCATCGTCCGCGTTCCGTCCCTTGTGTCATAGATCAGGCTTCGAGAGCGTAGATAATCCTCGATGAGCCGCAACAGATATGCAGGAATACGAAAGGTGTTGCGAAGCGCATCCAACATATCGACCCACCTCGCCGAGTTGAAGGCATTCTTGACATCAAGCGTAACAAGAAGCACTACTCGGCGGGAGAAATGGTTGTGGCTCTCGGCTCTCTCCACAGCTCTCTGAACTTCGGTGACAGCGTCGATCGTTGACCGTCCCTTTCTGAAGCCGTACTGACGGGGGCATAAGTCCCCGGCAGCTTCCACGGCAGAAGTCAGGCGGGAACGGATCAGCTTCTCGAACAGCTTCCCAGCCGTGTCCAACATGCAGAGAGGCCTGTGGGACGACGGCAGTTCGGGATCACCTTTGCCCTTGCTGATCAGTACAAGCCTGGCTGTTTTCCAGGGAGCCGGAAACACCCCTTCTACCAAACAGGCATTGTACATTCTCAACAACAAGTCAGCGTTAATTGAAAATACTTTCTTTAAAGCCTCACTGGGAATCCCGTCCGGGCCAGGAGCCTTGTTGCTCTTCAGGGAGAGAACGGAGGTTTCCAGCTCCTCGAAAGTGAAGAGTGGAACGTCCTCTACCCGTCCGAAGTCAACCAGCGGTCGCTGTGGATGTTCAGGAAACAACGCAGCGACGATCCTCCCCATGGTGGCGCCCTCCATGATGGAAGGTGGAGAGCGGGCGCCGAGTTTCTGTGTTACAAGTTTGTAACCCAGGCCCCACGGGTCGGAGTCAACGTCGTCACGAAGTCTCCTCCAGCTATTCGCCTTGCTCCTGTTTATCGCCTGGCGGAGAGATTTTCTCGCAGCTTTATAGGCCTCCGACTTACGAACTCTGTCTGCGGGAATTCTCGCTCTTGTGGCGGCTCGTCTAGTTCTTAAACATGTTCTTCTGAGTTCCGCAATCTCTTCAGTCCACCAGTAAACGGGTTGTTTGTCGCGTCGGGGTTTCCTTCGCGGCATAGACTGGTCGCAGGCCGAGACGATCAGTTCCATCGTGGATGTTACTAGTGCCTCGGCCCCAGCCTCACCAGGATTCCCCTGTGCTCCCCGAGAGATGACTTCCGTGAACTTGACCACGTCCAGTTTGTTGGTGTTCCACCGGCGTGGCCCTTCCCGAAATGCGGAAACTCGACGATTTGCCTGATCATGCAGGTCAAAAACGATGTATTGGTGGTCGCTACCCGTGTAGTCCTCCACAACCCTCCAGCCTGAGATCCTCGGAAGGAGCGACTCAGACGCAAAGGTGACGTCGGGGATCGTGCCTCTCTGCCCGGGGCGCCGAAAAGTAGGTGTGTCGCCCTGGTTGAGGACGACAAGACCGGCCCTGGCGATGAAATCCAGGATGTATTTCCCCCGGGAGCTGGTAGAGGGCATTCCCCACTCGACGGCCCTGGCGTTGAAATCGCCACCAACGACGACATGCCCGGTGGTGCCAAGAACGCACTCCTCTAGGCTATCTATCTTGTCGCGGAAGTCCTGGACGGCCTCGTTGGGTGTGAGGTAGCAACTGAAGATAGTCACGTCCCTACACCGAACCCAGACGAATCCTCGGCCGCGCCCGTGACTCCGCACCAAAACATCTCGTGTATTACGTGCCCAAAATGCAGCAGTACCGAGGCTGTCCCGAGATCCAAATGTTTGGGTCTCTGTCCCGATACTGTTCACTGATAAGGAGCGCGTCAGCACCAAGTTCTCGGGCGAGCTGATCTAGAAGGTTATCAGCTCCCCAGGATCTATGAAGGTTGGCCTGGAGGATGCGAATTACCGGCCGCTGCCTTTTGCCTGTTCAAGTGCGGCTCTGAAGGCACCGCACTGACCAGACCCGGGTAAGTGACCGAGGGCACTGGAGCCTGAATCCTTGCAGAGGAAGCAGGAGGGGCTCGAGGAACATTCCTTACGTTTGTGGCCTTGGCTTCCACACTGGAAGCAGTTGGCACTCCTGTCGGGCCCTTTACAGTTTCGGGAGGAGTGGCCGAAACCGAGACAGCGGAAGCATCTCGAAACTACCACCCTCCGTTTGAGCCTGCAACTAACCCAACCAACTCTGAGGTGCTGAAGGCTAAGCAGCTTATTGGCGTGCTTTTCGCTCATCTCAGCAACAGCCATCCGGAGTTGACTTCGGTTAGGCTTTGTCAGCCATACCCTCACTCCATCGGCCGGTATCTCCGGGAGTGCCACCTGGATCGCACGGGTCACCTCATCTTCGGTGGAGAGGACATCAAGGTCCCGAATCTCGACCGAACACTTCGGTTCTAGGGCCCTTGATGGAGCCTTTGTCCCCAAGTGCAGTCTTGAGGGAAGCGGCAAAACCGATCTTGTCACTCGACTTCCCCAGTTCGAGGAGGACATCCCCGTTCTGGGTTCGCCGAATAGACTTGATAACGGTGTCGGTCTCTTCCGGTTTGGCCTGCGATCTAATCTGACCCAGAACATCGGCAAAAGATCGCCCCCCTAAGGGCTTGATCAAGATTGCCTCCGTCCTGGGCTTCTTAGGCCTGGGTTGTTTAGGCTTTCTGACAGACTTGCCAGAGGCCTCCCCAACCGGGTTTGAGACTTGCGTCCGCTCCACCCTCGACGCACTTTTCGAAGCTGCCTCCGCTTGCTTCTGCCTCCTCCTTTCTTTCTTAGACAGGCGCGTCTTCCAGCCCCCCAAAGGTGTTGAGGCAGAGTTTGCTGCCAAGGCAGGATTAGCCGCCGGAGCAGGAACCTCTGCAGGAGTAGCCGCTGGAATCACGGCAGCGCCCGGGGCGGATTCAGTAGCCTGGACAGGAGATGTCTGCGATGCCGCAGTGACAAAAACCGGTCTCGGCACTGAGTCCACCTCAATAAGCTCAGGGCTTCCCGGCGAAGAACCGCTCTGCCTCTTCTTTCGCTTTCTGGCTTGAGTCTGGGACTCAGCCAGATGAGCTTGAGGTGAAGCAGAGATGACTCGGTTCGTGACATCGCGCTCCTGCTTCACTGCCTTTAGCCTGATTTTCCGGCATTCCTCGATTTCTTCTAGAGCATCTTCGAGTTTCGGGATCCCCTCTTTTATCGCCTTGTTTATGTTCTTTTGAATTAGGAGGACCTTGGCCATCTCCTTCAAAAGAACTTTCATCTTCTTCAGACATGAGTCTTCCTCCTCGTGGGCGTCGTCCTGCTGCTGCCGAAGCATTTGCAGCTCGAATGCCGCACGAAGAGGGCTCTTCCTGGGAGGGATTCCTTGCATCCTGGCTAGAGGTGTTACCGGCTCGGTCACACCCATACCCAGATCAACCTCATCTTTCTCCTTTCCTGTTACGGCCGATGATCCAGCGACACCAGCAGCCTTGAACGGGGCCGGCGGAGGGGAGGTTTTAATTCCAACCGTCGGCGTCCCAGTCTTTGAGGTCGGAGACCTCTGCACAAGTGAGCTGCGCCTAAAAGCAGCCTGTTCGTTCTCCTTTCCAAGATTCGTGTTTTTTAGTTGACAATCCATACTGTTTTGTAACCAGCGCATCGTGCGGCAAGAGGCGGCCCTTCATCGGCCGGGAGCGGGTACACCCTCGGAGGTCTACCCCCCGTAGGAGATAAGACACCCCTACCCCGGGACTCCGGGGCCCGAACCTCCGTTTGCCCAGCACCGATACACAAAATGTGCCGGACGTGCTGGGGGTCGCACCGTGGCAATGCAGAGTCCGATCCCTGCATCCATGCCGCACTCCCTGACTAAGGTCCGAAGCGGCTGGCTTCTGACGACACACTGGAGGAGACCATCGGCAGTGCGAGGCACACATCAGTCCCTGCAACACAACAGGGACACTCCCAGGACCCCCCAGCATGCGCCGGTCGAAAGAAGGTGGAAAGACACCCTTGATTCGGGGTCGAAAAGGTCGAAAACAAGAAGGTGAGCAAGGTTAGCTCAGGAAAGAATAAAGACGGTGAGCTAAGACCTGAAAGATGAGAAGAAAGGCCTTAGCTCGGGAAGAACTGTGAGGAGGGTCTCACAGCTTGGCTCAGGTACCTCGGGGTCGCCAAGAAACACCCGTACAGTGGAAAGCCCACTGCCCCTGAGGGGGTTATGCACGTATATGGTCTAAGAATGTGATATTAATATTTAAAAATTTTCATATTTACCCTTATGAAAACAAAGATTTTCAATTTCTTCAACAACTGAAATGGTTTGTTACGTATTTAATAATTTTATTTTATATATAAACAAATTTTATTTTGAATTAAGTTAATAACTAGTATAAAATTTAACAAAAATATTGAGGCAGTTCGCAAAAAAAGACGAGGCTGTAAACTTAATATAAACTAGGACTACTTTAATTAATTAACTCTATTGAATGTATATAACACTACATTTACTGTAATCTTTTTTATATTCAGTTAAGATCAAGTATTAAAGTGAACTGAAATTTACGATTGAATTTAATTTGACATTAAATGTATATATATATATATATATATATATATATATATATATATATATATATATATATATATATATATATATATATATATATATATATATATATATATATATATATATATATAAGTAGATAGTCATATGGGGTTCCTGGCTCACTTTTGAAGCCAATCAAAAATAAAACAAATTTCATAGTTTTTTAGTACAATTATGCAATATTTTACCATTTTTTGGCTAATTTTTAGCTTTTGTTCAATTTAATAAAAAACATACAATTTTAATGAAATTTTTAATAAATATGCATAAATTTATATGAAATTGTTTACAGAATAAAAAGTTTTTTAAACCAGTAAAATTATAATTTTTTACAAGATGATTTAAAATTTATTATCAATACAATTATACTAAAATAATTATTCAAATTTAACTAAAGCAGTTTCTTTATCATCAAAAGTCTTAAAAGCAGTGACAATTAAATTTAAATCTTTTTTATTTAATTCTTTAACAGTTTTATCATCAATTATATTAGTAAATCTTTTTGGTAAATGTATTTTACATTTTTCTAATTCAACAATAATTGTATATCCATATTTATCTTTAATTCTTTCAAATTTTTCAATTTTATATTTTTCATTTAAATTTAAACTTTTTAATGGTTTATATTCTTTAAATCTTAATTCTCCAATATTATTAATTTCTTCTAACAGATCCATTTATATAGGAAAAAAATATCACAAACTCATTTGTGATAGATATGTTAAAAAGTTATTATCATAATTAGGTTTTATAAAAAAATCCATATTTAAATATTTAAAAATCATTGGTAATAATTTTTTATATGATATATTACTTTTCTTAAAACATAAATATTTATTAAAAACTAGTGTAATTTTTTCTTTATCTTCATTATTCAATTCAAAATCAATATTCTATATTTTGTTTAAAAATTGATAGTAAAATATCCAATTTGTATAATTCCTTTGTTTTAAAAATAATTTTATATTCTTAGGTGTTATTTCAAAATGATTGGAAATACATAAAATATATAATTCATTAATTAATTGGTGTGTTTTATATGGTTGAAAATGGTTAAACTCTTAAAATATGTTTAAGATGTTTATTCTTATTACTTTTTCTCTTAATCTTTTTTTCATAAATAATTCTTTTACATATATTACATCCTACACAATTTCCAATAATAGTAAAATTAGTTTGATTATGACATCTATAACACATATCCATTTATTAAAAAAATATTTTATACATAAATGAATTGATTCAATTCATTTATGTATAAAATATTTTTATATATAAATGAATGAACCAATTCATTGTCACAAGTGTAAGAAAAAAACTAAAAATATTAATCCACAAATTGTTGAAATGAAAAATGGATTATATAGAATTGCTACTAAATGTTTATTTTGTAAAACAAATAAAAGTAAAATTAAAAAAAGAAGTTAAACCTACAATTAAAAAAGAATTAACTAAAAATGAACAAATAATTGAAGCAAATGAAATTCATGCTCCAATCAGAAAGAAATTTCTAAAAAGAAAAATAATTACATTAGGTATTGATGATTTATGGGCAGCAGATTTCATTATAATGAAAAATTATGAAAAAGAAAATGATAGTTATAAATATATGTTAAATGTGATAGATACTTTCTCAAAATATGTTTGGTCAAAACCATTAAAGAAAAAAGATGGAAAAACAGTTTCTAAAGCATTTTAAGAAATAATTAAGGATGCAATTAAAATTAATCATAAATCACCTAATCTTTTACATACAGATAAAGGATTAGAATTTATTAATAAATAATTCAAAGAAATATTAAATAAATATTATATTAAATTGTATCATACAGAAAATGAAGAAAAATCAAGTATAATAGAAAGGTATAATAGAACACAAAATGGAAAAATGAAAATACAATTTGAAATTCATAAAAATTATAGATGGATAAATATTTTACCAAAATTGTTAAAGAATATAATAATTCATATCATTCAACAATTAAAATGAAACCAATTGAAGTAAATAAAAATAATGAAAAGGATTTATTAGATACTGTTTTTAAATATAAACCACCAAAAATAATAACTAAATCGAAATTTAAAATAAATGATAGAGTTAGAATTGGAAATAAAAAATCAACATTTTCTAATAAATATAAAAATAATTGGTCTAGAGAAATATTTATAATTTCTAAAATTAATAATACAAATCCAGTTACATATAGTATAAAAGATCAAAATAATGAAGATATTATTGGAAATTTTTATGAATATGAATTGAAAAAAACCAATTTGTAAATTTTATTTTATATAAATGGAAAAGAAATGTTTAAGGTGTAAATTATATAAAGATATATCTAAATTTTATAAATACAAATATAATAAAGATGGGTTATATTATTATTGTAAAGAATGTAAGGATGAGTATTATAAAAAATTATATGATAATATTAAAGGTATTAAATTAAATGAAAAACAATGTCATAAATGAAAAAAATTAAAGATATTTCAAATTTTAATAATTATCATTATAGTAAAGATAGAAAAAATGCAATTTGTATACAATGTATTAGAGAAATGTTTTTAAAACCACAATTTAGTGAATGTGGAAGAAATATTAAATGGACTAAAAATTATTTAAGACATTTAGAAACTAAAATTCATGAAAAAAATATAACAAAACTAGAAAATTTAAAAATATGATTCAAAAATAAACATAAAATTTTACTTATTTAAAAAAATTCAAATTTTATTAAAAAATATGATTTAAACTATAAATTACTTAGTAAAAAGTGGAAAAACTTCTTATATTTTTAAGAGTTTTATTTTTAAGTAAAAATTATTTTTAATAAATAAAGAATTTCTCCCTAATAAATGGAACGAACAAATAAAAATATTAATTGTCCTTATTGTAATAAAAATATATTATATAAAAATTATGATAGACATTATAGCTCATCTAAACATTTATTAAATAAACAAAAATATGATGATAAAATATTTGAATTAAAACATTGGTGTAAAAATAATAATATATATAATTATAAAAATAAAACTTTAGATGAATTAACAAATATTAAAGAAACATTTGATCTTACAAATTATTCATTATTTAATATAGAAAAATTAAATGAAATTGCAAAAAAATTATCTGTCAAAAATTATGAAAATTTGTCTAGAGATGAACTAATTAATAGATTAAACAAAATTAAAGAAAATCCAAATAATTTAGAATATAGATCATTAAAATATATTCAAAATTTAGCAATTAAAAATAGTATTAAAATTGTTAATAAAACTAGAAAAGAATTGATTGGATTATTAAATGATTATTATAAAAATAAAACAATTCCAAAAGAAAATATAATAAATATTCAAGAAGGTTCATCATTAAAAGGATATTTTCAAGATTATATTTTAACAAATTCAAATGATGATTTAGATATTAATGATTATTTAGAAACTCAAAGAAATGAAATAAAAAAATTGATAGAAAAACAAAAATTCAAAAATATTAAAGGACAGATGGCTTTAGAATGTGAATATGAAAGAAAATTAGTAAATGGTGAAATTCAAAATAGTAATATGTATTTTTGTATAAAAAAGTTCAGATATTTTAAATATAGATGATTTTATTGATGATCAATTTAAGAAATTAATAGTTAGAGAACAACTAAATCAACCATCAAAAGGCTCTGGTTGGTCATTAAAAAGATGTGTTGAATTAAATCTAACATTATCTAAAAAGAATTCATTAAATGCTGGATCATATATAGAATTACCAAATGAAATTAAGGAATAAAAAATGTTGTGTAAATTTTAAAAATAAAGATGAATATTGTTTTATTTATGCAATTAGATGTGCTATTGATAAACCAAACAAAAATGCTGAAAGAGTTAAACAATATCAAAAATATATAAATGATAATATTTTTAAAGGTTTTGATTATCCAATAACATTAAAAGATATTAAATTATTTGAAAAAAAGATCATTCGATTCTAAATATAATTATCCATCAATGTCAATAAATATTTATAGAATTGATGAAGATGAAAAAATAGTGCCATTACAAATATCTGAACATTATAATGTAAAATTAGAAATTGATTTATTATATTATAAAATTGGTAATAATTGTCATTATATATTAATAACAGATTTAAATAAATTAGTATATTCTCAATTATCAAAACATAAAACAAAAAAATATATTTGTAGAAGATGTTTGACTCATTTCTACAAAAATAAAGACTTGAATAATCATTTAGAAATATGTAAATCATTAGAACCTTGTAGACCTATAATGCCATTTCCTGGTCAAACAGTAAGTTTTAAAAACTATTATAAAAAGTTTGAACATCCATATGTAATTTATTTGGATTTTGAAAGTATACTAGAAAAGATTGATAATTGTAAAAATAATCCAAATTGCTCATATACAAATAAAATTCAAAAACATAAACCATATGGATTTACAATTTACTTAGTATCTAGAGTAACTAATAAAATGTATAAACCTATTTGTTATAGAGCAAAAACTGAAGAGGAATTAATAAATGTACCAAATAAATTATTTGAATATTTAGATGAAATCTCAAAATATATAGCTAAAAAATATAATTCAAAAATAAAAAGCCTATAAATTTAACTAATGAAGAAGAAATAAACTATCAAAAAACTAATGTTTGTCATATTTGTGAAAATAGTGGTTTTGATGAAGATAAAAGAATAAAAGTAAGAGATCATTGCCATTTAACAGGAAAATTTAGGGGTGCTGCACATTTAAATTGTAGTTTAACTCTAAAATTCCCTCAAAATATTCCTATATTCTGTCATAATAGTTCAAATTATGATACACATTTGTTTATAAAAGAATTAGCTAAAAAATATGGTAAAATTGATTTGTTAGCTAATACAGATGAAAAATATATAAACTATTCAGTAAATTCTGGTTATGGTTATGAATTTGAAGGTGATAAACCTAGAAAATTTATAAAATTTTCATTTGTAGATACATTTAGATTTATGGCTACATCAATTGAAAAATTAGCTAAAAATCTTAAAGAATTTAAGCATATAAATAATTTATTCATGTTAATAGCCTCCAAAGCTGATTAGACAAATTGAATACAGGTTACTTTACCTCCGTCCTTTGTCAGCTTTTGTGTTAATCCTACAGGACTACCGCGGTTTCAGAACTACTGTTCCATCATCAGGTCAGATTTCAAGATAATTATCTTGAAATCTGACCTGATGATGGAACAGTAGTTCTGAAACCGCGGTAGTCCTGTAGGATTAACACAAAAGCTGACAAAGGACGGAGGTAAAGTAACCTGTATTCAATTCATATAAATAAATTTATAAAAGAAAATGATATAATTGAATATGATAATGAAACTTTAAAAATATTAACTTCTAAAGGTATATTTCCATATGAATTTATTGATGATGTTGAAAAATTAAACTATGATAAAATATTAGAAAAAGATCAATTTTATAGTTGTTTAACTAATGAAAATATAAGTGATTACGATTATAAACATTATATAAAAGTCTGGAATAAATTAAAAGTAAAAACATTACGTAATTATTCAGATTTATATAATATTCAAGATGTTCTTTTATTAGCTGATATATTTGAAAATTTTAGATCTGTTTGTTTGAAAAATTATCAATTAGATCCACCACATTATCTAACATCACCATCATTAGCTTGGGATTCTATGTTAAAATTAACAAAAATTAAAATAGAATTAATAAGTGATTATAATATGTATTTAATGATTGAAAAAGGTATTAGAGGTGGTATTTCACAATGTATAACTAGATATTGTAAAGCAAACAATAAATATACAAAAAAATATGATAAAACAAAACCTGAAAATTATATGTTATATATAGATGCAAATAATCTATATGGATGGGCTTTAAGTCAAAAATTACCTTATAAGATATAACATGGATGAATCCTAATACATATACATTAAATGAATGGGAAGAAACAATATTAGAATTAGATGAAAATTCTGAATATGGATATATATTAGATGTTGATTTAGAATATCCTATTGAATTACATGATGATCATAAAGATTTACCATTAGCACCTGAACATTATAATAATAAGCTTTGTACAACATTATTTGATTAAAAAGATTATGTTGTTCATTCAAGAAACTTAAAATATTATCTACAAAAAGTATTAAAATTAAAGAAAGTCAATAGAGTTATAGCATTTGATCAAGATGATTATATGAAAAAATATATTGAATTAAATACTAAATTAAGATCCAAATCAACATCAGATTTTGAAAAAGACTTTTTTAAATTGATGAATAATAGTGTTTTTGGAAAAACTATGGAAAATGTTAGAAATAGGTGTGATATTAAATTAGGTGATGAAAAGTTTTCATTAAAACAAGCAAAAAAACCTAATTTTAAAACATTTAGTATATTTGATAAAGACTGTATTGCTTCACATATGATTAAAGAAAAGGTTAAGTTTGATAAACCAATCTATATAGGATTTTCAGTACTTGATTTATCAAAATTACATATGTATCAATTTTATTATGAAAAATTAAAGAAGTTTGATCAAAATATAAGGTCATTATATATGGACACAAACAGTTATTTTATAGAATTTAAAAAGGTTCCATATAAAATTATTAAAGAAAATATTAATGAATTTGATACAAGTGATTATAAGAAAGAACATGAATGCTATAAAAAAATAAAAAAATATAAAAAAAAAATAAAAATAAAAAAGAATAAAAAAAAGAATAAAGAATAAAAAAATAAGAAATAAAAAAAAGAATTAAAAAAAATAATTGAAAAGAATAAAAAAATAATTGGTAAATTTAAAGATGAGTTAAATGGTGAAATATTAGAAGAATATTGCGGTTTAAGATCAAAATTATATAGTTATGAATTTAATAATAAAAATCCTGTAAAATGTAAAGGAATCAAGAAAAGTGTTGTTGATAAAACATTACATATGGACGATTTTAAGAAATGTTTATTTGATGATCAAGAACAATATAGAGAGATGACTTGTATTAGAAGTTTTAAACATGAACTATATATAATTACAATAAATAAATTAGCTTTAAGTAATAAAGATGACAAAAGATTTATTTGTGAAAATAAAATTGATACATTACCTTGGGGATATAAAAATAATTATAAATAAATGGAAATTTTAATTGTTCCAAAAGAATTAATAAATAATGATTTTGATATAAAATTATATTTATTTAAAACTAAAATATCAAATAAATTTTTAATATATCTTTTTAAATAAAAAAATTATTTTGTATATCATATAAGTTTAATTTTAAAATAGAACCATTTATAAATATAATAAAAAATTATGTTGAAGAAAGTTTTAAAGAAAATGATCAAAATTATATTAATAATTTATAACCATATGATATTGAATTTATACTATAATTTATGTATATTTTTAAATATTTTCTTGAAATAGCATATTGCTACCCCTAATTTTTTTATATTTTAATATATTTTCTTTAATAAATTTAAATATATTCAATAATTCATTGAATATCTAACCTAAAAATATCTATAAATTTTACTTTATTATCATTATAAGTAAGACCCGTCTTAAAGACGGGTCTCAAATTTGTATATAATTTATTACCTTTAGAAATATTTTTTGAATGTTTAAGGAGGGTAACGTTTTGTTACCCTTAATTTTTATTGTATAATAAGGTTACCTCCTTTAAAAATTTTTAAAATAAATATTATAATTTATATGGGACCCATTTTGGGTCCTACCTAATTTTAATAAGTTTTGTATGTTTTTCATTATATGATAGGGGGGACAAATTGTCCCCTCTAAAAATATTTATAAATTTTAATTTATCATCATCTATCCTTATTGTTTATCTACCTTTCTGATTTTAAAATTAATGAATATAAACCAGATTCATTAATAAATATTGTTTTATTATCTATTTTATTGACGCCCTGTTTTAGGGCGTCTAAAAACATGTTTGTACATAAATTTCCAGGGTGTCATAATTTGTGACACCTAGAATTTTTATGTAAATTAATTTATCATCATTATGTAAATGTAACTGTTGGTTACACTTGATATTTTTTAAGTTTTATATATTTTTCTTTTACATTATCAATTAAAACTTTTCTAGAATTTTTATATTTTAAAATATTACAAATATCTTTTCCTTTAAACCAAGGATTATTTTGTTTATTAAATACAATTAATTTATTATTAAACATAAAATTATTGTTAATTAAATCAATTGTTGTTTTTATTATTTATGTAGACAAATTATTACAAATTTTGTTTTAATCTTAAATATACAATACTTTTAATATTTTCATTATTTATTAGATTTCCATCACTATCTTGAATAGATATTATAATATTTTGAATTTTATTTATATTTTTTAAAGGAATATAATCAATTTCATTTGGTTTTTCACTAATTTTTTATCCATATTCAACATTTGGATAAAATGAATATAGAATTTCTGATTCTTTATGTAAATGTGAAAGATCTTTATGATTTTCAAAACTAGGTTCAACTAAATTACAATGAATTTCAATAACATCAAAAGGTCTAATTTTTGGTAGTTTTATTCCTTTTGTTAATACATTTGGTTCAATTATTTTATCATTTAACCCTAATAAATCAATTATAATTGTTGTTACTATAATTTTAACTGGAGATTTTATTATAATATATGGTCCATCATTTTTCAATATAAAATCATTTTCATCAAATTTATTGAATTTATTTTTAAATTCTTTTAAACTATTTATAAAAATATTTTTTATTTCTTCAATTGTATAATTTCCTTTATTTATATCAAAATATTGATCTATAATTTTATCATCTTCATCTTTAATAGAATATCCATAACAGTTTTTATAATCATTTTGTATATTTGATATAAAATTATCTGAATAAAATCCACTTAAACCAATGCTATATTTTCCATCTAAATGTATTGGATGTTCTAATCTTAATTCTAGTTTGGATGAATGACCAATTATTTTAAATAATTTCATCTTATTTAAATGGAGAAGTTTTTAGAAAAAAAAGATAATATAAAATTAGAATCGTATGATAAAAATAATAAAAATGATCAGCCTATTAGATTATTAATTATAGGAACAAGTGGATCTGGTAAAACTACATTATTATTAAATTTTATTTATAAAAGATTAATTCCATATTCAAATTTATATATTTTTAGCAAATCATTAGAACAACCATCTTATAAATTATTACAAAAAAGATTTAAAAATATAGAATCAAATATTAACAAACAAATTTCTTACTTTTCATGTGATGATATGATTACACTAAATAAATGTAAACCAAATTCATTAGTAGTTTTTGATGATTGTATTTTAGAAAAACAAGATAAAATTAAAGAATATTTTATAATGGGTAGACATAAAAATATATCATGTATTTATTTATCACAATGTTATTCAAAAGTTGATATGCAATTAATTAGAAATAATTTAAATATGTTATGCATCTTTAAACAAAATGAACATTATATGAAAAAAATATATAATAATTTTGTTGGATCAGATATGAAATTTGATAAATTTAAAACTATTTGTAATGATTGTTGGAAAGAAGACTATGGATTTTTAACTATTAATTTATTGAAAAAATCAAATAATGGAAAATATATGAAAAATTTTTCTGATATTAACTAATGATAATGGCTTGTTGTATATTTGAGTCAATAATTGATAGAATATTTATTTTATTAGTATTATTTATTTCATTAGTATTTATATATTTAATGAAAATTACAGAAATAAAGTAAAATGAATTGTGTTTTACATGATTTATATTTGTGTTAACATGATTTATGTTTATGTTAACATGATTAGTATTTGTGTTAGTATGATTTATGTTTGTGTTAACATAATTTGTGTTGAACATAATTTTTTCTTTGTAATAAATGGGTAAAATATCTGTTAACGAAGCTAAAAAATTAGATGATATTGAGAAAAAATTAATAAAAGAATTTAAAAATCAAATTAAAATTGAAGATAATTATGAAAAAATTAAACAAAAAGCATATGAACCTATAACATCAGCAATTGGTAAAGTTGAAAATAAAATTGGTGAAGTCTTAAATGAAAATAAAAACCTAATGGAATTGGTACCTGTTGTTAATAATTTTGCTAATATATCAATACCAGAAACTGAAGAATTAAATTTACCTTCAAGTACTCCATTTAGACCAATCAGACAACCAATAATTCAAGAAGAATCGACATTTATTGACCCAAATTTAATTTCACCTCAAACATTAGATAAAATTATTGGTCCATTAGCACAAAAATATTTACCAAGAACAAAAGATGATAAATTTTTTTTATATTGGAATAAACATAAAAAATCATTTATGATTGGTGATAAAATAACTGTAATTGATAATGATGATTTAATAATTGATGATAAAAAATATAATGGAACACATGGATTATGGAGATTGTTAAATTATGAAAAGAAACCAGATAATAATTTATATACACAAGATGATTTAAATAATTATTCAAAGATTTTATGGGAGACTAATTCAATTTATAAAAATAATGATCCAAATAGTAAGAAACCAAAATCTAGTAAAGGTGATAAATATATTAATTTAATGAAACATATTTGGGAATTAAAAGGTGAAATTGAAGGTTCAGGAATCAGAAAATATACAGAAAATAAAATTGAATATAGATTTATAGATGATTTAAATAAATTAGATAATATTATTAATTATATATATGCACAAGAAAAAGCTGGTAATAATAATTTTTTAAATGAAAAGAGAGCAATTAAAGACTTTATATCAAATAAATTAGATGAATTAATTGAAAAACCTGAAGGAATTAAGTATTTAAAAAGAATTTTGGCAAATATTTCATCACCATTATTAAAAGATGGATCAGGTATTTTAAATGATGTTATAAATAATTTACCTTTTGAATTACATGTACCTGGTTATCAATATCTAGGGCCTGGAACTAAATTAAATAAAAGAATAAAAAGAAGTGATCCTGGAATAAATGATTTAGATAAAGCTGCTAAAGAACATGATTTATTTTATAGAGATCATAAAGATACAAAATCTAGAAATGAAATAGCTGATAAAATTTAACAAGATAAAGCATGGGATATAGTAACATCAAATAATCATGGAATTGGTGAAAGATTAATTGCATTACCAACATCAGGTGCTATGTGGATGAAAAGAAAATTTGGTATGGGTTTAGAAGTAGGATTAAAATTTTAATAAAATTTTTCATTAATTATGTTAATCTATATTATAAAAAAACTATAAATTTTTTTCTTAATAAATGGAAAAAACAAATATAAACTTAACAGATAATCAAAAATAAAAAATAAAATTAGCATTTAAAAATAAAAGATCAGTTATAATTCAATTCAATATTGATCAATTTAATGAAAATGGAAAAGATATTATATTACTATCTAAAAGACAAATTAATAAACTAAATAAACATAAAAAATTAAATAAAGGATTAAGATTTGAATTTTCATATAATCAATTAAAAGAAATAAAAAATGGTGGATTACTAAAAGAAATTTTAGATTTTGCTGATAATATACCTATTATTAAAAATTATACACCAAATGTTAGAAAGGGAGCAAAAGTAGTAAAAGAATCTATAATTCCTAAATTTAGAAATTTTGTTGATTGGTTGGATCATGAATTAAAAAATGTAGAAGGATCTGGTTTAGATAAAAAAACATTAAAATATATGAAACAAAATTATAAAAAAATTTTGAACCACTAACATTAGGTAAATTAGAAAAATTATGTAAAAATATAAAATATTTTAGAGGTGTATTTATGAGAGATATATTACCTAATAAAGTTAATAAATTTGAATGTGGAATTATAAATTTAGATTCATTTGATGGAAATGGAACTCACTGGGTTTGTTATTATAAAAAAGATAAAATTAAATATTATTTTGATTCATATGGAAATATAGTTAATAAACCACCAATAGAATTAGTTAAATATCTAGGAAAAGATAATATATTTTATAATGATAATCAAATTCAAAATTAAAATGATCCACCAATTTGTGGTCATTTATGTATTTTTATATTAAATGAATTAAATAAAAATAAAAAATTTGATAACATAATAAATAAATTAATCCTTAATAAATATGGATTCACAAAATATATTTGATCTGTTTGGAAGACAGAAAAAACATCCAATTAATATTAAAGAAGATTATATAAATTCTAAATTAAATATATTTTTTAATAATTTTAGTAAAAGTTTTAAAAGTCATGTAAAAAAGACTGAAAATTTAGTAAATACTATTGGTTTATCAAAAAATTATATAAATATTAATGGTTAAAGAATTGTTAATGTAAAACCAAGTATAAATAAATATGATGTTATAGTTAAATCAGAATTAGATGAAGTTTTAGATTCAATTATTGAAATTGGTAGTGATTATTCAGAAACTAAAAAAGATTTAAATAAAATTATAGATTTTTTAATTAATATTGGCAATTATGTTGAAAATTTAGAAGAAAAATTAGAAAAAGAACTAAAATTTCTATTTGATAGAGTCAATAAATCAATAAAAGAATTAAATGCTGAAATAATAATAATTAAAGATAATATAGATAAATTACAATAATTTATTTTATATAAATGGAGTTGATTTATTGTCTTAAATGTAAACAAAAAACTAATTCTAAAGATATTCAAATAATAAAATTGAAAAATATAAATATAATTAAAGCAAAATGTTGTATTTGTAATTCAAAGAAAAGTTGTTTTACAAAATTTTCTCCCTAATAAATGGCTCTATACAGTTCATTTGATTTATTCATTATCAGAAACCAAAATCAATTAAACAAAGATGATTGGGATGACATTTCTGAAAAATATGAATTAAGTATTAATATGATGAGATTGTTTCAAAATAAATTAAATTGGCAAAAAATTGCTCAATATCAAAATTTAACTATAGATTTTATTACTGAATTCATAAATTATCAATTAAAAGATTATATTGATTTGATTTGTAAATATCAAGATTTAATTGAATATTTCATTCATAATTATGCATTTACATTAAATTGGGAATTAATTTTAGAACATAAAAAAATATCAGCAAAATTTATACTTGATCATGCTACTGAAATTGAATATTTTAAAAGTAAAAATGAAATTGATACATAAAAATTATAAAATTTGACATCATAAAAATTAAATTATAAAAATTTTACTTGTTTTAAAAAACCTTTTGATTTAAAAAATTTATCCTTAATAAATGGCTGATTACAAAAAATATATAAATGATATTGAAAGAGCTGAATACAAAAATTTCTATCCATTATCTAAATTACATTTAAATGAACCTAATAAAAAAACTGAATTTAATATAGATTTTGGAGATGGATTTTGTACTTCTAAATTTCAATTTTATATATCTGGTAAATTAACTAAATCTGATGGAAATGCATATGATAATGGTGCTAATATAAAATTAATTGATAATTTTGTTCCATTCTTATTTTCAAAAATTGAAGTTAGAAAACATAATAAATTGATTGATGAAATTGAATATCCTGGTCAATTAAGTACAATTAAAGGTACTATAACTTATTCAAAATCAGAAATAAATCAAATAAATAATGGTTTTGAATCAAATTTTAAAAATAAATTTGAAGCAATTGGTAATTTATCTCATTTTGGATTAGGATTTTTTGAAAATGTAAATATTCCAATATATAAAGGAGGTTTTAATATAACATTATTATTAGATCAGAAGATAAAGATGCAATTTTTAGATGGAAAACTAAAAAGGCTGATGGAACTTATGATAATGCTACATTACCAACTGAAGGTAAAATAACAATTGATGAATTTTTTATTAGAGTTCCTATTATTGAATATAAAACAACAAGTAAAATTCAATTAATTAATTAATTAAGTAAATCAGAAAAAATTATATTTCATTTTAATCATTGGCAATGTATTGAACAAAAAAATATAACAGGAAAGAATTTAAGTTTTGATATAACAAATATCTATAGAAATATTTATAATCCAAAATTTATTATAATTGGATTTCAAAAAGGAAGAACAAATGATCAGTTATATGATACTTCTAAATTTAATAGTATGTATGTAAAAAATATAAGAGTAAAATTAAATGGTCAATATTATCCTGATGAATTGGAAAATTTTGATATAAACAATGACAAATTTAGAATTATGTATGAAATGTATCAAGATTATAAAAAGGTTTATTATAATAGTAGTAAAATGTATTATAATCCAACAGAATTTCTAGAAAATAGACCAATTTATGTAATTGATACTACAAAAAATCCAACAAATATTTCAAGTTCAAAAAATGATATAATTATTAATGCAGATTTTGATTATGATATAACAGATGCTACTAAAACAAATTGTTATATTATTGTTGTATCTGAAAAAATACTTGAATATAATATAATCAAAAATGATATAATTGAAATAAATTAATCTATATTCTTAAAAATCAGATATTAATATTTACTTGTTTTAAAAAAGCTTTAAATTTACAAAAATAAAACAAAATGAATGGATATGATGGTGTATTTTGTGTAGTGTTGTAAGTGTGCGTGTTTTCAGAATAGGCGCCTTAGTTACTCGTCACTACCACCTAGCTTTTATGATATTTTGTATTTTTGAATTTGAACCCATCACTGCCACATTCCAGGTTTTTATGTCCCCAGGGGCATCATTTCAGGTTCTATTGAATTATTTGATTTTTAGATTTTTTTGTGCTAGGTGGAGGAGAGTGTATTATTTGAATTTTTTAGTGTGCGGTGTTGTAAGTGTAATGTTGTATTAATGGGATGGACGATAGGCGATTGATTGAAATGATTAATGGAAATAGATTGGTGGTTAATGGAAATGGATTGGTGATTATGAAGGATGAAATGGATGAGGCAAAGGGTGCACCCACCATAGTATCTTGTCACACGGCTTGTTTCACAGTCATTATCCTATGGCCACTCGGATAAAGACCTTCCACCAACCACTGGACTTCAACTATGTCCTCAATAAATTATGCCCGAAGTTTCGAGATTTGAACTCGGAACCTCAGGCATATGAGACTTGAACGTTAGCAATGAGCTAACCAGACTTCCGTTGAGTGATAAGACTGCATGGGTTTATCAGTTGAAGCGCTAGTAGTTCATGACTTTTCCACTAGATAGTGCAACAATTGCCTATACTAAATAAATATCATTTTTAATCCTATTAATACATTATAGCCCATCATAAATCAACCAATTGAACATTTGTTTCAAATACTTTTACAAATAAATCAATTAACATATTGATAAATTTAAGAAACAGCAAAAAAACTTATATCTCATTTAAAACCTAAGTTGTGAGATATTATATCAAAGAGAAAAAAATATTAAATTCAATACAATTTTCAGATTAAAGATAACTTAATTATTAATAAAGTTATAATAGTTTAAAGTATTGGAGTTTGTGACAGGAAGTATTATTTTAACGGTCAGATAAGAGAGATAAGAGTGATAAGAGAATGCTCTCAACCAATATATTCTACAAGACTCATTATTTAACAACTGAAATCATAGTTTATGAACTAATTAGGTTTATTTTATTAAATTTGCACAATAATTACTATAATTAGTATATATTTTGAACTGGGACCATGATAATTTCAGATTTCAAAAAAAATATATAAAATTTGAAAAATTTTTTTAATAGAACTTAAAATATTCATTCATGAAAACAGTTAAAGAATAGAATAAGAAAGATTTACATTTAATTATTACAAACATTAAAACATTTGATGATAAAGAAACTATTCTAGTTTAATTAGAATAATTATTCAGTATTCGAAAAAAATTTACTTGTTTCAGAAAAATTTTTATTCTGTAGACAATTTTATGTAAATTTAGGCATATTTGTAAAAAAATTCATGAAATTTGCATATTTTTCATAAAAATTAGAATAATGTTACAAATTAGCCAAAAAATGGTAAAAATATTGCATAATTGTACTAAAAAACTATGAAATTTGTTTTATTTTTGATTGGCTCCAAAAGTGAGCCAGGAACCCCATATGACTATCTACTTATATATATATATATATATATATATATATATATATATATATATATATATATATATATAATACTTCAACTTTCAAATTGGATTACTTTTGATTGCATAAGGTGTAAAAGAGAAGCCTTGAGCCTAGCAATTAATTTTTGAAATTAATTACATCTAGAGTGAACTTGTACTGATTTTAAATTCACATCATTTAATTTTACATATGCTGCAATTTTCGTAACTGAGTCTAAAAGTTTCTTATTGTTGTATGGTAAGTTCATGTTCTATATGAAAGTTTGCAAAACTAAAGAGTGAGGTTAAGAAAAATGCTGAAAGACAAGGAGACAATATACACAGTTAAAGGAAACCAAAAATAAAGAAGACTTGCAGAAGAGTTTGGAGTTTGGATAGTCCAGAGTTTAACGTCGCAACTTGTTAGTAACAGAATATTCTGAACTCAGGCGTAGCGGAAGTATTGTTTTATATAAAATGACACTCAGGCGGTCAGTGTTGGGTCCATCCCAAATCTGCTAAACTTTGCAAATTTTGTTGGCAAGTTTTATACTTCTAGATAATATTTTATGACAGGCAATCCAATTGAGATAGATTTATATTGAATTATTTTTTTGCTATGTTATTTTTTTGTTTAAAAACATCTTTCTTAAACAAAACGTTTCTTTATTTGACAATTTATCATGACGAACCAATCAATCATTTTATTTACACAATAATATTTACAATACATGTTAAATCTGGTGTCTCGTCAACTCTACAGACAGAATAAATCATTCATAAAAATGTATATCCGTAAGTATTAAATTATAGAAAAACGAAGACCATATGTTCCTCAGAAAAGAAGAGAATATGAAAAAAATTGCTCAAGATACTCCTGTATGGAATAGAACGCCCCCGAACACAGGAACGTTCTCTGAGCCGTCTTGAATCTAAGTTAGGCGTATCTGTTTTTTGGACCTAATTGAGTCTGGCAACGTGTTGAGAAATTTTATACTCCTGTAAAGTGGACCTGTCTCAAAATTTACGTTCTGTGAAAGGGGTATGCCAGTCTATTTCAAAGCTGGGTGTTAATTTCATGAAAATAATTTCATGAAGAAATTGTTATATAAGTTAAGATTATACTCGTAAAATAAATAATTCAATATCATGCATTATACTTTTTATTTTATAGCACTAAAAAGAAAATGTGGTTTCTATTTTTACTATTTATTGAGAAAAAATAAAAATGTATCTTTAGCAAACAAATCAGTCCAACTGAGGAAAAAAATAAATAAAAAAAAACAAATTTACCAGTTTGGTAAAACTCCTCTAAATGACAGGAAGTAAATATCATTTAAATATCAAAAGGTGAAAAGTAAAAGCTACTCAAACCAATTACAAAATTCCTATTTATTTTACTATGTAAAAGTTATGGCACACGCTACCCATTATATAAGATTATCAAAGCTTACTCGTTTTACTTAATGTCTTTTCTCTCTTCTGAATAGCAAACGAATTCAACATGAAGTTTCTTATATGTATCCCCCTTCAAATGCAGTGAAGTGTAAATGATTTCGTCAGCTATTTTACTTATAGGATTATGTTCAATTAGCCCTATTATAAGATTCATGTGATCAGTAAGATATTATTTTTGAAAAATTACCTATGTTTCAGAAAGAGAACTCAAATCTTGTATGATTTCTCATTTGTGGTGGTATTGAAAAATTAAAAAGTGTACGCTTAAAGGACAAATAAAGATGGTTCTAGCTTTAACTTGCGTGAACAACCAATTTTATTTTTATTACTCCGCACGAAATCAATCTATTTAGGTTTTGTTTTTGTTCAATAGCACCAAAAACGTTTCTTTATTGTCCTAGGACTATAAAATCTCCTGGAATAGTTTATAGTTCCTATGACTATAAAATCAGCTGTTTGTATATTATTATTCATTTATTAATATTTAGATACAAAATTTTGAAATTCAAAAAAATCTCAAAAATACAACTTTATATTTAATATTTTAACGATTCAAAGGCTAATTCCGCACTATAATGAAAAACGTTTTTTTTTCATCACTCGGAGCAAAAGTGTCTTTATGGTGCTTAATCGTTTTTAAAAACTCAATTGCGCACCATAAAGACCCACTTTGCTCTTAGTTAGGAAAAGTACTATTATAGAACATAAAATCAGATGTCTTATAAAACCAAATAAAATAAAGTTTTTTGTTGTGCAAACTCGTTATCACGGTAGATTTAACTAAAATATTCTATTTACATCGAATAATAACTTTACTTATATTCAACTTTACCCGAGTGAAATCAGTTACAGTATATCACATGCACGTTGGAAATGTTCTTAATTGCTAAGTGTTTACTTTTTCCGAAAAACGTCTAGGTTTGGTTGCCAAAAAACTTTTAAGCGATATGTCTAGTTTACAGTCTTCTTCCTGCAAGATACTTTCAATTTGCAATTTGTGTCATGTAATTAAAACACTTTACTAGTGGTATAACCAAAAAACCTACGATAAATAAAATTGGCTATGTTTCAAACCCAACACATAAACCAGCTTACAACCACAATTTTATCACCAGTAATGTTTTCGCAATGTACGGGTTTTATCATTTGGTCTTTATTTCAATCCGATAGGTACAAAAAGGAACATCAAACACTAAAACTTATGCACAATGTTTTATTAATTAAAAAAAAGGAAAGAAAAAAACCTTAAGATGTTGAAAATGCTTTCAATGATTTTGTTTTATCGTTAAATATTCCCAACATTTATGTCCCGTTAGACCACTCATTGTACAGTATAACATTAATACACCTATTTATTTCTATTTACAAAAATAATATTTTATAATGTTATCTAGTATTTACTAATAACTTGTTTTGAAGGTAAAATTAATACCATGTGAGAAGCGTACTTCTTTTACAATAATATTAGTGACTCTGAAGAAGTTTTTGCGTACGTTGTTCTCCATAACAACACACGTACAGTCATTAATCACTTAGTATGGCACAGGTGTGCATTACAATGTACATGACCACACAGCACTGAGCTATTGTACAACGCTAAGCTGACAGCGTGAATCTGCCTCAGTACTAATAGCCCAGTCAATGAAGGTCAAAAACAGGCCAACGTCGGAACAAATTTGTAACAGTCTGAAACCTATACCATTCGATAGTACCCACCTAAGGGGTCAAAACCCCAAAAGTCCCCAAAAATCCCCTGGTGGCATTTTGCACAGCCCCCCCTTAAAACCCCCTGGTCCCCTTATTGCATGAGTTTATAAAAACCCTTGTAGAATCGTTACCAAAAGGACTAGAGTCCTAAATCTTTTTTGGTTGTATTCCTTATTAAATTATCTACAGAAAGTGTCGTTATACATTTTTAGCTAAGGTCACTCATTAGTCAGTTATTTACAGTCAAACTCAAATTTTATTAAAATTTTAAAGTATTATTTTGATTTTTTAGGTCTAAGATGAAAATACGAAGGAATTCGTAAAAGTGCTTGGGACAAAAGTTATAGGAAATTTAATAACGAATACATTGATATACATAATATGGTATCTACGGCCACAAAAATCTTGTAACGGCCGACCAAAGCGAGAGCGGTGCCGGTTGCGGGCCGGCGCTGGGGTCGCGCCGGCCGCCGCAAGTCAACGGCTGTTTCGCTCATCGTGCACAATGTAGATATGAATAACTTTGACAATAACGTTGAAAGTTGTTTATCTTATAAAACACATATTGAGAATATTTCTACCTTCATTCGGTCCAGGTTTTGTGTAATCATGGTCTAAAATAGAAAAAACTCAACTTTTTCTCACATTTTTTACTTTTTTGCAATTTTTTTTCTTTAAAGACTAGTTTTATGAAAAAAATATGTTCTAAAAGGGGTATTCGTATTTCACCGCAGTTAATTCCATACAATTTAAAACCTCAATAATTGAAAAATATAATAAGTATTTTTCTACTTAAGCTATTAAAAAATTACTATATAAAAGGTTTTAGCTTTTTTTATATAATGAACAGATTATACAGCATTATTCATTGTTTGAAATAAGCCCGGAACGATGCTAAATTTTCATTTTTAAGTCTCTAGATGTAGAAAAACACTATTTTTGCAAATGTTTATCCAGTCATATCGTATGTAATAAAAGAGTGCAATTAAGCGTCTAGAGACAAAACTACTAAACAGATAGTGGTCATTTTGGGTCAATGGTTTTCTTTTGGTCCCTAGATGATAGGAAAAAATTTTGATTTGTTGTGAAATGCCATATAAATCCGTAAATAAAATAAATAACCTTATTCAGACCAATCGAAGACTAACACTGCTGATTTACAAAGTATTTTCTTTCTTTTTATAAGCAGACTAATATTTTACGGGGTAGCAATGATAAAAAACATATTTTAAATTTATATTTAACAAATTTGGTGATGCTTGGTAAAAATTTTGTTACTATATAAATAGACTTTATTTTGAATGATTTCAAACCTGACTTAGAACTAACATTAGATATTTTTAACGTATGTTTTAATATATTATTCATTGAATTAAAATAATAATAATAATAATAATAATTTGAATACCTGTATAATTGTTTGAGTTTTATTTTTTAAAATTTACTTTTTTGATTTTTTTATTCCATTTCAATCCACAGTACTATATACGAGGGGTGCGGAGAAGTCTGCAGACAACTTAATATTGTTATTATTATTATTGCTATTGTTATATTTAGGTAAAAAACCACTGTTAATTCTGTTGGAAGCTCAAATAGTGTATATTATAAAAACACGTATCATGAATATTTCTACCTCCATTCGGTCCATGTTTGTGACACCACGGCCTACAAAAAAAAACCCTAAATTTTTCTCACATTTTTCACTTTTTTGTAATTTTTACCTGTAAAGGACCACACCTTTGTTATTACTGGACGTTATAACGTTAGTAGAAAATTTTTAATGTAAGGATAGGTTGATTTGTACATAAAAAGGCATTATACCCCGTTCAAAATAAATGTGCGGTCGAAACGCAGATTTCGATTCCCCCATTTTTCCCGTTCCTCCCTCTACCAAGAATCCAACCAATCAGAATCACTGAGAATTATTACAGCTGTTTAGTATCTTACGTCAATTTAAGCCAATGTTTTGCTTTTTCGTAAACAAATATTATAATTTTGACGTTTGAGATGTAACAAGATGCGCTTCCTGTGGCAAGTAAGGGAAGTAACACGATCATTAGCGCTATTTTCTACTCTGAATTTTATGGGTGAAATTAAAATAACATCTGATTGTGAAGAAAATTGGGGAATTCAGGAAACTACTGAGGGAATATTCCTTGTGTTGGGAAATAAATTTCTGTCTTTCGACCGCACATTTTTTTTGAACGGGGTATAGTATATTTTAATACTGCAAAATCTATCTCAAACAATCTACCTTTTTGCCCATGTGGAGTTATATTCCAAATACTCTTGTTTGTTAACAAGCTATTATATATATTATGTAAAATTGTTCTGTTCTGTTTTTTGTGGAATAATAAATTCATTTCATTTCATTTTATTTCATTTCATTTCATTTCATATTAATGAAACTATGAAATGCAATAACTTTTGATATATTTACCTCTTGAGATCGGATTTGTGACATATTATTTAGAAAATACAAACTTTAAACATGACGCATGGGATGAAGTTGGCCAATAAATTTTCCCTTAAGACTAAGTGAGTCATGAAGAAAAGGTCTGCGATGGGTTTAGAATTTGAGATAGTCACATAGACATGTATTCAGTAAATTCAAACGCTTACTGTAAACACTTAACGTTTGATAAAGAAATGCTACAAATTATGTTTCAGATTAATACCCTCTCAGGATTTTCAGGGAAACTCTGTGACCAATAAAACTTATAATACTTCACATTTATATAATTTTAATACGTAATAAATCTTATACATTAGCCGTCGTGTTTTACGGGCTATCAGCTAGCTTATCCATTAAATTCAAAATTTCAAAACACCCCACTAACAAACGTGGGATTTTGATAAAATTTGGCATAGTTCAAAATGAACTCTGTTAACATGAGTAGCAGGGTGATCGAACTAAACCGTCGGTGTTTTATGGGGTTTTAAATCAACCAAAATAAAGTATTTTAAATATCCTTCACTTACTTATTAAAACTTCATCATTTCAGTTTAAACCATTTGAAAGAGCTAATAAAAACAAATAATTTAGTGCTCTGAATTCTTGAAATACCTCATCTGGATGCATAGAAAATAAAAATAAAACACAATTTAAAATATGTTTATTTTATGATAAATTACTACCGGTAAATCCCATTATCATGCTACTTTTGTACACATCTTCATTAAACTTGGTATGGACTTTCAAATATTTAGGATTGAATGTTATTTGTCCAAAATGGTCCAGTCACAGCAATTTTTCATATTCCTTCGTCAGTAGTAAACGTGTAGACTTATGTGATTTTTATAAACTTCATGATTATGTATAATCTTGGTTAGTTCGCAGGCATTCTGTAACGAGTATGATATATTGCTATGGCAATATACTAATGAAAAATAAACATTAAGTTATATATATGGTACCCAAAAGATACTAACATTGAAAATTCGATAGCGATGAAAAAATAATAGAATTGGTTTGCAAAAATGATTTTTTTACTACTTACCGACCTTGATAGAATAATGCTGCACTTTATAAAAAAATATACTAACTGTGTTTTACATAGGATTACTGTGAAGAGAATATTTGGAGGGAATAATAACTATCCTTAACTGTATGAATCTACATACAAAGTTTTATAACGATATATACAAAAATAAGCAAGATGGGATTTCATTACTTCCCATAAAATAAACATGTTTTTTTTGTATAGTATATTTTTAAATTTTCTCTGCCACCAAATGACCTATTAAAAGAATTCAAATCACTAAAATATTTGTTTTTTAAGCTCTTTAAATGACATTGTGAAGTTTCAATAAGACAGTTGTGGAAAATGGAAAATAATGACTTTTGGTCCCTTTAAACACCTATAAAAACCCGCAGGTATGGTTCTACCGATCTGATTATTTGAAATTAAATATTTAACGCTGATATTTGATTTGGAATTTATTTATATTTAAAATTAAAGGGACACATGCATTGAAATGGGTCTATTAACATATAAAAAACAGTGTTTTTAACATTTAGAGACTTAAAAAGGAAAATTTATCATTGGTTATGACTTACTTCAAACAATGAATAGTACTCTAGTACCAGGTTAACCGAGCCTTGCTCGTTGGTTTTAATTCACTTTTGCTATAGTTTCATGGTAAGGAAGCTAACCAAACTCTTAACATTTAACGGCTGTTAAAAACTGCAACAAATTATTGTTCCTTCATTTGGTTTACTTTTAGTTGTTATTTCGTAACCAAAATAGCAACCCATAAGAACAATGTTAAAAATTACGATTTTTAAACTTAATTTGAGACAAAATTTGATTTTTCCTGGGGTTGAGACTGTTTCTAAACTTGTTTTTGGGACAAAACACTCTTAAATGCAAAGTGTAAGCAAAATCTCACAGCTAGATTTCGAGATCGTGGAACACACATCCCTTCAGACATTCCTCGTATTATAGTATAGGATTAGCTGTTCTTAATGGATAAAAAATTAAAACCTTAATTTTCCTGGAAAATAAAAAAAATTATCCACTAACTTTGAATTAGTGTAGGTAAGAAGAAAACTACTTATTATATACAGTACTTCAATTATTGACTTCTTAAATTGTAGGGAATTCAATGTAGTGTAATACAAGTAGTTTTTAGAACACCTTTTTTTCGACAAAATAGTCATTTCAAAATAAAAATTACAAAAAATAAATAAAATTTGCGAATACGTTGATTTTTTTCATATTTTTTCCATGATGCGTATGTCCCCCGAGTGCAAAAAATTGTGAAATCATTAAGTTTAATCATTCTATAAAACTTTGCAAATTCATATAAATACCCAATTTATCGCACCCAAAAATGTATATAGTGCCTAAACTATAATATAAGTTAAAAAAGTTAGAAATTAAAAAATGATGAATTACACTTTTTTAAATGCAATGTCACAAAACCTGGGCCGAATGAAGGTAGAAATATTCATAATAAATGTTTTTATAAGATAAACTTTTTCAACGTCATTGTCAAAGTGATTTATATATCTACATTGTGCACGATGAGCGAAACAGCCGTTGACTTGCGGCGGCCGGCACGACCCCAGCGCCCGCCGGCCCGCAACCGGCACCGCTCTCGCTTTGGACGGCCGTTACGAGATTTTTTTGACCGTAGATACCATATTATGTATATCAATGCACTCGTTATTAAATTCCCTATAACTTTTGTCCCAAGCACTTTTACGAATTCCTTCGTATTTTCAACATAGACCTAAAGAAATCAAAATAATAATTTAAAATTTTAATAAAATTTGAGTTTGACTGTAAATAACTGACTAATGAGTGACCTTAGCTAAAAATGTATAACGACACTTTCTGTAGATAATTTAATAAGGAATACAACCAAAAAAGATTTAGGACTCTAGTCCTTTTGGTAACGATTCTACAAGGGTTTTTATAAACTCATGCAATAAGGGGACCAGGGGGTTTTAAGGGGGGGCTGTGCAAAATGCCACCAGGGGATTTTTGGGGACTTTTGGGGTTTTGACCCCTTAGGTGGGTACTATCGAATGGTATAGGTTTCAAACTGTTACAAATTTGTTCCGGTGTTTAACCTTCATTGACTGGGCTATAACGTAAAACCTTTCACGAAATTATCATGAATTAAAGTAAGTCGGCATTCTTCTCCCCTCCCCATCCCCCTCTAAATGGAAATTCATCAGTTGAGTTGAGTTGGATTAAAGAATTCTGGTTAAAGATATAAACAGTTTATAAGGAATGGTCTCACTGAAAATTGATCAATTCGTGGTATGTAGTATATTTGCTTAGCTCATGAAAGCCGTCCTGTCAGTCCTGCTTTATGAAGCGGAGGTTTGGGATTACGCCTTCAAGAAGAGAGTCTACTGAGACTGGCTCACCCGAGTCCAGTGTCGAGGAGCCTCGAGGGTCACTTTTGCCTACAGAACGGTCTCCGAGCCAGCCATGATGGTGATCGCCGGAGTCATTCCTGTATACTTCCTAGCAAGGGAGAGACAGCCGATCTATCGCAGGAGGATTGGATTTGAAAAGTGGAGCTGGTAACGGAAAACTAACCTACAACTATAGTTAAGATTAAATATACAAATATTAAAAGGGTTAGTATAAATGTTTTTGTTGCATTTTTTGTTACTGGTTGAGATTCTATTATTAAAATATTTTCTAAAAGTTTGTTGTAGATCGCAAGTGGGAAGCTGAGTCAAGGGGACGGTGGACCTTCGAGCTCATGACCTCCATCCCGCTAAGGGTGGAACAACAGCACGGCGAGGGTGATTATTACGTGACAAAGTTCCTTTCGGATCACACGTGTTTTCGAGTATATCTGCTCAAGAACGGTTAAGTCTCTAGCTCAGCATGTCTGTAGCTCGGCATTGCAGACACAGCCGAACACACCTTCTTTTATTGCTACAGATAGCTACCCGCCGAGTCTTGCTTTCAAGTTAATCAAAGAAACCTCCTCTAGATAGAGGGCCACTGGAATTGTGTCAGACAGATTGTCCAAGCCATTCCCCTATCTCGCGCCTCAGATTTTCCACATGAAAGGTTACCCCAATGACGTAACTTCAAAGGCTCTAAATAAAATATCGAAGTTATTACAGACACTCCCACAGAAGATAAAGATTTTCAGATGTGTTATTACACTTTGTAAAATTAATCAATAGCCTTCATTATGCTCGTTTAAAATGAAAGTACATATTTATTTAGTACAGCATTGATGCGTTTTTTACTGGTTCCTTTTGTTTTGAAGAATAGTTTATTAAGTGTAGTTGAGTCTGGAGAAAAAATGAATGAGTTGTGCAGAGTCAGTTAGTTAAGAGCTCCATTTTTGGATTGAGATGAAAAATCCTAAAATATTGCCAAATTCCGTATAAAGTATACATATTACGGTGGTAATGATATCAAAACCTATCCCCTGACCAGGTTACTTTTTTCGTTTTGAGATCAAGAAAAACCCAAACTGGGTTTTTCAAAATTCTTATTTTTACGTGTTTGGTGGTACCAAATATTATAGTTCTTTTTATTAACTAATTCACTAATTGTTACACACTGTTGCCAATGTGTTACGTTGCAAATGTTACAACTGTAAATATATTAACTGTTAAAAGTTATTTCATTTTTGTGGT
The DNA here is from genome assembly GCA_030545055.2 of Neoaliturus tenellus. Lineage (NCBI taxonomy): Eukaryota > Metazoa > Arthropoda > Insecta > Hemiptera > Cicadellidae > Neoaliturus > Neoaliturus tenellus. Next base: position 104,834,848 of record CM061536.1, on the reverse strand, counting down.
TTTGAATAAATGCTTTGTGTTTTAATAGTGATTAAACAGGAACAACTTGCAGGAACATCCAAATCATTGCACCCCCCGGATATTTTATTTTGATTATTAATTTAGAAAGCTGACTCATTTTTTTAATACATGAAGCTTCTGAAAAACCTAACAGGGTGTTGAAAAATTACATAAATTAATTTAATTGAATGTGAAATTCTATTGAAAACACTAACTTAAATGACTTATACCTTACAGTTTTATACCAATGAACATATCGTTTGCATTTTGCCAGTTGTTATAGTAGGATTCACGAAAATAGTCCGATGAGAGTCAAAACATTGTTGCCAAATTTATTCGAAAACCCATTTTTGTACTGCATTACACATGGTAAACACAACAAAAAATGACAACATTGCTGGGCGAGAGGGGGTGAGGGGGGTCACAGCTGTTAAAATTTCCATCGGACTATTTTCGTGCATCTTACTATAGTTAAGGTAATTTGCCACATGTGTTGGCGCTGCAAAACCCAACATGAATGTAATACCTGTGATTGTTAAGCTAATAAAACATCGGCCATTTATTTAAACGATTCAACTCAATAATATTTGAAAATAGTACAAGAAAATTTTAAAGTACCATAAAACAATGTTTTCAAAGATTTTCTTTGGACTGAATTAGAATAAAAAAAATAGAAAATAACATATTAAATTCATGATTTAAGAGGGTTAATTTGTTCTAGATTAATTATTAATCATTAGGTTGAGGTGAAATCGTCAGAAATGTTTAATAATAACTAAAAATACTTTTTTTCATTTGGCTCTCAAATTATACTTTAATTAACTTGAATTTAACGTAACAATAATAATAATAAGAATAATAATAATAATTATTTGTCTTGACAATATAAATTGCATCGACATTACAAAAATATTCAATAATTCTTATAATTAATTGTGTTTTTAGAATTATAATTTTTCTTATAAAATTCTTCAATTGAGTATATTGGAACTTCCGTTAACAGTAATTTTAATTCCCTCTTGAAGTCTTTATTTTCCAAATTTTTAATATAGTTTGGTAAGTGATTATAAAGTTTTCTTCCATTGTAAAATAAATGTTTTTCAAAAAAAGTTGTCCTGTGAAAACTTGAAGATAATTTGTTTTCTCTTCTTAAATTATAATTCATGAATTTTCTTTGTTTATTTATGTCGAATTTATCCAGGTTATTTTTTACAAAATTTAATGTTTCATATATATATATATATAAGAATAATATGTCATCAGATCATAATTTTTAAATATCTCTTTGCATGATTCTTTTTTTCTTAATTTAAATATTGTTCTTAATGCAGATTTCTGTAATTTAAATACTTGCTTTGTTCTCGATGAGGCCATACCCCAAATGGGAATGGCATATCTCATATTAGATACAAATAATGAATAATATGCTGTGAAAAGTACTTCTCTATCACAGAATGTTGATAATCTTCTTAAAAGGAAAATAATTTGAGAGAGTTTTTTTACACATATTGTCAATATGGACGTTGAAATTCAAATTTTCATCTACTACAAGTCCCAAAAATTTTGTTGATTTTTCATTTGTTATATTTTGATTTTCAATGATAACGTTTAAGTTGAAATCATGTTCTGCTTTTTCTCGTATGTAAAATTCCATAAATTTTGTTTTTGAGAGATTTATTTCAAAATAATTGTCTGAGAAACATTGTGCTAAAATATTTGATTCTTGAAAAGCTTGAACTTCTAATTGGTTTCGATTTTGACTTGAGACTAATAATGTTGTGTCATCAGCAAATAAAGTAATTTTGGAAAGATTTTTAGTTGATGCAATGTCATTTACATATATGATGAATAAAATTGGGCCAAGGACAGAACCTTGAGGAACGCCTGACCTTATCTGTAGTTTTTTTTTGACTCAGAGTAATTTATACAATTTTTACTATCTATGTATGGGATTTGCACTGATTGCTGTCTGTTACAAAGGTAAGATGAAAACCAATCAAGAGCAATTCCTCTTATTCCAATATGATACAGTTTACTTAACAGATGCTCATGACAAACATTATCAAATGCTTTTTTAAAATCTAAAAATAGAGCCATCACATTTTCCTTATTGTCTAGATGATATGTAATGTAGTTGATGACATCAAACATAGCATTTATAGTAGAGATATTTTTTTGGAACCCAAATTGATTTTTTGATAAGATTTCATTTTGTTCTAAAAATGATAATAGTCTTTGAAGAATTATTTTTTCAAATACTTTACTAAACGTCGAAAGTGTCCCAGGACAACTTTAAAACTGGTTTATACTAGTTGCGAAGTTGACATTGGGTACAGCAAACGAAGTTGTCATAACACTGTGGTAAAGTCTTTTGGCTGTCCACTATGACAATTTCCCTTCCTTCATAATCCATTCATGTTCAAGATAGTGGGGGGTTAATGCGAACTGCATGTAAACCCCTAGCTGGAACTTATGTAGACAGCAGGGGGTGAGGAGAAATGCTATGGGCATGGAAACCTCTAGCTGGAACATATGTTCAAGGCAGCAGGGGGTGAGGAATGCGACGGGCATAGAAACCCCTAACTGGAACATGAGTGGACAGTCCCTTGTCTCACCCTTTCTCTTCCTTCAATATCCCATCCTTCCGGGGGCTTGCGCAAAATGCCCATTTTGAGGCAGACGTGCTCAACGGTTCGGCCGGGGTCTCCTTATCCACGAATAACAACAACAACAACGTCGAAAGTATAGATATCGGCCTAAAATTACTTGGATTTTGTGGATCTTCATTTTTGAAAATTGGGATGACTTTTGACATTTTTAAAATTTGGGGAAATTCTCCAGCAGTAATTGATGAATTTATTAAATATGTCAGCGGTGAAGACAGTTCAGTGGAGCAAGCTTTAAGGAGTGTAGAAGATATCTCATCAAATCCAAAAGAATTAGATGACTTTAATGAAGTAATGGTACTTATAACTTCTTTTTCAGTTGTTTCATGTAAAAATATAGACTTTAAAATTGTATTAGAAGGTATCAAGTCATTTGAGGTATTTGCTTTGGTAGAGTAATTTTGTCCAACACTTATAAAAAACTTATTGAATTCCTCAGCAATTAAATTAGGATCTTCTAGGACTCCATTTGATGTTTTAAGTTTGAAGTCGGCGTGAATAAATGATTTAAATTTATTTCTATTTTTATTTACTACTTTCCATACTTCTCTTGAGGGGTATTTGGAATCATTTAGCTTATTATGGATATTTGATGACATTAATTTCCTAATAGAGATTCTATATTCCTTTTTCTTTTTCAAATATAGTCTTCTCAGTTCATGTGTAGAATCAACATTTTTTGTCAATGTATACAATTTTTTCATTTCATTCCTGAGAGTTACTGTTTCAGGGGGCAGATTAATTCGATGATAATAATGAGGAACTTAACATTTCTTTAACGGGAATACTGTTTTGAAATAATTTACTAAAATAAAGTTAAATGATTCATACTTGTCATTTATCGAATCACCAGTTGTGTAGATTGATTGCCAATTTTCGTTTTTCAATAATTTTTTAAACTGCAAAATATTATCTTCAGAAAAAAATCTACGATATTTATAAATGACCGGATGTTGAACAGTGTTTAAACATGAATCCTTAATCAAAGCTATTTGTCCATGATGATCTGATTTTGCTGTAATGATGACATGACTATCAATATTGTCTATATTTGTAAATATATTGTCTATTCTTGATTTAGAATTTTTGAATTCACGAGTAAATGTTGATATAGTGTCTTTCATCCCAAAACTAGACATAATATAAGATAACTCTTTCTTTTCAATTTTCTCTGAGCAATAGTTGATGTTAAAATCCCCAACAATAATTGTGTCTTGTTTAGAGCTTATTATTTCATTAAAACACTCTTTTATTTGTGAAAAAAAGATGTTATAGTTTTTTGTTGGTGGTCTATATATACCCATTATTAGTAAAGTTCCTTCTGCAGTAGTCAACTTAATTGCTGCTAATTCACATTCAGTATCTACACAATAGCGCGATACATTTAGTTCAATGCATTTCAGGCCTTCTTTTATAAATATACACACTCCACCTTTGTTTTTTGACTCTCTACAGTGTGAAGAAGCATAAATGTATCCATTTAAAGATAAAATGGTTATTTGATGCTTTTTTAAGTGGCGTTCTGAAATAACAAGCACATCAGGATGTTCGTCTTGCAATACAATTTCAAGAATATCAATTTTCGATAATAGACCATCAACATTTTGATGCATAACTTTAAGATTTTTTGGCTTTATATTTTTAGATAAATGAGGAATAGTTATATGGGTCATGTTACACTTTTTTGCCTTTGAATTTTGTCTAAAAAATTACTTCTTTCGGTTATTCTAACCGGTATAGCATTTATATATTCTTTTTTCGTCTCATTTAGGAGTATTATATCGGTTATCATTTCAGTAATCTTGAATTTACCCATCCTATTAAAATGAAGTCCATGGGATGTGTAACATGCACGTGAAAGATATGAACAATTTACAAATGTGATATGACTGTACTTCATTGATAGTCTTTGAAGTTTGTCATTTATAACTGAAATTTTCTTATTTAGGAATGGCATATCATATCGGAATGGTAGACTAAAAATCTTAACATTTGTGTATGATAACTTCTTTAACCTTACTTCAAATTCTTCAACAAACTGTTCAGTATCCAGTTCCAAACTAATATCATTTGTTCCACATATGATAAATACTAAATCGTTTTTATTCAAAGTTTTTTCACTTACATCAAAATTATTTTTACTGTCCAAAATTTGGCACATTTTTCCATTTGGAGTTACAGTACTGTATATTTCGTATTTTGAGTCATGTTTAAGTTTTCTGTTAATTAAGGTTCTAATATGTCTGCCATGACTGTCTGCTAGGATTCTTATTCTATGCCTTTTCAATGTAGAATTCATTTTTTCATAGCATACATTTCCCGAAGCAATAGTATTGGATAGATTTTGAGTAACATCACAAATAGGTTTACTGGTATCATGTTTACTTGCATTATTTTTAAGTTTTTCATCAATCATGTCTATGCACCCATTTTCAGTAGGTAAGATAAGGGAATTATGGGGCTTGTTTGGATGACGCGGTGATGAGATTTGTCTAACAACAGAAGAATACTTTACTACTTTACTTTTAACCATTGCATTTGGAGGTTTCTTATATTTTAATGATTGAACATTTTTACCATTTGAATTTTCTACTGGCAAGTTTTCATTTAGTGTTTCCCTATCTTTTATATTGGATTCACTTTTAGTAAAAGATTCTAATGGAGAAAACCTATTGTTACAGACAATATAACCAAGCTTATCTTCTTTGACAGTTTCTTGAGGTTTTGTTTTTGAGAATTCTTTTTTACTTTTCCTTTTACTTTTAACTGTGTTTAAAGAATTTGAGATTACTTTTGTTTCTTTCAGGTTTGTTAACATTAAATCATTTCCTGACAAGACATCTTCTTTTGTTTTTGTATGTTCCAGATCTTCAAAGCATTCCGGTGCTGTAGTACAACCATTTATACTAATTTTATTTTTGAAAACTGTAGACAGGTTTTCATAAACATCCTCATGCAAAACACAATCAATAATATATTTCATATTGATTAGTGTGTGCAACCCACATTCAAAATTGGATGTCTGTTCAAGGCAAGCTAGTTCTATAAAATCATTGCTTTTCGATTTGTCTAGATTCTTTTTTAATTTTTTTGCATGACCTATGTTTAACCCAGGTTTACTGTCTAGGTGATAGTATGTTCCATCGCATTTATTAAATACTAGTAAGTTCCAGTGACTTCCAGTGGATTCTATTTTCGAACAATTGTTCACACAAAAAAAACTAGTTCCATTTTGTTAAATTCTAGTGCATCCAACGTTTCATCAATAGTTTGTTTATTTTCATATTTTAAAATTGTTGTTGTTAGTGGACCTACAAGTAGAATGTCTTCTCTTAGTGTTGATAAGTGTTCAGTAAAACAGTTAAAATAGGCTTGAATATGGTAATCCTCTAACCATAGATCATTCATGGGAACGTTGACATGTTCATCATTTTTACATTTTATTAGGGATACATAGTGTTTTCGTAGTGTCTTAATATTATTTTCAAGGAGTTCTTTTTCTTTTTTTAGATCATTCATTTCTTTTATGATTTCATTATTTTCTTTATTTACTTTGGTAACATAGTCAAGTTCAGTCCCTAATAAGTAGCTTGAACGCTTCAATACCCCAGATTGAGTCCTTGTATTCATAATTTAGTTTTTGTTAAAATTTAAATTTTGTGTGCATTTGTTTAGTTAGTAATGTTTGTGATAAACAAACAAAAACCAATGTAAGTGAGGTTAGGCTTTCAGACTTTACCTTTTCTCAATCAATCATGAAATAAGTTTATTTATCTAAAGATATTTTAAATGTAGAATAATATTTGAATAGTGAAGTATATGAAATAGTTATTACTTACTAGATTAAACAAATTTTAAATTTATGATCACTTAAATAAATAGGAGTTGAAAATCTTGTTATTAACACAGTTTCAGTCAGCTGTAATGTTAAGTTAACAATAAAATTAAGTTACAATAAAATTAAGTTAACAACTTTGGTGGCTCTGAGTCAAAAAAGGGGGTTTCAGAGTGATGTCTGTCTGTGTGTGTGTGTACAATGTCCCCATAAGTTGTGGGGCCTTGTGTGTGCATTTCACCGGATTGTGGGGCCTTTGCGAATTGTGGGGCCTTACACACGGCCCCACAAAAAATCGATTTTTTTTGTTTTGAGCTAAAATTCCACTTTTAGGGTCGATTAAGTTAGGTTAGGTTACGTTAGGATAGATTAGGTTAGGTTAGGTTTTGTTAGGTTATGTTAGATTGATTTAGGTTAATTTAGGTTGGTTTAGGTTAGTTTTTTGTATAGGGCCCCACAATTCCAAATGGCCCCACAGTATTGTCAAATGCACACACATGGCCCCACAAGTTGGTGTGTAAACACAAGGCCCCACAAATATGGGCAAACAAGTATGTGTGTGTGTGTGTGTGTGTGTGTGTGTGTGTGTGTGTGTGTGTGTGTGTGTGTGTGTGTGTGTGTGTGTGTGTGTGTGTGTGTGTGTGTGTGTGTGTGTGTGTGTGTGTGTGTGTGTGTGTGTGTGTGTGTGTGTGTGTGTGTGTGTGTGTGTGTGTGTGTGTGTGTGTGTGTACAATGTCCCCATAAGTTGTGGGGCCTTGTGTGTGCATTTCACCGGATTGTGGGGCCTTTGCGAATTGTGGGGCCTTACACACGGCCCCACAAAAAATCGATTTTTTTGTTTTGAGCTAAAATTCCACTTTTTAGGGTCGATTACTTTAGGTTAGGTTAGGTTAGGATAGATTAGGTTAGGTTAGGTTATGTTAGGTTATGTTAGATTGATTTAGGTTAATTTAGGTTAGTTTAGGTTAGTTTTTTGTATAGGGCTTACAATTCCAAATGGCCCCACAGTATTGTCAAATGCACACACATGGCCCCACAAGTTGGTGTGTAAACACAAGGCCCCACAAATATGGGCAAACAAGTATGTGTGTGTGTGTGTGTGTGTGTGTGTGTGTGTGTGTGTGTGTGTGTGTCAGGATGTAAACAGAGCTAGAGAATGCCCCAATGGTCTAATTTTGGCGAAACTTGGTATGTAGGTTCAAACCCACGATAACTCCAGGCTTTTTTTCATTTTTTTAAACTTTTGATTTTTAAGGGTAGTTTACCCCCCAAAACCACCAAAAAATACATAAAAAATCAATATTTCTCAAAAACGGCTCTAACGATTTTTATTAAATTTTTGTGGTTTATTAAGATTAAAATGCTGAATTAAATGACGCCACCCGCATCTCCAGGAAAATGCGCGTTCATAAGTTATAGAGCAAAATATGTTAAAAAAACTCAATTTTTTGATGCAAAAACTCGTGCTGCTCACCTGGTGGCTATCTGACTGAGCCATCAAGACATTAATGTTTTGAGGCTTTTAACACCTTTTCATAATCTTGGGAAAAAGTATGTGTCAGTTATCTGATACCGTTTATTTTAAAATTACTTACGAAAAAGGCACAAAAACCCGTTTTTGGGGTACAAACCCCCAAAACTAGCCCTTCCGGCAGGTCGATATATCAGACTTACGATCTCGTCCAAATAAAGGTAGGATTACACACCTCTATCAAATTTGGTCTCGATCGGACGTTTTGATGAGAATTATTGTGTGTATATGGTTATCGTGTATGTGTTAATTGTTAGCAATATGAGATTATTAATTGTGATTGTGTAGTTGTTATTTGATATAATTTATTAACACGATGTTTTCGGGTTATTATTTATTAAATTATAATGCTTTCTGCCATAATTTTTAGTTTATTGAAACTGACAATTATTTTTATAAATTACTTTAAAACATTTTCAGAAGTTTTCCTGTTATTAAAAAGAGTTTTATTTTTTGCAACTCAATGACTTCGTATTTGCCAGCTCATTATACAAACTTTGCCATTCCGGGACTTCTTTCGCTGATCCGGGTTTCAGTTTGTCTTCATCTGCAGCAGCCAAAGTCTGAAATAAACAAAAAAATATACCTAATTCAATATCTTACATGCCATCCAAGAATACAGTCACGGGTTTTCACGTCTGATGAAAGAATATGTCGTTAATACTGAAATTATGTTTAAAGACTATTCTGTAATTTTCGGATCATTGTCGTAATTTAGTTGCCTAATGCTGTCAGTGATCGCAATAGAAATTATCTGTCAATTTTACTGTTTGGTTTGATTAAAATAAAAACTTATACTTTGATGTGTGGTTTTTATCGTTCCTAGACAAAGATTGATTAGTAAAATAAGTCTGAAAGAAATTAATATTTGGAAAACCGGTTTCCACTAAAGCGTCCCATTTATCCCATGACTCTCTTCCTCTTTTAAAAAATCCCTTATAGGGGATGATGAAAAAATGGGGAGTAATTAATCAAGATTTAGCATACCACTTTATATTCAGCATAGCAAATAAAACAAATTCCAGGAGGTTATTATAAATGCAATGCATTAAACTCTACCTCAAAAGAATGGTTTGTAATAAAATTACTAATTAAGGATTTACTCTTAGTAAAAGACACCTCCAACGGTTGTGCTGTGGTTACGGTAATTTCGGCATTGCAATTACATCTTTGGACACTCAATTCAGCTGAGTAGCCTAGTCATAAGTAAGAAATAAAAACACTTAACATGAACAAAACAAAATTAACATTTGTGAACGCGCGCAGGCCTGTCGCACACATATTTGATCGGTACCGGTCGTCATTGCCACGAGAAACAGATGGACGTTACTCCTTCGTCGTCGGTCCTGGCGATTTGGCGCTATCAGTTGTTTTTTAGAAACATCAGTACAAATCCCACTCAAGGTTTTACTGTATTTTCAATCATAACAGGGAGTCACAGCCACACCAAATAGGACAAGGTTCTAATTTTTTGTCTGTGCGTTTTAGTAATGTCAATTGTGTTTTGTTCGTATATGTTTTTTAACCCCATACCAATATGTTTTTTAATATATTTGATTAGAAACTTTTCCTAATAATTATATAAATTTGTTCACTTGGACCGTAAGGTACCAAGGAGAGAGAGCCAGGTTGAATATTTTATAGACTTCATTCTGCAGTAGTTAAACAAATTGCTTCGGAAGAAAAATTTAAATTTTTTCGTTCACCTCCAGTTGTGTAGTGTGCTTCACTTAACGTGCAGTTTTTAGCATCTACTGATATTTTCTTTTCTTGACAGTGTGGATGATGCGGCGTTTTTCATCTTTTAATTCTGAACATCTTTTAGTTGGAAGGATAGTTGATTTTTAATGTGCATTAAATTATCCAACAAGTGATTGCAGGAATTTTTTAAATTCCTTCTTACGAATGCTCGTCTTCTTATTGCATATGTGCGTCAGAGGTGTTGCCTCTTCGGAGATTCGAGTAGTAGGCCTAAGCCTAATCATGCTATGTCATAGTGGTGCTCTCGTAATTATAACCCATCGCTTCCCCCACCACTTTACTGTAGAAAGGTATTCAAGCGATATGCGTTTTTAAAGCGTTTTGCGACTGTTGATGTTTAAAGTATTTCAAACAAAATGCAAATGTTAATCTTTATTTTGTTGCACATTTATTACTTTATGGTTGGCATAAGTTTGTTTCCGATTTTTCCCCAATCATTTTGTATAAATAGTTTTGAACTCCTTGCATAAATAATTCGTCATGTGAGGCATCACATTGTATCTTATAAAAACTTCATCCCATCATAGGTTATGAAGATGTTTTATTAACAACTTTTTATTACATTCGCTTTGGTTGTTAATCTATTGAATGATAGAGGAGGCAAATATATGAAGTGATAAACAACAAAAGTGTTTATATCTTAGAATGGCTAATTAACTAGTTATTAAATTTCCATCATATCCACGAAACGCTTGAAATTATATTACTTCAATTATTTCCGTCTTTTTGTAAAACGAAACTCGTTTATCCATGATGAAATAATCAAGAGTTAATGATTTTCACACATGGTGAGTCTGAAATATACCTTTTATACCAAAATAGTCTTCTTCTTATGTAGTCTATTGTTAATTAAAAAAAATTCTCTATGTTAATTGTTAAAACATGATTTTTCTTTTTTCCTTGCGCTTCTTCATCTATTATGTAGTAAAGTTGGCTTAACAGTTGTGTAATCGTTTTCACATATCTACTTTTGAGGTTTTATATTAAAAATAGAAATATCTACTGACCTTCAAAATGGGGAAACAAATTTGTTTATCCAATGTATAAATTAAATATTATTGGTTATAGAACTTGAGAATATGAGTTGTCTTAAGTATCTTGTTACAAGACCTATAGCACAACTTAAATAGAAAAATTCTTCTTTTCACAGATATATTTGTATTCCATATTTAGTTAAATCTCTAGATCGAAGTAGTTGTTCACTATGATGTTTTACTGTATCAATTTCAATAATACATTCTAATAATCCTAATTTTGTTGTTCTTTTCAATTTATTGTTATTTAAATTACATTTTAAAAGCTGTAAATGCTTTATGAAAGACTACCAAGAAATTTCTGAGAAAAATAGGTTGCGTTTTAAAAGAAATGCCTTGTAGAAAATTTAAATACGTACTCAAATACATATATAAGACTAGTAACAAACAAACCTTAGTTATTGTTCAAACTGAAAATTTTGATTACCTTTGTTGTCAACTCGCAAGCTTCTTTATTCATATCCATTTTCCAGTAGATAAAGGTCAAGGAATTAACAATGTCGAGCTTTGTAACGTCCAGAGCTGAGCGATTTTGGACGATGTCGTATGCTTTTTTGAAAGTATCCTTTGCTTTTTCGATGTCAGATTTTCCTAAACAAAAATAAGTAATGCTATTGATCATAATCCAGGCTATTTATAGTCATTTAAAAAGATAATCACCTGTTATAACATTAGAGACATAATATTTAGTTTGTACTATAATAAAAGTAATATAGTAAATAGAGTGTTTGTTACTTCAGACCTATTGCACTCCACAAAAATGGCTCATGTATCCTATAATGATTCTGAACACTGACAAAAATGTTCGTCCCAGCCAACGTTCTATCTAAATGTGACTTTAAAAAAGACTGCGTTAATGGAGTTTACACATATTATTCATATACAATATATCTAACAATTTAAAATAGGTCAATATGTACATCAAATGAAAATTCTCAGAAAATAAAGAACAATGTCGCAAATCCGACCTCAAAGGATGACCGAGTCAAAAATGGCAGGCGATCAACTTTGCATTAAAACATATTGCTAAAAACAAAAATTGTAATAACTCCGTGTACACTGCATTTAGAGATAAGGTTTGTGGAAAAATTGCTTAGAATGCAAAGCAATTAAAAATGACGTATGGTTTGAAGTAGGCCAATGAAATTTTTCCAAGACTTCCTTCAGGGACGTCCTTAGTGGAAGTCGCCAAGGAAACTGCATCGGCATACATCACATGATACATAATTTTAAAGGACTTTGCATTCTGAAAAATTTTCCACAAACCCGACCTCAAAAGGTCGAGTGTATCAAAAGTTATTGCATTTCTTGTTTTCAGTAATAATTTTTCAAATACATTTTATTCCCTTAAAAGTGTGTTATATTAGGATTTTACAAATTTTATTTTACTTATATTGATAATACAAATTGTTATATATTCAGCGTTTTTCAAGAATCCCTAATATTACTTTTTTATTATTACATTATAGTGTCTAAGAGTAAAAAAAAACTAATGATTTTAATGTACTATGAGGAAACACGTTTTACTTGCCATTGCCATGTTCTGTTTTTTTATTCGTTGATATTTGGTAAAGATGCTCGAGACTCTTTCCTTTCATTTTCAGGAAGAAAAGGTTAGTTTCATCATACAACATATCGGCATGATCTAACTTCTCAATAAATTTATCTGACATATCCTGTAGAAACAAAATAATTAATCATCTGTTATACATTTTTTTTTAACATTGCCATCATACAAAGTTCAAAACATATTTTAACCATCATTTTGTAGTTAATACATATCAAAAGTATGTTTCCGAATATTTTGTTGGTCAAAACTAAAAGTTGTGCTACAAAAGTACAGGTAACAATGGTTATAGAGGAATGTTTATCAGAAAAAAAAACAATAAACATTTAATTTGTGACATAAATTCTGGATCGTGTTACCAATAGAATAAGCAACTATTTTTCAAAGAATAAAGTTTCACCTGAAAAAATAAAATCATAATTTATATAATTTCACACTAAAACACTTATTATTGTTTTATTGTATAAATAGCAAATACTTCTTAGATTAGTCATTTTATGTAATCTATTTTTTATTTAATTACTAGCTGAGCATTTACGCGGTACTGTAAAAACTAGATATATAATCATGGGAACGATTTTTAGCGAACAGAAATATTTAAAAAATATTTTAATTTACTTGAAACTTAAAAAAATTAATGTTTTTCAGCGTAGTGATATAAAATAATTCTATACATTACTGAACGGTGTCAAGATATGCATAAAATCCTGATTTCACTCCGACAAACTGAAAGAAGTCATTTGATCATAAATACATAAAACAATAATCCTCAGTCAATTATGAATGATAAAAGAAATCGAATCAACTGTCAAATGCTGTTGAAGTTTGTTCAGCTGAATTAATATAATAATTGGAAACAGAACTTTTTACTTTTATATTTTTTTATGATACCCCGTTCAAAATAAATGTGTGGTTAAAACGCGTGGTCAATTGCTCCATTTTCCCATTCCTTCCACTGCCAAGAATCCAACCAATCATGAGCTAGTATTATCTGTGTCACTGCGAGTTTTTAAAGCTGTTTAGATGTCACTTAATGCCAATGTTTTGCCGTTTCCAAAACAAATATTCTTATTTTGAATTTTGAGGTGTGATTAGAAGTGCTTGCATCGGTAGCTAGGGCTTACTAGCGCTATATGCTACTCTGAATTCTAAGGGTAGAGGTAAAATAACATTTGATTGAAGAAGAAAAAAGGGTAATTAATAAAGGTACTGGAGGAATTTCTCTGGGAAATAAAATCCATTCTTACGATCGAACATTAATTTTGAACGGGGTACAATTAAAAATTCTAAATTACAAATTGAGGGAAAATATACATCAAGCATTATTTTTCATCCAGTTTTCAGACACCTCCTTAGGAGAAGACCCGCGAACTTAGCAAATGTCCCATAACACTTTCCTTTACATGGAGTCTCGGAACTCTCAAGAACTTGAGTTATTAAATTGAAAACTGTCATGACTATAATGTATATCAAGGCTGTATTAAATATAAATTTTGAAATTTTTGCCTTTTTTGTCGAATATCCCAAAAATGTGAAATAGTACAAAACATTAAATGGAGTTCATTTTGATTGTCTATTCATAAATACCAAGTTCAAACCATCCAACCATAAATAACGGATAAATTGAGATCCAATCGAAAACACGATTTTAATTGGAAAAATAAAAACAAACAGAATATTCACGGTTCAATATAGTTTTGTGGAAAAATGTCAGTATAATGTTTTATACTGTCCAAAGTCCTCGAACTGTAAACAAAGAGAGTTGCAATATACAACCATTGCGCCTCTGAACATATGTTAAAATTAAAAGGACAAGGATGTAAGAAATATAGAACTTTGTTGAAACTTGTTTCGACTATACCTTTAGGTTGTTGGAACCAAGAAAAAATCAAGAAACTGTTGGAACTTCCTTGAGTTAACCTCTTGGTTTTTTCTTAGATATGCATCATAACTTTTTGCTTATCTAAAAAATACTCATGATTCACCACTGAAACCTTGAAAAGATCAGTCGGAAGGCAAGAGGAACCCCAATAACCTTAATTTGTATAAAAATCTCACAAAATATCGGTTAAATCATCATTGTACCAAGCTCTCAGAATATCTTTCATAAAGTGTCTTCAGCATAAATGTACAAACCTCGGTCTGCATGGTGCCCATTGTTTTTCTTCGAAACCTATCGTTTACATTTTTCCAGTTTTAAGAAAATATTCTCAAACTTCCCATCGATCAATATTAAATCAATGTATTAAATTAACATTGGAATAACACTCAACCCACGAGAAACTGGAAATACAAAATGTTTAATGATTCATCATGTCATGCTGCAATATGGTCAACTATTACTACTTCTGGTAGCCAAACTTTTACAAAATAAAACAAATAATATTTTTAGAAATTGTATAGGCTTTCTATATACTATAATCCTCAGGACAACGTAAGGAAATGTAATATAGAAATTCTTTTTAGCAAAGTCCTTTAGCGTGTTAAATCGGATAGCAATATGAATAATAAGTTTAAGTAATGAATTTAAATAATTTAATGTTTTACGTTCAAACGATTGCATTTACAATGTTTGCAACTGCTAACTCACCACGAGTTCGGTGCAGATGGGCTTCAAATCATTCGCCACCTTCTCCCTGAGAGCTATAACCTTTTCCTTCATCGTATCATCCGACATTTTATCGTCCAGTATCTCATCTTCGATAACCCACCATGCCTCCCATAGAGGACTTATCACCTTGTCGTACGCTTTCTTCAGCAATTCTCTCTCGTTCACACCAAAAACGTATCCTTTCATCTTTGCAACATTCTTCATAGCTACCGTAATTTCATCGTATAGTCTGGCCTCTTCGGCAGCGGCTGCATAGTCGCGCCAATCATCCACGGTCTGTTGGTCAGTTGGAAACAACATTAAAATACTTTAAAATACTTATTTCATCGGTGCTTGAAACTAATTAATTAACATCGTTAACAATTTGGGCCCAAAACATACCGTGATCATTATAATGTTATTAATTTTTGTTCCTACAGCAAACTCAACAGTTTCCTCAAATACAAAATTATAAAATGGGCACTCTCGCACATCGCGAGCAAACAACATTGGCCGTATACAAAATGAAGTTCAAGTTATGGCTTGATTTTATTATGAATATATTTTTTATTTGTTTACCCTCTAAAAATACTTAGAAAGGGGCTGAACCCGTTTTATCGTTTCGAGCACTGAAAAATAAACTTATGATGGATTTCTTTATCTTTAATATTTTGTTTATTTTGTGATGGTGGTCTTCCGTTTAAAGACTTAACTCTTATTGAATTAATGTTAAGTAGCGAGTAAATTGTATTTGTCGACTCCACAAATTATGTTTATACAGTGTATCTAAAGCCCGGTGAAAAATTTCAAAACAAATATTTAGCATTATTAAGCAGGGTGATATCCAGTTGTGCTGTCTCTTTTTTAAATTTAAAACTGAAAAAAATACCTAAGGGCCAGTCATACGAGCGCTATTGCCGTCTCGTAGATGCCGTGGAGATAGCGCCGGAAAAAGTCCATGTCATATGTGGCAGCAAATGCGTCGCGTTGATGACGTCCCACCAACGCCGGGTACATGTCATACGTAGTGTTTTCCGGGCACATTTGCCGTCGTGGCATTTATTTTATTTCCAAGATGGACAAAATACAGATACATTTTGTCAGCTACTTGCACATTTGAGATATTATCGAAGAGTAGGCATATTATCGGAAGAATCTAAGACGATGGGGAACCATTATTATTTTAGTTCTCTTGCGTGAGCTCACCAACCTCGTTTCAACATTGTGCCTTCAGTTGCCTGTTGCGTAACTACTCGACTTTATGTCGTACTGAGAAAGAAAATTTTCAACTGTAGGCATACCTATAAATAGTTTTTTCTGCGTCAAATATAAATATTCAAAAGGTCATTCAGTTGTTCTGCCAATGGTCGCGAGGTAAAAGGGTCCACCTAACATTAACGCTCCTTATGACGTGGTCCCTGCGTCACGTGCACCGCGTTGTTGTAACACTCCGGCGTTCATACCCCAGGAATAAACTTTAATAATATTCTACACTGAGTTAAAGTACTCAGGACTCAACGATCGACCATTGATTAATTGATTATTTTAATCACAGTTGTCTGCAGTTAATAATCTGGATAACAGATATACATCTCAACATTAATACCAATTTTAAAAGTATTCATTAACATCAGGAATTATGAGTGTCAACGCCAGAGGCAAAGGTGCAGGCCTTTTGTCACACGCTGTATATGCATTCGAATCCTCATCGCCGTCAGCAAAGCCGGTGTTTCTCACCACACGTGCATGTGTGTGACGCTGAGGAATGCGCGCTATCAGCAATGTTCGCGCATGTGACAACCATGTACACGCAGTTCCCAGCCAAGAACCGAGTTAGTTTTGTTTTTAATGACCAAAGTGATCGTTGGCGGCAGCACTGGTCGGGGCTCGACTCGATCAGGTGCTGTACGCTGATTGGCCGAGAGCCTCAAGTGTGCATGGCGGGGATGGCGATCTCGGCGCAGTCACTATCCGGTCGTCGCGTCGCCAAGTTAGGCGTACTCCTCTCCTCTTTCTAAAGAAATACTCATTCGGTTGTCCAAATTTAATTTAGTCTAAACTTGTGTTTTTTTAAAGTATTGTAAAGTGAATTCATTCTTTTGTTTTAACGGAAATAAATCGCTAACTTTTGTTGTTAAATACTCGATTTCTTTTTATTGAGAAAACACCACTCCTGACCCACTGTCTTCAAGAACTTCAAGAACTAGCTCCCACTGACCACGGCGGTGATATAAGTGGTGTCGCGGGTGTGGGGTGGAGTGCGCAATAACCACCCCGAAGATTGAAAACGCGGACCCACCAAGACGACGAAGGATGAATTTTGGTAAGTAGACTACAGTAGTTGCACTTTGTACCAATTAGGTCAATGTTCAAATTTGAGGGATTTGCAAGGGGTTCACCGCTAAACGGCTAGGGAATTTTAATTAACGAATTTTGGTGAAACTCCCATCAAAAAATAATTAATTTTCGATTTTCTACAGAATTTTGAAGTAATTAAAATAATTAGAGCATAAGCTGTTCGCCATTTTGGACGCCACGAGGTTGAGCGTCGGTTCCCCCACCATCGGCAGTTCGCCATTGCTTCTTGCTCACTTGTGATTAATTGTGGGTCACATTGACAGACAAGATGGCGGACTGACGCCCGGTGAATGAGAACAAAGAGGGACGGGCCAGACGGGTAGAAATAATAAATTTTGGGGATTATCACCGATTTTTGAAGTAGTATTTCGACTCGCACATCATCGTAAATTAGATTGATGCCAGTTTGAAAATTTATTGCCGTTTGTGAAACTCAGAAACTTCTTGTGAAAATTCGAGGTGGAAGCAGGGAAAATCGGAGGGAGAAATTCCCTGAGCAGGGTAATTCGCGGTGCTTGTCGGGGGATTCAGTTCTTTGATTCGAATCCTTGATTGACTTGGAACCAACTCATTGAAGAGAATTGTTCTTGGGCAGGCGGAATTGGTAGTCGGACTTGTGAATTGATTAGTGGAGGTGATTGACCTCGTTCGGTATTTAATTTGTCATTGATAAAGAGTGTCTTTGTTAACAATAAGGAAATTAAGGATTTTATTTAATAATTTTAATTATTATTGTTGGGCCTAACTACACTAACCTAAATTTACTTGCATGTTGCATTAACATTGGGCCAAACCTAGATTATTGTGAATCCATGGGTGTGTTGGAAGATGTCTGGGCGTCATTGAAATAGGCCAACACATTTAAAAAGTTGTACCGTAACAGGAAATATCATTTTTTTATATCAATTAAAATCAAACATTTATCTTACATTGTATATATATATTTAACTTAACTTACTGGCTTGTCTTGAAGCACCCCTGTTTAAATGAGATGGACTCTTCCTCTGCCTTTTGCCACAATTTCATGAAAATTAAGTTTTAAACCTGTCTATTTGAATGCCAGCAGGATAAATGAAAACACCTTCTGTGTGAGGGAGGATTAATTTCTTTATTTAATAAAAGTAAATGTGCCAGATTGAATATAAAATTGTATTTAATTTTTTTGAACAATGTTTTCAGATTAAAATATTTTATTTTGTTAGATATCTAAGAAGGTTTGATTTTGTTTGTTTAGGGTTGGAGATAAGAGGACTGTTGGCAGATTCCCAAAATAAATTAACATATTTTAAACTAATTAATAAAGTGTAAAAATGGGCTTAGATAATTGAAAAAGACCTTTCACTGTAAATATCTTAATAAACCAAGTTAAGTAACAAAAGGAATATTTCCAAAATTAATTATGTCCTTACATAAGGTACATAAAGTGCGCTACTCTGCTAAATATTCCTAAACTGTTAATTAACACTCCTTTCTGAGCAAATATAAATTCATGATGAGTAAACCAGAACCAGATCTGTTAACAAAAGAGGAAAACTTATATGAGTTGAAGCTTAGGAATGTAGTTGTAGCAGAAAACACTCAAGCAATTGAAGTTCGTAAACTGTTGAGGAAATGTTTAAAACAAAATGTAGAAGCAAGTTACAAACATAAAATAAAGTAAACATGGAACAAGAGCTACAAACCTTAGAAATTAAAATAAATCAGTGCGTAGAAAACAGTAATGAGCTTTCGGATTCAAGTAGGCCAATCGATATTGCTAGGGCAAAAGCAAAGTTTGAACACTGCCAAAATAGGCTTAGTAATATAGTTAAGTTCAAAATGACCAGTGTTCAAAAGGGTCTTTATGAAAAACTTGCAAATAGTCTTAAAGAGGTTGGTGATAAGCTATTAGAGGTTAACTGTGATGCAGAAGTCCTGAATAAAACTATTCGTTTACTTAGTGACAGTAACATGGAAGAAGAAAATCTTAATGAGGTTTTTGAATCAAATGAATCATTATCAAATTTAGATAATAAAGGTTCACTACCAGAACAAAAAGGTATTGCTGCTATCCACCCTGCCACTTCACCTGTGGGGGAAATTAAAAGAGATGGAGAGGAGAGTGAGTCAAGGGATAAAAATGTTTATCAAAAGCTACCAAACCCTTTGGAGCACTATTTGTCTAGGATTAAACACTGTAATGGTTTAGTAGTGCCTGAGTTACTAGAATTTTTTAAAACCTTGCTGCAAATTAGAAGGGAAACAGAATTAGGGGACAGAGCTATTGTTGAGTTGCTAATACCTAAAACAACTGGTCCTTTGCAAAGTAAACTCATTGAAGGTAGGCGAAAAGACCTTAAAAGCTTGCAATCTGACTTACTAAAATATTTCATACCTTTAAATCTCAGGGAAAATCTGATAAGAGATTTAGTGAATAGGCCGCAAAGATTTAATGAACCACTTGCGTTGTACATTGATGCGGTAAAGATGAACTCACAGGTCTTATGCTGTCCATACAGTGAAGGTGAATTAGTTGAAATTATCATAATGGGTTTAAATCAAGAGTCAAGAGCAAATCTTGTTTTCATGGGGAAACCACAAACTTTTAAGGATTTAGAGCAAATTTGTGTACATAGCCAAAATGTACGGTACTGTAATTTATTGCGAGGTAAATCAGAGCAAAGTAGCTACCAGCATAAAAATCAATCCACAGTTGGTTCCTCAAATAACAGAATTTGTTATGTATGTAAGCGTCCGGGACACATAGCAAGACATTGCAGAAATAATCCAAAAAAACTGATCACCAGGGAGAGGTTAAATAATGTAAATAGATTTAGGAAAAATTTTGGCCTTTCCCAGAATAAAGTCATACTCAGTGCAAGAAAACAAGAAAAATTGTGCCGTAAGGAGAAAATGAAAATCAAAAGACAACAAAATAGAGTAGTAAAAAGGTTATTCAAAACTGTAAACTCCAACTGCAACAAAATAGATAATGGCGAGGTCCTGAGTACTCTTCCAACCATTAGTGTAAAATTAGGAGGAAAATTAATTGAATCAGCATTGTTAGATACAGGTTCTGGTATTAATGCTTTGAGTGAATCTATGTTTAATAAACTTAGCAATGAGAATTTGGTAAAAAAGGTAGTTAATCACAGCATATCATGTTATAGTGCAGATAACAGTAAATTAAAAGTTACCGGTTGCTGCGTTGTAAAAATCCATGTAAACAAGTTTTGTTGGAATGTGAAGTTTCACATTATTCCCAAATTGAGTTATAATGTAATACTCGGTAGCTGTTTTATGAAAGAGACACAAATGGTTTTGAACTTAAAGGATAATATTTGTCACTTTGGTTTTAAAAAGGAAATTAAGATCAGTATAGGAAGTGAAAGACTCAGAGGTAACTACAACATGAATAAAGAAGAGGAAATGAATATCGGTTGCTCGGATATAAAGGAAGAAATTTTGAATTTGATCAATAAATACCCAAATGTTTTTACTGAAATAATAGGAAAGGCATTAGATTTCAAATTTGAAATTAAGGTTAAAGACCCAGAAGTTGTGAATATAAGACCTTACCCCATGTCACCGCCCAAGTTACAAGAGAAAAAAAATTTTGGATGAATTGTTACAACAGGGTGCTATAAGGCCATCTACTTCTGCTTACAGTTCCCCAAGCTTTTTAGTTAAGAAGCCAAATTCAGATAAACAAAGGCTAGTAATAAATTACTCCAAGTTAAATGGCAAGTTAGAAAGAGTGAATCACCCACTTGGAAATCTAGATGATTGTTATCATGTCCTACAGAATGCAGAATATTTCAGTGTGTTGGATTTATCTAACTCATTTATGCAAATAGGTTTGGCAGAGAAAAGTAAGCATTTAACAGCATTTTCAACTCCATTTAGCTTGTATGAATTCAACGCTATTCCATATGGTTTACATGTAGGTTCTGGGGTACTGAGTGCATACTTAGATAGAATATTCAGGGATATTAAATTTGAATATGTAATTAATTTTGTTGATGACATACTGGTATTTTCCAAAACCAAAGAAGATCATTTAATTCATTTAAAGGAAGTAATCGACCGATTAAATAAACACAATCTTACTGTAAATCCAAAGAAAGTCAAACTATGCCATAAAGAAATTAGTTATTTGGGAAATGTAATATCAAAAAACCAAATAAAAATAGATGAATCCAGAACTGAAGCCATAGCTAATTTTAAGGTGCCAAGAAATGCAAAAGAAGTGAGTAGTTTCATAGGAATGGTTTCTTTCTTCTCAAAGTACATAAAAAACTATGCAGAAATAGTGAGCCCATTAAATGAATTAAGAAAGAAAAGGAGTAAATTTGTTTGGACAGAAGAATGTGACACAAATTTTTATAAATTAAAGGAAGCCATAATGAACCCACCTGTACTTGCTATCCCAAACTTTGAAAACCCTTTCACACTAATGACAGATGCTTCTGATGTGGCGTGTGGTTCTGTCTTACTGCAAAGTAATGAACTTGGGGATAAGTTGCCAATTGCTTATTACTCAAAGAAATTTTCAGATAGTGAAAGAAATCTAAGTGTGTATGAAAAGGAGGCATTGTCTGTTGTACTAAGCATTAAAAAATTCTACTCCTTTTTAGAAATCCAGCCCTTTTACTTAATCACTGACAACCATGCTTTATCTTGGGTGCTGTCGCATTTTAGAAAACTTGGGAAATTAGGTAGATGGGTTGAAATAAGCCTACCGTTTAAAGTAATGCATGTAAAGTCGGCGCAAAATCCTGTAGCGGATTGTCTTTCAAGAATGTTTAAAGAGGACTGCCCTATAGAAGTTGTAGATGTGTTACCAGAAGAATGTGAATTTAAAGAAATAAACAGTAAAACAAGCAAAAAGTTTCGATCTGTAAATAGTAAACATTTATCACAAACAGTTAGTGTAATAAATCAATTTCCATTAGCTTATGGGAACATTGCTGAACTCCAAAGATCTGATAATGAGTGTATGGAAATATTTAATAGTATCAAGAATAAAACAAATAAGGACAATTTTTATGTTTGGAATAAATGTTCTAATGTGGAAGAAAAATGAGAAGAGTAAAGGTCAGGTTTATGTTCCGGAGAGTTTGATTGATATGTTATTTAAGTATTACCATGTAAGTGTATTTGGAGGACACTTAGGGCAAAACAGAACGGTAAATAAAATATTGAAATGTTTTTATAGGCCTAACTTAGCAAGACAAGTGAAAGAAAGAGTTAAATCATGTGAAGTTTGTAAAATGACTAAACCAGCCCAAAGACAGTATGAAGGGGAGTTAATAGACAGGGGACAGACAAGAAATCCTTTAGACAAGTTATACATTGACACAGCAGGTCCATTAACACTGTCTGTAAAAGGAAATGCACACATCTTAATTGTTTTAGATGACATGACTAAATACTTATGGTTGATTCCGATAAAAGATACTAAAGCTCACACCATCATACAGAAATTAGAGGAGTTAATTTTTAATTCCTTTGGAAGCTGTAAAAAACTCATATCAGACAATGCAAGCTGTTTTAGAAGTCATGAATTTAAGAAGTTTGTATTTAAAAATGCCATTGATCACTACAAGATAATACCGTACAGAGCGAGTGCAAATAGAGCCGAAAGATACATTTTGAATTTGAAGAATCAACTGAGGGCATATTATCATGATTGTCAGACAAGATGGGATCAAGACATCAAGTATTTACAAATGAGTTTAAATACAGCTGTAAATGAGAGCACAAAATTTACTGCTTTTGAATTAATGTTTAAACACGCCCCGAATCATGGTTTATCAAACTTATGGAAACTCAACGATATTGTAAATAGTAGTTTAAGTAAAGATGAAATGAAACAAATAATGGACAGAGCAATAAAAAATTGTAAAAAATCTGTGGGATTTAACAAGAACAGAGAGAAGTATAAAGAAGACAGAGTGAAGCATCCTTTCAAGATAGGTTCAATTGTGTATTTCAAAGTACAAAGCTTGAGTAACAAAGGAAATAAATATCAAGCAAAAATGGACTTAAGGTACACCGGACCATTTAGGATTTTGTATTTTTTGAGTCCTGTGTCAGTAATTATTCAAAGATTAAATGATTTGTCAATTGTTAAAAGAGCGCATATAAAATCTTTGAAGTTAGGATAAAGTTTTAAATGTTTTGTTATTTAAGAAATATTTTGTTTTAAATGTAAAAAAAAGGGTCTACGGTATGTTGAATGGAAATAAATTAAAGGGTAATTTATTATATATTACTGCGTCATGGGAAGTGTAAATAAATAAACTTTAAATAAAAAAAAGAGATTTTTAAAGTTAGTTTTTAGGGTGGTTTAAACCAGTTTTGTGAGTGGGTGGGACTTTTGACATTTTACTAAACTTGACTTTAAATTTAGTTTTACTGTACTGGACTATGACTTGGTATGAAAGGGTGGATGGATGGGATACGAATGGTGTATGGCTGATTTTAGTTTTATTGACAGAAAACTTTCACACGACACTTCACACTACACTTCACACTGCACTTCACACTGCACTTCACACTTCACAAAACACAAATCTCACTCTAAAACATGCACACTCGAAAGAAAAACTTAAATAAAACACGACGCGATGTTTCCATGAGACATACTACAGGAGAACTGAAAGTAAAAGTTGAATAATATGTTGGAATTTAAAAAAGGATAGATAGGAATGCGGTCAGAGATAACAAATATTCTAAACATAATAGCCACTTCCCTTCCCCCTGCAAGCTGTTCTGTGAAGGATGAGCCTGAGTAATCTGCAATTCCTGAGGCTACAGTGGGTTCACTGTAAGAAGAACCCAGAAGGATAAATTTTGTTTGTAAATAATAGTTTAAGTAGGGAACTCTGTTTGTGAAGCCCATGTAGGATTTAATATTGAGTAATAGATATTTTGGTTGATTTTGAGATGTTTATTTAGAGTTTGATTTTATTGATAGGAGAGGAGAGATGTACCGTAACAGGAAATATCATTTTTTTTTATATCAATTAAAATCAAACATTTATCTTACATTGTATATATATATTTAACTTAACTTACTGGCTTGTCTTGAAGCACCCCTGTTTAAATGAGATGGACTCTTCCTCTGCCTTTTGCCACAATTTCATGAAAATTAAGTTTTAAACCTGTCTATTTGAATGCCAGCAGGATAAATGAAAACACCTTCTGTGTGAGGTAGGATTAATTTCTTTATTTAATAAAAGTAAATGTGCCAGATTGAATATAAAATTGTATTTAATTTTTTTGAACAATGTTTTCAGATTAAAATATTTTATTTTGTTAGATATCTAAGAAGGTTTGATTTTGTTTGCTTAGGGTTGGAGATAAGAGGACTGTTGGCAGATTCCCAAAATAAATTAACATATTTTAAACTAATTAATAAAGTGTAAAAATGGGCTTAGATAATTGAAAAAGACCTTTCACTGTAAATATCTTAATAAACCAAGTTAAGTAACAAAAGGAATATTTCCAAAATTAATTATGTCCTTACATAAGGTACAAAGTTATTTTTAAAAGGTAAATAAATAAATAAATAAATAAATAAATGACTGGAAAAATTTGTTTTTCAATTTTTCTTTGAATTTTTCTTTTTAGTTAAAGTGATTATTTTGTGAGAAAAGCTTCTGGCCAATTTTCTTTGTCATGTCAAAGGACACCAACACACTTGGTTCACCCTAGAAATTAAGATATAAATTTTATTATTTTTTTATATTTATATTCTGAAGAGAACAGTAGTGGAGAAAGGGAGGTCCTGGGCCATTGGAATAATATCGATCCGGACTTAGGACGAAGTCACGCGGGCTGACTTTGATAGCAAGTGAATGCTGATGTGTTATTGATTAAAAAATTTACTGCGGATTTTCAGCTCAGGACTTAGCCGAATTTCTGAAGTTTTTTTTTGACTTGCAAGATTTTTGGGAATTAAATATTTTTACTGCATGACTAACAGGTGAATAGTTGAGAGTGATTTTCATATGGACGGCAGGTGTTTGAAATTTTATTCAGGAAAATTAGTAGTGGCTATATGGGGAGCATAGCACATCTTTTTCGTGAAGAGGGATATTCAATTAATTATTGATGTTGGAGCATTGTTGACTTAAATTACTATTGGGAATGTTTATTATTACATACTAGGAGGTGCTTGGGACTCGTGAACATAGCCAACCCCTCTGAGTTGACGTGAAATTAGAACTGCTTAGTATTTTAAAATTAAATTGAGATTTAATTTTTGAGCGGTGACCGACTGGTGTAATATTGAAACGGATAAAATTTATTTTATTTTCTTTTTTTTGGGGGGGGGGGGGGGACAGAGGACGTGAATAAAATTTAATAGCTCGTTGACCATGTATTTTTGGAGAGTGTTTAGTTGTAATTTTGTTATTGGATCTCCCGTGGAACTCAGGATGAGTTGGAGAAATCGATATACGCGTTGCGCTCACCGATGGTATAGCGTTCGAGAGGTGAACCTCCCAGAGGCGACCAATCGCGTATGTTTGTTGTTGTTTTTGTTGGGAAATCGTAGAGAAGTTGAGTTTTTGTACACAAAAATGGGGTTAAATTGAGGGAATTTAAACTGAAAATAGAATGGACTTCCTTATTTACGATCTAACTAGGTTACTTTTATTAATGGAGGTTAATGAGTGATTTCTAGGTCAGAAGTTAAATCTTAAATTTATGAAATTTTTTTGTTTGGTTCCTTTCTTTTGGGTTACGGTGATAGCCTAGGAAATAGTCCAAATTGTACTGGACTGTCGTGTTGCAGTACAACCTAACGGAAGTAGAGGAAGAGAACAAAAACCTAAGTATACTGTTGGTCAAGGTAAAAGGTCAGTATGATAACTTCTTTAAGGATCTCATTCTGGGAAATGTGAGTGTACATTCTCCAGTACACGGATTGGAAGCTGGATTCAGGTACGAATACTCAGGCTTGCAACGACTGGTGGCGGACTATGTAAGTCAGACTAACGATTTGGTCACTTTGCTGCCCCGTACCCGACAGAAGCGTGGTTTAATAGATGCAGGAGGTCAGGTCCTAAAGTTCCTTTTTGGAACCTTGGCAAATAGCGACTTGGAAATAATTGATAGTAGGATAGATGAAGTAGAGAATTTAACAGATGATATGTTTCACAACACTAAAGATCAATTAACTATTCTAGGTGACATGCAGTCCGAAATTTCAAACCATTCTAAGACAATAAATAAAATCATTTCCACCCTAAAAGAATACCATCAAGTGATGCATGACAACATGGCCCGTAACTATATCAGAGAGCTCATATATAGCAACCAACTTAAGACTCTTTTTCAATACTTGAAATTAAATTCAGCATTTTCTGAAATTAAAGACGCGATAAGCATAGCTGTTCAGAGAATGGCCAGGCTTCACCTAGCCATAGAGGACCTTGCCGCCGGGAAAATGACTAGTAACTTGTTGCCTCCCCACCAGTTGTTGCACATTCTGCGTGCAGTAGAGAGTGTAATGACGCCTCCAGCCAAACTGTTTGTAGATGTAAAATTGGAAAACCTCCACAGTTTTTATAAATTTGCTATAGTCCAGTCCTATGTAACGGAATCTCAATTGAGAGTACTCATTAAGCTACCCCTAAAAACTGAAAACCAGCTGTTCGAAACTTTTAATGTAGTAGTTTATCCCGTGTATAACCCTTCACTCGCTAAGTGGGTGAAGTGGGAAGTGACAGACCAAAAATTGATCATTAGCAAGGATAGACAGACCTATTCAGTCTATTCACCAGACAACTTTGCCAGGGAATGTAAGTTAGGTCCACTCGCGGTGTGCCCGTTGTCTGACGCACTACTAAGCGTATACAAACGGCCCACCTGTGTTGTGGAATTGCTAATGGGCGAAGAAGTAACTTTGTGTAACCGAAAGTTGGTATCCGGTTTGAGATCCCCCGTTCTAACCCGAACACCCACCCGCTGGCTCTATGGCACCTCAGAAGAAAATAAGGTTGTACTAAACTGTTTTGGACGTGATGTTAACCCAACTGTTAGGACGGTCACCCTGAGCGGGGAGGGCGAAATCCCTAACCAGAATCGTTGTGATATTATCGCTGACGGGTACAGGTTGCCTGCCCGATTCGCCGGCAGCTCCTTGTATTCAAGCGACTTTGGAAAGATTATTTTCCCAGAAGTTGATGAAATATACAGTCGCGAGGAACATGAACTGTTGACCCGAGATTTGAATGAGACTTTGAAAGTCCTGCAGAGACTAGATGATGAGCTGGGCACCTTAAGTGTGAAGGAATACTCCCTAGAGGGCACAATCCACGTGCTTAGGTCCCACTATCACAGACGGATGGTTGTTAGATATACAGTATTTGGTGGTACGTCTCTGATTGTAGTGGTAACAATTGTCGTTCTTGTGTTAAGGTGGAGGATGTGAGTAGCCGACCTGCTCTGTGCCTGCCTGAGGGGTGGCGTGCGGCGGCCACAGACTGCTCAGACAGCGTCGCCACTCCAGAACCTCGGAGAGACTGTAGACCTCCCAGACCCTGAGACAGCCGAGACTGAACGAGAATCGAGTGGGAGCGTGCCAGCCCCACGAGCTGCAGCTGACGTCAAACTGACCGTACGGTAATTCAACAATTCAACGGAGATCTACTTTGGGCCCTGGACACTCAGTAAGTGCTAGACCAATCAATCCGTGCAAGAATAATGACTTGACCGCGTTCCGTAAGTGGTGTGCGTCGTTTGTAGACAATCTGAAGTCGACCCGAATGGTGCTTACAGAAGTATTTACGAACTTTTCATCGTGGGAACGTGATGGCGAAAGGACTGGGGATCCCCTGACTATTTAGTCAAGAGTTGTACTTCAATGTATTGTTTTGTCTTTTTATGATTGTGCAGTGAAGTAGACTGGTAATGACAGAGTATATTCTTTTTGTTGTCATTCAGTAATAAGTAGTTGTAAATCCTGAAAAAAAAAATTCAGGGAAGTAGTTTTTTGAGCCAACCTGGTGTCCACAGGAAGGTAAAGCCGGCAATCCCCCACCCCCCTAAACAACCCTTCCCATCGACTCCCTAACTGGACTGTGGATACTTGGGTGCCAGCTCGACAGATTTTTTTGTTTTTAAATTTAAAGATATATAGTAGTGAACAGTCAGATGTGTACTGTAGGAATGCCTTGCTGGGGGATTTTCCGGACCCCACCAGCAAGACAGTAGAAGTGTCATTACCAGGGCTACTAAATATGTTAATGTAGTTGGACTGAGGTGCCAGAGTATGTTTTTTTTGGTGGGCCTATCTCGCAACCAGGGATAGGCGAGGCGATTTTTAACGCACGCTCCTTAAAACCAAGCGGTGGTCGTGAGCCCTAGTTTTAAGTAATTGGTTGTGTTTAGTTTTAAGGTTCATATGTCCATGTGACACCCACCCTACTATCAGGGTGACAATACTTCATGTATTTGCGTACTTTATGCACTTTATGTCCCCCGTGCCTGTTGAGCAAGTCTCAGGACGGTCAGCGGACTGATCACGAAAAGGGCCACCGCATTTACCGTGTAACGGCTCCCAAGCATCACTAGGCGTAAGGGCAGTCTTTTGGCGTCTGAGCCCCTAGCGGTGGGCGGGCTATCCACCCCCAAAATTCAACTTTGTTGACTTCTTCCAATTCATAAACCTTTGGAGCATTTTTTTTTGTGTATGTGTAAGCACCTCAGTCCCGACATAGGGTTACATACTTATATAGACTGATGTATGCCAACAAAGATATTGTTTTCTTTTTTTGTTTTGTTTGTTTTCACTTCAATGTAAGTAACGTGTGGGCCAGTGAACCCAATGTAGAGGAAGTTTTGTTTGTTTAGGTCAGTAGATAGTGTTGTAGATAATTCAAGGTGATTTTTTTTAATTTTCTTTGGTATTAATAGGAGGGGTAGTAGTGTTGCTTGTGACTTGTTATGACGTTTTGGTACCATTTTGTAATTTTAGAATGTAGTCTGTAGTTCCATAACATGTTATTGAAAGCTAATTGGTTGTTTGTTGTTAATTGTTATTGAAGCTAATTCGTTATTGTTTAAGGGCCGTGTTGGGCCAGTATTAGGGAGACGGATAGACTAGCCACACTGAGGGGTGACTGACCTACGGCGGCCCCAAGTGAAAGCTCGTGCGGCTTCACCAGAGCGAGCAAGTAGCGTTCAAAATCTAAATGCGCCGAAAAATATATTTTTTTCTTATATATTGAAAATTGTACTAAATATTTGTAGAACCTTCGGTGCAAGTATACTAAATTTATTTGTCAAGATTAAATATCCCAAACTAACTGGCAAGTCTATCAGTCTAACTGACGGTTGTTGAATGAATTGGCCCTTGTTCGGGTTCGTCAGGTACGTTAAGGGTTTGTCGCATTGTGGGCTACCAAAGGTAATCGTTGTCTTCTTTTATTCCATGTTATTAACCGTAGATTTAGTATAGTCTTAATGAGTCATGTTGCTGGTCCGATTGATCTTGCATTCTTTTACTTGTAATGTACATTTCCTCTTTGCTGAGTAGGTAATGTTGCTGCCATAATGTTTCTATGTTCTTTTTTTTGTATGAGAATTCTGTTCAGTGTAAGTTTGTTGTAATGCTTGTTGTTTAAGTCATGTCATGTAAAAGGGGAGAGGACGGTTAATTCGGTTAAATGGAAGTTTGCAAATTTAAATTCAGGATCGGCTCGGTTTTCTCAATTTCAGTAAAAACACAAAAAAAAATTTTTATTTTTGTTTCCAAATTAGACCCAGTGATTCGAATGCATCCACTCGTGTGTCGTAAAATTTAATTTGACGCAGGAACGCCCTGGCTCACTCATGCAGGAGGACAGTATCTCACGGTGCTCCTTGAGTACCGCATGCTGAGGGCAGCATGATCTACAGGTGGGGGGAGTGTAACACTCCGGCGTTCATACCCCAGGAATAAACTTTAATAATATTCTACACTGAGTTAAAGTACTCAGGACTCAACGATCGACCATTGATTAATTGATTATTTTAATCACAGTTGTCTGCAGTTAATAATCTGGATAACAGATATACATCTCAACATTAATACCAATTTTAAAAGTATTCATTAACATCAGGAATTATGAGTGTCAACGCCAGAGGCAAAGGTGCAGGCCTTTTGTCACACGCTGTATATGCATTCGAATCCTCATCGCCGTCAGCAAAGCCGGTGTTTCTCACCACACGTGCATGTGTGTGACGCTGAGGAATGCGCGCTATCAGCAATGTTCGCGCATGTGACAACCATGTACACGCAGTTCCCAGCCAAGAACCGAGTTAGTTTTGTTTTTAATGACCAAAGTGATCGTTGGCGGCAGCACTGGTCGGGGCTCGACTCGATCAGGTGCTGTACGCTGATTGGCCGAGAGCCTCAAGTTTGCGTGGCGGGTATGGCGTTCTCGGCGCAGTCACTATCCGGTCGTCGCGTCGCCAAGTTAGGCGTACTCCTCTCCTCTTTCTAAAGAAATACTCATTCGGTTGTCCAAATTTAATTTAGTCTAAACTTGTGTTTTTTTAAAGTATTGTAAAGTGAATTCATTCTTTTGTTTTAACGGAAATAAATCGCTAACTTTTGTTGTTAAATACTCGATTTCTTTTTATTGAGAAAACACCACTCCTGACCCACTGTCTTCAAGAACTTCAAGAACTAGCTCCCACTGACCACGGCGGTGATATTGTTAACGCGTCCGTCCGCTCAGCGTCCGGCTAACGCGGACTCGCCGACCGTATTGGCGTCCGTATGACTTGCTCCATAAGAACCCCATTGCCGGGTTGGAGCGTTATCAATGAGACGCCATCAACGCGGCGGCATTAGCGCTCGTATGTAATGGACCTAGATCAAAAGCGTTACGTCACTGAAATCTAAATGTGTGTGTAATCACCGATTGAAAAATTTCCTAGATTTCAAGGGTTATTCAATTTATCAATTTCGTTAACATAATTTAAATACAAAGTGTGATTTCTTGCCATTTTGAGATAAGTCTTCTCTTGAAGTAACTTTCCGGTATTTAACTCAACGAAATGAGATATTTATGCGTTTTACATACCGATGAATTTTCAAGAATACTAAATGCATATGCTTACAATAACCTATGCTTAAAAAATAATTTTAATATTTTTATTAGATATTTTATTATTGTGAACCTTGCTCCAAAAGCTGATGAAAATCATAAGAAGTCCCAGCTCTAACTGTCATCATGTAATACTAAAATAGTATGTTCAACGATATCCACAAATAAACAGCTGAGATTTTTAACATACTTACTTAAAATGTAAGAAGTTATAGTTATAGTTAAATTATATTAATAAATAATAAGATTTTTGTTCACAATGAATGAATTCTCACTCCTAGTAAAATGATTTAAAATACCATGAAATAACGAAGAGTTTATGATGAAAAAATACATAAGCTATAATAGAAATACTACTATAGACGTCCCTAGAGGCGGAATTTTGACCTTTGACCCCAGGGTTCCCCACCCCCTCCACCGCCCATCCCACGCCCGGCACTATCTCTCTCCCAACCCTCTTATCACACCATGACAGTGTTATGCCACTCTTGACACTTCCCTGGGAGTTTTTTTTTTCTGAATAATTGTTTTCTAGTTCATAGTTGTTAAGGATTAATTTGTTTTCAGGTTATTTTAATAGGGTTTTTATTCAGTTGTTTGTATCGAAAAATAGAATAAAACATTTTAGCGATTCAAAACAAAACTGGTAATTGGTTTTCAGTTTATTTTAATAGGGTTTTTATTCAGTTGTTTGTATTGAAAAATAGAATAATACATTTTAGCGATTCAAAACAAAACTGGGACGTTAATGCTATTTACTATTTCAGTCAATATTTATTCGGTTTATTCATTTGTTTGTTTTTATAGAAAAATATCATCGAATACTTTAATTGGTTCAATGCAAAACTGTGAACTTTCAAGTATAATAAATATATTCGATTTAGCAGTCAGTAACGATTTTTTTTTCATCGTTTTGAAAGTTATTTGGTTGTGCAATAGGAAAAATACTATAGAAGAATACAATTCGATGTATCGATTATAACAAAATTCATTCGGTTGTTCATGTCGAGGAGTGCTTTAAATTACTTTAAGGGGAATACAATTCGATATATCGATTAGGTTATTTTCATATGGTTGTTTTAATTTAGTTGTTCTTATTAAAAATACTATACATTCCTATGAAGGAATCCGATTCGATATATCGAAGTTCAATCGGTTGTTTCTATTCATTTGTTTTCATTCGGTTGTTTTCATTTGGTTGTTCATATAGACAACCACTATTCATTACTTTTATTATGTTTAGTGCAAAAATGTAGCTCGAATCTAGTTTGATAAATCTATTATTATAAATTTTTTTTGTTCAATATTGTCAAACACTATAATATTTCAGTTTTAATACTAAGCAGTATGGGAATACGATTTTATTTCTTGATTTTTATCAAAAGTCATCTAGTGTTTTAGTTGCTTGTTTGTATTGTAAAACCATATCGAACACTTTTTCAGGTTTAATGCATTAGAGTAGATAGAATCCTTTTCAAAATATTGATTGTTAGCAAAACTTATTTCATAGAGTAGCGATTACTACTATTGTTTATTTATTTATTTATTTATTTACCAACGGTCAGCGCCATTTACATCAATGTGTACATTATAATAACAACATAACATGAATTATAAATAGAAATACAAAACTAAAGTGATATCCAAGATGCTCAACACTAAAAAAACACAGAATCAAGAGAATATTCGTGGAAGACATGCAAAAACATAAGTGAGTATAATATTCTACAGTTAAGCAATGCGAAAGAGCAATAATAAATATGAAAAATACAATAAATTACGTGCAAGCTATTTACAATATTGTATGAACCAATAAATTAATTACATGCCAATCTAAGATAAAAACGTGCAAAGACATAAATAGTGAATTACTACAAGAAATACAATTGCAAAGATGTTTCACTAAATAATAGAAACAAATAAAAGGGCGAGCAATTTAACTACTAAACAACAAGAAAATATTACAAGCTAACAATAAACATTACAACAGTTCAGAGACAAAGTTTTTCTTCTGAAGGCATGCGGTGACGTACCAAGAAAATCAACCAGCGGGGAAACGGCATTACCAAATCTCAGCAAACGAGGGATGATACTGTGGTAGCTGTATGCAGTGTAGTGGAGTGGCTTTCCGAACAGTTCCTGGGATCTGGTATTTCTAGGAACACGAATGTCTATCATTCTCAACAGTTTAGCACAGTCTGTTGGGCCATTCAGGAGCTTGAAGAGAAACATCAGGTCCAAATACATCCTTCTAGACTCCAGCAGAGGTAACTCGAGGGACATTCTTAGATCCAGTACAGGCACATCCAAATAGTTGTAACCCATTCGAACTCCCACAGCCTTCAAGAATCGGTGCTGGATCCTTTCCAGGAGCTCGATGTCATTTTTGTGATAGGGAGACCATATTAGTGAAGCATATTCCAAATGAGGTCTCACCAAAGAAACAAAGAGATGCCTCAAAGAGTCAACCGATAGCCCATCCCGGGATGCTCTCATAACGAAACCTAGAGACTTGCTGGCCAATTTAGTGAAGAACTAAAGGAGATATCGATATGTAAATTGCTATTGAAATGTATTTGGTTATTTTAAATTCAGTTGTTTTCCATGAACCACTATTAAAAATTAACTTTATGTATGTTATTCTAAATTGATTTTTTTTACAAGAGAAGAATTTGGTTTTAATCTCACCTCTAATGTGAGTCACTATACAATTTCTGATTAAACATTAGTCTATTGAGTTACAGTTTTTCAAACCTCTTGATGCTTAGCAACTTTTTTGTATCTTGATAGCTTTAACATTTGAACTCCAAGCTAAACGGGTAACTTTTTACTGGGGATAGTGTTTGTTCTTTGGTGAGAGTTTATATATTGTAACCAAATTAAAAAA
Organism: Neoaliturus tenellus; assembly: GCA_030545055.2. Taxonomy (NCBI): domain Eukaryota; kingdom Metazoa; phylum Arthropoda; class Insecta; order Hemiptera; family Cicadellidae; genus Neoaliturus; species Neoaliturus tenellus. The sequence continues at coordinate 104,800,529 of CM061536.1, read as the reverse complement.
TTTCTTTGTATTTAGCAAAGCTTTTCCTTATTTATGTTTTGTCTACTCAGCTTTTCCATTGCTGTGAGTTCTTGACATCTCCTGAGTAAAATAACACGTTTTACTAAACTTTGCAAAATCATATGATCTAAAACTAGAAGCTCCAACCACTATTACTTTACTGTAATTTTGCACCTACTTAAGTTTTGCTTAAAAATCAGGACTGTAGATCTTAGATTATGATATACATCTCATTCATAGCATTAAACTGTAGTGGTTAAAAATAGTTTCCTTCAATTTATAGTGATTTTAGAAACTTTCTTACTTTTTCAATTTGATACTTAAGATTAATGCGTTCCTGCATCTTGATGTAATTGCTAGCTTGTCTAACATATCACAGTTTTTCAAAACCTCTACAATATTTTAAAACATATTTTACCAAAACCAGGCTTTCTTTGCTACTTATTACAAGTTTCCATGCCTGATCAATGTAAAGTTTACATTTTGCTACAACAGTTCTTTATGTACTAACCAAAATCTGATCACATTTTACCATAATGTTTCTTTCAAAAGTTTTGTTCGTTTGTTTCTTTCAGAAATACTTCAGATAATCAGAAAGCAAAATCCTATTTCTCAACATCCTTTTAATACTTGACTTTTAAGGGGGCTAATTGTCCATTCCTTCGCGTTTCTGTTTTGACTTCTTCTACAGACTTGCAACTTTTTTCTCAATATTGCTTTGCGTAAAAAAAAGCATCGGATTAAATTTTACGATAGTATTTCATTCGAAAGTTATAATTGTTCAATGATCTTAGAGAATTTTAAATGGTCGGAAAGCAGAGTTTTATCCTCTAACCATTCTTCTAATACGTGAATTTTAAGTTTGAGTATTTGTTTATTGCTTGGAATTTCTTTTTTCACTGGTTTTGTTACGTTTTTCTCAATTTTTTAGGTAGAAAAAGCATGACACAAAATCTGATAAACTTTTCCGATAGCATGTCCTTAAATATTTTTGTTTGTTACTTCCGGAAACATTTCAAACAATAGGAAAACAGAATGTTTTTTATGACCATTATTTCAATTCTGACATTTTAGTTTAACTATTTGTTAATGCCCTAAGGTTTTTTTCTGATTTCTTGTATCAATTTGTTATTAACTTGTAAAATGTTGGTTTTCAAAACAGTTAACTTCGTTTATCAGTTTATTTTAACCTATAAGGTTCTCTCATGTTTCATAAATGTCGGCCTTCTACACTATACATTCACTCTGGGACTCTTGAAAGAGGATATATTTCCTTTCTAGATTTTAACTTAATAATAATTCTTTATCATTACAAAATCATATATTTATCATTTTCGACTACGGTAGATGTTTCCTAAAATACACAATAGTGATCTGTGATCTGTTTCATTGATAACTTTAGCTTTCCTACCTATATGTTAATCAAAGAGGTTGCATGCAAACACGATTGCCAACATTCCATAGAATTTCCTGCATTTCAGTCATTTTATTTTTGAAGCATATGCTGTAGGAACATTGTCAAGGATCAATGCTTAACCCTATGTGAACGATATAACGATATGTGTATGGTTTATGTGGATCATAGCGTTTAAGTAAAACGGTATCAGCAATCAGTCTTTCAAGCTCTCCAATAGTTCGTTATGTTTTTAATTAGTTTCGATTACCTGTTTTCTAAAATACACTCTTCACTATCTCTATTGAATTTTCAGAGGCTCACATACATCTGGTTGGTTTTTATATATCTTGACATATATTAATTTATCCCAAAAGTATTAAGAATTCCTGTTTATTTTGCTGTGTGGACACATTTACAATAGAGATTCTGTCTTTTCCATCAGGTTTAATTTGATCTTCAGAGGAAATAAACTTATAAAATTTATTTTCCACTTATATTGTTTCACTTTTTTTGAGTGTAACTATTAGTTTCTTTTAAAATCCGTAGAAGGTTCCTGTGATTCCTGTTAAAATATCATTAGCAAGTACTGTACTAAACACCGTTTAGTCCTGAGGTAATCTCTAACATTCTTTTTGTGAAATACTTCAATTGATGTTGAAATCACAAATGGTAAGCATCAATAACGATGTTCCATAAAAGAAGTCTAAACGCTATCATTTTACTGATCTTTTCACTTAGTCGAATCATACAAAATACTTTTTACTGTCCAAACTCAAAAAAATTGTTTGCATGCTTCAACTTTGGTAACATTTTATTATCAAGTGTCAGAATATGTTTTGGGTGTTAAGGTGCAATATGCAGACAATTTGGGTTGACAAATACTCAATTTTTCGATTTTTATTCATGTTCACTTTATTACTTTATAACTTATAGGTTTGTCTTGGGCTCTATTTTATAGGAGTTTTATAGGAGTATTAGGTAGTTCTAAGTCAACCTCTCTATCTTATTTACAGAGTTTTTGTAAAACTCATCGTAATTAAGATTTTCACAGTATTTTCAGGTAAAACACTTTGTATTTGTTCAACACTGCTTCATTCTTTGTAATTCTGAATCAGTTTTAGTGTATCATATGTTTTGGAGCAAAAGTAAGTGATTACGCTCAACGACAACAAAATATAGAAGAAACTTTGTTATTTGTCCTTGCTTTCATCTTGACAAATCACTTGGATTTTATTTCGGTCTTACCTAAAGACTTAAGTATAGGCGTGTATATTTATTCATCGTCATAAGTTTATCATTCACATATTTTTGTCTATAATAATGTTTGATGTTCCTGTTTCCAACTGAAACTTACATAGCGTTTCTTCCTTTTTTATTAATGACTTGTAAAGTTAAAATCACAAAGTGTTTTTTGTAGATGTTTTACTTTTAATACATTATTGTCAATCTAATTTTTTCTTTGAGAGTTCTTTGACCCTTTATGTTTGCACACTGTTGTAAACGTGTACATTTCTTGCAAATGCAACATTCTATGTCTCTACCAGGACAATCTGTTATGTTTCGGTGCCCATCATTTCTGCAGAATGAGCACTTTTTCTAACCGATAGTTTCTTTTGATTTTGTATTTCACTTTGTATAGGCGTGATTAGTTTGCATAGTATTTAATTGCTGTCAGATTTACTTATTACTTTTAAATAGCCGAACCACTTCGTTCAGTTTTAGTCAGTGTTCAGTACATAGTTTTTTTCTCATTTTAATGGAGCATATCATTTTGTCTAGCAATAGTTCTTTTTCCATGTTCTTGTAAGAGCATTCTTTATTTACGAATTCAAGCGCAAGACATATTTTTTGTTATGATTCTTTTCTGGTATTACCATATTGCATGCAATTGAACAGATACCTCTCATGTATAACTTACGTTTCTGGTCTTCGTTTCTTCTCCTAAAGTCAAATACGCATAAAAGGAACAGACACATCGCTATACCTTGTCAAGAAGTTAGCAAACAAATTAAATGAAAAAGAAAACATTTGATTAAACTATCACGTCAAATCAGTCTGGTACAACTTGTAGTCACCAAATGTAATTGGAGGTTTAAAAACTTAGTCAAGGACGCTCTTCCCTGAAATTGGCTTATTCAATAACTGTGAAAGTGGCCAGGAAATTATAAAATTTTGTTTCACAAAGTTGGTCAGCCTAAGTCAGGTTTGTTTCTTACTTCCTCGCCTATCCCAAATGTTTCAGTAACATGTACAGTTGTATCCATAAAACTTCTTTTCTGCGAGGAAGTAAGAAACAAACTTGACTTAGGCTGACCAATTATAACCTAACTTTACCTAAACGCCTTTGTGAAACAAAATTTTATAATTTCCTGGCCTAGGATTTTCTAGGATTTTGCTTTCTGATTATCTGAAGTATTTCTGAAAGAAACAAACGAACAAAACTTTTGAAAGAAACATTATGGTAAAATGTGATCAGATTTTGGTTAGTACATAAAGAACTGTTGTAGCAAAATGTAAACTTTACATTGATCAGGCATGGAAACTTGTAATAAGTAGCAAAGAAAGCCTGGTTTTGGTAAAATATGTTTTAAAATATTGTAGAGGTTTTGAAAAACTGTGATATGTTAGACAAGCTAGCAATTACATCAAGATGCAGGAACGCATTAATCTTAAGTATCAAATTGAAAAAGTAAGAAAGTTTCTAAAATCACTATAAATTGAAGGAAACTATTTTTAACCACTACAGTTTAATGCTATGAATGAGATGTATATCATAATCTAAGATCTACAGTCCTGATTTTTAAGCAAAACTTAAGTAGGTGCAAAATTACAGTAAAGTAATAGTGGTTGGAGCTTCTAGTTTTAGATCATATGATTTTGCAAAGTTTAGTAAAACGTGTTATTTTACTCAGGAGATGTCAAGAACTCACAGCAATGGAAAAGCTGAGTAGACAAAACATAAATAAGGAAAAGCTTTGCTAAATACAAAGAAATTTTTTAATTTGGTTACAATATATAAACTCTCACCAAAGAACAAACACTATCCCCAGTAAAAAGTTACCCGTTTAGCTTGGAGTTCAAATGTTAAAGCTATCAAGATACAAAAAAGTTGCTAAGCATCAAGAGGTTTGAAAAACTGTAACTCAATAGACTAATGTTTAATCAGAAATTGTATAGTGACTCACATTAGAGGTGAGATTAAAACCAAATTCTTCTCTTGTAAAAAAAAATCAATTTAGAATAACATACATAAAGTTAATTTTTAATAGTGGTTCATGGAAAACAACTGAATTTAAAATAACCAAATACATTTCAATAGCAATTTACATATCGATATCTCCTTTAGTTCTTCACTAAACAATAGTGGTAATCGCTACTCTATGAAATAAGTTTTGCTAACAATCAATATTTTGAAAAGGATTCTATCTACTCTAATGCATTAAACCTGAAAAAGTGTTCGATATGGTTTTACAATACAAACAAGCAACTAAAACACTAGATGACTTTTGATAAAAATCAAGAAATAAAATTGTATCCCCATGCTGCTTAGTATTAAAACTGAAATATTATAGTGTTTGACAATATTGAACAAAAAAATTTTATAATAATAGATCTATCAAAATAGATTCGAGCTACATTTTTGCACTAAACATAATAAAAGTAATGAATAGTGGTTGTCTATATGAACAACCAAATGAAAACAACCGAATGAAAACAAATGAATAGAAACAACCGATTGAACTTCGATATATCGAATCGGATTCCTTCATAGGAATGTATAGTATTTTTAATAAGAACAACTAAATTAAAACAACCATATGAAAATAACCTAATCGATATATCGAATTGTATTCCCCTTAAAGTAATTTAAAGCACTCCTCGACATGAACAACCGAATGAATTTTGTTACAATCGATACATCGTATCGTATTCCCCTATAGTATTTTTCCTATTGCACAACCAAATAACTTTCAAAACGATGAAAAACAAATCGTTACAGACTGCTAAATCGAATATATTTATTATACTTTAAAGTTCACAGTTTTGCATTGAACCAATTAAAGTATTCGATGATATTTTTCTATAAAAACAAACAAATGAATAAACCGAATAAATATTGACTGAAATAATAAATAGCATTAACATCCCAGTTTTGTTTTGAATCGCTAAAATGTTTTATTCTATTTTTCGATACAAACAACTGAATAAAAACCCTATTAAAATAAACTGAAAACCAATTACCAGTTTTGTTTTGAATTTTGTTTTGAATTTTTCGATTTAAACAACTGAATAAAAACCCTATTAAAATAACCTGAAAATAAATTAATCCTTAACAACTATGAACTAGAAAACAATTATTCAGAAAAAAAAAACTCCCAGGGAAGTGTCAAGAGTGGCATAACACTGTCATGGTGTGATAAGAGGGTTGGGAGAGAGATAGTGCCGGGCGTGGGATGGGCGGTGGAGGGGGTGGGGAACCCTGGGGTCAAAGGTCAAAATTCCGCCTCTGGGGACGTCTATAGTAGTAGTAATGAACATTTCTTACCCTTTCTGGTGTATCACCTAGAACGAACCAAATGCAAACCATAAAAATAAACAGTTTTATACCCAACATTATTGTACACCACCTAAACTATGTTCTACTTCGTATTGCAAAACACTGTTGACGCTGTTTAGCGTTATGTTTGCTGAGGTGTTTTTCCCTATAATTAATGTTCACAAGTGTTTGTGAGAAATAACAGACACAAAAGCTATTACTACAGATGTAAGCAAATGTGGATTGCAGCATACTCATAACAGATTTGTATTAAATTGAGTTTTACATTTAACATTCGAAACAAAAACCCAGCATATACTTTTGAATTATTTGGTATTTGAATAAAAAAAAAAATCCTTAACTCCTTACACTGCTATTCATCATTTCTTTTTTTTTTAACTAAAAAAAGCTGGGTTGATATTTTGCATTTAAAATGTAAGAACTATCGAGTTAAAAGTAAGACAGTTTGTTTTTAAACCATCCTCTTGTTCTTATATTTTCAAACATACTAGATACCTTTGAAACTATTTCAAGACAAATTATTATAGAAATTTTTGAATTTATTTTTCAATAACTGAACAGTGAACATGTTTTTTATTAAATGTACATTGTACATATTCACTTGCGTCACTCAGACAAATGAAAAAACTGTTTGTGTTACTAAAACTAAAAAGCTTACAAATGTTGAATTCTGTTTATTGTAATTTGATTGAAAAATAATTTCAATTCCTTGCTTGTCAAATGCTTTTAAATGCTTCGGGTTACTAAGAAAATTATTTACGTAATTTATAAGCGAAAAAATCTAAAAGTGCTGCTTAGAACATTATTAAAAAAAACTTGAACTAACGTTTTGGTCGTATGAATATTGAATAGCCATAAAACATATTTTATTTAGTATATTTTCACACTTCACACAATACATAAATCAATAAGATGACTTGCTGTTAACTATTAAAGATTAGATAGAAGTGTTCTATAATTATAATTTTTTTAATAATTAGTTCACAGTAATGGCATATCTTCAAATGGCAAGACGTCCTAAACGCAATTCCCCGCTTTTTCCCATTTCTTAATGTTTGACTCCAAGCCAGACTTCGTTTTTTCCCATTCTTGAACCCCAAAAATCCAACTTGAGAGCAGTCCAGTCAATTTGGTTTTTTCCTTTTGAACATCGTCCAGCCCCTAGAACAAATTTATCAAGTAGTCAAAATCATTGACTACACTCATCAACCTGCATAGGCATCTCATCCAGTGCATGTGTTTCTAACTATACACTCTATTTTTTACCACCCCTCACCTACAATCTGCCCACATTGCGGTATTAAAGACTCCTAACAGTGGAATCATTTTTTTTACTTATAGACTCAGGATCCGAATCTCATAAGTGAACATGTCCCAAAAACAATTTTTACCTCACTTAAGAGTGTAAAAAAGTCCGTCCCCCCTCTTAATTTATTTTTAACGTAAAAAATACCGTTATTGGAATGATAGTATTTTAATAAAAATACCTATTGACGTTATCAAACATTTAGAGTAATGTCAGGGGGACGGCCCACCAGGAGTAAGGGGCCGTCCATAAATTACGTCATCGCTTTTTGGCCATTTTTGGACCCCCCCTCCCTAAAATCTTCCTACCATCATAATTTTTCTGACCCCCCCCTCTTGGAAAAATGACGTCATTTTTAACAAACCTCCGTTTTAAGTAAAAATAATGTTTTTAAACGCTACATGATAAACTAAAAAAAATTACCAATTAAATCTGAATTTACCTTCAGAAATAAAGCCAAATGACTTTCTCAATGGAAAAATAAACTATAAAACAACGCCTAAAAATAGTCTAATGTATTTTATAGATGATTATTTTATAATAGTTGAGTTGAGTTAGAATTTATCATTGTTTTACTGTTCAAGTTTGATATAAAACATCATATTTAAAATGACGTCATATCAAAGCCGACCCTCCCCCCCTTGCACATCACCTTACCGTCATTTTCAATCTGAACCCTCCCCCCCTATTTTCAGATGACGTAATTTATGGACGACCCCTAACAAGAAAACCTTAAATGTAAGCATAGGTTGATATGTACATCAAATTAAAGGTCTCACTTGGTAAAGTACAACGCTAAAAACCAGACTGGGAGACAGAAATGCTAGACGGTAAAAGTTTCCATAAAACCATATAGTTAAGATTTTAAAATGCAATAACTTTATTAATACTCAACATTTTGACGTCAAGTTTGTGGATTATTTACTAAAAACGCAAAAACGTTTAAAATTATACAGGGTGATTCACGACGAAGTGCAGAAATTTTGGTAGCTGATAATACATATGAAAATAAACAAAAAAGTAAACACATGTCCTAATAGCCGCTAGTCACAATGTTTTTACACGTAATAATGTTTATTTTCGTAACGGATTGATAAATTTACTTCATATTTAGAATAAACCTTTACCACAACAATGTTGATTTTCAGAAAAAAATACTATTTTCCAATTATTTTTTTAATGGCGGCCATTTTAAAATTTGAAACTCAAATTCATCAAAAACAGTAAATTTCATCAAAATTTTATAAGATACAAAAGAGTTAAAAAACTAAATTAACTAATAAATGATAACAAGTTTGTAAAAATTTGACAACAAATAACGGATTTATTGAGATTTTTATGCAGAAAACATAGGTTTTGCATTATGATAAAGCAAATTTGGGTTAGTTAAATAGAGTTAACGGGCTTAGAGTTAATGGGCTACAGTGTAGCTAGAGTTTTTGGGGATAGCCTCATTGCGCACAGCGCTCAGAAAACTGTCAAACTTCGGGGCATCATTGCGCACAGTGGTCACTCGAGGCCCCGCTTAGGGGTGGCATCATTGCGCACACGGTCAAAAGCGAAACTTGTAGTCCCGTTCCTATGTTAAATAAATAGAGTACCAATATATATATATATGCTATATATATTTACATAGCTTCACATTTCAAATTGTTTCATTTCACTAATATAATAGTTATAATTCATGGATCTATTATTTCGGCAAAATTATAATTATCTAGCAATATAAACTTTATTTTATAATTACTGTGTGACATATATGCATAAATGTTATAATTATACGTGTAATAAGGTATTATTGCTTCATAATCAAATAAGTTTACAAATGATTGAATATTGTTTTGAAAATAACGATGAAAATAGTCTTAGCCGGTTAAACCATTCTTATTACTATACAAAGGTTATTTTAACAAATACACGGTATAGCATATAATAAAAGTTTGATATATATTTACAAAATTTACAAACATACAGCTTAAAACAGCCATTACAAGAACTTTATTTCTTTAAGTAAAATGAAGCCTTCTGCATGAAATGCAGGCGGCTAATCTTTCCTTCCTTCAGCTCTGTGTGGATTTTTTCCAGAAACTGTATTTTTTCTTTGTACTTAACATTAGTTTGCTTTCTAGGAGTCAACGTGTTAAATGTTACAAATAAGTGACACAATTGACAATTTTATATTCATTGTTGTTATGTAGAAATTTGAACATTTTTTTAAGAATTTATAAAAAGAAAAATGTTTGGTTGGGGAGCGTTGAAATGCTTCCCGAAAGCCGAGTGAAAGGATTCGCATCCGTTTGTTGTTCGTTCATGATTGGCGGATTGATTGATTGGCGGATGAAAAATAATCATGATTTTAGTTATCTAGAAAATAATCATGTCTGTCTAGAAAAAATCTTCACTTACAAACGTTTTAACGAAGGGTAAAATAATTTCTCTTAAAAACACGAATACAATTGTTTTAAAAGGACAGACAATATTATGTGGCCACAGAGTTTTATATCTCCACTTAATTTAATATTCTTCATGTGAATGATCTTTGGTTTCGGGGCGAGCGGCCCAGCGGCCGGTGCGGCGCCGGCGCGCCGCCTCGGAGGGTCGGGCAAAACTGACCGTGTGCGCAATGATGCTCGACCCACGGGGGGCCATAAAACTGACCCTCGTCAAAAACTTGACCGCTGTGCGCAATCAGGGAAAGCCCAGAGTTTTTTTTTTTTTTTTTTTTGAGGGAGAGGCGGAAAAATGCATTACGCACACAAGTGGCCAGCCTGTAGTGTGGGGCTCGACTAAAAACGGGTTTACCCACTAAAAAACCTCCTCTACTTGTAACGCCCGCGTTTGAATAGCGCGGCAAAGCGGAGTGGCGGGAGGTCGAGGTCACGTGACGGAGGGGAAGCGTAGGAGGGGAAGCATAGGAGGGGACGTGTCCTCCTCCAGGCCCCGGTGGTCAAGTCATTCGTCGTCGCCGAACGCTGGTGCAAACCGGTACTCTCTCTCGACCACGGCAGCAACAGCAACGGGCCCACGCCATATAAAGAACGATCTTGAGGTGTTGAAACCCATAATAAATCAAAACCTCTAAAGAGTGTTGTCTACGGCACGGTAAGCTAACAAAAGCCACCTGCTCTTTCGATTTAATTATTTTAGTTTATTCTGACTTAATCAACTTAGTTTATTTCAAAGTATAATTAACGTATATCTTGACCCACGTGTCCTCGATCAACCTCTAGTTACTAGCCCCGAAACCCCCTTGTATTCTGATTTTCCGTCGTTTTCATTTTAAGTATAATCGTCAGTAATAAATTTAGTTGATAATTTCATTCGATTTATATTCCCCCGGTGCGGTTGTTTTAGTTTTATTTAATTACGTTATTTTATTTCGTCAGACAGGTCGTCCCAGATTATATTTTTACAGTAATTTAATTTTTTGAAGAAGTTTTAAGTTAATCGAGTTCGTTTTAGTTATTTATTAAAAACTCAACCCGGTGCGTGGATCAAGTAAACCGCCCGTTGCGACAAGCCGGGTCGGTGACATGCATTTTTGATATCACAGTCGGCGAAACTAGACGTTGACGAAACGTTTTAGTGTATTTTAATAATTTTAAACAGTAAATCGTAATTCGTAATTTTGGTTTCATAAATCGGCTTTCAATCCTTAAATTAATTATATCGACTACCTGGGTGAAGAACCAAGAGGTAATTAAATTAATCAACTTTATTATTTGGTCAAATTAATTTTTGGGAACATCACATGGGTGAAAAACCAACGTAGTAAATTTAATAGTATATTTCGGCACTCGACATTCAATTGTCGTTAGTAAATAGAACAACTATACCTACGTCGTGAACCCTGGAATTAACCCGGCTTTTGTAATGAGCGAATCCTGGCAAAAGTTACCTTTTTTTATTGTGGCGTACGAACCAAATATTAATTACATAAATATTCTCGTGACCCGAAAGTACGTCACATACTCTTTAGGAATCTAACCTGTATTTGTTTATCACATTACGTCAGGCTAGGCCTAAATTTTGCTTACGCCCGTGGGGCTCGCTCCTTATCCAGCCGCTCGATCAAGGGATCTGGGCCACTTCGCGGTCCAGATCGGTTTTCTTTTCCACGAGGATGTCCCGGACGAACTGTGACAAACAATCCCAGTTTCCCTCATCCTCCAAAATCTTTTGGCAGACCGAGTCCACCAAAAATGCACCAAAGATTTGTGTGGTCTCCAGGCGGGGCCCTTCCCAACGGGGACAGCGGAAGAATGTGTGTTTCGCATCGTCGGGAACACCCGGGCAATAAATGCAGTCCGGTGAACCGGTCTTTCCCATTCGGTTCAGGTACTAACGAAAATAGCCGTGACCTGTAAAAAATTGGGTCAGGTAGTAGTCCACTACCCCATGCCACCGTTCTACCCATGTTTGGACCTGCTTGATAAGTCGCGCAGTCCATCGTCCTCGGGTGTCGTGCTCCCAGCTGTGTTGCCACTGCTGGAAGGTTCGGGAGCGCTCTTCTGTTCTTGCCGTGTCCTTGCCGATCTCGCCTTGTCTCTGATAAATCGCTTTCCTCTCCCCTGCCAAGAGCTTGACAGGGATAACTCCGGCGACCACCAGGACGGCAGGCTCGGACACTGTCCGGTAGGCGGAACACAACCGGAGCGCCGCTTGACGCTGAACCCGGGCGAGTCGCAACCTGTAGCACTCCTTATCTAGAGCGTCTGCCCACACCTCTGCTCCATAAAGAAGCACGGACTGGATCGCGGACATCAACAGACGTCTTCTACTGGATCGGGGACCCCCAACATTGGTCATCAGCCTGCTAAGGTAAGTGACTACCTTAGCGGCCTTATCCGCCGTACGGAAGATCTGATCCTTCCAGCCTAACTTGGTGTCCACCATAACCCCGAGATATTTGGCGGCACGAGTTGATGTGACCACCTCCCTACCCACTCGAAATGGGACGACGGTGTCGATCGTCTTCTTCGTGAGAATCACGATCTCCGTCTTACGGAGAGCAAGCGAGAGACCGTGATCGGACATCCAGTTGTTGACCACCCGCATAACTCAGTTCAATTTTATTTGGGCCAGCTCAACGTTGCGTGCAGCAATGAGAGCTGCGAAGTCATCGGCGTACCCAACCAAAGTGGTTTCCTCAGGCATCACGAACCTCAGGAGGCTGTCATAGGCAACGTTCCAGAGATCCGGGCCGAGTATTGAACCTTGTGTGGCACCAGAAGTGACTTCCATCGTCCGCGTTCCGTCCCTCGTGTCATAAATCAGGCTTCGAGAGCGTAGATAATCCTCGATGAGCCGCAACAGATGTGTAGGAATACGAAAGGTGTTGCGAAGCGCATCCAACATATCGATCCACCTCGCCGAGTTGAAGGCATTCTTGACATCAAGCGTAACAAGAAGCACTACTCGGCGGGAGAAATGGTTGTGGCTCTCCGCTCTCTCCACAGCTCTCTTAACTTCGGTGACAGCGTCGATCGTTGACCATCCCTTCCTGAAGCCGTACTGACGGGGGCATAAGTCCCCGGCAGTTTCCACGGCAGAATTCAGGAACGGATCAGCTTCTCGAACAGCTTCCCAGCCGTGTCCAACATGCAGAGAGGCCTGTGGGACGACGGCAGCTCGGGATCACCTTTGCCCTTGCTGATCAGTACCAGCCTGGCGGTTGTCCAGGGAGCCGGAAACACCCCTTCTATCAAACAGGCGTTGTACATTCTCAACAACATGTCAGCGTTAGTCGAAAATACTTTCTTTAAAGCCTCACTGGGAATCCCGTCCAGGCCAGGAGCCTTGTTGCTCTTCAGGGAGAGAACGGAGTTTTCCAGCTCCTCGAAAGTGAAAAGTGGAACGTCCTCTACCCGTCCGAAGTCAACCGGCGGTCGCTGAAGATGTTCAGGAAACAACGCAGCAACGATCCTCCCTATAATGGCGCACTCCATGATGGAAGGTGGAGAGCGGGGGCCGAGTTTCTGTGTTACAAGTTTGTAACCCAGGCCCCACGGGTCGGAGTCAACGCCGACACGAAGTCTCCTTTAGCTATTCGCCTTGCTCCTGTTGATCACCTCGCGGAGAGATTTTCTCGCAGCTTTATAGGCCTCCGACTTACGAACTCTGTCTGCGGGAATTCTCGCTCTAGTGGCGACTCGTCTAGTTCTTAAACATGTTCTTCTGAGTTCCGCAATCTCTTTAGTCCACCAGTAAACGGGTTGTTTGTCGCGTCGGGGTTTCCTTCGCGGCATAGACTGGTCGCAGGCCGAGACGATCAGTTCCATCGTGGATGTTACTAGTGCCTCGGCCCCATCCTCACCAGGATTCCCCTGCGCTCCCCGAGAGATGACTTCGGTGAACTTGACCACGTCCAGTTTGTTGGTGTTCCACCGGCGTGGTCCTTCCCGAGATGCGGAAACTCGACGATTTGCCTGATCATGCAGGTCAAACACGAGTATTGGTGGTCGCTACCCGTGTATTCCTCTACTACCTTCCAGCCAGAGATCCTCGGAAGGAGTGACTCAGACGCAAAGGTGACGTCGAGGATCGTGCCTCTCTGCCCGGGGCATCGAAAAGTAGGTGTGTCGCCCTGGTTGAGGTCGACAAGACCGGCCCTGGCGATGAAATTTAGGATATGTTTCCCCCGGGAGCTGGTAGAGGGCATTCCCCACTCGACGGCCCTGGCGTTGAAATCGCCACCAATGACGACATGCCCGGTGGTGCCGAGAACGCACTCCTCTAGGCTATCTATCTTGTCGCGGAAGTCCTGGATGGCCTCGTTGGATGTGAGGTAGCAACTGAAGATAGTCACGTCCCTACACCGAACCCAGACGAACCCTCGGCCGCGCCCGTGACTCCGCACCAAAACATCCTGTGTATTACGTGCCCAAAATACCGAAATACCAAAAAAAAATACCAAAAGTACCGAGGCTGTCGGAGATCCAAATGTTTGGGTCTCTGTCCCGATACTGTTCCCTGATAAGGAGAGCGTCAGCACCAAGTTCTCGGGCGAGCTGATCTAGAAGGTTATCAGCTCCCCAGGATCTATGAAGATTGGCCTGGAGGATGCGAATTACCGGCCGCTGCCTTTTGCCTGCTCAAGTACGGCTCTGAAGGCACCGCACTGACCAGACCCGGGTAAGTGACCGAGGGCACTGGAGCCTGAATCCTTGCAGAGGAAGCAGGAGGGGCTCGAGGAACATTCCTTGCGTTTGTGGCCCTGGCTTCCACACTGGAAGCAGTTGGCACTCCTGTTGGGCCCTTTACAGTTACGGGATGGGTTGCCGAAACCGAGACAGCGGAAGCATCTGGAAACTACCACCCTCCGTTTGAGCCTGCAACTGACCCAACTGACTCTTAGGTGCTGAAAGCTAAGCAGCTTAATGGCGTGCTTTTCGCCCATCTCAGCAACAGTCATGCGGAGTTACTTCGGTTAGGCTTTGTCAGTCATACCCTTACTCCATCAGCCGGTATCTCCGGGAGTGCCACCTGGATCGCACGGGTGACCTCCTCTTCGGTGGAGAGGGCATCAAGGTCCCGAATCTCGATCGAGCACTTCGGTTCTAGGGCCTTGATGGAGCCTTTGTCCCCAAGTGCAGTCTTAAAGGAAGCGGCAAAAAACCAATCTTGTCACGCGACTTCCCCAGTATGAGGAGGACATCCCCGTTCTGGGTTCGCCGAATAGACTTGATAATGGTGTCGGTCTCTTCCGGTCTGGCCTGCGATCTAATCTGACCCAGAACATCGGCGAAAGATCGCTCCCCTAAGGGCTTGATCAAAATTGCCTCCTGGGCTTCTTAGGCCTGGGCTGTTTAGGTTTTCTGACAGACTTGCCAGAGGCCTCCCCAACCGGGTTTGAGACTTGCGTCCGCTCCACCCTCGACGCACTTTTCGAAGCTGCCTCCGCTTGCTTCTGCCTCCTCCTTTCCTTCTTAGAGAGGCGCGTCTTCCAGCCCTCCAAAGGTGTTGAGGCAGAGTTTGCTGCTAAGGCAGGATTAGCCGCCGGAGCAGGAACCTCTGCAGGAGTAGCCGCTGGAATCACGGCAGCGCCCGGGGCTTATTGAGTATCATGGGTAGGAGATGTCTGCGATGCTGCAGTGACAAAAACCGGTCTCGGCACTGAGTCCACCTCAACAAGCTCGGGGCCTCCCGGCGAAGAACCGCTCTGCCTCTTCTTTCGCTTTCTGGCTTGAGTCTGGGACTCAGCCAGATGAGCTTGAGGCGAAGCAGACATAACTCGGTTCATAACGTCGCCCTCCTGCTTCACTGCCTTCAGCCTGATCTTCCGGCATTCCTCGATATTGCCAAGGAAATCCTCGAGTTTCGGAATTCCGTCCTTAATCGCCTTGTTAACGTTCTTCTGAATAAGGAGAGCCTTGGCCATCTCCTTTAAAAGATCGTTCATTTTCTTCAGGGACAGGTTTTCCTCCTCGTTGGCATCGTCCTGCTGCTGCCGAAGCATTTGCATCTCGAATGCCGGACGAAGAGGGCTCTTCCTGGGAGGAATTCCTTGCATCCCGGCTAGAAGTGTTACCGGCTTAGTCACCCCATAACTAGCTAAACCTCATCTTTCTCCTTTCCGGTTACGGCCGATGATCCGGCGACACCAGCAGCCTTGAACGGGATCGGCGGAGGGGAGGTTTTAATTCCCCCTGTAGGCGTCCCAGTCTTCGAAGTCGAAGACCTCTGCAGTTTTGAGCTGCGCTTAAAGGCGGTCTGCTCATTCTCCTTTAAGTTCATGTTTCGGTTTTGAAAATCCAAGCTATCTTGTCACCAGCGCATAGTGCGGCAAGAGGCGGCCCTTCATTGGCCGAGAGCGGGTGTACCCTCGGAGGTCTACCCCCCGTAGAAGATAAGACACCCCTACCCCAGTACTCCGGGGCCCGAAACCTCCGTTTTCCCAGCACCAATACACAAAATGTGCCGGACGTGCTGGGGTCCGCCCGTGGCAATGCAGAGTCCGATCTCTGCATCCATGCCGCACTTCCTGACTAACGTCCGAAGCGGCTGGCTTCTGACGACACACTGGAGGAGACCATTGGCAGTGCGAGGCACACATCAGTCCCTGCAACACAACAGGGACACTCCTAGGACCCCCCAGCGTGCGCCGGTCGAAAGAAGGTGGAAAGACACCCTTGATTCGGGGTCGAAAACAAGAAGGTGAGCAAGGTTAGCTCAGGAAAGAATAAAGGCGGTGAGCTAAGACCTGAAAGATGAGAAGAAAGGCCTTAGCTCGGGAAGAACTGTGAGGAGGGTCTCACAGCTTGGCTCAGGTACCCCGGGGTCGCCAAGAAACACCCGTACAGTGGAAAGCCCACTGCCCCTGAGGGAAGTGTAGCTAGAGTTTAACCCTTACATTTTGAATAATATTAGAAGATAGCTCATTCTGGGCTCCGTAGACAAGTAGGGATTAAACCACTACAATATGATATTTTATAAAGGTCATATTTTTAAAGGAAAAAAGTGTACAAATTAATACGATCACCAAAGGTTCTTATAGGTCTTGCAAAAAATAACAAATTTTATAAGTATTGAAGAAAGATTTCTCGATTTAGAGCATATTCTAGTACACTAGTTTGTTTTATTACTTAACGACCTTTTAACTCTTAATTGTCTGATAATATGGAATACCTTGGCCTGTGGCATTACTTTGGATTCAAATTGGTAACCATATGGGAATAAAACAATCAGTACCTTGGTCGCGATACTAAAAGTTTTTGAACTGAAGACGGGCTTTACAGGCCAAGATATTCCGTGTTATTTGAACAATACATAAAATAATGCAATACTTCTGGATTCTGCTTATTTTCGTAAGGTCGCAATGCATATTTATATACCAGATACATTAATCAAATTGTAATCATCGTCAATGTATAGATGGACTATTTTTTCTTTTTAATATATTGAGTAACAATACTAATATACTTTCACTTAAATCTGTATAGTTTTAATACTTCATATCTGGAAAACAAAAAGGTTTTGCAACAGAACTTAAGAAGACAGTTATATTTTTCCTACACCGATTTTGATTAGTTTCTAAGTTTGTCACTTACCTTTTTAGCCAATTTGCAAGCTTCCTTGTCATCATCGAGGAGTGTGATTAGCTTCGATACTAAATGTAGCCGATCCGCAGCAGTCATTTCTGTCTCAGCTATTCTCAGTGCTTCTCTATAAGCTTCTCTTGCATTAACTCTATAATCTAACAATAAATTTGAATTAAAATGGATTGTAAAAACAAAATTGTATACATACAATTTGTGGTAGGCCTACATACTAATAACATTTCAACTGATCACCATTGGTAATATATTATATTACGGAGGGAGCCTTTATCGATTTATTTACATTTTGACTCAAAATTTAGCGGGCATGTTTTGTTTTAAATTAGGTTTAAGAGTATTTTGGTAGAAACAGAAAGTGATCTCTTACTTACTGTACAGAAAAGACTCAACACCCTGGAAACCCGTTTTTAATTTTAAAAATTAAAAATTTAATTTAAATTTAAATTTAACCCACGGTTTTATGGGTTGGCATTTTGTTAATTAAGTAATAACCAAATAAATACAAACAAACGTAAAAGAGCACCACTTTATTTTAAGCATCCAAGTAAATCAAATTAAATCTTTAATTAACCAGTAATAATGCAACATTGCATTGGTAATGCCAATAAATGTACAATAAAATCATTAAATAAAAAATGGCCTTAAATTAAATGGTTCAGTGTATATTAAAATATATACACGTCCTCTTTGAAACAAAAATACAAAGCAAGAAACATGACATTAGATACTTAAAAAATCAATTTAATTCTGATAAAAAGTCGTTTAAAAGGCTTTCAACAACGTAAGAGGCTCTTCCTAAAAGTGATTCCTTTATTTTTCTATTGATTTTTTTTAAGTCACCTTCCCATTTCAGAGATAGGGGCACATGATTCAAAAACTGAATGGCAGAGTAAAGTAGTTTTTATTTAAGTTTGGTGTGTTTTGGAATCTTCATTTTATCTTTGTTTCTTGTATTGTAACTATGAGTCGGAAAATACTTTTGGGAATCTTAAAAGTTTTGTAAAAAAACTTTTGATGAACACGTCAGAATTTTCTGGTGTGTTTTGGAATCTTCATTTTATCTTTGTTTCTTGTATTGTAACTATGAGTTGGAAAATACTTTTTCATCACACTGTACGGGAAACAGCTATATTCATCACCAGCTGAGAGTGTAGAAAAACCGTTTTCCCTCTCTAGAGAGGGAAAATCAGCTGTTGATTTTCCCACACTAGTAATTAGTTACGATTACTGACACAAGTAGCGCTAGCAGTGCTAAGAGTATATTATTCCCTAAATCAGCTGTTCTCAATAATGTAATCAGCTGTGTAAAACAGAATCACTGTTTTCATTGTAGGCCTACTGCGGAAATCAATTGAGCATCCATAGGTGGTTTCTTAAAATTGCATTATTTAATTAATTACTATTATTAATTATCTACAGTGTGATGAAAAATACCGTTCATAACTCGAGTAGAAAGTGTTATTCCGTGCCTTGATCGAAATTCCACGCTCGGCTAAAGCCTCGCGCGTAAACTCGATCTCGGCCCGGAAAAGACACTTTCCACTCTTGTTATGAAATATACTATTGGGAATCTTAAAAGTTTTGTAAAAAAACTTTTGATGAAAACGTCAGAATTTTTTAATCGATGAAACAACATGAATGGCTTAAGCCGCGTCCGCACTGGGCGAACATTCGTGGTGAACTTGTTCGGCGAACACAAAAATCAACAAACATTCTTAACAAACAATTAATCGGCCATATGATTTACATTCTAAAAGGTTAGCAACGAACAAACAAATGTTCGGAAGAACTTTGTTCGGCGAACATGTTCGGCCAATGCGGACGCGGCTTTACATGATTGATGCCTATAAAATTTAAAAATTATTCTAATGACTCGTTTTTGCACAACTACACTTGGCACCTCCGATTGATAATCCGTAGAAAATATACGGATAGAGGACCCCATAGTAAGCCATCAGCAAGCTATTGACTTCCAAAAATTGAGATCCAAAGAATATAAATGCCTTTACTAAAGTCTTCACTCACTTTTTCAATGTTAAGCTTAGAGTCAATAACCATAATAAGAAATTTTGTACCATAACAGAAACTGAATATACCACCTCATCTCCGATAAAGACTCTCATTAGAGAGTTGACTCTTCTTTTGCTGAGTGAAAATACAACAAAGTTCGTGTTAGAAAAGTTGACGCGCAAAGCATTTCTATCCATCCAATCGAGAAGTTCTTTCCCCTCCAGGAAACCCTGTACCTAAAGATCCTCTCTGTTAGCTTGGGACAAAGCGATGGACGTGTCATCAGCATATGAAAGGTGTGATATCTAAATTGACTGGTAGAAAGTTCATTTAAAAAAAGATAAACAAAATAGGACTCAAACCTGATCATAGTTTCATCCTTGATTAGTTGAATTAAACTGTTTTAACCACTCCATGAATTTAGTTTACGGTTTTAAAGTACTGTACATTCATAATATATTAAGTAAAAAATAAAAATACTCACCGACGGTGAATTTCATTTTATACTTGTACTCAGAGGCATCTCCTTTTAATGTCAGGTAAAATATTTTACCTTTAGAAGAGGTTTCTTTAGGACTACATTTGTCAGAGATGGCCTATAAAAACTCAAACTATAGTTTTTTGTTAATTGATTATTTCTATATATGTATATATAAAAAATTATATAATATAATGTCATAAGGTATTTCAATATTGACGTCAGGCATGCACCACATCATGATTATTGATTGTAATCATACCAGAAGTCCCATACGTCCCGTTAGCTAAAGTCAAACCTAGCCAATCCTAGCTTGTTCTATTGTTCTAGTTATTTTTTATTTTTTTGATGAATTTGTGGTGAGTGTAAACGTGTGTTAACACTAGAGTTGACAACCAAAATTAGCTAAATTTGAGCGAATTACCCTATAGGGAATACGCTATTACGGTAGTAGCCATGGTAAGACCTAAGCCCGGGACCACTTAACTTTTTCATTTTAAGTTCCCCAGAAGCCAAAAACGCCATTCGTTCATTTATATATATATGTATATATATATATACATATATGTATATATGTATATATATATATACACATATATATATATATATATACGAAAATTAATAAAATTGTTTCAAACTTGTTAGAAGAAAAGAGTACGGTACTTATTAAATATATAGATATATAGATAGAAATATCTATCTATGTGTCCGTGGTACTGATAACTTTTGAAGGGGACCTCCGATTTTGATAAAATTTGGTATGGAGGTGTAAGACCAGGTATATTTTTATGAGTTCGCGAACCAGCATTGTCGGGTTATGGGAACGGGGTTTGATGTTGTTTCAAACGGGTCAAAAATGGGTTTTTGGCATTTTTGGACCTTAATTTTTAAAATTCATCAATTTTAACTGAAACCATTTAAAAGAGCTTAAAAAAATTTGGTATTTTGAATTTTTAGCATAGCATATAACTGGTTACGGGGGAAATCCCAAATTTGTTTTCCATGTTATTCTTATGGGAAATCAAGAAAACCCTTGCTTATTTATTTACATAACTTAATCAAATTTGGTATGTACATTATCTGTATAAGATTTAACCTATACTTGCTTACAAAACCCACATGGCAGCAAACTCACCCCCATGGGGTTTATGGGGAGAATAAAAAATTTCCAGAGTTTGATACAATTTTGTGTTTACATTCACCAATTATTGATTAACTTAGATTTTCTAACACCCAATGGCAGAAAACCTATACTCGATCCTATGGTGTTTTTTGGGGGAAAGTAAATAATCTGAAATTTCATTGGAAATTCGCTGAGTACGCAGGTCTGCTTTGACAGGGGTATTATTGATATAAAACTGGCAACCTTGGGTAGCAAACTGTGGTGTAAAAGCGCCTTTAAGCGTTTGTTTAACAATTCTTATTTCACCCCCTCAACATATGATACCTTACACCTTACGATAAAGAAGTTTTGTGAGTAAATAAAAAAAAATCATAACGATAATAATTGCTTTTTTTACTTAGGGGACTGCCCAGTAAGGAAATAAAAACAAAAATTAATAGAAGCAAACGCACAGAAAATTAATGCCCCACTTAGTGGAATGCCTTAAACATTATCACAAAAGAACAACCAAGGCGACCATATTAGATGATTAAATTTTCCTTAAATTTATCCTGTCGAAATTTTAAAACGCGATAGCATTCAACCGTGGATATGATGTTTGCGGAAATATGTTCTGCTATTTTAGACATTCATAAATTATCATAGCACGGAATATGCCTGTAGGATTATCAAAGGCTGCCTTTAAGGAGGTCCCTTACATGAAGAGTCGGAGTAAGCTTAATTGGCCTATTACGAGTGATTTGATGTGATTTTCATCCATACATCAAATCATTATTATACGTCACTTTAAAGGGCTTTCGATTATGAGAAATATGCCACAAAAGTGAAAAATTATTATGTATCCCGACTTATTGAAATTCTCAAGCTTTGATCAGCTAAAACTTTTTACTGGATCATTCTTTTAATAAATTTTAGAAGCAATGTTCGCTTACATTTCAAATTGCAAGACTTCCTCAAGATGTCCCTTCAATGTGTGAAATGACAAAATTAGTCTCCAAAAATAGTTTTTTTTATCACACTACATCGATATCACCTGTTTTCGACCCTCACTTCTACCTACGAAACACCTGTTTTGCAGGCCTAGGCCGGCAAAATTTTCCGGCCTAGTGAAGTAATGGAAACGGTAGCAGAGAAATCTAGAATATTAGAAGGTATTTAACAACAACAACAAATAATAATAAATCTGGGACGTAGTTAGTAGTTCAGCTGATAGCAACTGTTAAATATGTATGACGTAGATGGGAAAATAGTGCTTTTCCCTTGGAATCAGCTGTAGTCACTTACCGTTAGAGTATTAGTTTTGGTGGCCTTAGCTGATGTGAAGTGGTTGCGTAGCAACCAGAAACTCAAGCAGTACATCTCGCTAGGTTAGTTGAAGTTGAGGTTATGTTTTGTTTGTTATTAACGAAAAAGTAATTTTTTCCCTTGTTTAGAATTTATTGGATTGTGTAGTGTGATGAAAAATATCGTTATAACTCGGGCCGAAAGCGTTTTGCCAACCCTCGATCGTTTCAAGTTCTCGACTTCGTCTCGAACTTGAAACACGATCTCGGGGCCGGCAAAACGCCACTTTCGGCCCTTGTGACAAAATATACTATTTTATGCCCAAATTTTATTCACAAAATTTTACTGCCATATGTTGACAAATTATATATATATATATATACCTTTATATATATACTTGAACTCACTGGAACTTTTGGGGTTATGGTATTCTGTGTTCTTAAGTCACGGTAAAATGCCAAAAAAACGTTTTTACAAATTTGACCGCAAATCTCCAAGATATTTTATTTTAATCGTTAACCTTAGCATTCCATGCACGTTACAGGTACTCATTTAAGCTTTTGGTTATTTTTGTGTTCTGTAAATATCCATGTTTTTACACATACAGTACAGAACTTTTAAGAACATATACGTACACTTTTAATTAACAAGCATTCAGGGAAAAAGTTACAGTACTTTGAATCAAAACAGGGCTAAAAAGCGATTATATTTGCTTTTGGTTTATTCAATTATAAACTAAATCTTGATTGGTGTATCGAAAAATATATCTGCTGATAAAAAAAAGACTCGGGATGGCTTTATCTATTTTGAAAATAAAAGATAATCCGTTTGTCTAGTTTGCGTTATTGTTATCCACTAATAGATATTGTTTTACGTACATTTTAACTAATGCTTTCTTTTAAGATTTTCTTCTGACTGCTCCTTAGGAAAGGTAGAAAATCACTAAAATGCATTTAAAAAGTATTTTATGTCCTACGACTATTTTCAAGGCCTGGTAGTTTATCTTTATTATAAACAATATTAAAATGCCTTCCCCATACTTTTTAAACACCCAACATATACATTTTTGTATACATGAATGACATCAAATCACTTACCACAACCTTATCACATAGTGTGATCAGATCCGTGGTAACTTTTTCATGCAGCTCCCCGGCATTTCTTGATCTCATTTCAGGCACATCTTTCACCATCATTAGGTCAAAAAGCTTCTTTCTGGAGTAGTTTAGATCATCTAAGAGCTTTTGATACGCTTCCTTTAGCTTGGCTCTATGCTCTTCGTTCAGGCGATCACTACCTTCCTCAGCGACCTTCTTGAACTCATCTATCACATCGCTATACCTTCCCGCCTTTAGTGCCAGCTCAGCATACGGTAGAAGATAATCCTTGGCCTGTTTAAAACAATTGGACCATCCTTGAGTGGTAAAAAAAGGGCACAAGATTGCAGATCTCATTGAAAATTTAGATGTTTCCATAATAAGGTTCTTATTTTTTTCATAACATAATAACCGTTGTATAAAAAAAAAAAAAAAAAAAAAAAAAAAATCACGCAACTCCTGAAGGTATTTAATTTATATGCACCTTAAATCTAATGTATGAGTTGATACTAATTGTATTTAATCTGAAATAAAGTCTTTCTAACCGTTTATTGCTTATGTTCACATAAAATTGTGGATTCTCTTGTTTGACATTCAAATATTTTAATTAATATAACTACCAATATTTATCAGTTTAAAGAATCAAAATATGTTTGTATGAATTCTTTTATGAAAAAAGTTTTACTTTGTGGTAATAATCCTAACTAATTTAGGCTCCGGTCTACCTGAGGCCGAACGACGTTACCGAAAGCCGCCTCGCGGCCATATCGCTAGGCGAGTTTATCGCTGCAGATGTTTACGGGAATCGTGTTTAAAAATTAACTAATTACAATAGAGATTGACTCTTAGATTTATCTAAATATAGAAAGATGTATCTCATCTTCTCTGGTTTTAGAATTTTTAAATAAAATTTCTAATTTCAGTTATAACTGTCTAAAGTCATACGATTCCCGTAAACCTCTTCATCCATAAAACTCGCCTAGCATTACGGCCGCGGCCGCGAGGCGGCATTCGGGCTCAGGTAGACCGGAGCCTTAAAAAAACATTCTTTTATTAGATTATAATTAAACCTTTGAAAGCCTAAAGGGTGTAGCCTTGGGGGCGGATGTTAGTTTTAATGGGATTCTGCTCATCTACAGGACACTACCTGTGATGAATGGTATGGGCAAATTCCTCCTAGGATGTACATAAGCTGAGAAAAAAAAGGAAAAGAGAAGTGCTTGCAATTTATATATAGCTTAATTTAAAAAAAGTTAAAACATGAGCATTTTAAAGTGATTATATTAAGATGATTTGGACCAATATACCATTTAAAATGAATGATGTAGGTAAAATATTCTCTTTAATAAAATTAATAGAAAATTATCAACGTACTGTAATAAAACATGAGCATGAGGTATTATGGCGATATATTCTTTAAATATCCCCTTTTTAACTGATCAGAAATCGTTCAATTTAAATACATGAAACACGTTTAATATCAAAAACAGATTTAAGAATTCACCAAATGAAGGATAATGAATTCATTAGTGAGTATTTTTTAATTATAATCATTGCCAACATACAATAGCCTTTCCAATTACACAGTGAGAAATTCTTACGAACAAAACTCCAATTTAAAGGAAAATTTGAAAATACTGAAATATTATCTTATTATGACATAAACTTATGTAATACTTCATTTAAGAATTTTGATCGTCTTCTGTATACTGAATTTTACTGGATGGTTAAGAGAAACGGCAAGAAATATTGCCACATGTTATTATTATTAAGGAATAAAGAAAGAACCTCAGTAACCCAGTACGTTACTAAATGGTCAGTGTCGAGGGAAAAAGTTTTCAGAATAAATATTTTAATAAAATATTATATAAACTAAAACAATAGAAAAGTTTGTGGGTTTCATTCAAAATGAGCCCCTCTACAGTTCGCGTTTTAAAATCCTGTTAGAAACTAAAACAATGATTTTTTTTGTTTCTTATCAAAACATGCTGGGTTTATCTTTCACTGATCTACCCAATAAAAGGTGTTTATAATTTAATAGTTTTGCTTGAGTAGTAAAAATGTATAACAGAGAATTGGTTTTCTTTTTAATTTTATACTTTGAGTACGTATAAGCTTTCATTTAAAGTTATTGGTTACGAGTAATTTTGGTTAATAATAATTTATATTCACTACTTACGCATGATGTTAAGATGATGAAATCGAAAAAAATGACAACGCAACTAAAAACTATCGTTTTCAACATTTTGTACAGCGTACTTCTAGCGAACTAAAGAGAGTTATATAACCACATTTCCAACTGTTACACTTGATGTTTACTAAATATGTTTTTATGACGACAACTAATTACCTTCAATGTTGAGTGAAAAACACTTATGAATAAAACATATGAACATCGCTCGTGCACCATAAATGTATTATTTACCTCGTATAAAAATTCAATACATCTTTATTAGTTTAATCGGTGCAAAAAATATGAATATAATATAATATACCTCAATTCGAGTTAGATTCGAATGAATGCACACTAATCTAAAAAAAAAGAAAAAAAACGGCTAAATTTTCTTCATACTTTGCAAATAACTTATTTCTGGGATAAAAATAACAAATAATTAGTTTCTTTGCCAGGCAAATCTTATTTTATTACAATATTTAATTGAAACATAAAATTTTTTATATTGGCCTTACGGAGTTTAAAATAAAAACAAAAGGGTTGATTAAAACACCTCACTCAACTAAATAAGCACGAACCAAAGAATTTAGAATACAAATAATAACATCAAATTTTTGAAATTTTAATTTTTGCCTGTCATATCGGAAAGAAGCTAATTCATGCAAAAATGATAATTTTTATGAGTATAATGTTTTAAAACATTATTCTAATGCATTTTTATTCTTGAGTATTGTTTATTTTAATCTATAGTTTCGGTGATATGGACGGATAAAATTTATCCCATGTTATTCTTATTGAACTAAAAATGAAATTTAATTGCCTCCAGCTCCCTAACCGTGAGGTTTAGAAAAAATGTCAAAGAATAAAAAAGGCTTAAAATTACATGAAAATTCCAAAAAACCCCATAAAATGTAGGGTATGCCTTAAGACATTTTAAAGTTTCGTCCATATTGGAAAAATGGCGGGAAATTTGAAAAAAGAAATTCATACTTGAGAGCAACTAAAAAAAGTAAAGGGGGTCCCCGATAAGAAGTATACTGTCAGGTAAAGAATAAAAAAGTTAGCTATTGGATCACTTTAGGAAACTCACCCATAATAACGTAGGTGACTTTAAAAAAAATAAATAAAAATAACTGGTTACGTATAGTTGGCGGTTCAGCTGAAAGCACCTGTCAATTAAATGGTGATGTACTTGGAGTTTTTTTGTTGTTTTTTTTTTTTTTTTTTTTTTTAAACAGAATCAATTGTGTTACAGTATTCCATGTCGGTGGCACGAACGACGTGCTCCAGTATTTACACGTGTTTTTTTTCTTTAGTAGCGAGTAACTGAATCACTTAATGATACTGTAATGAAGATAATTTATGAGTTATTCATGAGTACTTCATACTGGTGATTTAAGACAATTTAGTTAAATAAAAACAAAGTAAAAAATAAGCAATTTGTACAATTGTAAGTAAATTTAAAAACAAAAGATAAAGTAACATTGAGGAAGTTAGCTGTTAACCGTAGAGGAATGTAAATCAGCTGGACCTGGTAAAGAGAAGTCGTGCTATTTTCTGTCTTAGTGTTTTTTTTTGTTTTTTTTTTGTTTTTTTTTTATTGAGGAATTTTTCAGATTAGTTGTTAACTTTAAAGTGGACCCTTATTCATCCGGAAAGTGAACATTTGTGAACATTTATAGGACAATAGTTGATGATTTAATCAGTATTTTCGTTCATTTCACAGCTAGCTTGGAAATTGTGTACGTTGCCAAATGACCATGTGTTAATAATAACCTGAAGTAATGCGTTTAGTAACGCCAAATAACCAAACACTTCTATTTATGATCAGAATTGGACAAGGAATAGCAACTCAATGTAAGTGACATAAATAATAAATGGACCACAGTCGTACTACCAAGAAAACGAACCAACAGTAATAACTCTATCCCTCCACCTCCTAACAAAGTAGTCTACAAGAATAAAATATATATAAAAAAAACTCTCCTGTGCTGTAACTTTAAATAGGTTTCAAAATTCTTGCAAACTCAAGTAGTTACGAATAAAACCAAACTAGGAAACAAAGGGTGCCCCCATAATTCTTCAATCAAATCTTCAATACCTCGAATTTTGCAAATTATTATCTCAATTGCTCTGTATCGCCAATTTTAGGTGTTCTTCAACCTTAAAAATATTACTTATCACCCCTTTTTCCGAACAACAGCTGGTACATACAAAACAATACTACAATCACCCTCCTAAATGTGTTATACGTGCTAAATACCACGAATCCAAAGCCTGCATGAAACCAAATTACACACCGGCAACTTGCGCCCTGTGCCCTACACATCATAATGCTAATTATAAAAGTTACATTATTCACAGGGAACTGTAGAACAGGCAATCACCTTTATCTTAACCGTCAACGGAAGAAAATCAAATCCCCAACCTCACTCACCTCCTGACCTTTCACTGTCGTCATTACCACAATAAAAAAAATAATAATAATAGAAAAAAAAACACACATAAATCTTACCTTATCCGTTCAACATAAGCGACCATTTTGTATCCTTAACTCATAATAACGTTATCCTTATCTCATAACTCATGACGAACATAAACGACTTCCAAACTAAAATACCACCGATACTTCAAATCAAGCTTACATAATTTCCCACTTAACATCAAGCCTCACATAGTTTATGCCCCTTGACTCATTTTTTAAAACTATAATGACTCAGCTTACGCTAGTCCTAATCAATAAAAATTACAAATAATATATATTATATTTTCTTTCAAGTACTGCTTTGATATGAAAATTGTTTATAACAATATGCTCAAGAGTTTGGAGTTACTTTTAAATGAAAAACTTATCGATGGTGTTTTTATAAGTGGAACACATTTTTCAAATAAAGCAATATTTTTCATGCAAGTGTGCAACATTTTCAGGGCTGACTCGCATGATAACAGGGTGTACGGTGGAGCTGCGGTAATTTTCGAGAAAAACATTAAAAACGCTTCCATAAATCGGACTTCAACAATCCTCCAATCTCAACATAACATTGTCATAACATTTTGAGCCGTTCTCTCCCTCCCAAGATTTGCAATAAATTGAAGCGTATTGACATGGTTTTCTATAACTTGGGTACGTATTTCATTTGTGGTGGTGATTTCAATGCCGAACATGTACAATGGGGCTCAAAACTTACCAAATTCAGCTGTCGTCAGCTTTTCCAACTGGTATTATCTAACAATCTGGATATTCATTTACATGGCTCTCCCATATACTCGCCTGCTGTCACAAAATAAGATGAAAAAATAAGATTGACTCGACATTTTTATTTCAAAAGAGTCTAATTGAGATATATATCTGACAGGATGCCTAATAATGGCGAACCCATAGCTAACCCGTCCCATTGGGAATAAACTTTTCCTTCAAATCTAAAATAATTTTATTTTAATGTTTCTCTTGATCAAAGCATTAGTACATTAATTTTTGAACATCGCCCGGTTGTAGCGTGGCGATGAAAGTTTATGACAAGTGCGGTAAGCCTACACGGAACATTCGTTTTAATTAAATGTTGTACGTGTGCTGTGTTGTTTTTGTGACTGTCAATTTTATATTTATGTGACGAAGCTTTCTTGGATGAAATTTGTGAGTAATTACCTCAGCATGCTGCCGTTGCCGCGAAACTAGTCGTGATTGATAAAACACGCATGAACTGTTTTGACGAAATTACGTAGTTTATATTTTTAATAATATATTTATTTGGTAATCTTAATGCAAGTTTTTCCTTTGTGTTAACTATTTAGACCACAATGTTTACAATAGTAATTAATTATAAAATTTCCTCACACATTTAAATTAATGTATTGATGAGATTAAAAAAACTACAATAAGAATACTGAAGAATATGTATGAAGAGGAACTAGAATAATAGAAAGTGATTTTAAAAGATATTGAGAAGGAAAATGGAGACAAAAAACTTGACGAAATTCTTCAACTCATACGTTGAGCTAAAGTGAAGAAATAAAAGAAAACTATTTCCATTTCACCAAGAGCTCATCTCCAAACACCCTATGTTTGCTGTAAACTCTGAAATAACATCTTACAGTTGCGATTGTTTGTGATGGGAATGAAGGATCATCTTCCTCTCACAAAATAGAGACAATTCTAACAATGGTGAAACTTGTATAACAAAACTACTTTTGCGTGTAAAAAATAATTGTTGGAACTTTATTTATTTTAAATAATTGGTTATATTTATGTAAACTGTAATAAAGAAGGTGAATTTATTGAAATTAAGGTTTGGTTTCTGTGGAAACAAAGAGTTTGAGTGTTTTTTGGTTTATATATATATTTTTTTTACTAAAAGCAAAATACTTATTATTTTGTTTACACTTATACAATAATTTAAATTTAAATATAAGAATATGGTATATAATCTTCCATATAGCTACATATACCTATAAGAATATATATGTAGTAAATAATGAGGTCTTATATTACTTGTAAATATGTGCATATAACAATTAACATTGTTTCTTTGAAGAATTGTAAATGTATGCAACTGACGTAGTGTATATAATGTAATGTGGTGATTGATGAATAAATAAACTTGATTGATTAATTGATGTAATAATTTCTTTTCAAGATAAATAATACATTAAAAACTTGTAAATAAACCATTATTTTAAACATTATTTTCATTTAAAGCTTCCAAAGAGTCTGTAATATATATAAAACCTAGATAGAAAATTCACATTCGTAAACTTTTTTAAGTGAATATACAATTTGAAGTAGGTTTTTTCAAACTTGAAAACAGTTTTATCATCCATTTTACGTGTTTTTGGTTGTCCCTTAAAGGTACATTCACACCTACATAGTTTTTATTTGTTTACCAAATTAATTTTTGGATTGACTGACAACTAGCTAACAGCAAGCTAGCTTGCACTAGCTCCTTTGATCATATTTGTTAATAAATAAGAATCAGCTAAAATATTAATTATACTATTGATTGTTTTGTTTTAACCCTAAAAAGGCATTACAAGATTTTAAATTGTCCTTCAGTGGAATTATGAAGAAAATACTTAATACAATCTTAAAAAAAGAAATTTCCAAATATTGTGAGAAAGAGATTAGTAGGAGACAGAGGAGAAGGTGAATGATACCCTGGATTGGTTGACGAGAGGAACTTGGAGCTTCATTTACGTTATTTGTTGAACTGAGAGACGAAGATCCTGTTTCATTTCAGAGGGTGATGCGAATGCCTTTACAAACATTTGATGAACTTTTCGATATTATCACACCCTTAACAAGGAAAGCAGATACAAAACTAAAACAAGCAATAAATCCAAAAACAAATCTGTTTAGGATAGCTGGCCCCACAGAAATCTTGACCTAAATCCACCCAAGATTTACGGACGGACACAATTAAGTTTTCAGAGTATTTTACATCGTCAATCAGTTTAAGTTTGGTGTCAGGAATGAGAGAGTTCCTGTAGCAGAAACCTTAGTATGATTTCACCACAGAGACAGAACAAACTTGTAACTCCAATGTAGGTGCATGTGCATACATTGTGTCTTTGTACTTTTTAATTAATTACTTGTACTTTCTTCTCTTTGACGTATGTTGTGTGTTTTATAAAAAGGACTGTGAAGTTCTTCAGTCTGATAAGACAGAATTCTCCTGTGGTGTTCTGAAAACAAGATGGAGCTGATGTGTTGTGCTATCTTAATGTGTTGTGCTATCCTTCTCTTGTTTAGTTAATATATTTGAGCACAATTATGTGTTGAATGGCTCCACTCTCAGTAAATCATCCACAGTTAATGATATTGGATCAATTTTGTCAACAACCCTTAGCCCTGAAACCCACATAAATACCATCTTAAAAAAAAAAAACACTGCAACAAATTCTGCTTTGGGCTTCATTGTCAGAGTCTCCAGAGACGGGTTTTCTCCTAATGCTCTGAAGATATTGTACGAGGACTAATGTATATGAATGTATATGCATGCTTATCAAGAGTACTGCTCATCAGAGAGGTCAACATTCCAAAAAGGCCATATCGATCTTCTTGAGGGAATCCAGAGAAAGTTTCTCCGCATTATGGGTGAGAAGCTTGGGTACCGATACAATTAGGTACCACTGGATGGTTTAAGCCAGCAGTTTCTTCCCCTGTGGGCTAGGCAAGAGATCGATGACTTGATATTCCTCAGGAGGATTGTCTCTGCTTCATTGGATTCTCCTGACCTTCTGAGTTGGATGAACTTCTGTTGTGTGCGGTTTGTTAGATCCAGACATATCTTCTAAAGAAGACACTTCTCCACGCAATTCGCTCCTGACAAAAAAATATCTCGCATACATCGCGTTATTTTTACGAAAAATGTAAACAATAACAAAACTCTAAAATATAATACCAGCCGGCTGTATACATTCCTATACCCCACTCAAAATTAACTTTATTTTCCACCACTAGGAAAATTCTCTCAACAACTTAATTAATTCCCCTGATTTCTTAATCAGATTTTAATTTAAATTCGTATTTGAAATCTATACTTATTTAATACGTTAAGGGTTTTTTTTGTGTAAAGAACTCCTTCTATAATTTTCAACCGACTTTCAGGTTTTCGGTGTCGTTGAATAGGGCTTCGTCTGTAGTTGTTTCCGCCAAACACTGATGATAATCAGATTGAATATAAAGGCGTTATCCCTTACTGAAGTCTCAAAATTTCCCTTTAAAATAACATTGGGATTCAATAAAGCATTTTAGACATCTATTAATCTTCAGCTGTAAATACGTGTTACAGTTTTTGGTGATTACAGATATTCACAATATTGGATTTGGTCGGATGCTATTAATTTATAACTAAAAGTAACATTTGTATTGCATAAAAAAAAATTGCTCGATTTTGAGCAACACATATACATGTTTAAATAATAGCACTGATGATCGTGTTACTTAATTAAGTTGCCGTTGCAAGCGCTTCTTTTTACATCTCAAACGTCAAAATAAGAATATTTGTTTACGAAAAAGAAAAATATTTTCATTAAGTAACATAAAACAGCTGTAATAATTCTCAGTAATTATGATTGATTAACGTCCTTTAAGTGGGAGGAACTTTAAAAAAAGGCGAAATTGAACTATGCTTTTCGACTGCACATTGGTTTTAAATCTATATATATAATTCCGTAAGCGAATCAGTCCCCACGAAATATCTCGAGTTTGAAGAAATATATTGTAACGTATGATGGCTCATTTTAAAGCTTGAGGTCCAAGGACGCAAGGAAAAATACCAGAATTCCCGAAAGTTACCTGGGCTTCCCCAATGGACCTTGAAGTTCCAATGTTAATCTAATGGTAAGAAGGTGTTTATATCTACACGTGTGAATAAGCAGATGTTCCAGTGTTTTATCATAAACTCAGCTGGCTATTGAGCAGATATTTTGAGTTAAGATACCTATTTAATTATAACTTTTAAAATTGTCAATGCACTATAAAAAAGGAGAACACTAATAGTCATGAATAGATTACGGATCCTCAGGAGATTTCATCTTCGTGGTAGGGATGTTACCAATCTATGTTATTAAGGAATCCGGTGTAAAATAATTTGTTATGCGGAATATACTAAAATTAAAAGTGGCTTGGACGTGGCATGGTTGATATAATGGTTAATCGTCTCAGTGAATGTAATTTCGTTATTACGGTACTGCTTTATAAAAATATTAGTAGCTATTTAGTAGTTAGAGTTGAATCGTTTTGTTAAGTGTTTGTTTATTTTCGAATGAATCATTATATTTAAAGTACTAATATAGGATAACCTACGTATGAGGAATACATTTTTTGGTCTTAACCATTCTCTGCTTCTTTCTTTACGTGGATCATAGAGGAACAATAAACGCCAGTTAATCCATAAAGACGGGGAGATTTTTATGTAAACGATAGTGTGCGAAAACTAACAATGTATCAATGAAAGTTCTACTTCATTGACGAACAGAAAAACATAAACCACAATCAAAGCACGAGGGTCGTTGGTGGCAGAGAGTGTAAGGGGGCATGGAGGTACGGAGGAGACATGGGGAAAATAGGGGGCGCGGTGGGGGCACAGGAGTGCACGGAGGTACGGGAAGGGACTGCGGGGATAGTGGCGCGGGACCTTATGGAGCGCAGGGGGTTCGGGGATATGGGGGCACAAAGGGCACGAGGGGCACAAGGGGTGTCATAGGTATGGATACAGGGGGGCATGAGGTCACTGGAGCATGAAGTGTACGGGGGCACTTTGAGGAGGCATGGGGATGCACTGGGGCATGTGGGGTGCGGGGGCACAAGGGGCCCTAGAGGCGTCGGTGGCAAGAGGGTAAATGGGGAAGGGGGCACTGGGAGGAACGTCAGATATGGGGGGTACCGAAACATGGGGGGCACGGGGGCGCGTAGCGGCGTGGGGGTGAGAATACAAAATGGGCACTAGCGGCGTCAGTGGCACGGGGCACGGGGTGCAGATGGGCACGGGAGCACGTCGGAGGTTTGGGGAACATAGAGGGCATGGGGGCCTCGGGGAAGACCGGTGGGCATGTGGGCATTGGAGCACTGTGGGTGCGGGGGCATGAGGGCACAAGGTTATCGGGGGCACTGGGGTTTGAGGGGCATGGGACCAACGTGGGGTCATGGAGATATAAGGAGCACGGGGAGGAATGCGGGCACAGGAGCATGGGGGGTACTCGGGCCCCGGAGGCATAGGGGGTACAGGAAACACTGGTCAGGAGAGGTGACCGGGGGCACGGGGAGACATGGGCTCACGGCAAGTGTGTTGGATGGGGGGCACATCGGTCCAGAGTGAAGGAGTGGGAGTGTACAGTTAAAACTGTATTAATTGGATTATGATGTAAAACTATTTTTACCGCGTCCGGTAGTATAATAGTGCAATAATTTTTATTTTTTCCACAAAATAGACTACTGTATTTTAATACAGGCGAAAGTATTGGTAACTTACTAATTTGATACCGCTAAAAAGTTTCGTCAAGATTAGGAAATATTTTATTAGAAAATCCAAACGTGTAAATTCACACTACAGCTTGAAAAAATACAGTAATACTGCAAGGAGGATATAAATTGAAACTTATTTTTGGAGACAACATCTCCATTTTGTTTTTTAGGGGCCTTTGCCCCTACAAGCCTCTAGTGGGGTATAATCAGCATAATATAAAAAAAATAAAATGAAGCTGGTGCAATCTGTGTTTCAAGGGTGGCGTTTTAACTTTTCATGATGCCCCAAACTTATTTGGTTCCGTATACATTACACTTTGTATCAAACAATCCGCTTTAAAATATTAATAAAAGTAAAATAGGTAGAGACGGAAGGAACATTTTTGCGACAAATTTTTGTGACTTTTTAGAAATGGCCCTGAAACAAAACCCTGAATAAAACGTGCCAAACTGGCCAAATAGTGGTGAAGTCGGCAGCAATAGAAGAGGCAGATCAAGGTAAAATAAATAAACTAATTTAACATTTATCTGAATGTTAAAATAATCACCTGGCTTATTGAATGACTTAACCTTGACACGCCTGTTCCATTGACGCCAACTTCAGTAGCGCCTACAACATTAGGGTAGTCTTCCCACATGTGATAGCAGCTGGTTTGTAGTAGCTACCAGTAAAACGGCGTTGCAATGTCAGTGGCGGATCCAAGGGGGGGGCTAAGGGGGCTATAGCCCCCCCCTTGGGGGCCAAGGTGGGGCGCCGCGACGGCCCGGAGCGCAGGCCGGGTGATGGGTCGCCGGCAAACCAGCGCACGTTTTTCCGATATTTTTCAATGTAAACTACTTTGTGTCTGTTATGCACACTGTGAAATAAAAACATCATCCCTAAAAATATTTGTTCTTAAAAATGATATTATAATGTCCTTTTCTGGTAATTCAACTAGACGACACTATCATTGTAGTGTCTCTATTGGTACGCCATCTCAATCAGTGGGGCACCAATTCTGAGACTTCCAGTGCTCCTATCTAGTGCAATGTACTTATTTTACGTGCCTTGAAAGATGTGATGTATAATAGGGGCCTAAGTGGAAGTGGTGGAAGGAGGCGAAGGGGAATCAAAATTACAACTAGATGTTGTATTTAATGTTTGGTTGCATTGCCCGCGCAAACTTTTCCTGTCACAACACGAAATCAAGAACAATAGACACTGCAGAGCAAAACGCAATGCCGTATGTGTAATGTCTGATAAACCCTTTGTGATGACTACCTATTGATTCAAACGAGATCAATTAATTAATTATTAAGATTCATTATAATAAATAAAGTAGTTCTAAAGAAGGTTATGTCTGAAAAAAAATAAGACTGAGGTTCACTCTAAAGAAAACGATAATCTGATTAAATAAAAAGACAATGACAAGCAGTCTAAATTGACGTTCAAGTTTTTATCAAAGCCAGAACCGTGTAGATTATTTGAACCTGGAGAAAACCAACTGGAGGTAAAATTCGTTAAAATAATTACTAATTAAAATAGCAATCATAAATTTTTGCAAAAATAGGCTACTTATAAACTAATTATAGTATATATCGGCACTCGATCCCTACTAACAAAAAAGTATATTATTATATTCTAATATTATTGATGAGTATATTTGTATACATTGTCTATATGTATGTACACACGGATATCGAGAAAGGCTCCAACGATTTTCTTCAAA
This sequence comes from Neoaliturus tenellus, assembly GCA_030545055.2. NCBI lineage: Eukaryota > Metazoa > Arthropoda > Insecta > Hemiptera > Cicadellidae > Neoaliturus > Neoaliturus tenellus. The sequence goes on along the minus strand of CM061536.1, from coordinate 104,764,375 downwards.
CATTTCAAATAAAGCAGTTCTGGGATAAAAAATGATAAGGCCTATATTTACAGGTTTCCATGTCAGGAAAGTCTTCTTTCGGGTACTTGTCTATTGTTATATGACATAAGCCAGCTATTTTTTATGTTATTTTGATCTGCAGTATTAAAGACCACATAAATTGAAAGAAGACTATTTACTGAGCATTGTGTAAAATTTCACTTTTTTAAGTCTTACGTTTTTTTGGTTCTACATCCTTAAAGTTAGAAATGTCACCGATGATCGCGGTGAACGCATTTCCGCCCGCGGCCTGACACCGGGCCAGCTACAAGTACTCAGCCAAGTTTACAATGCGCTGCGACGATTAGGTTATGTTTGTTATTGATATATAGGTCAGAAATACTTTCACTAACTCAAAACAAATCACACGGTAGTGATAAGTCATACATAAGACCGACTAGACAGCTATAACTAACCTAGCGTCACAGCCTTCAGCGGAGATGTGTTCGCCACGATCATCGGTGACATGGCTGACTTTAAGCAAGCCCAACTCAAAAACAGTAAAACTTAGAAACGTGTAATTTTCACACGATGTTCAGCAAATAGTCTTCTTTCAATAGATGTGTTTTTAAGGTCGCACTTCGAATGACATAAAAATTAGTTAGCTTAGTAAGTAAAATTAAGTTCTTTCCCCTACCATTACGTTAATTACGTTAATTAACGTAACAGCGTTACGTGCTTAATTACGTTGCATAAAGTTACGTTGTTAATTAATGTAATTAACGTTAATTAACAATGGTCTCATGAAGTACACAACTAAAAAAAGAAATAATGAAGGCTTAAATATTCAAATAAAAAAAGTGAAGTAAATAGATTACAACTAAGCACTTTTTAGAGTTGCAATTGAATTTAAAACTTGAAATAGTAACAATAATGAAATCATCTGTTAACAAAAAAATTAGAACATCTGATCCAACAATAAATAAACCAGAGTGCAGCATTCGCAACGGTAGTCCTACATTAAAACAGTCTGAAAGGCCGAGTCTCATCACTTGGTGCCGACGCACGTGATTTTATTATACCATAATGGCCAGTTTTTATTCATTGAAATGTAGGTACCGTGTCCGTGTTGGAGTCTGTGTCTCTATTTAATTTTAATACTACGACAACTTTACTATTGTAGGATTAATGTAATTGTAACTGTAAACACACAATGGGTCAAAAAGACCCAAAACCTATACGTGATCTAGTGGCTAATCCATGATGAAATGTACTGTATATTAAAGTTAAATTTTAACAACATTTTAAAATATTAACCTACCTACCTATTACCGACTTAGTATATTAAAGTTCAAAGTGTTAAAACGAGAGTGTACCATTTCAATACGAAATAAAGATAATGAAAATTTAGATAGCAACAGGCCTATAAAAACGAACCAATTTTTTTAAGGTTAGTGTATGCATTGTACTTCACGATGCAAAAGCAATTCTCATTAAATATTAATGATAATAAGAGCAATGAAAGTTGGTACATTGGCCAAACTTTTGTTTGTAATAAAAATTGATTGGCGATTTAGAATTGTTTTCCAAAGCAACGGGTGAAGAAATGACCTGAAACTGCTATTTTTAACACTTAAATTTAAAAAACTTCTCGGGGGAGGGCCCCCGAACCCCCCGCCGGTCTGGCCCTACGATCGGGGGGGGGGGGGGCGCCGACCCCAGGTTAGCCCCCCCCTTACTAAATTTCTAGATCCGCCACATTATGTGACCATCACTCGGATTGATAGAAGAAAAAACAAAAAATAAAAGATGGATAGTTGATAACCTAGGAATCAGTAGAAAATAATTAATAGCATTAATGTTTGTAATAAAATATTATTATTATTCTACCAATGAATTTTGTAAAATTTCTATGTGTGTTTGTTAAGTTTTGTAATCTTATTTAATTTTCCATTTAGGAAAGTTTGCTGTATTGAAAGATGAATATAAAATATTAGATTGATGGATTTGTTTTTATTTTTTTATTTTCATTTATGTAATTTGTATTTAGTACAGTTTATTTAAATTCTTAGGAGATGGTAAATGTAATTTTTAAATATACCATACTTTACTTGCTTGGTTGTTATAATTTAATTTTAAAACGTGATTGTTAATTCAAATCTTCAAAGAACCCTTCTACTAAAGAATTTCACATTATTATCAAGTTGTTTATTGTCTTCACTGACTAAACCCTCCCACTTACCTCTGAATTAAACTTTTTTCAGAATTTTATTTCAACAAATATTTTTATTTACCTTTATAACAAGTTTAAATAGTTTCTTTCTTGTGTTTAATCTTCAGTGATTTTAAACTCATATTACTATGCATAGCTCACTCTGCTAATATTGTATAATTTTTTTCATAAACATTTCCATCAACCCTTGATTAATATTTTTCAAATATGTTTAAAAAAAATCTTTTAACATCTTATGTATGTTGCCGGACTCCGATACCGCTCAACAGCTTGTAATGAAATATTCAGGCATTATTAAGCATTATTCAATAATGGTTTGTGTGAAGTTTGGTGCAAATCTGTCCAAAGGGCTTTGACCCAGAGCGCATACAATGGTGCAGTGTCAGGTTTTAGAAATTTAGTGTTTACAAAATTAACGTATGTAATTAAAAAAAATTAAGTTTTATTCTAGCAAATGCTTATAATCATAGCATAACCAGCTGTGAATTATAACGTTTATGTTGTCATTAGGGCTCCCCCTTACTGGAGACCACAATTACTGTAATAGCCTACACGTTGAAATTTGACATGGACGATTCTCTTTGTTCATAGGTACTCTCACTAAGAAACAATTTTGCAAATAAAGTTTTTTTAGCTCTTTAGGATTCCGCCCCACTGGACTTCAAAATAACTTTAGGGTCGTTGTTGTTGAAATTTAATGGACGATTCTCTTTGCTCAAAGGTACACACTAGAAACGGGGTTTGCATACATAGTTTTGTAAGCACTTTAGGGCTGCGCCCCAATGGACTTCCAACATTACTTTACGGCCACAGGGGTTGAAATTTGATGGACGATTCTCTTTGCTCATAGGTGCTCACTATGAAACCGTTTTGCAAATATAGTTTCTTCAGCTCTTTAGGGCTTCATTCCAATGGACTTCAAAATTACTTTAGGGCCAATAGGATTGAAATTTGACATGGACATGCCTCTTTGCTCATAGGTGCTCTTGCATTTGCAAATACGATCAATAAGGCACAAGGGCATTCTTTGACTATTCTGGGTTTAAATTTGGAAAATGACTGTTTTTCGCAAGGTCAGTTATATGTGGTGTGCTTACGAGTTGGTATGCCTGAACAATTTTACATTAATACACTAAATCAAAAGGAAAAAACTATTGTTTATCCTTTGGCCTTAAAATAAAATTATAAACTTATTTTATATTCCATTGTCTTAAAAAAAAACTTATTTAAAATATTTTAAAAACTACATTTATTAAACTATATTTTGATTAAAGTAGAATATTATATTAAACTATTAAACTATAATTTTATTATATTTATTAAACTATATTATTAAACTTATTAAAAATATTTAAAAGACGAATAAAATAGCTTTGTTTTTGTAAACAGCTTAATTTGAGCGCAGCAACACGCGCCGGCTAACTGCTAGTTCATTCATAAAATTTACCGTTTTTCAGATATTCGAGTTAAAATTTTAAAATAAGCGCAATTTCGAAAATACACATCCGAAAAAAAATTTTCTCTCAAAATGAGCGTTGGTGTTATAAAGATACATGAAAAATATGAACTCAATACAAATATTACTTATGGAAATAAAATAATAAGGTGTAAAAAACAAAATGGTTTCTAGAGACTTAACGAAGCATTTTAGGAGTTTGTATGAAACTTGTTGTTTATTTTGGATTTCTGAATAACTTGGAGAGGTTTGTAAAGTTTGTAAACTGGATACCCTGTATTTTCAAAGAGTTAAGAGAAAGCTGTTTGATCCTAGGGAAATCCAAGAAGGATGACTCTGTTTAAAATCATACTATAAAAACAGATCCAATCGATTACAATTGCAAGACTGAATAATAAGTTAACTAATGCGGATAAAATGAGTTCAAATTTAATGGAAGATTATTTCGCTTCGAGTCAGGTAATATAACCAGGGCTCTGCTAGTAGTGTGTTTTGGCCACTTTTAAAACCGGCCACGTGCCCCCCGAGCCACGTGACGCGGCAGCTGGCGCCAGCTGCCATGTCACATAGCTTCCGGTGGGGGTTAGAGGGTATATATGAGATGCTGTAGTTATATGTTATGCCATATAGGTTGGGGTGGAGATGGCGATAGTGTTGGCGTTAGGGTGAAGTAAATTTGCGCATAAATTAAAAGTTAGTTTAAAATTGAAATTCGTCGGTGTTAACGAAACTCTAACAGTTGAAGAAAAATTAAGAGTTAGTTCAAAATTGAAATTCAAACTTATAACTGAGATGTGGAAAATATGTCAAGGTCATCCAGAGTAAGTTTTAAAAAAGCCTACCCAACTACCACCAGAAATAGTTTTAAGTTGAAGTAGTTGGTGATAGCGGGATAATTGATTCGTGCCATGGGAGAGGTGTTTCTCGTTTGAAAGTTGGCGATCGAATGAGAAGCGCCGCCTAGGGAGAGGGGTTATAAAATGGCAATCTTCCCCCACCACCCCTTCCCCCACTCCTTTAGATCAATAACCGGTCGCCGACTCTATGTGGTAAAACTGAACTAGACATGGCGGCCGCCATGGATAATTCTAACCTCAAACCTTAGTTTTGCATTGGTGAGCATGTGCCACCCCCACTCCTTTACCTTTCTTTTATATTTTTAAAACCGAACAGATGTCCGGGCAGCTGCCCCTACGGGCAGATGTTCGGGCAGGCGTTGGGGGCAAAGATGTTGAAATATTGGGGTGGAGATGGAGATAGCGTTGGTGGTTGGTTGAACTGAATTTGCGAATAAAGTAACTAGGGTTGAACTAAAAGTGCACATAAATTAAAAGTTAGTTGAAAACTGAAATTTGACGGTGTTAACAAAACTCTTAATAGTTGAACAAAACTAAAAGTTAGTTTAAAACTGAAATTCAAATTTATAAATAGGATCTGGAAAGTATGTCAAGGTCATCCAGAGTAAGTTTTAAAAAAGCCTACCCAACTACCACCAGAAATAGTTCTAAGTTGAACTAGTTGGTGATAGTAGGATAGGTTGAAGTAACTTTTGAATTTTATTAGTGAATATACAATTAATGTGCAACAGCAGAGTTTAAACAAGTTGAACTTTTGTGATGAATTACAGATTTGTAAATGCAAACACCGACGACGATGAGAAGGTAAATGCAGAGTCCCCAGATGATGTATTTGAAAAGCTTGAACAAATGTAACATTTCGAGTTGGTTTTCCCGTTCCATTTCCAATCGTTTAATTTCCAATTTCAATTTATCCTCTTCCATTCTAGTTACGAAGGGAACTTCATCCATCATATCCATCATGATTGTGTTAGTGTTTGAAATTTTAGCGATGTTGATAGTTCAGAAGTCGAAGAAGGAATGAGAAGTGAAAGGGAGAAATGTTAGTTAAATAAAGAAGTGGTGGGGGGAAGACGTTGCTCTTAATTATTACCATCAGTAGTGTCAGATGGTGCAGGAGTTAGATTTAGTAAACTGTCTTCGTCCGAACTTTCAACTTTATCACAAATAGGACAATCGTATGTTATTTCCAAATTCATTTTGATGGTTGTAAAATTATCTACAAGTTCTTGTAAAATATTAAAAATGTCTTGTAACTCTTCTTTAGAGTTTATTTCAAAACTAGAATTCATTCGGGCCAAAGGAGAGTTGTTCATCGTTGAAGAGTCGGGGATGGAATGAGGATCGGCACATAGGGAGGGGGCTTATATAATGGCGACCTTGAGCAGGCGTCTAGGGAGGGGGGCTGTCTAGGGAGGGGGGCTTTTATATGGGGAACCTTGAGCTTATGATTGAATAAAATGTTTAGTTCTTCTTCTTCGTCTTTTAATTCAATTATTTGAACCGAAGTAGTTGTTTCATCCTCTTCACTCGATGAAGAAAACAATTCACCAGGATTTAAATATTGAACTACAATTCTGAACCATCCTATAGGATATTCGTCAATGATAGAAAGTAAGTTTTGAAACAATTCTTCCATCTCCTCCCTGTCAGTTATTATATGTTCAAACTTGATAAATTTGTTTTCCATGTTGTTAGTTAGAGTGTTGGAAGTGGAATGATTTAATATTATATAAAAATTAGAACTAGTGGTGGGGGAAATCTCAAGGTCATCCAAATGAAGTTTTAAAAAAGAGTGTAAAACTAAAATTACACATTTGATGGTTCTACAGGATCGGAATACCAATCTGATCTGTATTTACATCTTTTTATCATATGTGTACAAAAATCATCTTGATGAGAATTGGTGCGTTGACAATGAGCAAGATCTAGAGGGTGAAATTTGAAACATCTTTGAGGACAACATGTATGAAAATATCTTGATTTGTAAAATTTGAAAGTTCGCAATTCCGGTGGTGGTAGTTGTTTTGTTTTGCATTTGCAATAACAAGATCCGAAGAATTCACATTTAGTACAAGCTAACCCATCCACCATCATTGGTCCTAAATCTGTACACTGTTGTTCACAACAGTAACGAGGTTTGTACTTGTATTTTTGCTCTTCCATGTTGACGCTGCGGAGTCCAGTGAAAGAATAAGAGTGTATAGTGTTGAATAGTGAGTTTCATGTACTGTGAAAAGTGGTGGGGGTAATTTCAAGGTCATCCAAATGGAGTTTTAAAAAATTATACCTTACAAGTGTAAGGATTATTAAAATTTAGGAAGTTTGTTTCTCTTTGTTTTCTTCAGACTTTTTCTCTCTCTCCGCCTTAGCCATAGCAACAAGTTCTTCTGTTGATAATGGATGTACTTCAGGAAATTTTAAAATTAATTTAGCTTGATATCCTTCTTTAGTTAATACATCTAAATCTTGGGTCATTTGTTCAACGGTGTTGTAGTCTTTTCCATAGATTTTTCCATCAAGTTGAATCATCATTCTGTACAATATTTTCTTAAATAGGTCTTGTCGTGGTGAGAGCTGAGAAGCAAATGATTATTTATACAAGTATCACATCCTTTTTATTAACTCACATTGATCATGTGATTCTTTAGTTGTAGTTTTGTCTGTCAAAAGTTATTCAACATTGGTAATACTTTTGGAACTTGATGTTATGTTGACCAGTTGGCGATGAAGAAGTTGTAGGTTGTGTAGAAATAAATATTTCATCATCGCAATATTTTGTTTTAGTGAACATCCTTGTATTAGTAGCACTAACATCAACAGTTAAGTGATAACCACCGGTAAGTAAAACTCGCATTTCGTTGGTTAAATCTTCGAGTTGTTCAAAAGTTGTAATGGTGTTGGTATCATAAGATGCACACTTGACTTTGAGAGACATCTTTTAGTTTTTATATTAAGCGATAGAGTGAGCGAGATGTGTACGGTACGAAAGGTAGTCGTAGACTGATGAATTTTACAAGTAGATTTTCGCTTTTATAATCACACAAAAGTGGGTCAAGGTCATCCCGTGGAATTTTTAAAAAAAGCAACATATTGTAATGTACAAAGACATCACAATATGTTGCTTCTTTTAATTTTTTTTTGCTTTTTCTTTATATCATATTTATTGAAAAACAATTACAAACAAATAGTTACAATGTTATGTACAAACTAATCAGTAGTAGGTGTTACATGAATAGTTAGTTCAGTTGAGTTGTTTCCACTTGGTCCGTGCGAAACCAAATAGAGTGCGCCGGGTTGAACTACACGAAGATCTTCATTTTGAAGAAGTTGTACAACGCGTCTTGGTAGGAAGATCTGAAATTTTGGTTCATCACCAACTGTATATGGAGCCTCGCTCAATGTGCAATTAATAGCATCACCTACTGAAGTTTCCATTTTCTTAATCGTATGAATGATGTAGTGTTTTTCTTCTTTTAGTTCAGAACATTTCTTTGTAGGTAGAATTGATGATTTAGAATGAGCGTTGAACTGATCAACTAAACTTTGAAGTAAGTTCTGTGATGCCATCTTGATGTTGTTGTTACTCTTCTTGTTAATAAGAATGTCCGTCGGAGATGTTGTCTCTTCGGAGGTTAGAGTAATACTCATGCTGCGTCATGGTAGCGCTCTCGCTTTTATAATCGACACTACCCCCACTACTGACACTACACCCACCACTTTGTTGAAGGAAATTGTTCAAGCGGTAGGCATTCTTTAAAGCGCACTGCGACCTTCGATGTTTAAAACTTTTTGATGAAATACAAAGTTCGTTGAAGTAGCATTGGAAATCTTTATCAATTATTGCATTAATCACTTCGTTGCTTGTAAATGATTGTATCCAATTTGCTTTTTCCAATCCCCTTGTGTAGATAATTTTAAACTCTTTGCAATAATGATTCATAATGTGCGGCATCATGTTATAATTAATGAAACCTTCATCCCATCTTAAGTTGTGAAAATGTTTGTTCAACCATTTGTTTGTAACTTTCGCTTTAGTTGTTAGTCTATTAAATGGTACTGGAGGTTTGAACAAATAATGATAAACTACTGATGTGTTCATGTCCAAGATTACTAATTCTTTAATAATAAAATTACCATCATTTCCTCGGAAAGCTTGAAATTCAATTATACCTCTTTTAACTTCCATTATATGTGGCGCATTAGAAAACGAAACCCGTTTATTCATGATGAAGTCTTACTAACAACTGACTTAAAAATTGAATGAGCCGATGTTTATAACAGACAGGATTGTTCTTCTTCTTTCACTTCTTGTGCCACTTCATCAATATTAAAATTGGTGTGATAGTTGTTTAATTGTCTCCACATTTCAACTTCTTGAGGTATTCTATTAAAGATTGAAGTATCCACGGGACCGTATAAAATTGGAACAAAAGGTTTTTTGTCCAATGTATCAATTAGATAGTCTTTAATTATTGCACTTGAAAATATTAGTTGTTTCAAATATCTGGTGACGGGACCGGTAGTACAACTTAAAGTGTAAAATTCTTCTTTAGTGAAATATAATTTAACATTATGTGTAGTTAAATCTCTGAAGCGAACAATTTGTCCTCCACGATGTTTTACTATATCAACTTCAATATTTGATTCCAATAAACTTAATCTTGTTCTTCTTCCAAATGTGTTGTTACTTAAATAGCACTCCAAAAGATGTAAATGTTTCATGAGAGATTCCCAAGTAGTTTCACTGAAAGTAACCATTTTGTTTCCATGATTTAAAATAACAATTGGTGAATAATCCATTGATTTTAAAATTCCAACTGATATACTTTTTGTCATGCATGAAGAAATTGGGTAGATAATCCGAAGAAATACTTCTGTTAAAATATTGGTTGTAATGTTAACTTCAACCTTCTTCCTTTTTACTTCTTTTTCAGCTTTTTCTTCTTCTCTCTTCTTATGTTTGTTGAATTTTAGGAACTCGTCCATTTCTCGTTCGACTTGTTTTTCTATATCTGAACTATTATCATCCATTAGAGGTGTAATTTCTTCTCCGTTAGTAGAATTCATCTTGCGAATGATGTTTCCCATACGAAGGTTGAAGATAGAATGAAGTTTCTACTAATTATTTTCTCGCTTTTATATTTTTCGTTAAATCCTTGAAATTTATACAATTACATAATTGTTTGTTTTCAACTTGTCTTTCACAAATGAAATTCTAACCTCAAAAATTAAAGCAGATAATTCTAACCTCAAAAATTTGCAGTTGTTGTACAATTCTTCTTAAAGTACATTCTTCACAATTCCGGTCAGCGGTGTGTAAGTAACTATTTTATCATGTAGAATTAGACAGTATGCCGAAGTTCCATCCGCTACTGGTTCTTCAAATTCCATTTCAATTTTTATATCCACACTTGATGATTTTACCGATTCATTTTGTTTTGAACAATCGATTACAATTATTGGAGCCTTGGAATAATACTGGTCAGGTGATAATAGTGGTGTATTAGTCTTTCCATAATATGATGATTGAAATCTTGCATACATATCGTATAAAATGGAAAAACGTTTTTTGCTGAACATGACATTCAAATTGTCATAGGGAAAGAATTGAGAGTTTAGGAAAACTTTACAATTCTTTATTTTACAGTGATCAAATTGACCAGCATTTGCAGTGATAACATCTTTTCGCTTAGTTTGAAAACCGAGTATTATGTACCTTGCTCGTTCCAAGTAAGTTGATGTCTTGACGGTCCATGTTTGTCGTTCTGTCTGAGGTAGTGTAGGGTATTCATGAAATTCCCAACTTCGGAATGGCATCACAATATCACGGTCAGATTTCAACTTTCTCAATAATAGGATTCTATGTTCATCAGCCAATCTTACATGAGGTACTCTCCAAACAACTTTATCCACCTGTAGTTGCCATTCCAGTTTATCTTCCGTAGTTGCAGGGTCTGCAAGTATCAAGTCCTTATTAGTTGAAGATCTGAGTAATACTAATTCTTGTTTGACATTTATTATTACCCGTTTGTAATCTTCAGCGAATCCCAAAAGCAATCGTAAAGGTACATGAAAATCAAAGTGACCGTTGGAAGCTGGTGTTATAGTGTCTTTATCGGGGGCAACCCATCCGGCAGTGACTATTGAATTCTTCTCATGCGGTGTTAATGATGTTAATCCTTTCAATGTCGTTGTTAAACCAACCTTTTTTGTTGAATCAACCGTCACCCCTGATATTTCATATATTATTTCATCAAAAAGATATGCCATCGGGTTATTTATAAAAGGAACTGTTGAAGCAGTTTTTCCATCCAATTTTAATACCCGTCCTTCGATGTACAAGTAACTTTCACACGGTAAAGTGTAAATATCTTGTTGTTGAATGGGGATCCTTATTTCATCGTTATTGTTTAATTTTGATGAAGTGTAAGGGTTGTGCGTGTGATATTCCTTCTCCCATAGTGTTTCGTCGAACGTTGGTCCTTGAGATATATCCAGGATATCCATCGCTGTTAAGTTTCAATCCAATCTTCTGTAGAAAACGAATGTTTTCCGATGTTAACTCTTCCAATGTCGAGGAGCTACTGAGCTCCCGACTCTTCCGTTGCGGTTTAAATGATAATCCCATGTTGACTTTTATGTTGCTGCTCTGATGTGTATCCGTATAGTAATTGTTTCTCCTCTAAAGTCAACACTATGACCGTCTTGATCCAATATGTTCAGTACGATGTCTGAAATGAAACTGGTGTTTAAGGTAGGTATATCAAGTTTTGTGGCTTCTCAACAATTTTAAAACCGGGAGCCACTGTTGGATAAAATGTATGTAAAATATGTTGATTAACTCCATCTCTATACGATCCGTGTATAATGTTTCACGTGACATCAATACTATTTACTTTCAATATTGTTACAGTTGAATCACCTGAATGAGTAGTTCCAGGAGTTAAGATTTTCTTTTTTGTATCTGTAAATCCAAGTAAACTGCCAATCGACTGTTCCAAGCTGACATCAATATAATATTTCGAAGTTATTTCTGCTTTTAAAGTATTATTGTTTCCTTTAACGGTGATATTGTCTTCTCCGAGTTGTTTCTGTAATAATTGGTTTATGTCATCAATTTCATATGCTCCAGTAGGAAATGTAATTATTTTCAATTCTGAGTATTTTCCTGCAGCATCCTTAGTTTCATAATAATGTAGTAAATTGTTTTTTCCTTCTGTAACATTAGGAATTGAATTGTAGGTAGTCAAATCAAGTAATGCCGCTTCCCATAATCTTTCCTTGGATAGACGCAATGCTGGGAACAGCGTACTTTTCAATGTGGATGAATTTCCACTCAGTGACACTGTATACGATGACATCTTAAAGCTGACTGACACTCTTCGCTAGAAACTCCAAACATAAATGCCCACATATTTCAGTATTGTTAGGTTGTTCTCTTTTGTAATTGTAAAAAATGTTTTTGGAGTTTCGAAAATAATGTTGCAGTTCTTTTGGCGGTGGTAGATTGCCAAAACTGTCAAAGTAGTAAATGGTTTGTCCGAGTTTTTTATAGCATACCCAATGAGTGCCTGGACCATAGGTGGAATCCAAATTTACTATTCCAGTTTCATTTTTCCATATTTTAGTTGGTAATGCATCTTTCATAAAAACTCCTCGAAAGAATGGTATTTTCAAACATTTTACATAATCATTTAACTGATGATTTGTTAAGGCTTTATTTGGAATTATCAATTGATTCTTCTTATTTAGTACACACGGTATGGTCTTAGGTATAAACCTGCTCCGTTTTTTACCATTTGCCAAACAGAAGTCTTCTTTACACTTGCCTTATGAGTTCTACGACGTCCTTTTTTAACGTTTCCACCTCTTTTGGGAGCGCCTCTCTTTGCAGGTCTTCCTCTGCGACGTCTTCCACCACCTAACTTTGCTTTTGTCTTCATGGCTGTAGTTACTGCCCAAGCTGCTGCTTTTTCTGCAATATTTGCGTCACTTGATTTTACTCTTTGCCAAGCTTTTTCCGCTAGAATTTTATCTGCTATTGATCTATTTGTTGAATCTTTATACTTTGAATATGCTATATCGTGTTCTTTGCAAGCTTGATCTAATTTATTAATTCCAGGATCTCCTCTTGCTAAACGTTTTGCCAACTTAGTTCCAGGTCCACAATATTGATAACCTCCGGGCAGATGTAATTCGTATGGTAAAGCGTCTATCGTTCGATTTACAACAGCACCAACTGGAATCCGTCTGAGTAGGGATAATGCAGCTGATGTTATACCACGTCCTCTCTTGCCGCTGTCTTGACGATGACTGAGCGATACGGTCTTCATTATGTTGTCTTATATAACTGGTGTGTTTACTCCACGAGATACTTTACATAAATGAATAACTTGTGCAAAATCTTTTATATTTAAAGACTTAGTTATTCAAATTAATTATATACTGATTTATGATTCTATTTTTAATCCAAGCTTCTCGTTCATCGGGTTGAATCACCACATGATTCGTTGTACTAGCTATATGATTGTGGGTATCAATAAGTAAATTACCCACTATTCTTATTAAACAATCTAAAGTTACAGCATCTTTCGGATGTTGAGGATCTTGTAACTGCATAATACGTTTATCATTACACGTGTAAGCGGTTAAATCACTTTTTGATGTTGTTATGACTTGTCCAATAGTAGCAGCATTATTTGAATCTTCACCTGGTAAAATATTAATTATTTTCTTCATCTTTGCATCATATTTGGTCCCAAAGTGTTTATCCCAAGTTATTGTTTGTCTCAATGTAACACAATCATCATCTCCATAACCAGGATAAATATTTTTTATTCTTCTATTACGACCATCGTATGTATCTATTCTACCACCACTTGCAATTAATGTTTGCACCATAAGAGGTACATCTGAATCTTTTATACCAAATCTTCCATTTGTTATTGTTTTATGTCCTGCATCCCATTCATCATTATTTCCTTGCATTAAATCAAACTTTTTATTTCCATGTATAAATTTATCTCCCCGCTTTAACACGGCATCTTAATGTTTTACAAAATTTGATGTTTCTTTTTTTAATTCTTTGGATAATTGCTCCATAGTAACAGCATCTTTTGGTTGAGAACCAAACTTTACATTTGTCAATGTTTTTCCATGACAATCGATTCCATCAGCATCTTGTAAAATACAGTTGTCCTTGATGTATTTTAGGTTTACAGCATCACCGTCTTCTTTTGGGTATCCAATGTCATTTATAATAAATTTATAAAAAGAAAATCCATGTTCAGTTTTTTCAGGTATTATAGAATGTAAATATTCTTTATTAACTGAATCTTTATCATTTTTGGGATTTCCCACGTTGGTTATTCTATAATTTCCAGCATTATACGTTTGTCAATCTTTTAAGTTATTACCCCATTGCAATTTTAAAGTATTTAAAAGTTCAGATGATAAGTACTCTTTAGTAATTGCATCAGAACCTTCAGTTGGTTTACCAACATTAATTAATCTATGTGATTTAACATCGTAAGTATTCTTATGTAATTTTAATGATGTTGAAGTAGCTTCTTTTACTGTCTTCAAATTTGCTCCATCAGTATCTTCTTCTGGATCTTTAACTAGTTTTAAACGTTTATTACTTATGCTATAGTCACCTTCAGGTGTTTGCGGTAATCCACTTCTTTTTCTGTCTTCTCCAACTTGCACTCCTAAAGCGGAGTACCGTCCGAACTTGTCGACGCTCATGTTAGAACTGATACGTCTTATGCTTGCACCTCTTTTATATCCACGGACAATTATACGACTATACCGCGATTCCTAAGTTCATCAACTAGAGCCACCCATTCATTATTCAAACCTGTATGACCGGCTTCCATGGCTTCATGCAATAGTCTCATTCTATCAACCAATTTATTGATATCGTTGTAGTAAATCACATTCGTATTGTATAGATTTTTCATCAATCCTTTACCAGATGTTGAAGTATCTCCTTTACTCTTTTTACCATGTTGTTCAAGAAGTGATAAATCCATAAGTGATAAAGATTTTCTTTTCAGTGGTTGTCTCACCGCTGGTGCAGTACGTAATGTTGGCAATTTTCGTGGAGGAAACAACTTTTTTATAACGATGTTATATTTTGTTGCACGTGAAAAATTAATCATTGCATCCTTTACGTAGTTTCTTTTATGAGCGTTAGTATTTTGGAGAATCTCCTTAAAAACACTTAAATCTTTGGATGAATATCTTAGTGGTATGTTTTTAAAAATTAATTCATATAATCCTTTTGTTCCTTTATATCTATGCTCACCAATAATGATGTAATCGTCTTGTGTTATTTCAAGCTTTGAATCGCCAATCTTCAATTCATTCCCATCAATTCTTGCTCCGTATACGTGTGATCTACTCAAATTCGGGTTTGATTTCATATCATGTAGCATTTTCATTATATATTTTCTTCCAAGAGGTCCATGTTGTAATATATCGCTACTCAATTGAGTTAAATTTGGAATAAATTGTTCAGCTTCAGGTATTGGCTGTTCTTCTTCCTTTTCAACAATTGGTTCTTCTTCTTCTTTTGTTTCTTCTTGCTCACTAGCACTTGTATATGAATCATCATCTTCTTCTTTTTTTAATGCTTGTACTTCTTGTTTAGAAACTGGTAGTAAAACATCTCCTTCATAACGAGGTTTACCAATAGTTTCTGATATCTGTTTTAAAGGTTCCGTAATAGGTTTAAATGTAGTCTCTAAAAATTCTTCTCTTTCACTTAAACCCATCCTCAATGCACGATTCTTCATCCTAATAGAATCACTCAGTGATTTTATTTCTTTCAATAGTTTTTCTTGATTCACCATGTTTACACTGTGAAGTTCAACATGTAACTAGATGTAGCATCGGTAGTTCAACGCATAAATACAAATTTATCCAACCCTATACGATATCTACCATTTTTAATATCTTCTTCCTTCATAATAACGAGAAAGCTATATTTCTCATTCCATGCTTTGCCACACATCTCTTTAAATTTTTCAAATGGCATATCTGCATTTACATGATCATTATATATATGCTTTAAATTTGTTTCATCTTGCTTGAAGATGATCAACATATTTGCATTGTCTCTTATAAGTTGTTTTGGAATTTTACTGTATGTTTGACCAATGTAAATGCTATCAATATTATGATGTCTTCCCATAGCAAAATAATTCCTTATTGTGTCATGATTTTCACAAGAAACATCGTCAAATATAAAAATAGAAAATGGTTTTGCTTCATTTGGTTGCATAATTGTTTCACTGGCATTAAACTTGTAAAAATTTACTTCAGGTACACTTGCAAGTACTTTATCCAATAATTGATATTTTGGTTGTTGCAATGATTTTGAAAAAATATATATATTGTTAAAACGCAATCCTTTAGGATTAGTTATAAGGTTAAAAACAACATTAGTTTTTCCACAATTTGAAGGACCAGTTATTAGACATCTTATCGTATTTGGTAGTAATTCACCATGTTTTCCATGATTTAACTTATCATTGTCAACTGTCAATTCATCAATGTTATTGATATTAAATCGATCTTTTTGTTGTACAATCTCCATCTTGTATAAAGGTTAAACACACAATGAGCTATTAAACAACTATACTAAGTCTTTTGAAGGAATCCAAGAGTCTTCACTTTTATCAAACCCTAACCACCGGACTTTAACCATATCCTTTTTCCTTTGTAAAATCTTCTCGACAAGATATACATCACCGACTGTTGATTTCAACAATTCGTGTCCGTAAAATCCACCTTGAAGTAATTCACCCTTGTTATCCTTTAATAAATAGGTTTCAGGTATAGTTGGTTGCACTTTATAAATTGTAAATACTTCATTAGTCCAATTTGGTAGATATCTTTTACTAAATACACCTTTGTATTTGCTTATACGAACTTTATCGTTGACCTTGAACTTCTTTGGTTGCAATTTTTCCAATTTCGGTGTTGTATTATTTTTAATGCGTTGTAATACAATTTTGGCATTAGCACTATTTACCTGGATAGGTTTCATTCCAATGGTACGATGATATTTGTTGTTATACTCTTTTATAAGTTGTGGTAATATGTCATACCACACGTATGATCCTCTTTTTGAAAATTGTTTATACATCGCACCTTTTAATGTTTTATTGAATCTTTCAATTATTGAAGCTTTAACTTCAGAATTTGTAGAATAATGATTTATTTGATATTTCTTCATCAAAGCTCCAAAGTCTTTATTAAAACATTCTTTTCCATCATCGGTCTGTAGATGTTTAATTTTAAATTTATTTCTTTGTATTGTGGTTTCCATAGCTTTTGTAACACTTTTACCAGTCTTATCCTTCAATGGTAAAGCGTCAGCTATTTTAGTAAAACAGTCTATAATTGTTAAAATATATTTAAATCCTTTGTTTAATTTACTGTGCGGTATCATTTCAATGAGATCAGCTTGATAAAGATCATTCATTCCTTTAATGATTGTACTTCTTCTTGGAAATCTTCTTCTTGCTGGTTTATGTAGTTCATTTACAATCTTGTCCTTCACACTTTCCATCTTCAGATGTTGCTTGTACACCGCTTGTAAAAATACTGATCCATAGAATAGTTTATTCTCATTTATATAGTTTGAATATAGGTCAAGGCCATTTCATATTAGTGTAAAAAAGAGGGAACATGGCATTGGGCTTGCCATGTCCCCTCTTCTTTACGGAAAGGAAAAAGGAAGAAGGTAGAGGACGAAGAATAGGTTTACTGGTCGATAGGGTTTAGAGAGTAGTGGCCGAATGGTAAAGTATTAATTTTATCTTCTAAAATATGGCGCTTGTCATCTTTGTAGCTTAATGCCCACTTTGTTTGTTTGACACTAAAAAGTTGATGATTATAACTTCTAATAGTGTTGAACGTTGCAGTTGTTTCAACATTTTCAAACAAACATCTTTTATAATGTTCAAACTGTACGTTCTTCTTCAGGAAAGAAGTTTTTATTCCTTTGGCCTTCTTCGTGACTTGATGTTCGTTCCTTTCGTTTATGTACAGTTGAAATGAATACAGTTTGGACATTAATGCTACAATTTCCATCATCGGCACACCATTTGTTTCATCTTTAAATTTTCCCAATACTTTCTTATTTCTGTCA
The DNA here is from genome assembly GCA_030545055.2 of Neoaliturus tenellus. NCBI lineage: Eukaryota > Metazoa > Arthropoda > Insecta > Hemiptera > Cicadellidae > Neoaliturus > Neoaliturus tenellus. Next base: position 104,746,685 of record CM061536.1, on the reverse strand, counting down.
TAGTCGTAATTTGGATGATCCTTAGGATAATCGGAAAAGTCGAAATCATCTTTATATATAAAGGTGCGTAGATCTTCATACATGTCATTTGTTTTAATCCAGTAAATTAGTGCATCCGTGTCCATATATGCAATACCAATGTTCTCTCTTCCATAATAGTTAACCATCTTCTTATAATGAAACTCGTACATATGTGTTTTTGAAATATCCAAGATTGACATTCCAAGATACAAAGGACGATCCATTGTAACTGACTTCTTGTTCATGGAAATAAGAACTAGATTTTCATTAATAATTATAGATGAACCAAAGTTTGGTTGTTGCACCAATTTCTGTAATTTTACTGGATCAGTTACCAATTTGATATCCTTATGTTTCCTTTTGTTTTCCAAAGTCTTGCCAAATATTGCGTTATTCATTAATTTGAAAAAATCTTTTTGAAAACTTGATGTAGCGGTGGCTCTTCTTCTTGTGTTGTTGTCGATGTAAGGTTTTAACCAACAAGATTGAGAAAATTGTAGTACTCGATTAATTTTTGTAATTCTCAATCCTAAGTCTAAAGCTTGTTGTATCATCCAGTAGTGTCCAACATATCGAGACTTGTCGGTTAAAGTCATCATTAATTTTTGCCATCTTCCAGTAGGGGAAATTTCAGTCTTCGGAAGAAGTGGTAAATCATAATGTTGATCATGAAGATGTTCAGGATATTCAAAATTAACATAAAAAATGTAACCAGTTTCACCATGCTTCGGTATATCCATTATGTTTCCAATCGATTCTGGATCTATCCATTTAAAATTATCATATGGAAGGGGATTCGACATTGCCCATCCGTATAAGTTATTTGCATCAAAATAACCCAGGAATGTTGTTGGTTTTGATGCATCATAATCGGGCAGATACTTGTTGTTCGCCTTGAAATGTCGTGTAACGCTTTGCGTCAATCCCCCTCGAACTCCTGACTCTAACATCATAACCATATCTATATCAGTAAGAAGTTGTATTTTACAATTTGTTTCTTTCAACATAGCTTGCCATGCTAATCCAGGTGAAGTGTACGAATGAAGAGGGTCCAATCCATATGCCGCAAAACATGTATTTCTAAATTCTTCCATTATATCACATAGTAAAGTTACATCCAATTTAACATAAAAATCTGAATATTCTCCCAATGTTCTAAATCCTAAATCGTTCCATACTTTACATGCATGATCATAGTCCTCTTGAGATATGTCCATGTCATAAAGTTTACTTTTGAATTCTTCTTTAGCCGGAAGTGATGTTTCATTAAATCTTTCTAAACTGTCTATGTAATCATATGGAAACACACCTTTCCGAAGTACCAAATCCAGTTTGTCGTTATTTACAATCTTCTTTGTTTCGATGAAATCTTGTTTCCTTAAATTTTCTGAAAGTTTGGACAAACTCGACGGCATAAATCTGTAGGAGTCCAAGAATCTTAGTTTCATGTTTCCAACTTCTTTGGAAAAACTTATGAACTTCTCTGAAGTTTCAGCTAACACATCAATTTTACCGTCGTCTCTTCCTAGTTCAGGTATTATAAAATGAGCATCGTACCCACTGAGGTTATGCAGAACCACAGGAATAAATAGTGGTAAACGATAGCTCAAATTGCATTTATTACAAGCAGCACCCCTGTAATAACCTGTAAGGTGGTCATGATCTTTAACTTTATAATTGTCAATGGTAAATTCATTTTTACATAAGAAACAGTGAGTTGCATTTTCATGTTGAATTTCCTCTTCTTCCTCCATCGGTTTCATTGGTACGATATCCGTATATAATCTTTGTACATTTTCAGCTATTAAATATAAATGGTCAAGAAATATTGTTTCCACATTTTCACCACGATATACTAAAGGTTCTGAAGTTAATCCATATTGGTTTAAATGTTCTTCTGATAATGTTGATTTAACCATTAAACAAAAACTATTTGGTTTGTGCATTTGATATTTGACACTTTTTCTAGCTTCACAATTTTCATCTTCTATAGGAATTAGTGTTGATTCAAAGTCCGCATATACAACTATAGGGATACGGTATTGATGATGAACCTTTTGAAATGTAACAAATGCTCTGTTTTCCGAAGGTAAATTAATCTTTGCTTCATAATTATTGTTACATAGCCTTTTGTGCTCTTGTAACCATTCTCTTCCTTGTCTTCCTTCTCGTTGAAAATTAAAACATCTCTTGCAAATTATCTTTCTGTGTCGATCTTTAGAAAGCTGCTTGTTAACAAGAGAGTCGAATTTCTTTATGTACACATAGTGAGACACATCTCCTCGCGTTAGTAGTAGTAAATCCGTATGATCTGGTAGCTCTTCTTTTACAACACGTAAAGGATACACTTTGTTTGAACTATCTAATGCAAAAACATTGATAGATGTACCAGGATTTTTCTTCTCAAATTTTGATATATCTTTCAGTGATACAGGGTAAGTAATTCCTTGAAAATTGTACCTATGTCTTTGATTTTCATAGTGTTGGTTAGGTTTATCGAAATGATTTGGTACAAACTTAGATGTCATCGCATATCTAAAACATTCATTATCTTGATTTTTCACATTAATACATGATCTTGTATCCTTAATTCTTTTGGGTAAAGGAATGTAACTAGATCCCATTAGTCCATATCCATGTTTATGAACTCTTATATCTAATACTTCAATACTTGTAAGACTCCATCCGGATCCTCTTCCTTCGTGTTCCTGAATTTTTGTTAATATTTCTTCTATACAGTTTTCTACTATTGAATCAATGTTTGAACTTTCCATAATGGTTCGGTTTTTTGTTATGAATCCTCTTGGTGATAATTCTTCTTGTACATTTATAAACATAGCTTCTAGTAGTAAACCAAATTTAAGAAAGTTTAATCTTTTCAATTCTTCTTTTAAAGTTTTACTTATGATTGGTTTTGCTTCTCTAATAAATTCTTCTAGCTTCAAGTTTTCATTTTGAATCTTATGATGCATTACTACTTTACCAGGTAATGCAAATACTTGTAGATTCGGTAAAGTAGTTGAAGATGTTGCTGTTATTTCATCTTGTTCATCTTGTTCTTCTTGTTCTTCTTGTTGTTCTTGTTCTTGTTCTTGTTCTTGTTCTTGTTGTTCTTGTTTTTCTTCTGGGTTGTTGTGAATTAGTTCTTTATGACAGTCTAATAGAATTTCATCGTGAAACGATTCCGAACATTTATCACAACTATACATGTTGAGATGTTTACTCTTCGAAATTTCGCCAAGAAATGAAATGGGCTCTCATGTTCCTCCTTTTATAACGGTTCCCCCACCACTATTTCATCTTCTTCACTATCCAAAGAAATCAAACGTTTTGAACAAAAATATTAACCGTCTACAAACTAATTGTTCATTCGTGTTCTTTATTCCCATTGGAGTTTTAGTATATACTTCTTTATATTCGAGCTTTAACGAACTTTCCCCCACCCAACTAATTCTAGTTACTTTTAGGTAGAAATGGTTAGAGCACAGACACTTGGTTAAACTAAATTTGTGCATAAATTAACTAGAGTTGAACTAAAAATTCGCATAAATTAAAAGTTAGTTTAAAACTAAAATTCCACAGTATTAAAAAACTCTAACAGTTGAACAAAAATAAACGTTAGTTCAAAACTGAAATTCAACAGTGTTAACCAAATTCTAACAGTTGAACAAATAGGTCAAGGTAATCCAATTTAACGCGAGAACGAGGAATAGAGCACTAAGTGGCATGTTAGTCCATTACCACAAAGTGATCTATTCCTCGCTCTCTATTCTACATCTACTTTTTTGGGTTTACTTATTTATATTAAAATGTTCAAATTTTACTATGTAGAATGTCCATTCTTGCTTTTCAATTCTTCGATTGTTTTTAGCAATTGTAACAAATATTCGTTAGTTTTCACCAAAGTCTTTATTTTGCTACATCCAATTTCAATAGAAGGTATTATAAGTTGTAATTTTATAAGTTCAATCTTTTCTTTCTTGCGAATTTCTCTCTTTATTATGTTGTTCCTTATTTTTGCTGAAGATTTAAACTCCATGTTGTTTCTGCTAAAGCCACAATAATAAAAGTCTCTTCAAACAACCTGCATTTATACACATTCCCCCACCATTTTATAATTCCCACTCCTTTCCCCCTTCTTTATAGAATTTAAAAGGGATAGGGTGTAGGGTGGGGGAAGGGTAATTTTGTTATTACACTAGTTGTGCAAGAAAATAGCCGCCAGTGTCCACACCTTGTTCATAGCACTCCATCATAGATTGTGCCCACTGCAACATGCGGTCTCTATCATTTGGTGTGACAAGGAAAGAATGACTATCACCATACAATATAAAAGAGTCAATTCGTACATAACATCCTGAGTCCAACCATTTATTAGCTTCAGCCATAAACTTTTCTATTGTATCAAATGGAAATTGTGGATCAATTGCTATAACTTTACGTTCTTCACTAAGTTCAACAGTATAATCATCATCGTCCTCATCATCTTCACTTTCACTGTTGTTACTTAAAGTGTCTTCAGATAGTTCAAAAACATCAGAAATTTCAGAAGAATTGAAATTTTCATTCAGATGAGGAGGCATTTTAAAGCAAGAAATATTGTAAACAGCAGAGACGAAACGACAGGAGCGGCGTGTAGAAGCAAAATGAAGGAGTGACCAACGCTCGCTCTGCTTTTATAATAGTATGCAAATGAGGGGTAAGAGCTGACCGTGACCAGACATCCACCCAAAGGAGTGGGGGGAAGTACTTTTCTTACTACTCGGATGGAAGTAGGTTAGTAGGTCACAAGACTTAGAGTATTAAAAAATAATGGGGGAGAAACACAACGCTATAACGCATTGTGTTTCTCCCCCATTATTTTTTAAGCAACAATTTGGAAAAAAACTATGTGAATTTACTTTCTACGCCCCCACCTTGTAATACCATCCACTTTGTGTCTGAGGAGATAGTCTTTAGAGTCTAACTCATAAACAGATTTCTCTTTGCGCAAGGATTCAATTACTTTAATATTATATTTTTCGCCATTACAACTTGCCAAAATGTGTTCGTTGTCAATAACACTTTCAAAAAAATAAACACAACCTCTCTTAAGCCTATTTCCTTTCACACCAATAATTTTGGATTGGTATTCAATAGTGGGGGTTTCTGTCAGTTGTGGTTCAGAAAGGTGTTTTACGACATGTACATGGCAAAAACTTTCGTTTTTAACACATTTCCTACCACAAGCTGATCCTTTCTTAATTCCCCTAGTGAGCACTTCAGGGCAAGTAGTGGGACGGCTAAATGCCCTACGACGCTCTTCTTGTAATAATTGAAATTGCTCTGAAGGAGCAGGCTTAGGAGCAGGTTTGGGAGTAGGCTTAGTGGATTTAGTTTTATGATATGTGTGGTCTTCAGGCATAGTAAGTGGTGGGGTAGGAGGCAATGGTGATAGTGGGATGATGGGTGTACTAAGGCGATGAACAATAGTTTCAATTGAAGGGGTATTAAGACGGGGAACTGGCTTCTGCGGTGGCGGCATCATAGTTGATGGTGGTGCGGAGTCGTTTGAAGGCGAAGGTGAAGGTGGTGAAAAAATACTGCGAAGTCTAGAAGTGTTGGTTGGCGGAAGAATAGCTCCAGAAGTTGAAGGTTGGGATCCAAGTTGCTTCTTGTACCAGTCAGGAGGATTTTTCAGACGAAGAGTTTTCTTAGGTGCAGTAACAGCCGTAGTAGAAGTTGAAGTAGAAGTTAAAGTAGAAGTTGTAGTTGGCAGAGATGACATGGTTGTGGCTCCAAGTTCGCAGCGTAACGTCTGGAATCAGAATGAAATGTTAGCCGCAGTCGGTGCGTCTTTTATAACAATATGCAAATGAGAGGGGTAGCAGCTGGCTGAGACTGATTATTGACCTGGGAGGTGGGGGAAAAGGGGAAAGAGAAGGTATTTATTTAAAATAATTCGCATAACTTTTGACTAAAATAAAATAACCAAATTCTTCTTTTACCAAAATGTTTGTCTTACATAGACTTTTTCAATGATGTATCGCTTGTCCAAATCCGTCAATCCGTTATCAAGTTATAGCCATTTTAATTTTTCAGGTCATGACCGGTCGTTCACCCGGAGTAGTGGGGGAAGGAGTGGGGGTAGGAGTGGGAGAAGGGGGGGGGAATCGACTCCATTTTTCCGGGGGGGGGGGAATCGACTCCATTTTTTCGGGGGGGGGGGGAGGGGGGGAGGGGGGGGTCATTGACCCTTCCAAAAGTGGGTCAAGGTCATTCAAGATTTATAATGATCCAAGGTGCTGGGAACAGTAATACTGTTCCCACCACCCTGTTTGCCTAACGGTTCCCACTCCCAACCCACTAGTTACGTTCTGCAAGGGAGGTCCCTGGGCCGTCCGCATCAAAGCGTAACTTCCCGTCCGCATCAAAGCGTAACCATTAATTTCAGGGAAACTGGAACAGTTAATGCAGAAACGCAACTCTAACCCCACCCAAACTAATCCCACCCATTATATTCCTAAACAAAATGCAAAAACCTAGTCCGCATTTTGCGGATGTCCCACCCCTTCTAAGTGAAGTTCAACCGAACTTCTGAATTTACATTTAATCTACCCCCTAACATCTAGCTGTAAGGCAAAACAACATTAATTAGTATTAGCAACACTTAAAACTAACAACACATCATTATTAAAAAACCAAATAATTCAAAACAACCAAATACCATCATTATTCTTAAAATTAATACACCTTAATGCTAAAAACCTCTTAAAAATTAATACACCTTAATGCTAAACCAAACTTAAAACTAACATCGCAATGCGCAATTTATTTCTTAAATTAAATACAACTAAACACACACACACACACACACATACCACATTGCATTAAAAAAACGCAACGTAGTATAAGAAGTTCAAATATATATAGGCCTACTATATATTTGAAACCTCTTGCTGAGTCGCCAACAACCTTTCGCTATGAAAGTTTGTTGACGACTGACGCTAAAATCAGACTCGTATTGCTCCTCGGATTCTCGAGTAGTGGGGGAAGTTGTTTCACTCCAGTACAGTGTTCAATCCAGTCCAGTTCGCAGCAGTGTAAAAGGAAGGCGAAGGAGTGGGGAGCAGCATATGCACAGCAACGCAAAACCAAGGTTTGAGGTTAGAATTATCCATGTGCAGTAGCGCTAAAGTGAGTAATACAGGACTAGGCGCATGCGCAATAGCATAGTCACTATTCCGATCCGGAGAACTCGTTGCATGCGCAGCAGGTTTGAGGTTAGAATTATCCATGGCAGCTGCCATGTTTAGTTCAGTTTTACCACATAGAGTCGGCGACCGACGATGACCGGGTGACCGGTCATTGGCCTGAAGGAGTGGGGGAAGGAGTGGTGGGGGAAGGGGGGGGTGCTCCATTTTTTCGGGGGGTTGAGGGGGGGGGAGGGGGGGGAGGGGGGGGAAGGGGGGGAGGGGGGGGAAGGGGGGGAGGGGGGGGGTCATTGACCTTTCCGGTCATTGCCCCAAAACCCCCTACTTCTCTTACCATTTGTCCGGCAGCTGCCCGGAGTAATTGCCGCTATAAAACCAGGTAGTTGGTCGGCATCTGCCGGCATTTGGCTTGGGTTATTACTGCCTCTATAAAAGGGGGATAGTTTATCGCGCCGCGAACATTCATTGCCTTGCATCCACACAGTCATCACCTCTCATTAGTTTTACTTTATGACTACTTCGTTACTTCTAACATGCAATTTACCATTCATCAGCATGTGGCTTCCTAGCCACTTCATTAAATGAGTCTAGTTAATTCTAACCTCAAATATTACTACTATAGTGTTCTGTTTCAATTTCTTTTACACTTCATTTTATATCTCAGTCTTCTTTTAACTTCTAAATGTAACACATCAGTTATGATGGTTGCACAATGTTTAAAGTTAAAGCTTTTGCGAACACAACACATATTACGGAATACTTCTAAACCTTCAATTTCAAAGTGTAGAACTAATTTAAATAGAGTTAGGAAGAAGTACAGTTTTAACCCATTATACTCTTCAAAGACTTCGCAGGTTAATGTTGATGATAGTGTTATTTACAACATTTTGCATTCTATGTTACAATTCAACAACTTTGAACTTGTTACACCTATCGACTGTGTTCAACAAGTTTGTTTATTTTACCCCTACTATTCCTCATATAAGTGCTGTCACCACAATTCCTACTTCATGCTCCTCTATTCTCTTCAGCTGAGCTAAGATTTGAGGTTAGAATTATCCATGGCGGCCGCCATGTCTAGTTCAGTTTCACCACATAGAGTCGGCGACCGGTTATTGGTCTAAAGGAGTGGGGGAAGGGGTGGTGGGGGGAAGGTTGCCATTTTATAAGCCCTCTCCCTAGGCGGCGCTTCTCATTCAATCGCCAACTTTCAAACGAGAAACACCTCTCCCATGGCACGAATCAATTATCCCGCTATCACCAACTACTTCAACTTAAAACTATTTCTGGTGGTAGTTGGGTAGGCTTTTTTAAAACTTACTCTGGATGACCTTGACATATTTTCCACATCTCAGTTATAAGTTTGAATTTCAATTTTGAACTAACTCTTAATTTTTCTTCAACTGTTAGAGTTTCGTTAACACCGACGAATTTCAATTTTAAACTAACTTTTAATTTATGCGCAAATTTACTTCACCCTAACGCCAACACTATCGCCATCTCCACCCCAACCTATATGGCATAACATATAACTACAGCATCTCATATATACCCTCTAACCCCCACCGGAAGCTATGTGACATGGCAGCTGGCACCAGCTGCCGCGTCACGTGGCTCGGTGGGCACGTGGCCGGTTTTAAAAGTGGCCAAAACACACTACTTCTGCTATATAAATTTTACAGAAATAATAGATTGAAGCTGTGCCGTTACAATGGCATTTGACGAGGAAGATCAGTAGCTCTGTACGGTTCTACGAAATATAAGGATCAACCATTTGTGTGTGAAACCCCCTATTGGATATAATCCATCAAATGGGTAAGGTATTTCGACATAAAAGTCCTGTAAATATAAATGTTACTGAAGTTATTGTTAGAAGTTATTGTTGAAATAAAAACTCTAAGAACTAAATTATAAGTTTCAAATAGAGAACCATTTAACCTTAAAAACATAAATTTGTACATTAGGTAAGGTTTCAAGAGAATATTTTTAAAACAATTTGAAATAAAACTACATAGAAGGACTAAAAGTTGTTAATTTTAACTTAGTTTTACTGGTTACGGAGAAATTAAAAAATAAGTTCAAAATGTTATTCTTCAAGGTAATCAACAAAACCTAATTTACCTTCAATAAATAGGCAATAACTTACATCCACTTTCAACATAAACATGGTGGCAAACCTACGTACTCATTACTTGGTGTTGATGGTTAAAATAAAAAAGCCAGATCTTGATATTGTTTGAAGTTTACCTTCACTGTGTGGGGATTAACCGACACCTCCTTACAACCCTCCCATGCCAAAAACATCTATGTACCCATACCCATGATGTTTTATGAGGAAAATAAATTTCAATAATTAATTATGTAAGTATGCTGCGAATGGGTTAGTATGGCAATATAATGATAGTAACTATTTAAAACAACTATGATTTTCACCAATATTTTCTGTTTACCAAAGGAATTTTGTTACAAAATCTCCATCCTTAGAATCGTCCCTATATTTTGAAACGAAGTTGATCCTACATTCCCCATCACAAACAATCGCAACTGTAAGGTGTTATTTCAGAGTTTACAGCAAACATAGTAGTCCAGTAAAATTATACATTTTGGTGTGCAAAAGGTCGGGTAGTTCTGATTTTTTTATATGTTGTTAGTGTTGGGCCCATTACATAAAATCCAAGTTTTCGACCTCGAAGTGCGACCGCGCGCCACGGGGCGCGCCACTTGTTACTAACATATCGAAATTTTTACAAATCTTAAGTTTTTTTTTCTATATTGCTAGCGAATAATTTTACAGCAAATATTACATTGTTGTGTTATAGGAGGATAAATTCGTGACATTTTAAGCCCAACAACACATACATGTAGCGTAAATAATTACCAAAATAAAGACCTACAAACAAAATAACTAAATAGCCCAGTCAAAATAGGTTCGTGTCGGAGGTAATTTCGGAGTAGCTGAATTTTTCACAGTTGATAGACTAAAGGTACAAGGTGTAAGGTATAAGAAGGTGCAATGAGGTAAGGTATAAGGTATAAGGTATAAGGTAAGGTAAGGTACAAGGTGGTCATTTTTCCAAAAGTCCCAAAAAATCCCCCTTGAGTTTTCCGCCCTACGCACCTTTAAAGTTAAAGTTGCAGTATGTTAGAAAATCAACTACAGTTTCTTAAGGGGAAAAACAATCGAAGTGGCATTGCTTCTATTTTGTTCCAAATAAAATTTGTTACACCAATTGTCATTACCATTTATTACAAAAACCTTAAAATTTTGTGACAAAATTGACACAAACGTAAAAAATTTATTCTTTTCTTTACATCATACAAAAACTTTCCCTTACAGGTCCTTTGTTTGAAGTTTATGTGTAAAACCGTAAATCTGAAGTTTTTAGAGAATTATTTTAGCTTTACAATTAATTATTTATAATATTACTATGTTCGGTTTGAGGATAACGAGCAATATTGTATTTTATTTTATGGAGAGAGTGAAAAAAGGCTCTATTCTTTGCCCCATTTCAGTACAGACATTATTGAATTTTAATGTCTTCCACTCTTATTTTTTCTATAAGTAATGACTTAGATGAATGGAACTTAAAACATCCATATTTGACCTTTAGTCCTTCATTTTGTGATACAATGTGGTTTTTTAGCCCCAATGGGGGACAGCCCACTAAGAGTCGCAAGAAAATCTTAAATGTAAGCATAGGACAATATGTACCTCATATTAAAGGTCTTACTTAACAGAACACAATGCCGCAAACCCGACCTCAATCGTACAACTGAGCCGGAAATGCCAGGCATTTTAACTTTTCATTAAAATCGTTTATAACAATTTCAAAATTCAAAAATTTCATTGCCTGATGATTCTGGGTCGTTTATCGGTTAAGTGGTTTGGAAGCGGAATAATCAGCATCACCTAAGTCTTTGATGGACATCTATCTGCTGTTACTGAAAAGAGCACAAAAGAAAAGGTGCAGAACGTATTTAACGAAAATATTTAAATTCGTCCCATGAGATAATCTTCAATGAAAGCACATAGCCAGTGAAATTTCAAGAAGAATTTCAAGAAGATCATAAGATAAAAACACCATAAATTTATACAGCGTTTGCTTGAAACAAAAATATCTTGGAATATAGTGGAAATATAATGGAAATATTGAACAAATTTAATTTTAATCAATCTTGTTGAAATTGGTTTAATTAAGGTCTGTATTTCGGTTATTAATTACGCTACGTATGTGTTGTTGGGCTTAAAATGTCAAAAATTTATCTTTCTTTAATACAATAATGTAATATTTTCTTTAAAATTATTCGCTAGCAATATAGACAAAAAAACTTAAGATTTGTAAAAATTTCGATATGTTAGTAACAAGTGGTGCGCCCCGTGGCGCGCGGTCGCACCTCGAGGTCGAAAACTTGGATTTTATGTAATGGGCCCAACACTAACAACATATAAAAAAATCAGAACTACCCGACCTTTTGCACAGCAACCCCGTATTTTCTGACATATTTACTGGACTATAGGGTGTTTGGAGATAAGTTCTCGTTGGAATGGAAATCGTTTTCTTTTTTCACTTTGGATCAACGTATCACTGGCAGCATTTTGTCAAGATTATTTTCGTGTTATAGCCATGTTGAACATTTAGTGTAGCATTTTATTTTATATAAGGAAATAAATGTGTTTATGACTTGGTAATCACTTTTTACTACAATATGCTCATTGTCCGTACACTAAGTATTATAAACGATTAAACATTTATGACATACAAATAATTTTATATTCAACTATGTAAGCCAGTAAAGTGTTCCTTTCCTCATAACATTAGTGCGCGAACCGAATATATAAAACTTATAATATATGTTATTATAAATGGTATTTATATCAGATATAATGTAATATATTATACATTGTAAGTATGTTATAATACGAATTGAAATGTATTTTCAACACAAAAGTTTTTGTATGTGTTGAACGTGGGAAGCATACATTACATAAACGGGGTTGGTTCTAGAATACAGATATCACTTGTTAATTCAACTTGAATATATCTATGTACATTCAAATTGCTTATCCCAAACTTAAAATACATGAATACCATATCTCCAATTATTTTATTTGAACTAATTTGTGAATTAAAATTATATATATAGCTATATATTATATTTCGTATTGCTCATTTAGCCAGCCACCAAGTTTTAAGAATAAGAAAATAAATTCTGCTGTGCAGAGCACATGAGTCAGTATATGTAAAAAACTAGGTACTAAAATAAAAATTAGAGATTCTTTATAGAGCTAAATCCACAGCTCTAAGCCATTTCAGCCCAGCTTCACTTGAGCTTTGCAGACCCGTCAATCCTTCGGGGAAAGCACTCATTGGGCACTATGTGACCATGTGCTCCATAGTTTGATATTCCGCTCCGCAGTCACATGTCTTGAGTCATTCCCTAATTGTACTTAAAATAATTTACATCTTAACACTCCAGTGCGAAAACGATTGAGTATAGACCACTGCTTCCAAGGAAAATTCATACCACCTACCACTACGGTCGGTTCAGCTATCAAGAAGTGGTTCCGACCTTGAAAAGCGTTCCAGAAGGAAGCCCAATTTGAATGGATGGTGAAGTTTGTGTCCATCAACTAGGAGGCTGTTCGTAGAGGTGTCTTTCGGTACCTCAATTTTCTCGGATTCTGCGGTCGATTCAATTCAGGATTCATGGAGGGGCAGCTGTGGAGCAGATAACATCTTAGTGTATTCCCTTATGATTGTATACCTTCGTCTTATTTCAGGTGGAGCAATATTACACAGCACCGGGAGCCAGGGTACAGGGGTTGCCATGAGTGTACCACTAATAGCTCTAATGGTCCTGTTAAGTCCTCTAATCATTCCAATATGCATACTATATATAACCACACGGGAGAGCAGTACTCAACAGTTGAATAAACCAATGCCAGAGCAGTGGTTCGTAGAACTTGTTCGTTAGCTCCCCATGTGGAGCCAGCAAGATATTATTATTGTATGGTATTATTGTATTTATATTGGTATTATTATTGTATTGTAATGTATTATTGTAATGTATTATTATTGTATATTATTATTGTAGGTATTATTATTGTATGTATATATTATAACATGGACAATGTTAGTCCTGGTTCTCACCTTAGCTGCCGTTTATTTGTAAGTGTATTGTAACGTGAGAGAGCGATGTAAAGTGACTCCCAGATACAGTGGGTGGTCATTATGATATAGCTCAACACCATTGAATACGATTTTAAGTTTTTGGTTGGCCAGTCTATTGTTCAAGTGGAAGCAAGCAACATCCGTTTTTGTTGGTTTTGAATTAGCTTCAAAGTATTCACCGTGGGTCATGAGGTCAGTTGTTAGCGTTTCTTCAGCTTGTGGAAAATGCTGGTGTTGAAATGCAATATCATCTGTATAGATAAACTTTAAAGATCGAGTGACAGGAACGTACTTAGATATAGGCCTACTCTTCTTTATTAGTGACTAGCTGACCCACCATGCTCCGCAATGACAACTTAAGAAATTTGTCGCCCTTCAGGTTTAGCTCGTTCGCTGCGCTTACTCCCCATCAGGTTTAGCTCGTTCGCTGCGCTTACTCCCCATCAGGTTTAGCTCATTCGCCGCAAGTCTATAATATCGTCTAGTTTTTTTTACTACCAACTTTCCCTCAATAATATAAATGAGAACAGCTGTTTATAAACTTATTAATCCTTTTAAAAATGTTGCTTCTATAACAATAACATGGTACCTTTGAGGACGTCTAGGATCTAGCCCCATGAGAATATTAATATGAAAATAGTCAGACTTTAATATTTGAAGCCCAAAGAATGAGTATACCAAATTTCAGCACTCTAGCTAGTCGGGAACTTGGAGAATTAGTGATGAATGAGTGAGTGAGTCAGTGAGCGAGGGATTTCCCTTTTATATGTTTAGTTAAGATTTTGTTTATCTATTAATTATAAAAAATGCATGACATATAGCCTACATAATATTTTTTAATTTTAAAAAGTTTTTACAACTCTTCTCATCAGTATAAAAAAATCCTTCCTAATATAAATAAGTAAAACTGTTTATTAGTTATTTGTCGATGCATACTCCCAATTGAGTATGATAACTCATATGGCCCATTAGTTACACTATATACGAGACATAATTCGGTAATTGCATTGTGTTAATTACATATTCATTACCTTATGTTAAGTCAAGCTCACAAAAATAAATAAAAAAATAAACTAATTGTTTTTAAGCTCATCTTAACAGTATTTGGTCCCAGCACTTATTGGATGTAACACTTAAACCATTTTATATTAGTTGTTAATATAAAACTAAAATAATTTTTCTAAAAGTTTTTAAATTATTGAGGACTAATTTTGTAATTAGTTATTTTGAAAGAAAAAAGTCCATATTATGAAAATAAAAATAAAAATTTAAAAAATTTCAGTATAGTAACAAAAAAGTTAAGGTACGGTAATGTAATTGTAAAAAATTCCGTTTTTGTATAAAAGGTTACTTACTTGAAGTTTCTTCCATGACGGAAAAACAGGAATAAACGAACAACTTATATTTAACCACTAAATTCAATATTCAACAGCCAACTTTGAGTAGAGAATAAAGTTTCACCGTGATTCTCATAGTTAATTTTACACACATTTCATATACGATTTCATATACACTTTTTGCATGAATAAACTAAAGTAATGTCAAAAATATTTTGGGATAAGAAGCATTCATACGAAATAATGTTGAATAGTTGACATATGTCTATTGATTACACAAATGTGCAAACGTAAAATATTTCTACCTGTCAATTTATACATTATAATGTAAATGTAGATCTTTTCAAACATTTGCCTATTTAGGTAATTTGGGTTTAGAAACCTGCCTTCAATATTAAGAAATTAGATTCATATTTTTTATGATTATTTTGGGGTTATTGCAATTCAAATTAATACTATAAGAGAGTAACAATATTAAATTATATTGTTAAACACAAATTTTAATGAGTTTTGTGATTTTTAAAGGTTACATCTACATAATTGGCGTGTTTTCTAAATTATTACTTTTATTGTATAAATCACACAAATATGCATTTAATTTAATCTATTAGAAATAGCATATTCTAAAGATAAAAACAAATATATTCTTGAATACTGTTCTTTATTAAGCGTATTTATTATTAGCTTTATATTTTTCGCAAGTATACTGCAAATCTGTTGATTAGAAAAAGAACACACTTTTCATTACTAACAGGTGTAGGATAGCATTGTTTATAACTGGATTAACCTGTATAGGGGTTTTCCAAAAAGGTTTTGCGAATTTAATGTTAAGTGAGTTATAAGCTATGTGTCACCCACACAACTGATCCAGCTCTTACTCCGTTTAGTGAGTTATAAGCTATGTGTCACCCACACAACTGATCCAGCTCTTACTCCGTTTAGTGAGTTATAAGCTATGTGTCACCCACACAACTGATCCAGCTCTTACTCCGTTTAGTGAGTTATAAGCTATGTGTCACCCACACAACTGATCCAGCTCTTACTCCGTTTAGTGAGTTATAAGCTATGTGTCACCCACACAACTGATCCAGCTCTTACTCCGTTAAGTGAGTTATAAGCTATGTGTCACCCACACAACTGATCCAGCTCTTACTCCGTTTAGTGAGTTATAAGCTATGTGTCACCCACACAACTGATCCAGCTCTTACTCCGTTAAGTGAGTTATAAGCTATGTGTCACCCACACAACTGATCCAGCTCTTACTCCGTTTAGTGAGTTATAAGCTATGTGTCACCCACATACTTTATCTCCCTGTAGATGGTTTTATTTAAAACTTTGGCTTACACCTTTTTCATATTTTTTTCTTAACTAATTGCATTGCAAAGTATTTTTATCATGCAGTTCATATTTAAGTAGTGCAAAATTGAGGATGCTGGCCCAGTTCAAGGTCACCTGAGGGATGACGTCATCGAGGTCAATGACCTCACCGATGACGTCATCGATGACGTCATCGATGACGCAATCGATGACGTCATCACTAATGACGTCACTTCGATGACGTCACACCCATGACGTCACAGAAATGACGTGCTGATGACGTCATCACCCCTTACGTCATCAAAACGACGTCACCGACGCCACTAAGGTCAAGGTCACGCAGAAACTTAAAAATTTTTGGCACTTTTGCCGTTTCTCGCACTACGCTCCGAGTTTCAGTCCGAGTCCCCGTGACCTTGATCACTTGGAGCGAATATTACATGAGAAACGGCAAAAGTGCCAAGTTAAACCTGAGTTTCTGACATGACTCTGCCTAAATGGGCAATCGCTAATCCCTCAGGTGACCTTGAACTAGCACAACACCCCCAATTTCATATTACTGTGACCTTGAAAACTTAACAACGGAGCGCCGACACCAATGCGCACCCCACGACAGCCACCGAGTGACTGACTGTCAGGCTCTGTGTACTCTAGGTATATGGGGAAGTGGAGGGGGAAATTTCAAGGTCATCCAAATGGAGTTTTAAAAAAGTTGAAGAGTAGAAAGACTACTCTTGTGCTTCCTGGGCGACCTCATCAATTCCCAACGGATCTGTAAACCAATCCGATCTGTAGCGGCAGGAGTCCAGAAAACAGGTGCACCACCCATCAGGTTGTCCGTAGCACTTCCGACAATTGGTAAGATTGGAGAAGTGAAATTTAATACACCGCTGCGGACAACAAGTATAAAAGTATTTGGATTTGTAGATTTTGAAAGTTTGTAGTACCGGTGGTGGCAGCTGTTGGTTCTTGCATCTACACCTGCAACATCCGAAGCATTCACATTGCCGGCAGGCCAGCCCATCCACTTGCCACTTTGGTAAGAGGAAACACTTATCCTCACAGCAATAGGTTGTCCCCGTCTCTTCCTCCCAACGCTTCTTTGCACAATATGTGACGCCTTGTATCTCCAAACACCTATGCTCGCAACATGAGATGCGCTTACTTTCCATAGCTGATGTTGCTTTGACGAGGGAGCACGATGAAGTGATGCTGTGGTCAGTGGGAATGGGGTTTATATAAACTAAGGTGGGTGGAGGGGGAAAGGTCAAGGTCATCCAAATGGAGTTTTAAAAAAAGAAAAGAGTAGAAAGACTACTCTTGTGTATCTATAGCGATTTCATTGATAGTGAGTGCTTCTGTATGCCAAGTTGATCTGTACTGACAGGCTCCTAAATAATGTTTGCAAAAACCTGCAAAATGATTGTTGCACAATTTGCAGCCAGTTAGCTGTTTTAATGTGAATTCAATGCAACGTTCAGGGCAACAAGTGTACTTATGCCCTCTCATCTGGTACACATGGAATGTCTTCAACTCCGGTTTCGGCTTCTTCCAAGACTTGCACTTACACATGCATTGACCAAAAGCTTCACATTTTCTACACGCCAGGCCATCCGCAACATCAATGTCATTCGGCCATGAAAAACATTTCCGTTCGCAACAGTAGTTGAGTTGACTCTCCATGTTGCTGTGGTGAAGGTGCGCGATGAAATGATGCTGCAGTCATTGAGAGTGCACCTTAAATAAACTCAGTGGAGGGGGAAAGGTCAAGGCCATCCAAACGGAGTTTTAAAAAAGATAACTAGTCGTCCTCCTCCTCCTCCTCATCCGTTGTACTTAGAGAGCTGTCAGACGAAGAGCCCCGTGCAGGTGCTCCCCAGATGAAAAACAAATCAATTTTAAAACGAAGACCAGGATCTTGCATCATCAATTCCTTTAATTTGTCACATACTAAGTCGACCTTGTGTAAGGTGTCAACAACAAGCTTCCAATTCGTTGGTTCAATATAACTTGTAGTAGAGTCTGCCTCGCTGATAACCACATCCTCCGGCCGTATTGGAGTGTAAAGATGTGTAAAGTTCTTCGGCTGTAGCTGAGGTTCAGGCTGGCTGGAAGTAGAAGGTTGAGTGTGGACCCCTGTCGCATCGAAATCCATAGTCATTCTACATTCAATGTTGGGGTTTTCGTTTAATACATACACCAATTTCTCATGCAACATATCCACTTCTGCCGAGTCTTGCAGATGAACATTCCAGGAAAATGGCCATTCTTCATCCGTAGTGGAGTCAACTCGAGAAAGAGTGCTGTCCGCCATGATAGCTAAGCAAGGAATGATGTGAGCTACAGACTGTGGTAACAGTATTGAAAAGTAGAGGGGGTAAACCAAAAGTATGTGGAGGGGGTATTTTCAAGGTCATTTAATTTGGGTTTTAAAAAAAAGGAAATAGTGGAGGGGGAATTCTCAAGGTCATCCAATTTGGGTTTTAAAAAAAAGGAATGAAGGTTACTCCTCTTCAGCCTCGTTGTCCCCCACATCCTCATTAGCCTCATCTTCATCGACGTCAGACTCGCCGTAAGGGTAGATCGGGGACATGGGCGAATATTGTGGAGATTGTTGACCGTTGTTATCGTCCCCTTGCATTCTGACTTGGGACCAATCATAATTTAAATTCATTTGTATTATGATTCCAGGGTTGTCCCGCAGTATTTCCTTCATCCGTTCGCAAATTGTTTCCAAATAGTGTACGCTATCGATCGACAGTGTCCAACCCGTACTTGTACCGACATCAGTAGTGGAGTCAGCTTGGCTGATGGTGTTGTTGTCTGCCATGGTTGCTTGTCGGACAAGGAATGACGGTTGATGTGATGCTCATGCAGGAACATGGTGAAGTGGTGGGGGGTGTGGTGGAGTAGTGGGGGTATTTTCAAGGTCATCCAAACGAAGTTTAAAAAAAAAAAGGAAAACCTACAAAGTAACATTGAAACTTTCCAATTGATGGTGGCGAGCGTTTTCTTCTGCAACCTTGCCGACACATGTGACTATGCCATACAGTATGAAAAGTACAACCATAATAAGGCCGAACAATAAAAGATAGCCGTTGACTATCATGATATTTTCTGAGTGGATCTGCTTTCTTCTTATCGCCCTCTCCTGCATCCTCTTCTCCAACTCGTGGACGAAGTCACAACATGCGTGAGGACATCTTTCATCTGTTGGTAGGTTTGCCATTGTTGATGTTGTCGATGTGGCTGTTGAAGATGGAATGAGGTTTCCAATTGCGATGTGCCATGTACACCAATAGTCAAGTGGTGGGGGTAACAAAGCAGTGGAGGGGGAAGTTTCAAGGTCATCCAAATTGTGTTTTAAAAAAAACCTATCTTGTTACTGAGCTTATATGTCAGTAACAAGATAGGTGTTTTTGCTCTTTTACCTCTTTAATATAATGAAAAAATATACATATTCTACAATGGTTAGGACAAGAAATACAACTGCTAGTCAGCTGAAGTAGTCCAAGTTGTCTGGCTCGGTCTTCATGGATGCTGGTGAGGAAGCCGTTGAGGAGTGTCCAGGCTCTTCCTTTGACTGCCGGGTGTTCCGTATATTGCAAGCGTAAACTTGCACATTTATACGGTAGCCTCGTGCCACCATCAGCTGCAACTCCTTGTATAAATCGTTTAGCTCCTGCTGAGTCTTGATGCTCACCTCCTCGTAACTTGCGCAACTGACGTTGAGAGACATCCTGATGTTGCTAGGTTGGCTGCTGGAGTAGAAATGAAGCCGAGGCACAGCGTTTGGAGGTACATGGAAAAGTGGTGGGGGTAATGGTGGTGGGGGTATGGAAGATGCAATTAAACACTTCTAAACTTTTTCCATTGATACAAAGGGATGGAACAAATAGCACAGGTGTCCTTGTAGTTTTCAAATCTAAACATTGGTGCTAGAAATCCAAACTGTTTTCTACCACCTTCCTGTACGAACCGTCGAAGGTCTCTGACGGCAGCATTGCCACAAGGCCTACAAAACTTTTCCCCGTCTTGGAACCTATACCAGGAGTATTCCGAATACCCTCTATTATCTTTCTTGTACTCTTCGATATCCTGTTTTACTGTTATAGGGATATTATCTCGTAAAGCCGTCTGGAATAAAGATGCGTCAGTTATAACTCGTTGTAAGCAAAGCTCGTACAAGGTGCTCATCGTTTGCTAGTTGGCAACAGAATGACCGTTTTTCGCATCCAAGCAGGTTTGAATACTAGTGCGGTAGTGGGGGTAATTACGGTAGTGGGGGTAGTTGTAAAATGCAAAGGTCAAAGGTCAAGGTCACCTGCGAAGTTTAAAAAAAATGCAACATATCAATACGTGAAGTTTGTCACATATTGATATGTTGCATTTTTTGTTTTTTTTATTTATTTTTTTTTTGTTTTTTATGATTCGTTTATTTATAAAACATTACAACAACAACATATGTACAACATTAAAACTTAAATCTAACACTGCTGCTTGTCAGCGATGTGGATGGTCAACTCTGTAGAATTGCTACCCGTGCAGCCGTGCGACACCAGGTATAGACACCCGGGTTGAATAGAGCGAAGATCCTCGTTTTGTAGAAGATGGACGAATCTCTTGGGCAGGTACACCTGGAACTTTGGTTCATCCCCCGGAGTAAACGGCGCCTCGGTGAGACTGCAGCAGATGGCCTCCCCAACTGTAGTCTCCATCTTCTTCATAGCATGGATTATGTAGTGCTTCTCGTCTTTTAGTTCCGAGCACTTCTTTACAGGTAATATTGTTGACTTGGAGTGAGCATTGAACTGCTCGACCAAAGTCTGAAGGAACTGGTGAGATGCCATGGTCAGGTTACAGATCGTCTTCTTGCTCGGAGATGTTGTCGTCTCGGAATCTCGAGTAATACTCATGCCAGGTCCCTGTCTGCTCCCCACTTATATACTCTCCGTTACCCCCACCACTCCCCACTTCCCCATTTTGAAGGTAAGAGGCGAGTTTATAGGCATTTTTCAAAGCGCAATGTCTATCTTTATCATGTTCTGGGCTTTTTGTACAAATACATATGGTTTCCAGCATGTATTGATAATTCTTATCCAATTCCACATCATTAACCGGAACATGAGTAAATCCTTCGATCCATCTTTTCTTTTCCAGCCCCTTTGTGTAAATATTGGTAAACTTGTCTGAAAAGTGATGCATAATGTGATACAAGTCCGTGTAACTTGTAAAACCATCATACCAATCGATATGATGGAAGTGTTTTGAAATCCATCTGTTGGTAGTAGCGGCTTTACTAGTTAAAGACGAATAAGAACATGGTGGTTTAAATAAAAACGAATAAGGAACACTTGTATTCATGTCCAAAAACACAAGTTCTTTTATAATGAATCTATCATCATTACCACGAAACGCTTGAAACTCAATAATACCAGGCTTGGACTTTACTTGTTGTTCTTCTCCCTTGTCCATTTTGAAGGTCACACGTCTGCTCATTACGAAGTCAGGAGGTCAACTGATTTCCACACCACGGTAGGTACTACTTTTATACCCGGCCGTACAGTTGTTGGCGCGTTGGTGTATATTTAACGTGGGCACCGTCCCCAATAGGCCTAACCCCACAAAATTTTGGTTATTGTTTTAAAAACTAACCATTGTTATTTAAGTTTCCATCTTTATATTTTCCTTGTTTTCATTTTCATCACTAACACTTGATTCTTCTCCTCCATCTTCCTCTTCTTCCTGTTTTACTGATTTCTTATGTAGTTGAGCGTACTTTTCCAATTGTCTCCACATCTGTACTTCATGAGGAACTCTATTAAATATAGAAGTATCTACAGGTCCGTATAATATAGGTGCGTCCGGTTGTTTGTCCAAAGTGTCTTCCAAATAATCTTTAATAATCGAACTTGAAAACACCAGTTGTCTCAAGTATCTTGTTATAGGTTCAGTAGCACAAGTTAAAATGAAAAACTCCTCTCGATTAAGTTGAATTTTGTTATCATGTCTTGTTGTGTCTCTAAACCGTAGCTGATGATCACCACGTTGTTTAATAATATCAATTTCCACATTTGAATCCAAAAGTCCTACTCTTGTCTTTCTTCCAAACATGTTACTACTTAAATAGCATTCTAGTAGATGCAAATGTTTCATAAACGATTCCCAAGCACTGTCCGTAAACAAAATCATTTTGGGTCCATGAGTTAAAATTACAGTAGGGGAATAATCTGTAGATTTCATAACACCGATTAAAACACTTTTATCCAAACTGGAAGAGATTGGGTAAAATATTCGCAAAAATACCTCACTCAATATGTTTGGAGAAATATTATCTTCAATATCCCTTTTTCTCTTTTGTATAGTCTTTCTTCTTTTACCTTTTTCTTCAACATTATTACTGGCGTGAAGTTGTCCGCAAACGTTTTGTTCACCTCCTTCCTGGTGACCTTGAGGATCTAAAAACTCAGATATCTCCTTCTCAATATCTACCACATTTTCAGGTGTACCACTAGGAGAAGCCATATTGAATACGATGCTACCCATACAACAGTAGGCAACAAACTGATGAGGAGCGGTCTGTACGCTCTGCTTTTATACTCGCGGAATGAAACAAAACCGGTTCTTACAATACATTTTTAACAATTCCAGTTAAAGGTGTGTATGTTACGATTTTATCATGTAGAATTAAACAGTATGCAGTTGTATTAGCCGGTATAGCATCGTTGAATTCCATTTCTATTTTTATATCCACACTTGATGACTTTACTGATTCATTTTGTTTAGAACAATCGATTACAACTATTGGGTAGGCATCGAAATATTTGTCAGGTGATAATAAAGGTGTATTTGTTTTACCGTAATATGAACTTTGGAATCTCGCGTACATATCGTACAATATACTGTATTTCTTCTTAGTGAATGACACATTTAAATTGTCGTATGGAAAGAATTGTGAATTTAAATAAACTTTAATATTTTTCAAGTCACAATGATCAAATTGTCCTGCATGTTTAGTAATGGCGTCTCTTCTACCTGTTTGTAAACCAAATATAATATACCTGGCTCGTTCTACATAATTTGATGTTTTAACAGTCCAAGTGTGTCGATCCGTAGTAGGTAAACTGGGATGCTCATGAAATTCCCAACTTCTAAATGGAATAACAATATCACGATCGGCTTTTAATTTCTTTAAAAGTAGCATTCTATGCTCGTCAGCCAATTTAACATGTGGAACTCTCCATACAATTTTGTCTAATTTTAATTTCCATTCTAAAGTCGCATCTGTAGTAGCATCTGCAGCTTTAATAATGTCTTTATCGTTAGAAGATCTCAACAAAACTAATTCTTGTTTAACGTTTAATATTATTTTCCTATAATCTTCAGCAAAACCAAGCAACAAACGTAATGGAATATGAAAATCAAAATATCCATTTGGATTTGGAGTGATCGTGTCAATCGTAGGTAATACCCATCCGGCAGGTTTAAGTAAATTGGTTTCATTGGGTGTTATAGATGTTAATCCTTTTAAAGTTGTCGTAATACCTACTTTTTTAGTGGAATCAACTGTTACACCTGATATTTCATATCTAATTTCATCAAATAGGAAAGCCATAGGATTATTTATAAATTGAACTGTTGTACCAACAGTAGTACCGTCCTTTTTAGTAACTTGTCCTTCAATGTACAAGTAACTTTCACATGGTAATGTGTAAATGTCTTGATTTTGTATGGGAATACGAATTTCATCGTTATTGTTTAATTTCGATGAAGTGTAAGGGTTGTGGGTGTGATATTCTTTTTCCCATAGGGTTTCGTCTAATGTTGGACCCTGCGCTATATCCAGTATATCCATAATCGGTTAATTTTAATCCAATTCTCTCTAAGAAACGGATGTTCTCGCGTGTTAACTCCTCCACAGCTGAAGAGCTACTAATGCGGTTTCCCGTAGGTTGTTCGCTTTTAAATGTTAAACCCATGGTTTTGTATTAAAGTGTTGATTTTAAATGTAATCTAATCGTAATAGGCTCTTCTCTGAAATCTACCAAGTTACCGTCTTGATCCAATACGCTCAACACGATGTCTGAAATGAAAGTGGTGTTCAACGGTAGATATACCAGGTTTTGTGGCTTTTCAACAATTTTAAATCCAGGTGGTACACTTGGGTAAAAAGTATGTATGATGTGGGTGTTAGCCCCATCCCTGTAAGCACCTTGTATAATGTTACAAGTTATGTCTATACTATTGACTTTTAATATTGTTACTGTTTTCTTACCGGAATGTGTTACATCTGGTTCTAATACAGGCCCATCGTTGGAAAATCCTAATAAATCACCAGTTGAGTTTGGTTGAGTGAAATCTATATAATATTTGGAAGTAATTTCAGCTTTCATCGTATTATTATTACCTTTTAATGTTATATTGTCTTTTCCCATTTTAGTTTGCAAAAATTCATTTATATGATCAATTTCATAAGAACCTGTGGGTAACCTGCACTCTTGTAAGTCTGTAAATTTTCCACTGGCATCCTTTCCCTTATAATAATGCAATATGTTATTTTTACCTTCCGTAACATTGGGAATAGAGTTGTACGTTGTAAAATCCAATAGTGCCGCCTCCCAAAACCTTCCTTTTTGCAAGCGTAACGCTGTAAAAAGGATACTTCGTAAAGTGGACGATTTTCCTGTTAATGATACCGTATAGGAAGACATCTCAATAGTGACTGATACTTTTAGCTAGAAATTCCAAACATAAATGGCCGCATATTGAAGTATTATCAGGTTGTTCTCTTTTATAGTTATAATATATGTTTTTAGCAGATTTAAAGTAATTTTGAAGTTCTTTTGGTGGTGGCAAATTACCGAAACTATCAAAATAATATACATTGTTATTTAGTTTCTTATAACAAACCAAATGGGTGCCAGGCCCTTCAGTATTATCCAAATTTACAATTCCAGTCTCATTTTGCCACATTTTCTTTGGTAAACTGTCTTTCATAAACACACCGCGGAAAAATGGTATTTTTAAACAGGAAATATATTTAAATAATTCAATATTGGTTAATGCTTTATGTGGTATGACCAATTGATTTCTTTCATTTAATATGCACGATAAGGTCTTAGGTAAAGACCTGCCCCGTTTTTTACCATTGACCACACGGTGGGCTTCTTCCTGCCTTTTCTTGTAGATCGTCGTCTTCTTTTTATATTTCCTCCATGTTTTCTTGTGGTTGACCTCCTTTTTACTCTCCTTATCCTCCTTCTTCCACCTCCTACTGCTGTTTTAGCCTTCATACCTGCTGTTACTGCTAAAGCTGCTGCTTTTTCTGCTATGCTAGCGTCACTTGATTTTACTCGTTGCCAAGCTATGTCCGCAAGCTTTTTGTCAGCTATTGATCTATTTTTTGAATCGGCAAACGTGGAATATGCGATATCGTGTTCTTTACAAGCCTGATCTAACTTGTTTATGCCAGGATCGCCTCTTTCCAGTCGTTTTTTCAATTTAGTTCCTGGTCCGCAATACTGATAACCTCCTGGTATATGAAATTCGTATGGTAATGCGTCTATTGCTCTATTTACTATGGATCCTACTGGAATTTGTTTTAAAGCTTTACTTAACAGAGAAACCGCTGTGGACGTGATCCCACCTCCTTTTCTTGCAGTGTCTCGATATGGACTGATGTACTTGAACGTCATTATTGTCCTTTTATAATGGCAATGTGCAACTCATGTGTTAACTCTATGACAGGTTGCACATAAATGAAGTCATTTATTGAGTTATTTACTTAAATATCAATATCACCCCAATCTGATGATCTAAACTGTTTCGTTTTAGGGTTAGTAAAGTATTTATTATAAATTTCTCGTTTAATATACTCACCTCTCATGGATTCAGCATAAGTATTATGACCTGATTTTCCTTGAAGAATATCTGGTGTAAAATGATTGTGTAAATCAAATATCGCATTACCTAAAACTTTTACAAGAAAATTAACAGTGACAGCATTATCTACATGTTCAGGGTCTTTAAGGTTTGTTATACGTTTATTATTACAATCATACACTTTACTATCCTTTAATGATGTTGTAATGGTCTGTCCTACAGTTGCAGCATCATTTGCTTCTCTTCCTTGTGCCAAGTCTCTTATCACTCTATTATTACATGTAAACCATCTAAAATATTTATCTGGATCTAGATGTACGGTTTGTGATAAAGCAGCTGCATCATGTTTTTCATAACCCCATCCCATATTTGATAACTTTTTATCCATGCAATCCCAAGCATCATTTTTGTATGTTAATAAATTAAATTTTTCATTACCTTGAACAAATTCATCCCCTTGCTTCGATACTACTTGATCTTGTTTTACAAAAGAGGTTGTTTCTTGCTTTAAGGTTTCCATCATTTGACCCACTGTTGCACCATCTGATGAGGCCGAACCATCTTTAACATTTGCTAAACAATTATTAAAACAATCTATAACCCCTACATCACGTATGATGCAATGATCTTTAATATATTTTAGATTTACAGCATCGTTTTCAGTTTTTGGATAGCCTATATCATTAATAACAAATTTATAAAAAGAAAATCCATCTTTTGTCTTTTCAGGTATCAAAGAATGGAAATAGCGTCTATTTACGCTGTCTTTTGCATCTTTAGGGTCATCTACGTTGGATATACGTTTATTGTTAGCACTATACGTTTTCCCATTGAATTTTAACGTATTTTTTAATTCAGATGACAAATAACCTTTGTTTATTGCATCACCGTTTTGATTTGGTTTACCAACGTTGATGATTCTATGATCTTCTGCGTCATATGTGTTATTTTGTAGTCTTAATGTTGGCGATATCTTTTCCTTTAATATTTTTAAATTTATTGCATCGTTTTCATCCGTAGGATCTTTTACGTTTTTTAACCTTTTATTACTCATATCATAATCTCCATCAGGTGTTTGTGGTAAACCAGCACTTCTTTTTAAACTATTGGCATAATATAACCCATCCGAGGAGTAACGTCCGAACTTGTCGACACTCATGGTGCAACTGAATAGTATTCTAGGGAGTAACGCATTTTTATGAGATTACCCCACGGTTTCGGAGTTCATCCACTAAAGCCACCCATTCGTTTTCCAATCCAGTATGACCCGCTTCTTTAGCTTCATGTATTAGTTTCATTCTATCAACCAATTTATTGATATTATTGTAATAAATCACATTTGTGTTATACAGTTTCTTCATTAAACCTGTACCTGTAACAGACTTGTTTCTTTTTCTTGGTTCTGTAGCACTTATATCCAAAGTGGATGACACAAACCTTCGTTTTACAGGTTTTCTTGGTATTATTGGCATTGGTTGTCTTCTCGTTGTTGGTATTAACTTGGATACAAATTCTCTATATTTTAAAGACTTTGATCTAAAAACAGGTTGGTCAGCTGAATACTTCCTCCTGTATGCATTAGTTTGTTCCAAAATCTTTTTATATGCTTCCATGTCTTTTTCTTTAACTAACAATTCTAAAGGCTTATTTTCAAATAATAATTCAAATAATCCCCTTGTGCCCTTATATCTTTGATTACCAACAATAATATTATCATGTTCATCAATGTTTACCGGGCTATTACCAACCATTAAACCGTCTTCTGTTAGTCTTACCCCATAACTATGGTAGTTTTTATTAGGATTTGTTCCAGCTAACATTTTTATCATATATTTCCTTCCTAAAGGTCCTTTGTTATGAATGTTTTCACCCAACAAGCTTATGTTTGACGGACCTTCCCTTGTCTCTTCTTCTTTTTCCTCTTCACTAGCAGTTGATACAACTTCATGTCCTCTTTTGGCTTTTACTTCATATAATTCTCTTATTCCACTATAGTCCGGTGATTCTAGCTCTCTTTCAGGTTCTCCACCGGTAAAACCACTATACGTAGAGGATTCCGGGTCTTCATCACTAAACTCTTCTGATTTTACATTTTCTCTTTCAAACTTCGTAATAGGTGCAATCGCATCTCCTTCCAATACAGGTTTAGCAAATTTTTTGTTTAATTGTTTCAAGGGTTCAGTAATAGGTTTAAAAGTAGATTCAAGGAATTTCTCCCTCTCGCTAATACCTAGTTTCAATGCTCTGTTTTTAGCCCGAATAGAATCACTAAGTGATTTTATTTCTTTTACTAATTTTTCTTGGTTAACCATGTTTGTAGCAAGACGTGTTGTACAACAATGAATGTGTTATATCGCGTTTAATGTATTAATATAAATTTATCAAATCCTATCCTGTATCGACCATTGTTTAGCGGTTGTTCCTTCATAATTGTTAGGAACCCATACTTTTCAGCCCAAGCCGTTCCACACAACTCTTTAAATCGTTCAAATGTCATATCCGCATTTACATGATCAAAATATATATGTTTTAGGTTGGTTTCGTCCTGTTTAAATACAATTAACATGTTTGCATTGTCTCTAATGAGTTGTTTAGGTATTTTGCTGTAAGTTTGGCCAATATAAATGCTATCTATGTTGTTATGTCGACCCATAGCGAAGTAATTCCTTATTGTGTTTTGGTTTTCACAAGATACATCGTCGAATATAAACACGGAGAATGGTTTAGCTTCTTGTGGCTGCATGACACTCTCGCTTGCATTAAACTTTAAATATTTAACTTCAGGCACATTAGTCAGTATCTTTTCCAATAATTGATACTTTGGTTGTTGTAGTGATTTTGAAAATACATATAGATTGTTAAATCGTAATCCTTTAGGGTTTGTAATCAAATTGAATACTACATTAGTTTTTCCACAGTTGGAAGGTCCGGTAACCAGACAACGAACGGTGTTTGGTAACAAATTGCCATGTTTCCCACTATTGAATTCTGAATTATCCACTGTGAGTTCATCTATATT
Organism: Neoaliturus tenellus; assembly: GCA_030545055.2. Classification (NCBI taxonomy): domain Eukaryota; kingdom Metazoa; phylum Arthropoda; class Insecta; order Hemiptera; family Cicadellidae; genus Neoaliturus; species Neoaliturus tenellus. The sequence continues at coordinate 104,717,743 of CM061536.1, read as the reverse complement.
ATTAATAGTAAAACTCTCTTTTTGTGGTACTATCTCCATCCTTTGTAATGGTTCAACCTAAAATGATTCTCTATCGTTATATCAAATCCTTTTTAGGTATCCAAGAATCTTCCGTCTTATTAAATCCTAACAATCGTACTTTGACCTTATCTTTTTTCCGTTGCAACACCTTTTCAACTAAATATACATCGCCTACTGTTGATTTTAACATTTCATGTCCATAAAACCCTCCTTCAAGCAATTGTCCTTTATTATCTTTTAAAATATATGTCTCAGGTACTGTAGGTTGTACTTTGAATACAGTAAAAACCTCATTGGTCCAATTTGGCAGGTATCTTTTACTGAATACACCTTTGTATTTACTTATTCGCACTTTATCACCCACATTAAATTTTTTAGGCTTTAGTTTTTCAACTTTTGGTTTAGTATTCGTTTTTATACGTTTTAATACAAGGTTTTCATTTTTACTAGTTACTTGGTTTGGTTTCATCCCGATAGTCCTATGAAATTTGTTATTGTAATCGTTTATAAGTTTTGGTAACATATCAATCCATATGTGCGATCCTCTGTTGGAAAACATTTTATACATTGCACTTTTTAAAGTTCTGTTGAATCTTTCGATTATTGAGGCTTTTACTTCTGAATTGGTTGAATAATGGTTTATATTGTGTTTTTTCATTAAATTTGCAAATTCCTTATTAAAATATTCTTTTCCATCATCTGTTTGTAAATGTTTAATAGTATGTTTGTCTCTTTGTATAGCTGTTTCCATTGCTTTTGTAACACTTTTGCCACTTTTATCTTTTAGTGGTAAAGCATCTGCCATTTTTGAAAAACAGTTAATAACAGTCAATATGTATTTATATCCTTTATTTTGTTTGCTATAAGGAATCATTTCGATTAAATCCGCTTGATATAAATCATTAATTCCTTTTATCACCGTATTTCTTCGTGGAAACTTTCTTCTTGCAGGTTTATGGAGTTCGTTGACAATTTGTTGCTTCAAGTCCTTCATATTGCAGGTTTCAATGTTTGTTGTATCACATGTATAATCACAATGAATGTTGTTTTAAATATTCACATCATTTATATGGGTCAAGGTCATCCAAACTTGTGTAAAAAAATGGGGAACACGGCGTTGGACTTGCCGTGTTCCCCATTTTTTTACGGAAGGAGAAAGGAATAAGGTCGAAGTTGTAGAAGGACGAAGAATAGGTTACTAGTTGATAGGGTTTAAGGAGTAATGGCCGAAAGGAAGAGTGTGGATTTTGTCGGGCAAAATATGTCTTTTATCATCCCGAGCTGACAGTGCTTTTTTAATTTCGGTGACACTGTAGACTTGATGCTTGAAGCTTCGGATATTGTTGAATGTTGCTGATATCGTAGTATCTTCAAACAAACAAGTCTTGTAGTGGTCAAATGTTACGTGTTTTTTCAAATAAGATGTCTTCACTCCTTTTGCTTTCTTGACTGTCGGTGTGTTGTTCTCGTGGTACATCTTAAATGAATACAATTTCGCCATCAGCGCCACTATTTCTTCTAAAGGCATTCCATTTGCTTCATCTTTGAATTTTCCAATTACTTTTTTATATTTTTCATTAAAATTTGGATGGTTCTTCGGATAGTCAGAAAAGTCGAAATCTTCTTTGTATGGAAAAGTCCTTAGGTCTTCATACATGTCCAAAGTCTTTATCCAGTAGATAAACGCGTCCGTATCCATGTATGCGACTCCAATGTTTTCCCTTCCGTAGTGTTTAACCATTTTGTTATAATGGAAATCATACATCAGGGTTTTACTTATATCCAAAATCGACATACCTATGTATAACGGACGGTCCATGACTATTGTTGTTTTCTTCATACTGACAGCGACTAGATTTTCGTTTATAATCATGGATGTTCCGAAATTTGGTTTTTGCACTAATTTTTCCAATTTCCTAGGATCACTCACTAATTTTACATTTTTGTGTTTTCTTTTGTTCTCCAAGGTCTTCCCAAAGATGGCATTGTTCATTAATTTATAGAAGTCCTTTTCAAATGCTGTTGTCGCTGCAGCTCTTCTTGTAGTGTTGGAATCAATATATGGTTTCAACCAACAAGACTGGGTGAATTCAATTGCTCTATGAATTCTTACTATACGTAGACCCAATTCAAGAGCCTGTTGAACTACCCAGTAGTGAGCCACATAACGATCTTTATTCTCCAAGGTCATCATCAATTTTGGCCATCTTCCTGTCGGTGAAACTTCAGTCTTGGCTAGGAGAGGCAAGTCGTAGTGATGGTCATGAAGGTGCTCCGGGTATTCAAAATCACAGTCCAAAATATAGCCTTTTGGACCACCCTTGGAATCTGTGAGATGTCTCCGATGGTGGCCGGGTCGATCCATTTGAAGTCAGCGTAGGGAAGCGGATTTGACATTGCCCAACCATAAAGGTTGTTTGCGTCAAAGTAGCCAAGGTAGACCCATGGTTGTTGCTCGTCGAAGCCGGGGATGTACTTGTTGTTGGCTTTGACATGACGTGTTACAGCTTGTGTCAAACCGCCCCGTACACCAGATTCCATCATGAGCACCATATCAATATCCGTTAGAAGTTCCAGTCGACAGTTGGTTGACTTTAGCATAGCTTGCCATGCTAATCCTGGAGATGTGTACGAGTGTAGAGGGTCCAGTCCATAGGCGGAGAAGCAGGTGTTTCTGAATTCTTCCATCACATCGCACAGCAGAGTTACGTCCAATTTTATATAAAAGTCAGAATATTCCCCCAAGGTTTGAATGTTTAGTTGATTCCACACATTACATGCATGATTGTAGTCTTCAACGGAGATTTCACTTTCGTTTAATTTGCTATTGAAGGCTTCAATCGGTGGAAGACTAGTTTCTTCAAACTTTTCTGTAGAAGTTATATAATCATAGGGGAAAACTCCTTTCCTTAATACTAGGTCCAATTTATCTTCAGGTACAATTTTGCTTGTTTCTTTTAAGTCTTCTCTTCTTAGGTTCTCTGACAATTTGGCTAAACTTGATGGCATAAATCTGTAAGAGTCTACAAAGCGAAGTTTAATTTTACCTACTGTTTTTGAAAAACTGATGTACTTTTCCAATGTTGTAGCAAGAACATCAATTTTACCGTCATCTCTTCCTAACTCTGGTATAATAAAGTGGGAGTCGTAGCCGCTAAGATTGTGTAAAACAACAGGAATAAAGTTTGGCAGTTTGTAATTTATATTGCATGAATTACAAGCAGCTCCTCTGTATAACCCTGTCAGATGATCGTGGTCTCTTACTTTTTGGTTTTCTTCACTAAAGGTCTTCTTGCATAGATAACATCTTGTCGCTACGTTGTATTCTTCTTGTTGCTTTTGGTTTAAAGGTTCCATAGGTACAACATTGCCGTATAAGCGTTGCACCTTTTCAGCAATGTCATACAACAGGTCTACAAAATACTTAGCGGCTTCTTCCCCACGGTAGAGTATTGGAGTGGATGTTAAACCATAGTCTTGCAATTGGTTCTCAGACAAGGTTGACTTCACCAATAGGCAAAAACTATTGGGCTGGTGCAGCTGGTATTTTGTTCTTCTAGTCACCTCACCGTCTGGCAGCTCCTGTGATATTAACGTAGATTCAAAATCTGCGTAGATGACCAGTGGAATACGATATTGGTGGATTGTTTTGTTGAATTGGATAAACGCTCGAGATGGTGGTGGCAGACTAACCTTCACTTCATAATTCTCGTTACAGAGTCTTTTATGTTCCGTCATCCATTCAGATCCTCCACGTCTTAGTTCTTTATATGTGAAACAGAAACATCTTTTACACACTGTTAACCTACGTTTATGTTTTGATAATTGATTCCATACCAAGGCTACAAAGTCCTTTATCCATACATAATGGGAAATTTCACCCTTAGTTATCAATAGCAAATCCGTGTGGTTTCTCTGTTCAACTTTTACTACCCGCAAAGGATAAACGTTGTTCGAATCATCCAGACCAAAAACATTGACTGAAACGCCAGGATTTTTCTTTTCAAATTTGCCAATGTCTTTCAAGGTAACTGGATAGGTGAGACCTTGAAAGTTGTAGCGGTGTTCATTTTCGTAATATTCTCTACCAACTCTTTCAGGATGATCTTTAACATACTTGGTTAACATTGCATACTTGAAACATTCATTACCTTCATTTTGCACATTCCTACACGATTTAGTGTTTTGGATTTTCTTTGGTAGAGGGATAAAACTACTACCCCTTAAACCATATCCATGCTTGTGAACCCTTACATCCATACCTTCAATTGATGACAAAGTCCATCCAGATCCTCTTCCTTCATGTTCTTGAAGTTTTGTTATAAGTTCTTCCAAGCATTCTTCAATAATATCATCGATGTTGGAGGTGAAGGTAAGGGTTCGGTTTTTGGTAATGAACGCTCTCAATGCTGTTTCACCATCAGTATTGTTAAACATAGCCTCTAACACCATTCCAAATTTAATAAAATTTAATCTTTGTAGTTCTTCCCTCAAGGTTTGACCAACAAGTTCCTTAGCCTGGGTTATAAATGTTTCCAATTCCAATTGAACATTATTAATTTTGAAATGTGTTACAACTCGTCCTGGCAAGGCCGTGGTGCGCAGTTGTTTCACATCTTCCAGTTCTTCTTCAGTGTCTTCTTCTTCAAAAGGTCTTCTAGCAGTAGATGGTCCAGCACCAGCAAATTGGATCACACTAGGTCTTTTTCTTTGCATTTGCTGTAGATAGCTGTCCCAGTAGTCCGTCTGCTTCTGGTGCTCTTCCAAAAACCGGTCAATTGAGTCTAAGTCTATTTCATCCATGGTAATATCTTCTTTTCTATCTCCGTCTTCATGTAATTCTCTGTGTATGGTGAAAAGATCTTCGTCTTGAAAGATTTCCCCACAAATGTCGCAAAGAGCCATTTCAAACAGTTTGGCTTTGAATGCACACTCTGTGAATGTCCACGCAATAATGAGCAGCGCACTCCACAGGGACCCTTTATATCCGAGGCAGATAGGTGGGGAAAGTGACGTCATATGGAAACAGGTTATCACTCATGTGCTAAATTTAGCCTTTACACAACCGTTTGTAATACATTTATCAGTAGGCTTGATAAATTGATGATATTTGGTCTAGATTCAATAATTTGTACAAGTTTTTTCAAAGACGTCTGTTTGAGCAAGTTTATGTAGGTCAAGGTCATTTGGAATTATTATTTTGAGCGGGGGATAGAGCACTAAGCAGCATCATTTACTACAAAGTGCTCTATCCCCCGCTCACATTCTTTTTTTAACTTTTTGTTTAAACTTTTTACAAGGGTGAAACATCACCATCAGAGTCGGAATCATCCTCATCACGGAATAGGCAGCGATGACAATACATAATTCTTCTGGCAACTAACATCCTATCCATTGGACGATGGGGAGTGTCTTGTTCTTGTTCTTCTTCTTCAATTTCCAATTGGAATTCCATTTCCGACTCAGATGACGACTCTAATGTTTCGTAGGCGTGCAAGTCCACTTCATTGTCCGTTGAACCAGCTTCGTCAGAGTCCGTTTAGTAGTGGGGAATGGGGGCTTTTGGCTCAGTTCAAGGTCACCTGAGGGATGACGTCATCGATGACGTCATCGAGGTCAATGACCTCATTGATGACGTCATCGATTGCATCATCGATGACGTCATCACCAATGACGTCACTTCCGTGACGTCACACCCATGACGTCACAAAAATGACGTGCTGATGACGTCATCACCCCTTACGTCACCAAGATGACGTCATCGATGTCACAAAGGTCAAGGTCACGCTGAAACCTAAAATTTTTTGGCACTTTTGCTGTTTCTTGCACTACGCTCCGAGTTTCAGTCACAGTTACCATGACCTTGACAACTTGGAGCGAAATTGCGATGAGAAACAGCAAAAGTGCTGAGGAAACTTGAAGTTTGCAACGTGACTCTGCCTAAACCGTCATGTGACACCGCTCGGGTGACCTTGAACTGACCCAGAAGCCCCCATTCGACCATTACTGCAACCGCGATGCGCACCCTAAGACAGACACCGAGCGACTGGCTGTTCGGCTCCGCGCACTCTAGGTATATGGGAAGTGGTGGGGGAATTGCGATGATCTTGGGAAACTTAAAAATGCCAAGTCAGGTAGCACTGTTTCGGTGCTACCTTAAATTTACATGTTAAAGTGTGATGACCTTGAGGTTGACTGTAAATTTGAGACTTAGGATTGTTTTTAAAGATGTATCTAAAGAATCTTCAGATTTGAGTCAACACTTAGAAAAATTTACTCTTAGTACAACTGTTTAATGTGTATTTACCAGAGTTTAAGTGTGGTGACCTTGAACTACCTGAAATTGTTAGGAATCGGAGTAGCAACCGCGATGTGCACCCTGCGACAGACACCGAGCGACTGACTGTCCGGCCCCGTGCACTCTAGGTATATTGGCTCAAGAGACTAAGACTCTAAACTGTCAAGAATGGGAGTAACCAACTGAATTTTGCAAGGAAAAGTCATTTCATCCAATATTTTAAACAAATCCTCATCAGTAAAACGAACACTAGTCTGTTTTGTATAAAACTTAGGGTGTCCGCGCAACAGTTTGCTCCACTTAGCTAAAGTCGAAACTCTCTTAACTTTGAGTGGTGGACAGTGAGCAACTAATAAAGCCTTAACACGGCTAAGTTTCTTACCTAAAGCGTCCCGCGACATGGCTTCCCCTCACAAAAGTCCGCACAATACTGAGAGACTGCTTGTAGCGCATGAGACAAGGGAAAAGAGGTGGGGGAAACAGCAGGAGTGGGGGAAGGTCACAGTGGCGGGGGAAGGTGAGGTGGTACGCTGGAGTTTCGCATCACTTTACCATGAGCTGTCCTACAGTCAACACACTGTTCTCTTGGCCCGAGTTGGCACTAGAAGAAACATTTCTGTACAGCTTAGGCTGTGAGAGCCGAGGAAGCAAAGTCAAAGTGGAAATTGTGTTAAACTCCAAGATGAAGAGTCTCCTAAATAAACTAATTGTATCCTTGCAATCTCCTATAACTTTAGAGAAATACCACTTTATTAAGCGACACCTTATACTTTGGCAAAACGAAGCAGAAATGGAAAAGATTACAGTAAAATTAATTTAACTTAAAACTTGGACTGGACACTCATGGCGATACCACGTGGCGTGCAAACGCCACCCTAAACATTACAAGTTAGGTTATTGAGCACCTCTGGTATGATAACCGATGTGCTAGAGTTAAAGTGTGATGACCTTGAGTCAAAACACTGAAACACTACAAGTCGATATTGTCCCAGAGTCAAAGTGTAGTGACCTACATTCAGAACTTGTAAAATTACTTACATATAGAGAGCTAGAGAACAGCGAGACGCACCGCATGGAAGCCGGAGACATACTGGCGAAGCGGTGTTGTGCAGCCTAGGGACCCAGTCGTGGTGGGGGTATAGCCAACACTTAGAATACAAGTGTTGTGGGTGACCTTGACCCACTTAACTTAGTCAACCCCCCCCCCGACAAAAAGTGCGAACCCCCCCCCCCCCCGACAAAAAGTGCGAACCCCCCCCCCCCCGACAAAAAGTGCGAACCCCCCCCCCCCGACAAAAAGTGCGAACCCCCCCCCCCCCCGACAAAAAGTGCGAACCCCCCCCCCCCCGACAAAAAGTGCGAACCCCCCCCCCCGACAAAAAGTGCGAACCCCCCCCCGACAAAAAGTGCGAACCCCCCCCCCACCCCCTCCCCCACCCCCTCCCCCACCCCTGATATCCTGGGCGTGGCAGCCCCGGTGGGGATATAAGGGGGTCCGGCCAGAGCCGGCTCGCAGTCCGCTCCCGCGCGTTGAACGTGAACGATCGGGACGGACCGCCATAGGCATCACTAAACATTGAATGGCGCCTTCAGTGTTTAGCGAAGTCTACTCTAACTTTAAGACTTGTATTAGTTGTAAGATATTGCGCTTGCGTTTGGGTATTGCGAATTGTTTTATATGAGAGTGTTTTACTTGTACCCTATGTCTCCTGTGTCTTTTATCCTTTGTGTCTTGTTTGTTATATGTGTTTAATGTGTATGTGCTTGTTCCAGCATTGACTACGTTGAGCTCAATTGTGTGTTGTAAGTGTGTTATATGTTTCTAAAGTGTATACGCTTGTTTTAGCAATCCCCCCTTGAGCTTTTTCAATGCTCAAAGTAAATTGTAAAGTCAGGGAACGGGAGTAGGCCCCGTGTAAAGCCACTTTTAATAATTGGTAGGCTCCTTGCCAGGCATGCAAAAGGTTGCGGATGGCATTTGGGGAGCATGTCCGTTTGTAAGCTGGCAAGCAAAAGGTTGTGGCGGCCTCTGCACTCGGACCGAGGACGTAAGCCATTAGGGTGTCCTCAGTATGTTTCCCTTCTGGAAACTCAAAATTATGTAAATGAATCTTTGTTAGATATTTGTGTTTTTAGTCCCCAAGGCCCCCGAACATTCGTGGTTCGCCATGGATGTACGGGGGCCGAAATTTTTAATGTCCGTGTGGCCTTGACCCACAAAGACTTGTAAAAATTCAATGCATTGTAAATTAAAAATATTAAAGATAGGTTACGGGAGTAGGCCCCCGTGTAAAGCCTATTTTAATTATCGGTAGGCTCCTGCCAGGCATGCAAAAGGTTGCGGATGGCATTTGGGAGCATGTCCGTTTGTACGCTGGCATGCAAAAGGTTGCGGCGGCCTCTGCACCCGGACGAGGACGTAAGCCACTAGGGTGTCCTCAGTTTGTTTCCTTCTGGAAACACAAAATTATGTAAATGAATCTTTGTTAGCTACTGAAAAGACAATGCAGTAAATGTTTACAAGTCTTGCGTGGCGAAGGGTACACGACATTGGATGTTGCCTTGTTGTCATAGTTGGGTCTCTTCGGAGGCTACAGCGATGACAACCCAAGTGCCTCACACCCCCAAAGGGGGGTGTGGGGCTTAATTTTTTTAAAGTTTTTTCGTGACCTTGACCTAAATACAGTAATGACCCCCCCCCCCGAACTTTTTTGAGAAAAAATTTTGACCTTGACCAAAAAGTTTTTTGCTCCGGACGAGAAGTGCCCAAACAAAAAAAAATGTACAAAGTAGTGGATTTAGACCAAAGATCATTGGTTTATCAAACCTGTTGAAGAATAAATTGAAAATGGGTGTTTAAAAGCCAAATCTACTACATGATTGATAAACTGGATGTATATGACGTCACCTTCCCCCACCCTTCAACCTCGGGTATAAAGGGACCCGGTTGAGCGCGCTGCTCATTATTGCGTGGACATTCACCGAGTGCACACTCAAAGCCAAACTGTAAAAAAATGGCTCTTTGCGATATTTGTGGTGAGTTTTTCCAAGATGAAGATATCTTTGTTTTACACCGAGAATTGCATCATGAAGAGAACAGAAAAGAAGAGATTGTTGTAAGTGAAGAAGACTTGGATGCGTTTGATCGGTTATTGGAAAACTGCCAGAAGCAGATGGACGACTGTGATAGCTATCTACAGTTACACCGAGAATTGCATCGTGAAGAGGACAGAAAAGAAGAGATTGTAGTAAGTGAAGAAGACTTGGATGCGATTGATCGGTTTTTGGAAAAACCCCATAAGCAGAAGGACTGGGCTAGCTATTTACAGTTAATGCAAAGAAGAAGACCAAGTGTTATTCAATTTGCCGGAGCTGGACCATCTACAGCTGGAGGATTTATTCAAGAAGAGAAAATGGAAGAAGAAGATACGGAAGAAGAAGTGGAAGATGTAAGACAACTGCGTACCCAAGAAGAGGATATGGAAGATATAAGACAACTGCGTACTACAGCCTTGCCAGGACCAGTTGTAATTCATTTCAAAATTAATAACGTGCAATTAGAATTGGAAAATTTTATAATTCAAGCTAAAAAACTAGTTGTAAAAACATTGACGGAAGAATTGGCAAGATTGAACTTTATTAAATTTGGATTGGTGTTGGAGGCTATGTTTACTAATACCGATGGCGAAAATTCACCGAGAGCATTCATTGCTAAAAACCGAACCCTTACAACCACATCTGATATCAACGAAATTTTAGAAGAATGTTTGGTTGAACTGCTAGTAAAACTTCAAGAACATGAAGGAAGAGGATCCGGCTGGACGCTATCATCAATTGAAGGTATGGATGTGAGGGTTCACAAGCATGGATATGGTATGAGAGGAAGCAGCTTTATCCCTCTACCAAAGGTGATCCGAGATACAAGATCATGTATCAATGTGAAAAATGAGGATAATGAATGTTTCCGGTATGCAATGTTAGCAAAATATGTGGGACATAATGCCATTAGACCTAGCATAGCATACGAAGCTGTTCAACACCACTATAACTTCCAAGGTATGTCATATCCTGTTAGTCTTAATGATGTTGCTAAATTTGAAAGAAAAAACCCAGGAGTTTCAGTTAATGTGTTTGGTTTAGACGAATCAAATAACGTATACCCGTTACGAGTTACAAAGACTGAACGTCAAAATCATACAGATTTGCTGCTATTGACCAAAGGTGAAATATCACATTATGTTTACATCAAGAACTTTGAAACTTTGGTTGGACGACAAGTGACTAAAAAGAAAATTAGAGTAACAGTGTGTAAGAGATGCTTTTGTTTCACAAATAAAGACTTGAGACGTGGAGGATCAGAGTGGTTGTCAGAACACCAACGTCTTTGTAATGGCAACTATGAAGTGAAGATTAGTCTGCCACCACCATCTAGAGCATTTGTCCAGTTCAATAAAACAGTTCACCAATACCGGATTCCACTAGTTATCTACGCTGACTTTGAATCCACGTTAGTGCCACAGGAACTTCCGGATGGTGAAGTAACTAGAAGAACCAAATATCAATTGCATCAACCTAACAGTTTTTGCTTATTGGTGAAATCTACTTTACCTGAAGAACAATTGCAAGACTATGGCTTAACATCCACTCCAATACTCTACCATGGTGAAGAAGCCGCTAAGTATTTTGTAGACCAGTTGTACGACATTGCTGAAAAGGCGCAACGCTTATACGGTAATGTTGTACCTATGGAACCTTTGAACCAAAATCAACAAGAAGAATGCAATTCGGCAACAAGATGTTATTTATGCAAGAAGAGCTTCAGTGAAGAAAATCAAAAAGTAAGAGATCACGATCACCTGACAGGGTTATACAGAGGAGCTGCTTGTAATTCATGCAATATAAATTACAAACTGCCAAACTTTATCCCTGTCGTGTTACACAATCTTAGCGGCTATGACTCTCACTTTATTATCCCAGAGTTAGGACGAGATGATGGAAAAATTGAAGTATTAGCTGAAACATTGGAGAAGTACATCAGTTTCTCAAAAACAGTAGGTAAAATTAAACTTCGCTTCGTAGACTCTTATAGATTTATGTCATCTAGTTTGAGTAAATTGTCTGAGAACCTAAGAAGAGAAGACCTAAAAGAAACCAGCAAAATTGTACCTGAAGATAAATTGGACTTAGTAATGCGTAAAGGAGTGTTCCCCTATGATTACATAACTTCTGTAGAAAAATTTGAAGAAACCAGTCTGCCACCGATTGAAGCCTTCAATAGCAAGTTAAATGAAAGTGCAATCACCGTTGAAGACTACAATCATGCTTGTAATGTTTGGAACCAACTAAACATTCAAACCTTAGGGGAATATTCTGACTTTTACATAAAATTGGATGTAACTCTGCTGTGCGATGTGATGGAAGAATTTCGAAACACCTGCTTCTCCGCCTATGGACTGGACCCTCTACACTCGTACACATCTCCAGGATTAGCATGGCAAGCTATGCTAAAGTCAACCAACTGTCGATTAGAACTTCTAACAGATATTGATATGGTGCTCATGATAGAATCTGGTGTACGAGGCGGTTTGACACAAGCTGTAACACGTCATGTGAAAGCTAACAATAAGTACATCCCAGGCTTCGACGAGAGACAACCATCGGTCTACCTTGGCTACTTTGACGCAAACAACCTTTATGGTTGGGCAATGTCAAATCCGCTTCCCTACGCTGACTTCAAATGGATCGACCCAGCCACCATCGGTGACATCTCACAGATTCCAAAGAATGGTTCAAAAGGCTATATTTTGGACTGTGATTTTGAATATCCAGAGCACCTTCATGATCATCACTACGACTTGCCTCTTCTAGCCAAGACTGAAGTTTCACCAACAGGAAGATGGCCAAAATTGATGATGACCTTGGAGAATAAAGATCGGTATGTGGCTCACTACTGGGTAGTTCAACAAGCTCTTGAATTGGGTCTACGTTTAGTAAGAATTCATAGAGCAATTGAATTCACCCAGTCTTGTTGGTTGAAACCATATATTGATTCCAACACTACAAGAAGAGCAGCAGCAACATCAGCATTTGAAAAGGACTTTTATAAATTGATGAACAACGCCATCTTTGGGAAGACCTTAGAAAACAAAAGAAAACACAAGATTGTAAAATTAGTAAGTGATCCTAGGAAATTGGAAAAATTAGTGCAAAAACCAAATTTTGGAACATCCATGATTATAAACGAAGATCTAGTCGCCGTTAGTATGAAGAAAACAACAATAGTGATGGATCGTCCGTTATACATTGGAATGTCGATTTTGGATATAAGTAAAACTCTGATGTATGATTTCCATTACAACAAAATGGTTAAACACTACGGAAGAGACAACATTGGAGTTGCATACATGGATACCGACGCGTTCATCTACTGGTTAAAGACTTTGGACATGTATGAAGATCTAAGGAGTTTCCCATACAAAGACGACTTTGACTTCTCTGACTATCCAAAGAACCATCCAAATTATAATGAAAAGAATAAAAATGTAATTGGAAAATTTAAAGATGAAGCAAATGGAATGCCTTTGGAGGAAATAGTTGCGCTGATGTCCAAATTATATTCCTTCAAGATGTATATGGAAAATGACATACCGACAGTGAAGAAAGCTAAAGGAGTCAAAACATCATACTTAAAGAAACATGTGACATTTGACCATTACAAGACCTGCTTGTTTGAAGATTCTACAATGTCTGCAACGTTCAACACTATCAGAAGCTTTAAACATGAGGTCTACAGTGTCACTGAAGTTAAAAGAGCACTATCAGCTCAAGATGATAAAAGGCATATTATGCCGGATAAAATCCATACTCTTCCTTTCGGCCACTACTCTCTAAACCCTATCAACTAGTAACCTATTCTTCGTCCTTCTACAACTTTGACCTTATTCCTTTCTCCTTCCGTAAAAAAATGGGGAACACGGCAAGTCAAACGCCGTGTTCCCCATTTTTTTACACAAGTTTGGATGACCTTGACCTATATAAATGATGTGAATATTCAAGACAACATTCATTGTGATTATACATATGATACATGAAACATTCAAACCTGCAATATGAAGAACTTGAAGCAAGAAATTGTCAACGAACTTCATAAACCTGCAAGAAGAAAGTTTCCACGAAGAAATACAGTGATAAAAGGAATAAATGATTTATATCAAGCGGATTTAATCGAAATGATTCCTTATAGTAAACAAAATAGAGGATTTAAATACATATTGACTATTATTAATTGTTTTTCAAAAATGGCAGATGCTTTACCACTAAAAGATAAAAGCGGTAAAAGTGTTACAAAAGCAATGGAAACAGCTATACAAAGAGACAAACATACTATAAAACATTTACAAACTGATGATGGAAAAGAATATTTTAATAAGGAATTTGCAAATTTAATGAAAAAACACAACATTAACCATTACTCAACCAATTCAGAGGTAAAAGCATCAATAATTGAAAGATTTAACAGAACTTTAAAAGGTGCGATGTATAAGATGTTTTCCAACAGAGGATCACACGTATGGATTGATGTGTTACCAAAACTTATAAGCGATTACAATAACAAGTTTCATAGAACTATCGGTATGAAACCAAGCCAGGTGACTAATAAAAATGAAAAACTTGTATTAAAACGTATAAAAATGAATACTAAACCAAAAGTTGAAAAACTAAAGCCTAAAAGGTTTAATGTTGGCGATAAAGTGCGAATAAGCAAATACAAAGGTGTATTCAGTAAAAGATATCTTCCGAACTGGACAAATGAGGTATTTACCGTATTTAAGGTGCAACCTACAGTACCAGAAACTTACATTTTAAAAGATAATAAAGGACAATTGCTTGAAGGAGGGTTTTATGGACATGAAATGTTAAAATCAACAGTAGGTGATGTATATTTAGTTGAAAAGGTGTTGCAACGAAAAAAGGATAAGGTTAAAGTACGATGGTTAGGATTTAATAAAACGGAAGATTCTTGGATACCTAAAAAGGATCTAATATAATGATAGAGCATCATTTTGGGTTGAACCATTACAAAGGATGGAGATAATACCGCAAAAAGACAATTTTACTATTAATAATATAGATGAACTCACAGTGGATGGTTCTCAATTCAATACTGGGAAACACGGTGTTTTGTTACCAAACACGGTGCGTTGTCTGGTTACCGGTCCTTCCAATTGTGGAAAAACAAATGTAGTATTCAATTTGATTACAAACCCTAAAGGATTACGTTTCAATAATTTATATGTATTTTCAAAGTCACTACAACAACCAAAATATCAGTTATTGGAACAAATACTCAATAATGTGCCTGAAGTTAAATATTTTAAATTCAACGCGAGCGAGAGTGTCATGCAACCGCAAGAGGCTAAACCATTCTCAGTATTCATATTTGACGACGTATCTTGTGAAAAACAAAATACAATAAGAAATTACTTCGCCATGGGTCGACATAACAACATAGATAGCATTTATATTGGTCAAACTTACAGCAAAATACCGAAACAGCTCATTAGAGACAATGCAAACATGTTAATTGTATTTAAACAGGATGAAACCAACCTAAAACACATATATTATGACCATGTAAGTGCGGATATGCCATTTGAACGATTTAAAGAGTTGTGTGGAAAGGCTTGGGCTGAAAAATATGGGTTTTTAACAATTATGAAGGAACAACCGCTAAACAATGGTCGATACAGGATAGGATTTGATAAATTTATACTAATACACTGATCATGATGTAAAACATTCATTGTTGTACAACACGTCTTGCTACAAACATGGTTAACCAAGAAAAGTTAATAAAGGAAATAAAATCACTTAGTGATTCTATTCGAGATAAAAACAGAGCATTAAAATTAGGTATTAGCGAAAGGGAGAAATTTCTTGAATCTACTTTTAAACCTATTACTGAACCCTTGAAACAATTAAACAAAAAATTTGCTAAACCCGTTTTGGAAGGAGATGCAATTGCACCTATTACAAAGTTTGAAAGAGAAAATGTAAAATCAGAAGATTTTAGTGATGAAGACCTGGAATCCTCTACATATAGTGGTTTTACCGGCGGAGAACCTGAAAGAGAGCTAGAATCACCAGACTATAGTGGTATAAGAGAATTATATGAAGTAAAAGCTAAAAGAGGACATGAAGATGTATCAACTGCTAGTGAAGAGGAAAAAGAAGAAGAAGCAAGGGAAGGTCCGTCAAACATAAGCTTGTTGGGTGAAAACATTCATAACAAAGGACCTTTAGGAAGGAAATACATGATAAAAATGTTAGCTGGAATAAATCCTAATAAAAACTACCATAGTTATGGAGTAAGATTAACAGAAGAAGGTTTAATGGTTGGTAATAGCCCGGTAAACATTGATGAAAATGATAATATTATTGTTGGTAATCAAAGATATAAGGGCACAAGAGGATTATTTGAATTATTATTTGAAAAAAAGCCTTTAGAATTGTTAGTTAAAGAAGAAGACATGGAAGCATATAAACAGATTTTGGAACACACCAATGCATACAGGAGAAAATATTTAGCTGACCAACCAGTTTTTAGATCTAGGTCTTTAAAATATAGAGTATTTGTATCCAAGTTAATACCAACAACGAGAAGACAACCAATGCCGATAATGCCAAGAAAACCTGTAAAACGAAGGTTTGTGTCATCCACTTTGGATATAAGTGCTCCAGAACCAAGAAAAAGAAACAAATCTGTTACAGGTACAGGTTTAATGAAGAAACTATATAACACAAATGTGATTTATTACAATAATATCAATAAATTGGTGGATAGAATGAAACTAATACATGAAGCTAAAGAAGCGGGTCATACTGGATTGGAAAACGAATGGGTGGCTTTAGTGGATGAACTCCGAAACCGTGGGGTAATCTCATAAAAAATGCGTTACTCACTAGATTACTATTCAGTTGCACCATGAGTGTCGACAAGTTCGGACGTTACTCCTCGGATGGGTTATATTACGCAAATAATTTAAAAAGAGGAGCTGGTTTACCACAAACACCTGATGGGGATTATGATATAACTAATAAAAGGTTAAAAAACATAAAAGATCCCACAGATGAAAACGATGCAATAAATTTAAAAGTATTAAAAGAAAAGATATCACCAACATTAAGACTACAGAAAAACACATATGACGCAGGTAATCATAGAATTGTCAATGTTGGTAAGCCAAATCAAAACGCTGATGCAATAAACAAAGGTTATTTATCATCAGAATTAAAAAATACGTTAAAATTCAATGGAAAAACGTATACTGCTGAAAATAAACGTATATCCAACGTAGATGACCCTAAAGATGCAAAAGACAGCGTAAATAGACGCTATTTACATTCATTAATACCTGAAAAGACAAAAGATGGTTTTTCTTTTTATAAATTTGTTATTAACGATATAGGTTATCCGAAAAATGAAAATGATGCTGTAAATTTAAAATATATAAAAGATCATTGTATTACACGTGATGTAGGAGTTATTGATTGTCTAGGTAATTGTTTAGCGAATGTTAAAGATGGTTCGGCACCATCAGATGGTGCAACAGTGGGTCAAATGAAGGAAACTTTAAAGCAAGAAACATCTGGATTTGTAAAACAGGATCAAGTAGTATCACGGTCGGGTGATGTGTTTGTACAAGGAAATGAAAAGTTTATTTTACTTGAACAAAAAAATAATGTTTGGGATTGCAAAGACATGAAATTATCAAATGCGCATTTAGCTACAGATGCTCATGATGTTCCGATTTTATCACAAGTTTTACATACTAATCCAAACAATTATCATAGAAGTTGGTTGGGTACAAATAGAAGAATAATTGACATATTTCCAGGTATCGATGATTACGATTGTGTTGTAGTAAAACAATCTTTAATATTAGACAAACCAAAAGGTAGTACTTTCAATGCGAAAAATAAGAAAATAGGTAATTTGGCACAAGGAACAGATCCAAAGGATGCTGCAACTGTAGGACAAACATTACAATATGATAGTGCAAATCAAGAGTTTATTTATAATACCAAAAGATTTAAATTAATGGATGTAAATGATTATCAAAATATATTAATTGCAGATCCAAATTCATTTAGCGGATTTAGAAAATTGTCTGGTGAGGAATTTATTCATAAAAATCATGTATTTAAAAATGAAGCAGACAGATCATTAATTAGTGCAGATTTAAAATATTTTAAATGTCCCGGGAATGATGCAAATGTAACTGATGAAGACTAAGAATTTGTATAAAAACTGATATGGGTTAGAAATCGGGACTAATATTATAAAAATGGGTTACACTCTAGAATGTTATTCAGTTGCACCATGAGTGTTGACAAGTTCGGACGGTATTCATCAGATGGATTATATTACTTTAATACTTTAAAAAGAGGTGTTGGATTACCACAAACACCTGATGGAGATTATGATATTAGTAATAAACGGTTAAAAAACATTAATGATCCCACAGATGAAAATGATGCAATAAATTTAAAAGTATTAAAAAAAGAGATATTACCAACACTGAAACTAAACAAAAACACATATAACGCGGGTAATCATAGAATTTCCAACGTCGGTAAGCCAAATCAAAACGCTGATGCAATAAACAGAGGTTATTTATCATCGGAATTGAAAAATACGTTAAAATTCGATGGAAAAACGTATAATGCTGAAAATCGACGTATATCTAACGTAGCAGACCCTGTAGATGAAAAAGACAGCATAAATAGACGCTATTTACATTCTATAATACCTGAAAAGACAAAAGATGGGTTTTCTTTTTATAAATTTGTTATTAACGATATAGGTTATCCAAAGAATGAAAATGATGCTGTAAATTTAAAATACATCAAAGATCATTGTATTACACGTGATGTAGGAATTATTGATTGCTTTGGTAATTGTTTAGCGAATGTAAAAGATGGTTCTGCGCCATCAGATGGTGCAACGGTGGGGCAAATGAAGGAAACTTTAAAACAAGAAACATCTGGTTTTGTGAAACAAGACCAAGTAGTAACACGACAAGGAGATGTATTTGTACAGGGAAATAAAAAGTTTACTTTACTTGAAGAAAACAATAGTGTTTGGGATGGTAAAGGAAAGTCATTGACAAATTTAGGTATTGGTGAAAAGCCTGGTGATGCTGTTACTTATGAACAGAAGTAGTGGAAAAATGAGAGAGTCAGCGCAAAACGCATAAATCAAATTGACAGGTGATAAGATAAGAAAGCAATAAATCAGGAGATAAAGCTAAAAAGGCAATAAATCCTGCGATAAGACGAAAAAGGCAATAAATCGTGCGATAAGACGTGACGTAGGAGGTGATAAGAAGTGACGTAGCCGCTTACGTCACCAGCCTCAGTGACGTAGCTGCATACGTCATCAGCCTCAAACGTAACGTAGGTCACGGTCTAAACCAAACATCTACCGCAGGATTCCGCGTTCGCATGAATGTCAAGACATGGTACTTTTGTATCTATCACCTGTCACCTTTGATGTATGCGTTTTATGCCAGCTCTCCCAATGCGATGTTAAGTGTTTCGTTAGGGGTCACATACGTCACAAAGGTCAAGGCCATACAAATGAAGTTTTAAAAAATGTCTACCATGCGACCGCAGGAGTCTGCGATCGCATGATAGGTGTTCCCCCTCTGCTTTGACTGGTGTTTCTTCTGATTAAATCTTAAGCCTTATCTTCTTCTTGTTTTGAGATGTGTGATGTCGATGGAAGTAGTGTAAACACCTCTTCATCTTCCCCTCCAGCAGTATCGCATAATTCACAGTCATAATTTATCTCAATCTTGAGAGTTACCGTTGGCTCTGTGTTCACCAACTCCTGTATGACTTTAAATAATTCCGTCATGTCTTCTCCGTGTTGAACTACTATCTCTAGCTTCATGTTAGCTGCAGTCATATAGTTGTTGACTGTTGGAGATTCAAAGATGGAATGAGGAATAGTAACACCACATCGGTAATATATACCCGAAGCGGTGGAGGGGGAAAGTAGCAGTGTGGAGAATTTCAAGGCCAAGCAAAAGAAGTTTTAAAAATAACCACTAATCTTGTTCCATCTCTTCTTGTTTCACCTCCTCCTTTACCTCCTGCTTCATCTCCGTCTCTTGAGCTCTTGCCATAGCGATAAGTCCTTCAGTTGTCAATGGATGTACATCGTTAAATCTAAAAAGCAGTTTTGGCTCAAGTCCTGTCTCCTTTAGACATTCTATATCAGCAGCCATATCTTGTAATTGGTCATATTCCCTTGCGAATATCTTACCATTAATTTCAACCATCAGTTTATAGTAAGACATGGTAGTAGTTGTTGTTGTTTGTGTGAGAATCGAAGAGCAAATGATGTACCGTGACTACTCCAGCTCCTCTTATATACCTCTCGCTAGTCACGTGATGCATATTTACTTCCTAAGCTTCATCATTATCTTCCAACTTTACGTCTGTATTTGTAGATCTTACTTCTTTAGATGCGGTTGTATATAGTTCACTATCGCAGTACTTTCGGGTTGAACTAATGTTTGTAGGTTTATTAGCGTACAGATTAACTTCTAAGAGGTAACCGTCATTTACCAAGACCCGCATCTCATCCATTAGATTATCAAGATGTTCGAAATTCCTAATGTAAGCAGTGTTATAAGATGCACACTTTACTTTCAGAGACATGTTTGTTTTCTATGTAGTACACCGATGTGCGCAGCACGGATTGTAAATATATACTGAGGCATGAGGGTAATGCAAGAGTCTTTTATAAGGAATAGAAAGTTCAAAGTTCAAGGTCATCTGTAATTTTTTTAAAAAAAGGCAACATACCACTATGTGTTTGATCCACATAGTGGTATGTTGCCTTTTTGTCATTATATCTTTATTTAATAACAATTTACAAACATTTGCTTACAAACTAAACATGATTTGGTGAGGCGTGGAGAGAAAGTTCTGTTGAGTTGTTTCCACTGGGCCCATGAGATACCAAGTAGAGAGTGCCGGGTTGAATGTTTCGAAGGTCTTCATTCTGTAGTAGATGTACAAATCGTTTTGGGAGAAAGACTTGGAACTTCGCTTCATCGCCTTCCGTATATGGAGCTTCACTTAAGGTGCAGTTGATGGCATCCCCAATAGAAGTTTCCATCTTCCTGATCGTATGAACGATGTAATGTTTGTCCTCCTTTAGGTCGGAACACTTCTTTGTTGGTAGGATGGATGACTTTGAGTGAGCATTGAATTGCTCAACTAGCGACTGAAGGAACTGCTGCGATGCCATCTTCTTGGTGTTGTTCGTCAGAGGTGTTGTCTCTTCGAAGTCTCGAGTAATACTGATGGTAGGTCATGGGTATGCTCTCGTATTTATACCCAACGCACCCCTCACCACTGATATCATGTTGCAAAAAAGCTGCTAGCCGATATGCATTTTTCAAAGCACATTGTGAGCTTTGATGTTTAATATTTCTTGATATCATACAAATATTAGTAGAATAGCATTGAAAGTCTCTATCAACTTGCACATTAAACACTTTGCGATTTGTGTATTTCTGTATCCACCTGCTTTTCTCCAATCCCCTAGTGTAGATAGTTGTAAACTCGTTACAGAAGTGATTCATAATGTTACCCAGCATGTTGTAACTTGTAAACCCTTCGTCCCATTGTAAGTTGTGGAAATATCTCATCATCCATTTGTTAGTCGTCTTCGCTTTTGTTGTTAAATTATTGAATGGTAGTGGAGGCTCAAATAAGAAAGAATAAACTACAGATGTGTTAATATCCAAAATGACTAATTCCTTAATGATAAACAACCCATCATTCCCACGAAAAGCTTGAAATTCTATAATGCCTTCTTTGCAGTCTATCACTCCCTCCTTATTAGAAAAAGCAACACGTCTGTCCATGATGAGGTCTCGTTGTGAACTGTTTTCCACACCACGGTAGGCGCACTTATACACCAGGCCGTACAGTTCTAGGCGCGTTGATGTATATTTAACGTGGGCATCATCCCCGATAGGCCTACCCCACGGTCCTTTTCTCTTTACTCCTTTCTTTCTCTTCCTAGTCCTCCTTACGATTCACCTTCAGCATTTTTACATGACTCTTCAATTTCCTGCGTTTCTTCATTTATGTAAAAATTCGTTTCATAATTTTGTAGCTGTCTCCACATGTCCACTTCTTGGGGAATCCTGTTAAAAATTGAAGTATCCACTGGTCCATATAAAATGGGAACATATGGTTGTTTATCCAATGTATCTACCAAGTATTCCTTAATGATCGAACTCGAGAATACTAACTGTTTTAGATACCTTGTTATTGGACCTGTCGCGCAACTCAATATGTAAAACTCTTCCTTCGTTAGATGTACCTTGATGTCATGTTTAGTTAAGTCTCTGAATCGAACTAGCTGTTCACCTCGGTTCTTCACAATATCGATTTCGATGTTTGACTCTAGTAGACCTACCCTCGTTCTCCTCCCAAAAGCATTGCTACTTAAAAAACATTCCAAAAGATGTACATGTTTCAAGAAGGATTCCCAAGCAATTTCTGGAAAGAAAACCATCTTCGCTCCATGATTTAAAATTACTATAGGTGAGTAATCCATTGATTTCATTATTCCAACAGAAACACTCTTTGTCATACATGATGAGATTGGATAAAAGATGCGAAGAAAAACTTCCGATAGAATGTTAGGAGAAATATTATCTGTAATCTTCATCTTCTTTTTCGATCCTTCTTCCCGTTATCCTCATCTCCCTCCTGTACATGTGATTGGTCTTCCTCTGCTTTACGTTTAAACTTGAGGAACTCCTCCATCTCTTTTTCAACTTGTGTTTCTATATCTGATCCACTATCCTTCGGTGAGGGTAGGGATTCTTTAAATGCTGAATCCGAAGTAGAACTCATATTGAAGACGACGCTACTCGTACAGTGATCATCGGTCGACTGAAGCTCCGCTCTCTACCCCGCCTTTTATACTCGTGGGTCAGATAAGAATGTTATGAGCTGGTTCATAACACATTCTTTACAACGCCTGTCAATGGTGTGTATGTTACTATTTTATCATGTAAGATTAAACAGTATGCTGAAGTTCCGTCTGACACGTTCTCTTCAAACTCCATTTCAATCTTTATATCCACACTCGATGACTTTACAGATTCGTTTTGTTTAGAACAATCAATTACAACAATTGGAGCTTTTGAATGAAATTGTTCTGGAGATAGTAGCGGTGTACTCGTCTTACCATAATATGAAGATTGAAATCTTGCATACATATCATATAAAATTGAATACCGTTGTTTGGTGAATAATAAATTCAAGTTGTCATAAGGGAAAAATTGGGAATTCAAGAAAACTTTACAATTTGACATTTTGCAATGATCAAACTGACCAGCGTGTGCAGTTATTGATGCTCTTCTATTGGTTTGTAAGCCAAGTATTATATATCTTGCCCGTTCCAAATAATTTGATGTTTTGACAGTCCAAGTATGCCGTCGAGTCTGAGGTAATGTAGGATATTCATGAAATTCCCAACTTCTAAATGGTATCACAATATCACGATCAGACTTTAACTTTCTCAATAATACAACTCGATGTTCATCCGCTAATCTGACATGAGGAACTCTCCATACAACTTTATCCAATTGTAGTTTCCATTCTAATTTATCCTCTTCAGTCGCACTTTCCGCAAGTATTACATCCTTATCGGTTGAAGATCTAAGTAGTACCAATTCCTGCTTAACGTTTATTATGATCCTCTTATAATCTTCAGCGAATCCTAATAGGAGTCGTAAAGGCACATTGAAATCAAAATAACCACCTGAGTTAGGAGTTATAGTGTCTTTATCCGGAGTAACCCATCCGGCAGTGATCAAAGAATTTTTTTCATGAGGTGTTAATGAAGTCAATCCTTTTAAAGTTGTTGATATACCAACCTTTTTCGTTGAATCAACTGTAACTCCAGATATTTCATATCTGATTTCATCAAAAAGATATGCCATAGGGTTATTTATAAAAGGAACAGTTGAACCAGTTTTTCCATCTAATTTTGTTACTCTTCCTTCAATATACAAATAACTTTCACATGGCAATGTATAAATATCCTGTTGTTGAATGGGGATCCTTATTTCATCATTATTATTTAATTTCGATGAAGTGTAAGGGTTGTGAGTGTGATACTCCTTTTCCCATAGGGTTTCGTCGAATGTCGGTCCTTGAGCTATATCCAGTATTTCCATGGTCGATAAGCTTTAGTCCGATCTTCTGTAGGAAACGTATGTTGTCCGGTGTTAACTCTTCCAGTGTTGAGGAGCTACTGAAGTCCTTGCTCTTCGGTTGTGGTTTAAAAGATAACCCCATGATTGGTTTTACGCCGTTGCCTTTATATGAAGCCTTACGGTTATAGTTTCTTCTCTAAAATCAACACTGTTACCGTCTTGATCCAATATGTTCAGTACGATGTCTGAGATGAAAGTGGTGCTTAACGGTAGGTATATCAGGTTTTGTGGCTTCTCAACTATCTTGAAACCAGGAGCCACTGTGGGATAAAATGTATGCAATATGTGGTTATTTTGTCCATCTCTGTATGATCCATGTATAATATTGCATGTAATATCAATACTGTTTACCTTTAATATTGTTACTGTTGTATCACCTGAATAAGTATCACCAGGTACTAGAATACCTTTCTTCTTTGAAAATCCAAGTAAATTACCAATTGAATTATCCAAACCGAAGTTTATATAATACTTGGAAGTCAATTCTGCTTTTAAGGTGTTATTATTACCTTTTATTGTGATATTTTCTTCTCCAAGTTTCTTTTGTAAGAGTTGGTTTATATCATCTATTTCATACGCTCCAGTAGGAAAAGTAACAATCTTAAGTTCTGAATATTTTCCCTGTGCATCTTTACTTTCGTAATAATGCATTAAATTATTCTTTCCTTCCGTGACATTTGGAATAGAATTGTATGTGGTTAAATCCAATAGTGCAGCTTCCCATAGTCTATCCTCTGATAAGCGTAATGCAGGAAAAAGCGTACTTCTTAGAGTCGAGGAATTCCCGCTCAATGACACTGTATACGATGACATCTTAAAGTTGACTGACACTTTTCGCTAGAAACTCCAAACATAAATGTCCACAAATTTCAGTATTGTATGGTTGTTCTCTTCTGTAGTTGTAGAATATATTTTTCGAGTTTCGGAAATAATGTTCAAGTTCTTTTGGTGGCGGTAGATTCCCAAAACTATCAAAATAGTAAATATTGTCTCCAAGTTTCTTATAACATACCCAGTGAGTGCCTGGTCCTTGATTGTTATCCAGATTTACAATTCCAGTTTCATTTATCCATATTTTATTCGGTAATGCATCTTTCATAAAGACTCCTCTGAAAAATGGTATCTTTAAACATGTGATATAATCGGATAATTCATGGTTTGTCAGTGCTTTATTTGGAATTATCAATTGTTTCTTCTTGTTCAATACACACGGTACGGTCTTAGGTATAGACCTGCTCCATTTTTTACCATTGACCATACTGAAGTCTTCTTTGCCTTCCTTTTGGGGTTGGTACGACGTCTTCTTTTAATATTACCACCTTTTTTGGGAATTCTTCTCTTGATACGTCTTCTCCCACGACGTCTTCCACCACCAAATGCTGTTTTCCCCTTCATCGCTGTTGTAACTGCCCAAGCTGCTGCTTTTTCTGCGATACTCGCGTCACTTGATTTAACCCTTTGCCAAGCCTTTTCCGCTAACACTCTGTCCGCTATAGATCTATTTGTAGAATCTTTAAACTTTGAATATGCTATATCGTGTTCTTTGCAAGCTTGATCTAATTTGTTAATTCCAGGATCACCCCTTGCCAGACGCTTTGCCAACTTAGTTCCAGGTCCACAATATTGATAACCTCCGGGAATGTGTAATTCGTATGGTAGAGCGTCTATCGCTCGATTTACAACAGCACCAACAGGTATCCGTCTAAGCAGGGATAACGCAGCTGAAGTTATACCACGTCCTCTCTTGCCAATGTCCTGACGACGACTGAGCGATACAGTCTTCATTATGCTGTTTTATGTAACCAACGTCTTCACTCTATGAAATACTTTATGATATTGAATCCTTTTTGTGTATTACATACTTAAATAGTTATCTCAAGCTTTGTATCACCTATTTTTAATTCATTCCCATCGATTCTTGCTCCATATACATGTGATTTATGTAATTTTGGGTTTGTTTTCATGTCATGTAACATCTTCATTATATATTTTCTTCCAAGAGGACCGTGTTTCAATATATCACTACTTAATTGTGTTAAATTGGGAATTGATTGTTCTGCTTCAGGTATACGTTGTTCTTCTTCCTTCTCGACAGTGGATGTTTGTTCTTCTTCTTCTTTCCCCTCTTTCCCTTCTTCTCCTTGAGAAAGATCACTAGCACTTGTATATGAATCATCATCTTCTTCTTTTTTAAATTCTTGTACTTCATATTTTGAAATTGGTAGTAGAACATCTCCTTCGTAATGCGGTTTACCAATGGTTTCTGATATCTGTTTTAATGGTTCTGTAATAGGTTTAAATGTAGTCTCCAGAAATTCATCTCTATCACTTAACCCCATCCTTAATGCCCGATTCTTCAGTCTAATAGAATCACTGAGTGATTTTATTTCTTTCAATAGTTTTTCTTGGTTCGCCATGTTTACGCTGCGAAGTCCAATCCATTACTAAACGTATCATCATCCATTTAGTGCATTAATACAAATTTATCTAACCCTACACGATATCTTCCATTTTTTATAGCCTCTTCTTTCATAATAACAAGAAATCCATATTTTTCAGCCCATGCTTTGCCACACATTTCTTTAAATTTATCAAATGACATGTCTGCATTCACATGATCATTATATATGTGCTTTAAGTTTGTTTCATCTTGTTTGAATATAATTAGAACATTCGCATTATCTCTTATAAGTTGTTTTGGAATTTTACTGTATGTTTGACCAATGTAAATGCTATCGATATTATAATGTCTTCCCATAGCAAAATAATTTCTAATGGTGTCGTGATTTTCGCAAGACACATCGTCAAATATGAAAACAGAAAATGGTTTAGCTTCATTTGGCTGCATGACTGTTTCACTTGCATCAAACTTGTAGAAATTCACTTCTGGTACATTTGCTAGTACCTTATCTAATAATTGGTATTTGGGTTGTTGCAAGGACTTGGAGAATATGTATATGTTGTTGAAACGTAATCCTTTAGGATTTGTTATTAAGTTAAAAACCACATTTGTCTTTCCACAATTTGAAGGTCCAGTTATTAAACATCTTATTGTATTCGGCAGCAGTTCACCATGGTTTCCATGATTTAACTTTTCGTTGTCAACTGTCAATTCATCAATATTATCAATACAAAATCGATCCTTTTGTTGTACAATCTCCATCTTATCTAAAGGTTAAACACACAATGAGCTAATAAATTGTTACACTAGGTCTTTTGTATGAATCCATGAGTCTTCACTTTTATCAAATCCCAACCATCGTACTTTTACCATACCCTTTTTCCTTTGTAGGATTTTTTCAACAAGATATACATCACCAACTGTTGATTTTAACAACTCGTGTCCGTAGAATCCACCTTCAAGTATTTCGCCCTTGTTGTCCTTTAAGATGTACGTTTCGGGTATTGTTGGTTGCACTTTATAAATTGTAAACACTTCATTGGTCCAGTTTGGTAGATATCTTTTACTAAATACTCCTTTGAATTTACTAATTCGAACCTTATCGTTGATTTTAAATGTTTTCGGTTGTATTTTTTCACGTTTGGGAGTTGTAGTTTTCTTGATACGTTCTAATACCAGTTTAGCATTACCACTATTTACTTGGCTAGGCTTCATACCGATGGTTCGATGATATTTGTTGTTATATTCTCTTATAAGTTTTGGTAATATATCATACCACACGTATGATCCTCGTTTGGAAAATGTTTTGTACATTGCTCCTTTCAATGTTCTATTGAATCTTTCTATTATCGAAGCTTTCACTTCAGAATTTGTTGAATAATGATTTATTTTATACTTCTTCATCAAAGTTGCAAAGTCTTTGTTGAAATATTCTTTTCCATCATCCGTTTGTAAGTGTTTGATGTTAAATTTATTTCTTTGTAAAGCCTTTTCCATAGCTCTTGTAACACTTTTACCCGTCTTGTCCTTTAAGGGTAAGGCATCAGCGACTTTAGTAAAACAGTCTATGATAGCCAAAATGTATTTAAATCCCTTATTTAGTTTACTATGCGGTTGCATTTCAATAAGATCAGCTTGGTAAAGGTCATCCATTCCTTTTATAACTGTATTCCTTCTTAAAAATTTTCGTCTTGCCGGCTTATGAAGTTCATTTACAATCTTATCCTTTAAATTCAATCTTCAGTTGTTGTTTCCACCCCGCTTGTAAGAACACTGATCTCTAACATGGTTTGTTATCCTTTTAAAAATTGTTTTACTGGTCAATGGGATTTAAGGAATAATGCCCGAATGGCAGAGTGTTGATGTTATCTTGAAGGATATAGCGTTTATCATCTTTGTAGCTCAATGCTGCTTTGATTTGTGTTACACTATATAGTTTATGGTTGTAGCTTCTTATAGTGTTAAATGTTGCTGTTGTTTCAATGTTTTCCAAAAGGCATCGTTTGTAGTGATCAAATTGCACATTTCTCTTCAAATATGCAGTTTTAAGACCTTTAGCTTTCTTCACTGTTTGATCTTCTCTTCCGTCACCAATGTGCAATTGAAACGAATACAGTTTAGGCATCAAAGCAACAATTTCTTTCAGTGGGGTTCCATTCGTTTCATCTTTGAACTTGCCAAGTACTTTTTTGTTTCTATCATTATAATTTGGATGACTGTTTGGGTAGTCTGAAAAATCAAAGTCATTGCAATAGATGAAGGTTCGTAAATCGGCATACATATCCATAGTCTTAATCCAGTAAACAAAAGCATCAGTATCCATGTACGTAATCCCAATATTATCCCTTCCATAAAACTTCACCATTTTATTATAATGGAAGTCATACATGTGAGTCTTCGATACATCTAAGATTGACATTCCAACATACAAAGGTCGATCCATCGTTATTGAAATTTTGTTCATGCAAATAGCTACTAAATTTTCATTTATGATGATAGACGTTCCAAAATTTGGTTTTTGTACTAGTTTCTGTAATTTTACAGGGTCTGACAGTAGTTTTACATCTTTGTGTTTCCTTTTGTTTTCAAGTGTTTTACCAAATATGGCATTATTCATCAATTTAAAAAAGTCTTTTTGAAAAGCTGATGTTGCTGTGGTTCTTCTCCTGGTGTTGGAATCAATGTATGGTTGTAGCCATCTCGATTGGGTAAATTGTAGAGCTCTGTGAATTCTTGTTACTCTTAACCCCAACTCAAGTGCTTGTTGTACAACCCAAAAATGAGCAACATATCGATCCTTGTTGTTCAACGTCATCATTAGTTTTGGGTGTCTACCAGTTGGGGATATTTCTGTTTTGGGCAACAAAGGTAAATCATAATGATAATCATGCAGATGTTCTGGATATTCAAAATCACAATCTAAGATATAACCTGTTTCCCCATATTTTGGAATCTCCAAGAGGTTTCCAATTACACCCGGGTCCACCCATTTAAAGTTGTCGTAAGGGAGAGGATTCGACATAGCCCATCCATACAGGTTGTTGGCATCAAAATATCCTAAAAACACTGAATCCACATTTTTGTTGTAATCCGGAAGATATTTGTTGTTTGCTTTCACATGTCTTTTTACACTTTGTGTTAATCCACCTCGAACACCCGACTCAATCATTAATACCATGTCGATATCTGTAAGAAGTTGGAGTTTGCATTTGGTTTCCTTTAACATAGCTTGCCATGCCAGTCCTGGTGAAGTGTATGAATGTAGAGGGTCCAATCCGTAAGCCGAAATGCAGGTATTTCTGAATTCTTCCATCACATCGCATAGAAGAGTAACATCTAGCTTCACATAAAAGTCAGAATATTCCCCTAAGGTAGTCATTCCTAATTCATTCCAAACTCTACAAGCATGATTGTAATCTTCTTCACTGATGTCTATTTCATTTAATTTACTTCTGAAGGCTTCTTTTGGCGGAAGGGACATTTCTTCAAATCTTTCTAACCCATCAATGTAATCATAAGGAAAGACACCTTTTCGGAGAACCAAATCTAATTTATCGTTGGCAACAATCTTCTTAGTTTCTATAAGGTCTTGTTGTCTTAAGTTCTCCGAGAGTTTCAATAGACTTGAAGGCATGAACCTATATGAGTCTAAGAATCTTAATTTTAATTTCCCAACCTTTTTGGAAAAGCTAATAAACTTTTCCATGGTAACTGCCAACACTTCGATAGCTCCATCATCTCTACCTAATTCCGGAACAATGAAATGCGCATCGTACCCGCTGAGATTATGCAAAATGACAGGAATAAAAGTAGGTAACTTGTAGTTGATATTGCATTTATTACATGCAGCTCCTCTGTAATATCCTGTAAGATGATCATGGTCACGCACTTTATGGTTCTCTGGGGTGAACTCATTTTTGCACAAGTAACAACGGGTAGCATTTTCATGTTGGATTTCTTCTTCTTCTTCAAGAGGAATCATGGGAACGATATCATTATATAACCTCTCTACATTACCAGCTATTGTATACAGATGATCGACGAACAGTTGTGCTGCATTTTCACCACGGTAGACTCTAGGTGTTGAAGTTAGTCCATACGCATTCAGATGTTCTTCAGATAATGTTGCTTTTACCATTATGCAAAAGCTGTTGGGTGTATGCAACTGATATTTGGTTGTTCGCATCGCTTGTTCTTCTTCAGGTAGTTCCATCGGGAGAAGTGTTGATTCGAAATCGGCATAAACAACTATTGGTATCCGGTATTGGTGATGCACCTTTTCAAATTTAATGGAAGCACGGTTTTGTGTGGGGAAACATATTTTTACTTCATCATTGTTGTTACATAGTTTTTTATGTTCTTGTAACCATTCTGCTCCTCCTCTTCTTAAATCTTTATTTTTGAAGCAAAAACATCTTTTACAAATAGTTTTCTTTCCATTATGTCTAGATAGCTGTTGACTTACAAGAGCTTTAAAGTTTTTTACATATACGTAATGAGAAATTTCACCTCTAGTTATGAACAATAAGTCAGTATGGTCAGCAAGTTCAGTTTTAACAATGCGTAGAGGATACACGTTATTAGAATCGTCAAATCCAAAGACATTCACGGACACTCCAGGGTTTCTTTTTTCAAATAGATTAACATCTTTCAAACTAACAGGATAAGATAAGCCTTGAAAGTTATATCTATGTTGAACATTCGCATATGCACGGTTAGGTCTTTGCTGATCCCTAGGTATGAATTTGGCCAACATGGCATATTTGAAACATTCGTTATCTTCATTCTGCACATTAATACATGATAAGGTGTTCTGTATTTTCCTCGGTAGTGGAATGTAGCTACTTCCCCTCATTCCATATCCATGTTTGTGAACCCTGACATCCAATCCTTCGATCGTCACTAAACTCCAACCAGAACCCCTTCCTTCATGTTCTTGTATCTTGATTAACAGTTCATCGAAACACTCATCAAGTATGGAATGAATGTCAGAGCTCATCATCAGCGTACGATTCTTAGTTATAAAGCCCCTCAATGACATTTCATTTTCCGTATTCATAAACACGGCATTCAATATTATTCCAAATTTGATAAAGTTCAATCTTTTTTGTTCTTCCTGTAAAATTTTAGTAACCACTTGTTTTACTTCAATTATAAACTGTTCCAATTCCAATTCTTGATTATTAATTTTATGGTGAGTGACAACTTTTCCCGGTAAGGCATTTACTTGTAGACTAGGTAAATTGATGGTAGGTCCTGGTGCATATTGAATGACTGATGGTCTTGATGTTGATGGTCTTGATGTTTCTTCATCTAGTATGTAGTTTGTGTTATGTATTAGTTCTTTATGGATATCTAATAAGATTTCATCTTCAAAGCTTTCTAAACACTGATCACATGGATACATTTTCTCTTACTCCTTACTCTTTGAATCCAAACAGATTAATGAGGTGCCCATCTAAAGTCTCCATTTTATATGGTCCCCCCCCCACCACCCTTTACCATTGAATTCTATAACTGATGAAATACTTATCACAATCTCATCATAGGTCATAGGTCAAGGCCATTCGATACATTTTTTAAAAAAAGGTGGAGAGAGATGAGACCATCTCTCTCTCCACCTTTTTTATTTTTTATTTCATTTATTTTAACAAACATAAAAAGACGGTTAGTTTTTAAACATTTAATTACAAAAACATAGCTAGTTTATCCCTTTAGTTAGAACTTCCTTCTTCCTCACTATCGGATGAAAACAAACGGCGTGAGCAAAATATTAATCTGCGACGCAGAGCTTCTCTTAGTAATAATTCAATGCGTCTTGGAGTTTCTTCTTCTTCTTCCCATTCCGTATCAGATGATTCTAAGTTTTCATAAACAATTAAGTCTCTTTCATCTGAAGAATTGCTATTTTCAGTACTTCTCTCTTCCTCTGTGCCTTCGTCTTCTTCACCACCAACAACATTTTCTACCATATCATCCTCTTCTGCTTCATGTTCTTCTTCTTCTTGTAATTTCACTAATATTTCATAGATTGGTCTAGTTGGATTATTGCTGTTGTCTAGTGGAGGCATGGTTATATTATGAAATAATATAAGATAAAGCTTTCAATTTTATACATCCCCCCCCCCCACCTCAACAATTATATTCCTAGTATCATTTCATCTTCATTTTTAATTTCATCTGACACGTAGATTTTTACTTTAGAACTCACTTTATCTTCTTCCAATTGCCTTATTTTCTTCTCCTTTTCCATAAGTTCTTTCTGTAATTGTTCTACATACTCTACCACCGCCTTCACAATTTTAATATTTGGTTGTCCCGCATCTACTTCTGGTATAATGGATTGTAGTCTACAAAGTTCTACAGTCATATCTAATTTTCTTTTTCTAGCTTTCTCACGGAACTCCATTGTAATGAATATCAACTAGACAATATGTCACGTTCTACAGTTAACCAAAAACTAAATTGTATATAATATTACAAAGATATATATATATATCTCTTCCCCCACCACATTTCTTTTAATGGTGGGAGGCAAACTTGAACCAAGTGTATAGGGGATTATCACAAATACTACATTTTCAATCTTATTGTGTTTATTTTTAACTTGTGTTTACTATGAAATCTGAAGCTATACTATATTGAACACTACGCATGCAACTCTTACATATAAGAAATCAAGGGAAGGGGGGGTAACATAGTTGTGCCATTTTATCCAAAATTTGGAAAACAAAATAATTACTCAACCATTCCCCGCTCAACTTGTTTCTTGACCCTCCGAACGAGATAGTGTCTTGATGTCGGCTCGGGAACTCTAGCTCTGATATGGCGAGGAACAAGTATGGTGTAGTGTGTGCCCCCACGCCTCACTTGATACCTCCCCTTATCGAGCTTTTTAACAAAATAGAACCTGACATTCTTAGACAATCTATCATGTCGGAGTGGTTCGAGTTCCGTTGAGGGTTCTTCCCTAGGAGGTTGTGCTGTAGATTTATTTTTCTTTGTGTGTTGGCGACACAACACATCGTCTGAAAAACACTTCTTACCGCACTCCTGTCCCATTTTACGTCCCTTAGAAAAGACGTGAGTGCATTTTTGGGGATTTAAAAATGACTCACGCCTTAATTTGTTTATTGTTTTAAGGCGCTCAGAAGGAGCTACTTCTTTTTTGGAAAGGGATGTTTGGTCAAATTTAGGTAACATTGAAGTTGGAACAGTTGATGGCACAGGCGAAATTGGATCAGCGATATCTTGACGAAATTCAGAATAGGTTGGAAGGACTCCGGTGTCTTTGGAATAATATTCTTGAGGTGGTGGCAAGGACGAGGTTGATGGTCTTACAAAAAGTTGAGATGGGCTGAGTGGTGGCAATGTTGAACTTGGTGAAGTTGGTGGAACGATGTCGGTTGACTTTCTTTCTTTTGGTGATGGTGGAGGTGCCATGTCGGTGTTGATTGTTGGCAGTGAAAAATGACTTGATCCTTTAGCTGGTTTCGGTGATGGTGGAGGTGGCATGTTGG
This sequence comes from Neoaliturus tenellus, assembly GCA_030545055.2. Classification (NCBI taxonomy): domain Eukaryota; kingdom Metazoa; phylum Arthropoda; class Insecta; order Hemiptera; family Cicadellidae; genus Neoaliturus; species Neoaliturus tenellus. The sequence continues at coordinate 104,684,182 of CM061536.1, read as the reverse complement.
TGTTGATTGTCGGTCCTTCAGCTGGTGGAGGTGGTGAGAAGATACTCGATTTCTTATCCGGTTTCGGTGTTAATTGAGGTTGTTCTTGCTCTTCGTTTGGCTTTACTTGACTGAGGAAGGTGATTGTCTGGAGAAGGATTGGTGCAGCTTCAGATTTCAGTTTTGGTTGAGGTCGGGTTTCAATCTTTCTTGGCATGGATGACTTCCGTGATCGACGTGTACTTGTATCAGTGGATGTAAATGATGAAGGAACTGGCGGAGCCGATGAACTACTACACGTATCGCAGTAGACGGTGGATGACATGATAAAGTGCTGCAGCTAGAGAAACTCAATACAAAATGATAGGACTAAAGCTATGCTCGCTTATATAGTGTCAGAAGTGGAGGGGGACTGTGGTGGTGGAGGGGGGTATCCCCACTACTGGCTCCCTTCTACTCTACATCACTCCAGTCAGTCGCAGCAATGGAATACCTCAAGCAACACAACTACGACGATGCTCTGATGGCTGCAGCCGAACAGGCGGAGCGCGCCGCCGAGGAGGAGGATAACCTCCTCATTGCAGCAGCGGAGGCGGCGGAGGCGGAAGTGGCGGAGGCGGATGCGACGGAGGCAGCTGAGATAGCAGCAGCTAAGATAGCATCGGCTGAGATGGCAGCGGCTGAGATGGCAGCGGCTGAGATGGCAGCGGCTGAGATAGCAGCGGCGGAGGCGGCGGAGGCTGGTACTCTTGACCAGCTTGAGCAGCAGCATAGGCAGATGTATGATCAATTCATGCAAATGTTCTGCTCCCAGCCTCGCTGCGAGGAGGAGTGGGCTGAACATAACAGAATATTGACCCAGCTCAACGCGCTGGAAGCCGCCATCGCTTCGAGGAAATAAGTGAAATACCATTCCTTATTTCCTTAGTTTAAGTTTCAAATTTAAATATTAGGTTTAGTTGTGCATATTTATTTAATAGAAAAATTCAAGGATACATAAAGAAAAACACCGTACAGTCCAGCATATATGTAAAAAGTTTGTGCCTAATATATGCTATTTAATCAGAAGAAACACCAGTCAAAGCAGAGGGGAACACCTATCATGCGATCGCAGACTCCTGCGGTCGCATCGTAGGCATTTTTTAAAACTTCATTTGTATGACCTTGACCTTTGTGACGTGACCCCTAACGAATGAAGCTGCATCATGTATTTGAGGCTGGTGACGTATGCAGCTACGATTTACTATGGTTATTGTAGGTTAATTTTAACCATTTATACGTAATAAAACATTGGTTTGTGCTAAATGTTATATGCTGGACTATAGTTTGTACAAATTCAATTTATTTTTAATATAAAATTCATACATCTGTAACAATACAATCAAATTTTCAGTTCAGTGGGGAAGGACTGTTAATATCACTGGCAATTGATCCTTTTGTAAGAGAAGACCTCAAGATATGTATTAGATCACCTCTAACTTGGCTCGGCTGGTTTAATCCTCTTCCAGGTTCATCAGTTGCTGTGAACATTATTATCATGCGTTGATGTCATATAGTAATTATGCTACGTTGTGTTTGTTATTTATTGAATTATTGTTATTCATTGTACATTGTTTTTTCACTGCACATTGTCACTTATAATTATTATTGCACACTCTAACTTCATTGTATACCACTATTGTCGACATTGTCACATTAATGTGTATTCATGTTTTTCAATAAGAGGATGAATATGTAATCATACCTATGTACAATGGAGATTATCCGTTGAAACAATAAATGACCAATTTATACATCTTGCACCCTCGTATATCATTGTTACTAGAAAAGTAAGAAATTAATATATAATACTAACACTGAACCGTACCTTTAAACATTATTTTAGGAAAGATACTTCATATGACTTGTAATACAAAACCAAACATTCTGATGATAAATCTCTAAACGGTTATTGTTTTTCCAACGATTTGATAACAGTTGAACATTATTAATAACCTCGATAACATCCATTTACTTTAAATGTGTTTCTTGTTATCTTTAACACGCGATAAACTTAGTGAAAACTATTGTGATAACAAACTAACGATCAAAGTATTATCTATCAAAGCGAAGAGAGTTTAACTTACGTATGAGTTCTTTGATTTCATTGTATACATTGTTATGTGTATTTTTAAAGTGTTGATTTTTAGTTAGTGTATATAAGATATAAAAGTGTATTATTAAAATGACAATCGACGTGAGGAAAGAGTTTTTTTTAATGTTAAGTGTTTTTGTAAATAACGTGTGATTTTTAGTTAGTGCAACTATGTTTTTTTTTGTTATTTGTATGATATAAAAAATGTATTATTAAAATAATACTCAAATTGCGGGAAGGGTAGTTTATTGCAACACACTTGTTTTTTTTCCTAGTGTTAGAAGTAGTAGATGAGATAGGGGATATATATATATATATATATATATATATATATATATATATATATATATATATATATATATATATATATATATATATATGGGAGTTGATTTTGTTTGCGTCCGCAGCATTCCCTTAAAGCTGCACGTACTCCCCCTGGTGGTGTTAAACAAACAACAATTTTTGGCAGCTGAACTTTTAAAACTGTACTGACGCAGGTGCTTTGCACTGCAGAACATATTTTATTTATTTATTTTATTATTATTATTTAAGTTGGTAGCTGGCTATAATAGTCTCCCGGGCCACTTTTAAATGTACTGACGCGACAAAGATGCTACTAATATAGAGTATGTAATGAATCTTGTAGGTAATTTAGTGTTGATATGCATAATCATTTGATTAGTACATCGATTACTCACAATTAAATCGAAGATGCTCAGAGAGAAAAATGGATTAAAGATACAATCATCGATAGATACTAGTAAAACTTGTGAATATTTAAGTATGGAATACACAAAAAGGATTCATTATCATAAAGTATTTCATAGAGTGAAGACGTTAGTTACATAAAACGGCATAATGAAGACCACATCGAGGAAAGAGTTTTTTTTAATGTTAAGGAAGGGGTGATGTTGTTTGCGTCCGCAGCTTTCCCTTAAAGCTGTACGTACTCCCCCTGGTGGTGTTAAACAAACAACAAGTTTTGGCACCTGAATTTTAAAATGTACTGACGCAGATGCTTTGCACTGCAGAACATATTTTATTTATTTATTAGAAGTAGTAGATGAGATAGGGGATATATATATGGGAGTTGATTTTGTTTGCCTCCGCAGCATTCCCTTAAAGCTGCACGTACTCCCCCATTTTATTTATTTTATTATTATTTAAGTTGGTAGCTGGCTCAGAGAAATGTGCAAGTGGGTGATGTTGTTTGCGTCCGCAGCATTCCCTTAAAGCTGCACGTACTCCCCCCCCCCCCCAATTTTGTTTATTTTATTATTATTTAAGTTGGTAGCTGGCTCAGAGAAATGTGCAAGTGGGTGATGTTGTTTGCGTCCGCAGCATTCCCTTAAAGCTGCACGTACTCCCCCTGGTGGTGTTAAACAAACAACAAGTTTTGGCAGCTGAACTTTTAAAACTGTACTGACGCAGGTGCTTTGCACTGCAGAACATATTTTATTTATTTATTTATTTTATTATTATTATTTAAGTTGGTAGCTGGCTATGATAGTCTCACGAGCCACTTTTAAATGTACTGACGCAGGTAATTTGCACTGCAGAACGAAGTGTTGTGGCAGGGTGGTGTGTTTTCTTATACACTTTTTTTAAGCTGCCTAGAGCGTGGTTTGGGACCGCTCTCCAGAACATATTTTATTTATTTATTTATTTTATTATTATTATTTAAGTTGGTAGCTGGCTATGATAGTCTCACGGGCCACTTTTAAATGTACTGACGCAGGTAATTTGCACTGCAGAACGAAGTGTTGTGGCAGAGTGGTGTGTTTTCTTATACACTTTTTTAAGCTGCCTAGAGCGTGGTTTGGGACCGCTCTCGAATTTATAAACACTCACAGTGTTTATAAATACGCCAGGTTGAGGTATGATGCAATACGGATGCCGATCTAGTCTTCGCTAGTTGATGCCCATGTATTGCATCAGACCCCCCTCCCTTATTTTAGGCAGGCGGAAGAAGTTTACTCAATTAACTAAAAGTTGATTGAGGAAACTTCTTATATTTTAAATACGTTATTTCCCCAAACATATTTTTAAACAGAAAACCCATCAAAGAACATTTAAAAAGCAAAGTTGTGCCTAGGGATAAAGGCAAATAGGACCGCAGCCACCGGTATTCCGAGTTGCCGTGCCGACCCGCAACATGGTATGCCGAAGTTTTGCCATGTTAGGGGCATGGTATACCAATGCCAAGCCCCGGAGTTGGACAAGGAAGTAGTATAGGCCACAACACCCACCCTTACTTCAAAGAAAACAAACTAAAAGCTGTGGAGAAGGGAACGGAAAGAGTGCGGAGGTATGCCAGTGCCTCCGCGCCTTGGTATTCCTTTTGCCAGGCGAGTTTGGTATCCCAAAGGACAAGTAACGTTGACAAGTCCCAGCCAGAACTCGGAGTGAAAGGACACAGCTTTCCCACCCAAATTAAAATTAACGTTATGCTTACAAAGATTTAAAGTTTAAAGTAAAAGAACTTATGAAGACCTGGAAAGCACATTGATTATTATAACATTTTGAACACGAGCACCATAAAGTAAAGTTAGTTAACACCCAACTACCCTGTGTTAACCCACAACTAGCATGCCTTAGTCTAGTGGAAACTTCAACATGAAGCCAGCGCTAACTTCATGATGAAGTTTCCTTTGAGTCTTAACCAACCTGCTAGCTACACAGTTTGACTAAGACTAACCAATAGGCCGGTAATTAGCTGGGGGGTAGGGTGGTGGGGGTATTGACGTCATGCCTATCAATCTCGTTAATAGGCCATAACTTTTCTGATAGGCAACTATTAGTGTTATTTTAATGGGTTATAAATTTTCTGATAATCACTCATTAATGTTTATCTTAATGGGCTATAAATTTTCAGATAATTACTCATTTACTGTTTATCTTAATGGGCTATAAATTTGCTGATAATTACTCATTAGGCTTATTTAAATTACCCATTGTTTTTTTGGGTGATTTTTTTAACTCTTTGGCTCATACTATTGTTGCTAGCACCTATCAGTTGTACTCCTAGCTTCATTGGGAACAGACTCTTCAGCATGATATCACGTTAGTTTAGTCTTCACACAAGAAGATGCAAAGAACTTTAGAAAGAACTAAACGCATATTAAGGGTACAAACAAAGAATGAAAGGTTTAAGTGTACATCTACCTTGACACGTCTTAAGCGTAAGTTGAGAAATAATCCTCTCTATTTTACAAAGACAGATACTGAAAGAAATAGTTGTAGTGACCAATTTTTGTTAAGTGTTTTAAATGAGATGATAGATTTAGCTACTTTTAAACTTTTAACACCTATCACTTGTGTTTACCAACTGTATTTCTTTCATCTTTCGCTTCCTACGCCTGGGGTATATAAACCAGTACAAGAGCTCGATGTTTCTCATTCTATTCCCGACACTCGTCCACTTAACATCTCCCAATGGAGCAGGCTATTGATTATAGTTTGGAATCAAACGAAGTGTCTAATGCTTTTTCACCTCCTACAACTTCAACTGCTTTACCAAATTATCAGCTCCATGACACACCTATCATGCGATAGCAGACTATAGTTTGGAATCAAACGAAGTGTCTAATGCTTTTTCACCTCCTACAACTTCAGCTGCTTTACCGAATTATCAGCTCCATGACACGCCTATCATGCGATAGCAGACTCCTGCTGTCGCATGGTAGGCATTTTTAAAATTTCATTTGGTTAGCCTTGACCTTTGTGACCTTGGCGTATGCAGCTGCATCATCTTGCTGCTGCTGCTGCAGTCAGTAGCACATGTTTTAATTATAGCTTCGTTTGTAGTGAACAACACTTAACATCGCATTGGGAGAGCTGGCACAAAACGTATAAATCAAATTGACAGGTGATAGATACAAAAGTACCATGCATGCAAACGCGGAATCCTGCGGTAGATGTTTGGTTTAGACCGTGACCTACGTTACGTTTGAGGCTGATGACGTATGCAGCTACGTCACTGAGGCTGGTGACGTAAGCGGCTACGTCACTTCTTATCACCTCCTACGTCACGTCTTATCGCACGATTTATTGCCTTTTTCGTCTTATCGCAGGATTTATTGCCTTTTTAGCTTTATCTCCTGATTTATTGCTTTCTTATCTTATCACCTGTCAATTTGATTTATGCGTTTTGCGCTGACTCTCTCATTTTTCCACTACTAACAGATAATACAATTAGAGCCAACTGGAAAACAATGGTGGAATTGTGATAACAAACGATTAACAAATGTTGCAGACCCTGATTATGCTGATAACGCTGTAACTGTTAATTTTCTTGTTAAAGTAATAGGTAATTTATTATTTGATATGCATAATTATATTGCAGCCGGACAACATAAACCTATTGATGAAAAAATGAGAAGTGCATGGATTAAACAAGAAATTCTTTATAAATACTTTTTTAATCATAATACACAAAAGTTTAGATCAACAGATTGGGGGTACTTTTGATATTTAATTAAATAACACCATAAATTACATCATTTATGTGCAACCTGTCATAGAGGTAACACATAGGTTACGCTTTTCGAATATAAAAGACAATCATGGCATTTCATTACACCAGTCCATATCGAGACACTGTAAGGAAAGGAGGTGGGATCACGTCCACAGCGGTTTCTCTATTAAGTAAAGCCTTAAATCGAATTCCAGTAGGATCTATCGTAAATAGAGCAATAGACGCTTTACCATACGAATTTCATATACCGGGAGGTTATCAGTATTGCGGACCAGGAACTAAATTGAAAAAACGACTGGAAAGAGGTGATCCAGGCATAAATAAGTTAGATCAGGCTTGTAAAGAACACGATATCGCATATTCCACGTTTACCGATTCAAAAAATAGGTCAATCGCTGATAAAAAGCTAGCGAATATAGCTTGGCAACGAGTAAAGTCTAGTGACGCTAGTATTGCGGAAAAAGCAGCAGCTTTAGCGGTAACAGCAGGTATGAAGGCTAAAACAGCGGTAGGAGGTGGAAAAAGGAGGGGTAAGAATAAAAAAGGATCAAGCAAGAGAAAACATGGTGGTAATATTAGACTAAAAAGACGTTCTCCAAGGAAAAATAATAAAAAACCGACAATATGGTCAATGGTAAAAAACGGGGCTGGTCTATACCTAAGACCGTATCGTGCATATTAAATAAAAGAAATCAATTGGTTATACCGCATAAAGCGTTGACTAATGTTGAATTATTTAAATATATTTCCTGTTTAAAAATACCATTTTTCCGCGGAGTATTTATGAAAGACAGTTTACCAAAGAAAATATGGAAAAATGAGACTGGAATCGTAAATTTGGATAATACTGAAGGGCCCGGCACCCATTGGGTGTGTTATAAGAAACTAAATAATAATGTATATTATTTTGATAGTTTTGGAAATTTGCCACCACCTAAAGAACTTGAACATTACTTTAAATCTGCTAAAAACATATATTACAACTATAAAAGAGAACAACCTGATAATACTTCAATATGCGGCCATTTATGTTTGGAATTCCTAGCTAAAAGTATCAGTCACTATTGAGATGTCTTCCTATACGGTATCATTAACAGGAAAATCGTCCACTTTACGAAGTATCCTTTTTCCAGCGTTACGCTTGCAAAAAGGAAGATTTTGGGAGGCAGCACTGTTGGATTTTACAACTTACAACTCTATTCCCAATGTTACGGAAGGTAAAAATAACTTATTGCATTATTATAAAGGAAAAGATGCCAGTGGGAAGTTTACAGACTTGGAAGTTTGCACTCTACCCACAGGTTCTTATGAAATTGATCATATTAATGAATTTTTGCAAAATAAAATGGGAAAAGACAATATAACGCTAAAAGGTAATAACAATACAATGAAAGCTGAGCTTACTTCAAAATATTATATAGATTTCAGTAAGTCACACTCAATTGGTGATTTATTAGGATTTCCCAAAGATGGAGCAATTTTAGAACCAAATAAAACACATTCCGGTAAACAAACTGTAACAATATTAAAAGTCAATAGTATAGACATAACTTGTAATATTATACAAGGAGCTTACAGAGATGGAGCAAATACTCATATAATACATACTTTTTACCCCAGTGTACCACCTGGATTTAAAATTGTTGAAAAGCCGCAAAACCTGGTATATCTACCTTTGAACACCACTTTCATTTCAGACATCGTGTTGAACGTATTGGATCAAGACGGTAACTTGATAGATTTCCGAGAAGAGCCTATTACGGTTAGATTACATTTAAAATCAACACTTTAATATAACATCATGGGTTTAACATTTAAAAGCGAACAACCTACGGGAATCCGCATTAGTAGCTCTTCAGCTGTGGAGGAGTTAACACGCGAGAACATTCGTTTCTTAGAGAGAATTGGATTAAAAGTAACCGATAATGGATATACTGGATATAGCTCAGGGTCCAACATTCGACGAAACCCTATGGGAAAAAGAATATCACACCCACAACCCTTACACTTCATCAAAATTAAACAATAACGATGAAATTCGTATTCCCATACAAAATCAAGACATTTACACACTACCATGTGAAAGTTACTTGTATATTGAAGGAAAAGTTACTAAAAAGGACGGTACTACTACTGGTACAACAGTTCCATTTATAAATAATCCCATGGCTTTCCTGTTTGATGAAATTAGATATGAAATATCAGGTGTAACAGTTGATTCTACTAAAAAAGTAGGTATTGCAACAACTTTAAAGGGATTAACATCTATATCACCTAATGAAACCAATTTAATACAACCTGCAGGATGGGTTTTACCTGCAAAAGACACAATCACTCCAGATACAAATGGAAATTTTGATTTTCATATTCCGTTACGTTTGTTGCTTGGTTTTGCTGAAGATTATAGGAAAATAATATTAAACGTTAAACAAGAATTAGTTTTGTTGAGATCTTCAAACGATAAAGATATTATTAAAGCTCCAGACGGTACAACAGATGCAACTTTAGAATGGAAATTAACATTAGACAAAATTGTATGGAGAGTTCCACATGTTTAATTAGCTGACGAGCATAGAATGCTACTATTAAGAAAGTTAAAGGCTGATCGTGATATTGTAATTCCTTTTAGAAGTTGGGAATTTCATGAACATCCCAGCTTGCCAACTACGGATCGACACACTTGGACAGTTAAAACATCTAATTATGTGGAACGAGCCAGGTATATTATATTTGGTTTACAAACAGGCAGAAGAGACACCATCACCAAACATGCAGGCCAATTTGATCATTGCAACTTGAAAAATATTAAAGTTTATTTAAATTCACAATTTTTTCCATACGATAATTTAAATGTGTCATTTGCTAATAAAAAGTACAGCATATTGTACGATATGTATGCAAGATTCCAAAGTTCATATTATGGTAAAACGAATGCACCTTTACTATCACCAGAAAAATACTTAGATGGTTACCCTATAGTTGTAATCGATTGTTCTAAACAAAATGAATCGGTAAAATCATCAAGTGTAGATATAAAAATAGAAATGGAATTCAACGCGCCTATATCGGCTAATACAACTGCATACTGTTTAATTCTACATGATAAAATCGTAACATACACACCTTTAACTGGAATTGTTAAAAATGTATTGTAAAAGACCGGTTTTCCTACATTCCAATGCATTCCGCGAGTATAAAAGCAGAGCGTTCAGCTCGCTCCTTATCAGTTTGTTGCCTGTTGTTGTATGGGTAGCATCTTATTCAATATGACTTCTCCTAGTGGTACACAAGAAAATGTAGTAGATATTGAGAAGGAGATATCCGACTTTTTAGATCTTCAAGGTCAACCGGAGGGAGATGAACACAACGCTTGCGGACAACTCCACGCCAGTAATAATGTTGAGGAAAAAGGTAAAAGAAGAAAGAATGCACACAAGAGGAAAAGTGGATATTGAAGATAATATTTCTCCTAACATATTAAGTGAGGTATTCTTGCGAATATTTTACCCAATCTCTTCAGTTTGGACAAAAGTGTTTAATCGGTGTTATGAAATCGACGGATTATTCACCTACTGTAATTTTAACTCATGGACCCAAAATGATTTTGTTCACCGATAGTGCTTGGGAATCTTTTATGAAGCACTTGCATCTGCTAGAATGCTATTTAACTAGTAACATGTATGGAAGAAAGACAAGAGTAGGACTTTTGGATTCAAATGTGGAAATTGATATTATAAAGAATCGTGGTGACCATCAGTTGCGGTTTAGAGACACAACAATACATGATAGAAAGATTCAACTTAATCGAGAAGAGTTTTTTATTCTAACCTGTGCAACTGAACCAATAACAAGATACTTGAGACAACTAGTGTTTTCAAGTTCTATTATTAAAGATTATTTGGAAGACACTTTGGACAAACAACCGGACGCACCTATACTGTACGGACCTGTGGATACTTCTATATTTAATAGAGTTCCTCATGAAGTACAAATGTGGAGACAATTGGAAAAATACGCTCAACTACATAAGAAATCAGTAAAACAGGAAGAAGAGGAAGAAGGAGGAGAAGAATCAAGTGTTAGTGATGAAAATGAAAACAAGGAGAATGTAAAGATGGAAACTTAGATGACAATGGTTGGTTTTTAAAACAATATCAAACGCTTTGTGGGGTTAGGCCTACCGGGGACGGTGCCCACGTTAAATATACACCAACGCGCCAACAACTGTACGGCCTGGTATAAAAGTCGTACCTACCGTGGTGTGGAAATCAGTTGATCTTTGGACTTCGACATGAGCAGACGAGTGGCCTTCGCAATGGACAAGGAAGAAGAACAAGTAAAGTCCAAACCTGGTATAATTGAGTTCCAAGCGTTTCGGGGTAATGACGATAGATTTATCATAAAAGAACTTGTGTTTTTCGACATCAATACAGGTGTTCCATATACATTTTTGTTCAAACCACCATGTTCTTATTCATCATTAACTAGCAAAGCCGCTACTACCAACAGGTGGATTTCAAAATATTTCCATCATATCGATTGGTATGATGGTTTTGCAAGTTACACAGACTTGTATCACATCATGCATCAGTTTTCAAACAGGTTTACCAATATTTATACAAAAGGACTGGAAAAGAAGAGATGGATCGAAGAATTTACTCATGTTCCGGTTAATGATGTGGACTTGGATAAAAACTACAAGTATACGATGGAAAATGTTTGTATTTGTACTAAAAGTCCAGAACATGAAAAAGATAGACATTGCGCTTTAAAAAACGCCTATAAACTCGCATCTTACCTTCAAAGTGGGGAAGTGGGGAGTGGTGGGGGTGACGGGGGTTATATAAGTGAGGAGCAGACCGGGACCTGGCATGAGTATTACTCGAGATTCCGAGACGACAACATCTCCCAGCAAGAAGACGAAGAAGAAGACACTCTTTAACTCAACCATGGCATCTCACCAGTTCCTGCAAACTTTGGTTGAGCAGTTCAATGCTCACTCCAAATCTACCATACTACCTGTCAAGAAGTGTTCCGAACTTAAAGATGAGAAGCACTACATTATCCACGCCATGAAGAAGATGGAGACTACAGTTGGAGAGGCCATCTGCTGCAGTCTTAGCGAGGCACCATTCACTCCGGGGGATGAGCCCAAGTTCCAAGTCTACCTGCCAAAACGATTCGTCCATCTCCTCCAGAACGAGGATCTGCGCTCCATCCAACCTGGCTGTCTCTACCTGGTTTCCCACGGTTGCACGGGTAGCAATTCCACCGAGTTGACCATCCACATCGTCGACAAGCAGCAGTGTTAGATTTAAGTTTTACTGTTGTACATATGTTATTGTAATGTTTTATAAATAAACCATAAAAGACAAAAAAAATACAAAAGACAAAAAATGCAACATATCAATATGTGAGGTTTGTCACATATTGATATGTTGCATTTTTTTAAACTTCGCGGGTGACCTTGACCTTTGACCTTTGCATTTCACAGTTACCCCTACCACCAAGCTAAAGGTCAAACATGCTTCAATGCAAACACCCCCACCACTTTTTCATAGTACCCCCAAGCGCTGTGCCTCAGCTTCATTTCAACTCCGACGGTCAACAGTACAACATCAAGATGTCTCTCAATGTAAGTTGTGCTAGTTACGAGGAGGTAACCATTAAGACTCAGCAGGAGCTGAACGACTTGTACAAGGAGTTGCAGCTGATGGTGGCGCGAGGCTACCGTATAAATGTGCAAGTCTACGCTTGCAATATACGCAATCTCCGACACCCAAAAGAAGAGTCTGAACATTACTCTTCTCCAGCGACTTCATCACCGGCGTCCATGAAGACTGAAGCGAGCCAGACTTTGGATTATTTCAGCTGACTAGCAGTTGGTTTCTTCTTCTTACCATTGTAGAATATGTTTATTTCTTTATTATATTAAAGATGTAAAAGAGAAAAAACACCTATCTTGTTACTGACATATGTGCTCAGTAACAAGATAGGATTTTTTAAAACACAATTTGGATGACCTTGAAACTTCCCCCACTTTTTTATAGTACCCCCAAGCGCTGTGCCTCAGCTTCATTTCAACTCCAACGGTCAACCATACAACATCAAGATGTCTCTCAATGTAAGTTGTGCTAGTTACAAGGAGGTAACCATTAAGACTCAGCAGGAGCTGAACGATTTGTACAAGGAGTCCAAAAATGAGGTTGTCAACAAAACCGATGATCAACAATTGTGGGACTCCTCTATTACAGAAAAGGAATTACATGCAGCCGTCGAAGCTGTCGAGGAAAAGGAAAAGAACCTTAGGCAGCTCTGGTTGGCTCAGATGGATATTTGCGGATCTGTGCCGCGTGATGATTTTGAACTTCAATGTCAGATGGCGATTACCCAGCAACTAGAAGAAGCCGAAAAGGAGCTAAAGAGTGGAGGTACTATTTGGGCGGAGGTGAAAACTGAGAAACATGAAGAATATACCGAATATGATGATTAAACGTACTGTTGATCCCAATCCTTTTAGTTTAAGTGGTTATGTTATAAGTAAATAGACAAAGTTTCCTTTTTTAAAACTCCATTTGGGTGACCTTGAAATTTCCCCCACCACTCTGTTATACCAGCATTGCTCGCTGCAACAAGCATCATTCCTCCTCCAACAACCATGGCGGACACACCTGCTTGCGATGACATGTCTTCCACCGAAGATGTACCCACTACAAGTTGGAAGTTGACAATCAACGACGTGCATTATTTAGAAACCATCTGCGATTGGATGAAGTCTATTCTCCTCGACAACCCGGGAATAAAGCTCAAGGTCACTTTAGATTATGATTGGTCTGAAGTTATAATGCAGCAAGACGATCAAGAATCAGGGGTGGGGGAGGGGGTGGGGGTGGGGGAGGGGGTGGGGGTGGGGGGGGGGTTCGCATTTTTGTCGGGGGGGGGTTCGCATTTTTGTCGGGGGGGGGGGGGGGTTCGCATTTTTGTCGGGGGGGGGGGGGGGGTCAGGTAAGTTAAGTGGGTCAAGGTCACCCACAACACTTGTACTCTAAGTGTTGGCTATACCCCCACCACGACTGGGTCCCTAGGCTGCACAACACCGCTTCGCCAGTATGTCTCCGGCTTCCATGCGGTGCGTCTCGCTGTTCTCTAGCTCTCTATATGTAAGTAATTTTACAAGTTCTGAATGTAGGTCACTACACTTTAACTTTGGGACGATATCGACTTGTGGTATTTCAGTGTTTTGACTCAAGGTCATCACACTTTAACTCTAGCACATCGGTTATCGTACCAGAGGTGCTCAATAACCTAACTTGTAATGTTTAGGGTGGCGTTTGCACGCCACGTGGTATCGCCATGAGTGTCCAGTCCAAGTTTTAAGTTACATTAATTTTACTGTAATCTTTTCCATTTCCGCTTCGTTTTGCCAAAGTATGAGGTGTCGCTTAATAAAGTTGTATTTCTCTAAAGTTATAGGAGATTGCAGGGATACAATTAGTTTATTTAGGAGACTCTTCATCTTGGAGTTTAACACAATTTCCACTTTGACTTTGCTTCCTCGGCTCTCACAGCCTAAGCTGTACAGAAATGTTTCTTCTAGTGCCAACTCGGGCCAAGAGAACAGTGTGTTGACTGTAGGACAGCTCATGGTGAAGTGATGCGATACTCCAGCGTACCACCTCACCTTCCCCCACCACTGTGACCTTCCCCCACTCCTGCTGTTTCCCCCACCTCTTTTCCGTTGACTCATGCGCTACAAGCAGTCTCTCAGTATTGTGCGGACTTTTGTGAGGGGAAGCCATGTCGCGGGACGCTTTAGGTAAGAAACTTAGCCGTGTTAAGACTTTGTTAGTTGCTCACTATCCACCACTCAAAGTTAAGAAGGTTTCGACTTTAGCTAAGTGGCGCAAACTGTTGCGTGGACACCCTAGGTTTTATACCAAACAGACTAATGTCAGTTTTACTGATGAAGATTTGTTTAGGATATTAGATGAAATGACTTTTCCTTGCAAAATTCAGTTAGTTACTCCCATTCCTGACAGTTTAGAGTCTTAGTCTCTCAAGCCGATATACCTAGAGTACACAGAGCCTGACAGTCAGTCACTCGGTGGCTGTCGTGGGGTGCGCATCGGTGTCGGCGCTCCGTTGTTAAGTTTTCAAGGTCACAGTAATATGAAATTGGGGGTGTTGTGCTAGTTCAAGGTCACCTGAGGTATTACCGATTGCCCATTTAGGCAGAGTCATGTCAGAAACTCGAGTTTAACTTGGCACTTTTGCCGTTTCTCGTCGAAAATTCGCTCCAAGTGGTCAAGGTCACGGGGACTCTGACTGAAACTCGGAGCGTAGTGCGAGAAACGGCAAAAGTGCCAAAAAATTTTAAGTTTCTGCGTGACCTTGACCTTAGTGGCGTCGGTGACGTCGTTTTGATGACGTAAGGGGTGATGACGTCATCAGCACGTCATTTCTGTGACGTCATGGGTGTGACGTCATCGAAATGACGTCATTAGTGATGACGTCATCGATTGCGTCATCGATGACGTCATCGATGACGTCATCGGTGAGGTCATTGACCTCGATGACGTCATCCCTCAGGTGACCTTGAACTGGGCCAGCATCCTCAATTTTGCACTACTTATTTAATTTAACATGAGGCTAGTTTGTACATCTGATTATTCCTGTGTTACGATAACTTATTATGTCGTAGCACATGTTTCACCAGATATTGTAAAGTATAAACTCTACAGCAAATAATTATGTTAAGATTTTTTGTGAAAATAGCTATCCAATAGCTAATTATGTGCAGTAAAATAGCATAAATAGAAAAAAGTAAATTTTTTAATAATGGTTAAAACGCTGGTATGAATTTCTGTATAGTCTCATATTTTTCTTTTTTACGCTGGTGATTCTTATATTTACAAAACAGCCAAAAGTACCTTTCCGTTGTATTTATTGGTTAGAAAACATCTCTTTGACAGGTCTATTTTAAATTTTTTGTTGTAATTTACAATAGCCATTTATATACAGCCCTTTATGTTTAATAAAATGCGATTTGTGAGATTTGCTATGACAGGCAATTTGGTAAATTGTTTTTAATAATAATAATAATAAAGAAAATATATCAGACGGAAGCTGATAGTTAAAATACAATATTTTTCCCGACTTCGTTGTGGGGGATGAGATGAAACCCCAAAATGGTCAATGTTTGATTTTGTTTACTTATTAAATAATCATTTACACTAATATATCCTCCAATAACGTACTTTATAGTCAATATAATTAATAAAACATTTTTAATAGGAGGGGAATTGTTTTAAATCAACTTAAAAGTTCTACAGGAAGTGTTATTAATCATTCCTTATAAAATAGTTTCATTGCTAATTTAATTTGCAGCCTTATTTGGTAAAATGGATATTAAATTATACATTTTGAAACGGGCTGCTTAATAACCTTTTTGAGCCGTCGAATATGACTTTAATAAGCTCATTAAAAATGTAAAAGAAATCGTTAGTGAACTTAAGTTACAAGAAATGTTAAATCTTATACAAGGATTCAGAAATGCTATTTAGCTTCGTAAATAACCACAATTTGTTAACATACACTGTAAATAAATTTTACACATAGGCTCTAGGCTCTAAAATATAGCATAGATAAAATCATTGCCACAAACAACCTTATTAGCTGATTATTAAGGTATAATAGTCCTGATTCCTAAGACATAAATAGGTCCTTGGTGTAAATAAAGAGGGTTTGTGAATACAATTTTTTTCCCACTATCCCTTCCGACAATCGTGACGTCACATTTGGCCAGGGATGACATTTTGAATATTGACTCTTAGACATCCAATTGGCACTTTTCCCCTTCCCTAACTTGATTTATTCGGCGTGAAATAATGTTAACACTCATAAAACACATCGTTGTTATTACCATAAAACTCAGATCAAAACCATATATTTTTTGGTTAACCTTTTATCATACAAATGATTGATTTTGCTTTTAAGAAATTACAATTGATCTCGCTTGGCAGCCCCTCTTATGCATACTGAAAAGGGCCTACATACTACAATGCGAGTATTATTTTTTTAATAATACTTGTTGGTATACGAGTAGTTATATTTAGTTCAGATTTCCTAGTAGCTGAGGATCAAAAGTCTGAACATGTTCCTGAAAAGAACAAACTATTATTGAGGCTTTAGGCAGTATGAGTAAAAAAAAAAAAAAAAACTATAAATGGAAACATTTTTTAAATTATAACGAATGAGATATGGGAAGTCAATAATATTATATAAAATATCCATTTAATTAAAGGTATTAATAACCTAAATGGATACTACTGCTTTGGTGCAAACATTTGTATGCTATGTAAACTAAAAAAAAAAAAATTAAAACATACTTGTTGCAATATATAAATTTTAAAGTCAAACAACTATACAATATTTAAGATAAAATTTTAAAACCAACCAAAACAAAACCCCTGTTCATCATAAATACCACATTAACGTTCCCAACTAGGTTGTAAGTTGCTAGGATATTTCGTTCACAAAAGCGACAAAACACTGCATTGCGGGAAAGGGAAGTAAAACACAGAGGCTTACTCCTTATCTCTGAATCCGTTTACAATTGTAAATGTCTGTAATGGGGTGTTTGGTATACTTTAGCACTCGCTTTTATGTTGACGAAACAAATTTAACAACCTAACAGGACAGCTTAAGTGGACTTGAAAGTATGTTTCTTGAGCTGTTCATGTTAAACGTTTTATGGATATAGTAGTGGGGTTTGGTTACTTTCAAAACGGAAGTCGTGCCATTTGCCAGCCGCTGCCGGCCAGCTGCCATCGGCCAGATGGCAAATCAGTTGCTGCCGCCATATGCCATGCCATATAGCTTCCGGCGGGGTAGGAGATGTTATTTGAAATTTGAAATTCAACTTGACAATTGGGTCATGGAAAGTATGTCAAGGTCATCCAGAGTAAGTTTTAAAAAACCCCTATCCCGCTACCACCGGAGTAATAGTTCGGAGAGTGGAACTAACTCTGGCGATAGCGGGATAGGTATAGAATTAGGTTTGTGAATTTTATTTGTGAAAAACATACAATCAATGTGTGACAGCAGTGTTTAAACAGGTTGAAGTTTTGTTATGAACTACAGAGTTGTAAACACAAACACCGACGACGATGAGAAGGTAAACGCAGAGTCCCCAGATGATGTATTTAAAAAGTTTGAACAAACGTAACATCTCGAGTTGGTTTTCCCGTTCCATTTCCAATCGTTTGATTTCCAATTTCAATTTATCCTCTTCCATCCTTGTTACAAATGGAACTTCATCCATCATATCCATCATGTTTGTGTTTTTTTGAAATTTTGAAACAAGCGATGTTGATAGTCGAAGAGGCGATGATGGAATGAGAATGGAAAGAGGTAAATGTCGGTTAAATAAAGAAGTGGTGGGGGGAAAGAGCGTTGTTACATAGAAGTGGTGGGGGAAAGATGCTGCTCATCATTTACCTCAGAAGTTGTGTCTGACTGTAGAGGGGTAAGAGGAGTAAGATTTAGTAAACTGTCTTCATCAGAACTTTCAACCTTATCACAAATAGGACAAGCGTAAGTTATTTCCAAATTCATTGTAATAGTGTTAAATTTATCTATAAGTTCATTTAAAGTATTAAATATATCTTGTAAATCTTCTTTTGAGTTTATTTCAAAACTAGCATTCATTCGTGCCGATGGAGAGGTGTTCATGGTTAGAAAGTTGGCAAGCGAATGAGGATAAGCGCCAAGGGAGGGGGCTTATATAATGGTGACCTTGAGCAGGCGTCTAGGGAGGGGGGCTGTCTAGGGAGGGGGCTTCTATATAGGGGACCTTGAGCTTATGATTGAATAAAACGTTTAGTTCTTCTTCTTCGTCTTTTAATTCAATTATTTGAACCAAAGTAGTTGTTTCATCTTCTTCACTCGATGAAGAAAACAATTTGCCAGGATTTAAATATTGAACTACAATTCTGAACCATCTTATAGGATATTCGTCAATGACAGAAAGTAAGTTTTTAAACAATTCTTCCATCTCCTCCCTGTCAGTTATTATATGTTCAAACTTGATAAATTTTCCTTCCATGTTGTTAGTTAGAGTGTTGGAAGTGGAATGATTTAATATTATATAAAAATTAGAACTAGTGGTGGGGGAAATCTCAAGGTCATCCAATTGAAGTTTTAAAAAAGAGTGTAAAACTGAAATTACACATTTGATGGTTCTACAGGATCGGAATACCAATCTGATCTGTATTTACATCTTTTTATCATATGTGTACAAAAATCATCTTGATGAGACTTGGTGCGTTGACAATGAGCAAGATCTAGAGGGTGAAATTTGAAACATCTTTGAGGACAACATGTATGAAAATATCTTGATTTGTAAAATTTGAAAGTTCGCAATTCCGGTGGCGGTAGTTGTTTTGTTTTACATTTGCAATAACAAGATCCGAAGAATTCACATTTAGTACAAGCTAACCCATCCACCATCATTGGTCCTAAATCTGTACACTGTTGTTCACAACAGTAACGAGGTTTGTACTTGTATTTTTGCTCTTCCATGTTGACGCTGCGGAGTCTAGTGAAAGAATAAGATTATATAGTGATGAATAGCGAGTTTTATGTACTATGAAAAGTGGTAGGGGTAATTTCAAGGTCATCCAAATAGAGTTTTAAAAAATTATACCTTACAAGTGTAAGGATTATTGAAATTTAGGAAGTTTGTTTCTGTTTGTTTTCTTCAGACTTTTTTTCTCTCTCTGCCTTAGCCATAGCAATAAGTTCTTCTGTTGATAGTGGATGTACTTCAGGAAATTTTAAAATTAATTTAGCTTGATATCCTTCTTTAGTTAATACATCTAAATCTTGAGTCATTTGTTCAACAGTGTTATAATCTTTTCCATAGATTTTCCCATCAAGTTCAATCATCATTCTGTATAACATTTTGTAGAATAGATCTTGTCGTGGCGAGAGCTGAGAAGCGAATGATTATTTATCAAAGTGTTACATCTTTTTTATGAACTTGACATTGATCACGTGATTCCTTAGTTGTAATTTTATTTATTAAAAGTTATTCAACATTGGTAATACTTCTGGAACTTGACGTTATGTTGACCAGCTGGCGATGAAGAAGTTGTAGGTTGTGTAGAAAAAAATATTTCATCATCGCAATATTTTGTTTTAGTGAACATCCTTGTATTAGTAGCACTAACATCAACAGTTAAGTGATAACCACCAGTAAGTAAAACTCGCATTTCATTAGTTAAATCTTCAAGTTGTTCAAAAGTAGTTATGGTGTTGGTATCATAAGATGCACACTTAACCTTTAGGGACATGTTGAAGTTTTGTATTTAGTTATAGAGAGCGAGATGTGTACGGTACGAAAGGTAGTCGTAGACTGATGAATTTCACAAGTTGATTTTCACTTTTATTATCACACAAAATTGGGTCAAGGTCATCCCATGGAATTTTTAAAAAAAGCAACATATTGTAATGTATAAACACATTACAATATGTTGCTTTTCTTATTTATTTATTTTTTTTTTTAGGTTTATATCATATTTATTGAGAAACAATTACAAAGAAATATTTACAATTTTATGTACAAACTAATCAGTAGTAGGTGTTACATGAATTGTAAGTTCAGTAGAGTTGTTTCCACTTGGTCCATGTGATACCAAATAGAGTGCGCCGGGTTGAATTATACGAAGATCTTCATTTTGTAGTAGTTGTACGAAGCGCTTTGGTAGGAAGATTTGAAATTTTGCTTCATCACCAATTGTATAAGGTGCCTCGCTCAATGTGCAATTTATAGCATCACCTACTGAAGTTTCCATCTTCTTTATTGTATGAATGATGTAGTGTTTTTCTTCTTTCAGCTCGGAACATTTCTTCGTAGGTAGAATTGTTGATTTTGAATGAGCGTTGAATTGTTCAACTAAATTTTGAAGTAAGTTGTTTGATGCCATCTTAATGTTTTTGCTGATGCTAATCTTCTTGTTAATAAGAATATCCGTTGGAGATGTTGTCTCTTCGGAGGTTCGAGTAATACTCATGCTGTGTCATGGTAGCGCTCTCACTTTTATTATCGAGACTACCCCCACCACTGACGCTACCCCCACCACTGACGCTACCCCCACCACTTTGTTGAAGGAAATTATTCAAGCGGTAGGCATTCTTCAAAGCACACTGTGACCTTCGATGTTTAAAACTTTTTGATGAAATACAAAGTTCATTAAAGTAGCATTGGAAATCTCTATCTATTATTGCATTTATCACTTCATTGCTTGTAAATGATTGTATCCAATTTGCTTTTTCCAATCCTCTTGTGTAGATAGTTTTAAACTCTTTACAATAATGATTCATAATATGCGGCATCATGTTATAATGAATAAAACCTTCATCCCATTTTAAGTTGTGAAAATGTTTGTTTAACCATTTGTTTGTAACTTTCGCTTTAGTTGTTAGTTTATTGAATGGAAATGGAGGTTTGAACAGGTAATGATAAATTACAGATGTGTTCATATCCAAAATTACTAATTCTTTAATAATGAAATTTCCATCATTCCCTCGAAAAGCTTGAAATTCAATTATACCTCTTTTAACTTCCATTAACTGTGATGCAGTAGAAAACGAAACCCGTTTGTTCATGATGAAGTCTCATCCACAACTGACTGTTATTACAAACACGATTGTTCTTCTTTTATTTCTTGTGTTTCTTCGTTTATATTAAAATTGGTGTGATAGTTGTTTAATTGTCTCCACATATCCACTTCTTGAGGTATTCGATTAAAAGGTCATTTTTGATTAAGCGAGAACTGGGAATAGATCACTAAGCAGCATGATGATTCATTACTACAAAGTGATCTATTCCCCATTCTCTAAGAAGTGTCCAATCAATAACTAAAGTCCAAGTTCATTTTTTTTGTTTTGTTTAATTTAAGTCTTTTACATCTTCTTCTTTTATTACACAATTTATAGGTTCACTGTTCGATGTTTCAATATGTTGTTTTATCTTGTGCTCCAGCTCTTCTATTCTTGCTTCCTTTATCATTAATTCCGATTGTAAGTAACTGATGTAATCAGCCGCCATGTCTACCGTTCTTGATCTTATTTCTCCTAACTTAACACCAGGAATCAATCTCTGTAGTTTGTAAAATCTCAACCTTATTCTTGACTCTCTTACTTTAGCCATTTCTCGAAATGTTTGTTTTCTATCTTCTTCTTTGCTTGTGGTCAATACCATACTTCTGACAAGTTTACTTTCAGAGTGATTCCTCTATAGTATTCTTGTCCTTTATACACTTTCCCCCACCATTTTCAATTTCCCCCACCCTACTAATGTAGGCCAAGGTCATCCAATATAACGCGAGAACGAGGAATAGAGCACTAAGTGGCATGTTAGTCCATTACCACAAAGTGATCTATTCCTCGCTCTCTATTCTACATCTACTTTTTTTTCATTTTACTATTTTATTATTTTTTTGGTTTTTCTTGGGGGGAATGAGTGTTTACTTTTTACAATGTTCATTCTTCTTCTCCAACTTTTCAATTCTTTCTAACAATTCCAACAAATATGCATTGGTTGCTTGCAAAGTTTGTATTCTAGTACATCCCACTTTAATAGAGGGAACTGTTAACTGTAATTTTGTAAATTCTATCCTTTCTTTCTTGCACCTTTCTCTCATGTATGTATTTTTCCTGATTCTTCCTGATTGAGCTGATATTAACTTATTACAATCTGTATGGGGCTTTGATACTTTAAATACTGATGTACAAAAATGAGTTGATGTTGTCGGCTGTTGATTTTCATACAAATTTTGTGTTGAAGTAGTAATTTGTTGATTTTCATACCAATTTACACTTGAAGTGGCAGGTTGCTGATTTTCATACCAAATTGAACTTGAAGTACTAGGTAGCTGATTTTCATACCAATTTGAAGTACTAGGCTTCTGATTTTCATAACAATTTAAACTTAAAGTATTTGGTTGATGCCAATCCTCAGATGCCAATACAGGTGTTGTGGAAGGATGCTCCATCGTTGTATAGAGTGAATTCTGTTCTACAATTTTGCCGGTTTTATCTCATTTCCCCCACCACTAACTTGTACATTTCCCCCCACCACAATAATTTTCTTCTTTTCACATTTCAAATTTTGTACCAGACTTCTAATGTTACATCTGCATCTTCTTCCTTCACATACTTAATAAATTCTGGGCTTCTTGAAGTAGTATTTGGAGTATTGAGGTAGTTCATCACCTTCACATGGCTTTCTTCATTATGGGTGTAACAAACTACTTGAACTAACATGTTACTATCTTCTTTCGATTTGATAAATTCTGCAACTGAGGTCCATTCCTCGTATTTAATTTTGAAATGCTGAACTTCAAACTGCATGTTGTTTGAACAAATGCTGCAACAATATTAAAAGTCTCTTCAAACAACCTGCATTTATACATGTTCCCCCACCACTTTATAATCTCCACTCCTTTCCCCACCTTCTTCATATGTAGAAGGGGTATTATGATTTCAATGCACTATACTTAATAAATTCAAACAAATTTTGTGCACAAATGTTACATTTTTACTTAACTGTTTCAAATTTCATCACTTGGCCTTTTACAAGGTGAACTAATTTACCTCCATCGTCTTCAAATTGTTCAAAATCTAAAACAGATGCTTTTCCACAATCATGACACATTTGTGTTCCATCTTCAAAAATATAAGCAAGATAAATACCAAATCCACAATTGTCCTTCTTAAATTTGATGAGCATTTCACGAATTGGTTGAGGTATTTCACATTTATTTGTTCTTATTATATGATGGTAAAGAAACCCATTATTAATAATTTGTTGTAAACACAAAACTAACAAGCTGTCCATAGTATTAGACTTGTACTGAAAGTTATATCCATAACTATCTCTTTATATGCTCTTACCCCCACCACTTTTATGTAGGTCAAGGTCATCGGATATTAAGCGAGAACTGGGAATAGATCACTAAGCGGCATGTTATTACATTACCACAAAGTGATCTATTCCCTATTCTCTATAAGGGGTGCTGATAATTTAGATTCCTAAAATTTCTTTTCCTTCTTCTTCACCTTCTTGAACAGTTGTATTACCAGACATGTGTGATATTAATTTCTTCAATTCTCGATTTTCCATTTCTAATCTTTTCAATTTTAGATCTCTTGCTTCAACTTGCACTTTCAAAAATTTGATATAACTTCCAGCCCAGTGGAGAGTTTTCAATCTTGGTGCTCCAAGTTCAATTCCTGGTATTTGAAATTGTAGTCTATTGAATTCCATCTTCATATCTTCTCGGTCTTGTCTTTCTTTTTCTAGTCGTTTTAATCTTTGTTTTTCCCTGAAGGAAGAAGTCGGTACATGATGAAACATTTTGATCAACAATTTCTTGAAGAGTGAGCTTCTACACAGATAGTCAACAAATTTATCCACATTCCCCCACCAAATTTAAGTCAGTAGTGGGGAGATGCCAATGGTGGGGAGACGTCAATGGTGGGGAGAGTTATACTAATGTAATAGTTATTTCTACCGTTACACTCGCTCCATTCTCGAAAAGATATTTGTAATATGGTTCTGGATATTGTTCTCTTTCAGATCCTGCATGTTCTTGAATAAAGTCGAAAGCCAATCTTTTTGAATAATCATTATGAAACACTTCTCTAACACAAACAAGAATTTTTTCTTCCAAAAATTTTACTTGAACTAATGGTATTTTGCTTACATCGTCCTTGTCCATGATGGGTAGCTTGTAGGTAAAAGTATTACTTGGTAGTTTTTGTGGTTTA
The DNA here is from genome assembly GCA_030545055.2 of Neoaliturus tenellus. NCBI lineage: Eukaryota > Metazoa > Arthropoda > Insecta > Hemiptera > Cicadellidae > Neoaliturus > Neoaliturus tenellus. The sequence goes on along the minus strand of CM061536.1, from coordinate 104,659,757 downwards.
TCGAGTAGAGAACAAAATTTTCTGTACAATTTCTCCTCAATGTCTGGAAAACGATGTATATCAAACAGATTGTAGTATGAAGGATCAAAAGGTATTTTACGAAACATCTTCAGTCACTAGTCTCCCTAAGACTGATCTCCTGCACAAATATTTAACACATTTATAAACATTCCCCCACCAACTTTTAACTTGTGGTAGGGATATTTTTCCCCCACTACTTCTTCAAAATGGTGGGGGTAGCTTAGTCCAATTCAGATTCAGATTCAGAAGACAGTAAAGGTGATATGGGTGATTCCAACGATGAATCCAATATAAATATTTCAATAGCTTCCTTAATTATATCTTCATCACTATCGTTTATCATTTCTTCAAATATTTCTTGTTCAATCTGTACCATTTCTTCCTCTTCCATCGTAGAATCATTATTAGTTTCATTATAATTTTCCTCTATGTTTTCTTCCTGTATTTCATTTGTGCTTTCAAAAACATCTTTAACTTCAAAATAATTAATAAATGGAGTATCTTTAGACAACATGTTTATTTACTACTTCTTTTACTTCAAATAACAAACTATGTATCGCTTACTTAGTCTTATATATACTCCTACCCCCACTATTTTTGCAAAACAAAGGAATGGGAGGGGGGTTAGTATCTATTCTTCTCTATCTAGGTTATATTTCATTGCTGTCACATCTACTATAATTTTCTGCTCTTCAATTTTATTGCGAATAAATATTGTCCAAGGAAATAGTTCATTAATATCGTTAATTGTTACTTTTATACTATACAAAATTTCAAAATGTTCTACTAATGAAACAAAAACAATAACTCCTAGCTCATTGTTTGCCATAATTTTTTCTTCAATTTTTATCCGTAAATTTGTTATTAAACTCCATATATTAATATCATTGGCTATAAAACCATCAAGTCTGGTAAGCATCTTGATGCCGCAAGGTGTGGGTACAGACTAGAAACTTGGAGGTTCATAGCCTGCCTTTTTATCAATTTTAAAAATGGGGAGGGGGAAGGAATAAGGATTGGGAAGGGATAGTGTGTAGGGTGGGGGAAAGGTAATTTTGTTATTACACTACTTGTGCAAGAAAATAGCCACCAGTGTCCACACCTTGTTCATAGCACTCCATCATAGATTGTGCCCACTGCAACATGCGGTCTCTGTCATTTGGTGTGATAAGGAAAGAATGACTATCACCATACAATATAAAAGAGTCAATTCGTATATAACATCCTAAATTTAACCATTTATTAGCTTCAACCAAAAATTTTTCTATTGTATCAAATGGAAATTGTGGATCAATTGCTATAACTTTACGTTCTTCACTAAGTTCAACACTATAATCATCATCGTCTTCACTCTCACTCTCACTATCATTATTTAAAATGTCTTCAGGTTGTAGAAAAACATCGGAAATTTCAGAAGAATTAAAATGGTAATTCACATTAGGAGGCATATTTGCTGTGATGTACTTGACAGCACAAAGTGCAAGTATAGACTAAAAACCTGAAGGTTCATAGCCCGCCTTTTATAAATTTTAAATATGGGGAGGGGGAAGGAATAAGGATTGGGAAGGGATAGGGTGGAGGTGGGGAAAGGGTAATGTGGTTATTAAGCCACTTTCCAACTATGAATCCAATATAAATATTTCATTAGCTTCCTTACTTCAAATAACTAACTATGTATTGCTTACATGATAAAATTTCAATTTCATTAATTTCATTTTCACTGTCATCTTCACTGTCATCTTCAATTTCATCTTCACTGCTACTATCCATATTTTCTATCACATTTTCTTCATGTTCAATTTCATCTTCACTGTCATTTTCTTCTTGTTGTTGGAAATCATCTACTACATCATCTTCAGGTGGTTGAAAAACATCAGCGTTTTCAGAAGGATTAAAGTTTTCATTAGGGTAAGGAAGCATTTAAAAAAATAAAAATATTAAGACTGGCAGAAACAAAGCAACAAGAGCGGTGGAAGAAACCAGAATGAAACACTAGCCATAGCCGGCTCAGCTTTTATAACGGTATGCAAATGAGAGGGGTTACCAGCCGGTCATGACCGGTCATTGGCCCAGGAGGTGGGGGAAGAAGTGGTGGGGGAAGGAATGGTGGGGGAAGGGGGGGGGGCTCCATTTTTTCGGGGGGGGGGTCATTGACCTTTCAGGTCCGGTCATTGACCCTAAGGAGTGGGGACTAACACAGAACCCTCCTTTGCTTACTACTACACGGATCAAACTAGCCATGTAGCAGAACTTATTTCTGCTAAGTCGCATGTAAGCTAAATAGCTTACATCCCTAAATTTAAGTCTTAGGTGGCCCTGAAAAGGGCCGTTTGGCTGGGTTTGGTGGACTGCTATGGAGCTTAAGGCATAAAAAAATAAAGGACTTCACTGTTGTTTTCCAAATGGATTTCAGCAGGATCGGCTTGTATAAACTTGTACAAATTAAATGCACAAATATCGCATTTTTCTTCTTCTGGGATGATAAACTTGTATGACAAGTAAGATTTGTATTCATAAACTCCACCATCTATTATAAAATCCAATAATCCATTTCCTATTGCAGCCGAACCGCATTCTGGACACATATTTGTTCCATCCATAAATTTATACTGAAGGTAATGGAAAACTCCAAAATTTTCCCTATAAAAAGAATACACTTCTTGACGTAGTGTTAGTGGAAGGTTTGCATCTTGAAATGCAAGTTCCACCAACACTATATTTGAAACTATCTGTCGCAAACATAATTCTAATAGAGTAGGCATATTGCGGCGGTGGCCTCACGGATTGGAATGAAGACTCTGGAGTAGCTAGTGTAACGGTTAGATGTAGGTAGACAACCGGTCATGACCGGCCATTCACCCAGAGGAGTGGTAGGGGAAGGAGTGGTGGGGGAAGGAGTGGTGGGGGAAGGGTTGGTGGGGGAAGGGGGGGGAAGGGGGGGCTCCATTTTTTCGGGGGGGGCTCCATTTTTTCGGGGGGGGGGGGCTCCATTTTTTCGGGGGGGGGCTCCATTTTTTCGGGGGGGGGGGTCATTGACCTTTCCGGTCCGGTCATTGACCCGAAGGAATGCAGACAGACACAGAACCATCCTTTACTCACTACTCACATGAAAGTAGGTCACGAGACTTAGAGTGTTAAAAAATAATGGGGGAGAAACACAACGCTATAACGCATTGTGTTTCTCCCCCATTATTTTTTTAGCAACAATTTGGAAAAAACTAAGTGAATTTACTGTTTACGCCCCCACCTTGTAATACGATCCTTTTTATCCCTGAGGAGAAAGTCTTGAGAATCTAAAGTGTTAAATCTCTTCTCTTTACACAAATTCTCACAAACTCTAATTTTATATTTTAAGCCGTTACATTTTGCCAAAATGTGTTGGTGGTCAACAACACTTAGAAAAAAATATTTCAAACCTTTCTTAAGCCTCTCTCCTCTGACGGATATTATTTTAGGATCGTCTTCAACGGTGGGGGTTTCTGTCAGTTGTGGTTCAGAAATATGTTTCACGATATGTACACGGCAAAAACTTTCATTTTTAACACATTTCCTCCCACAAGCTGATCCTTTCTTAATTCCCTTAATAAGCATTTCAGGGCAAGTAGTGGGACGGCTAAATGCCCTACGACACTCTTCTTGTAATGATCGAAATTGCTCTGAAGGAGCAGGTTTAGGGGCAGGTTTAGGGGCAGGTTTAGGAGCTGGTTTAGAGGAATTAGTTTTGTAATAGGTATGGTCTTCAAGTGTAGCAAGTGGTGGGGTAGGAGGCAATGGTGATAGTGGGGTGATGGGTGTACTAAGGCGATGAAGAATAGTTTCAAATGAAGGAGTCTTAGGATGGGGTGCTGGCTTCTTCGGTGGCGGCATCATAGTTGATAGCGGTGCAGAGTCATTTGAGAGCGAAGGCGAAGGCGGTGAAAAAATACTACGAGGTCTAGAAGAGTTGGTTGGCGGAAGAATAGCTCCAGAAGTTGAAGGTTCAGATGAAAGCTTCTTCTTATACCAATCCGGACAGTTTTTCAAGCGAAGAGTTTTGTTTGATGCAGTAACAGCGGTAGAAGTCGAAGTCGAAGTCGAAGTTGAAGTAAAAGTTGAAGTGGTAGAAGTAGTAGAAGTAGTAGTAGGCACAGAAGACATCGTTATAACTCCAAGTTCACAGCGTAACGTCTGGAATCGGAATGAAACACTAGCCCCGGCCGACGCGTCTTTTATAACGGTATGCAAATGAGAGGGGTTAGCAGCCGGCCATGACCGGTCATTGGCCCGGGAGGTGGGGGAAGGACTGGTGGGGGAAGGAATGGTGGGGGAAGGGGGGGGCTCCATTTTTTCGGGGGGGGGGTCATTGACCCTTCCAAAAGTGGGTCAAGGTCATTCAAGATTTATAATGATCCAAGGTGATGGGAACAGTAATACTGTTCCCACCACCCTGTTTGCCTAACGGTTCCCACTCCCAACCCACTAGTTACGTTCTGCAAGGGACATCGACGCAATTTTGTTTGGACCGTCCGGGTCTACCGTAACGGTCCGGTCCGGGTCTACCGTAACCGTGAATTCCAAGGGAAACTGCAACACCTAATGCAGAAACGCAACTCTAACCCCACCCAAACTAATCCCACCCATCATATTCCTAAACAAAATGCAAAAAAAAGTCCGGCTTGCGGATGTCCCACCCATTTTAAATGAAGTTCAACTGAACTTCTGAATTTACAGTTAATCTACCCCCTAACATCTAGCTGTAAGGCAAAACAAATGCACAAAACAAACATAAATTATTAGTACCAACACATCATTATTAAAAACCAAATAATTCAACACAACCAAATACCATCATTATTCTTAAAATTAATACACCTTAATGCTAAATACCATCATTATTCTTAAAAATTAATACACCTTAATGCTAAACCCAACTTATAACTAACATCGCAATGCGCAAATTATTTCTTAAATTAAATACACCTTAAAACCAAACACACACACACACATACCACATTGCATTAAAAAACGCAACATAGTAGAAGAAGTTTAAATATATATAGGCCTACTATATATTTGAAACCTCTTGCTGAGTCGCCAACAACCTTTCGCTATGAAAGTTTGTTGGCGACTGAAGCAAAGATATAGCTCCTATCGCTCCTCGGGTTTTCAAGGAGTGGGGGAAGTTGTTTCACTCCAGTACAGTGTTCAATCCAGTCCAGTTCACAGCGGTATAAAAGGAAGGTAAAGAAGTGGGGAGCGGCGCATGCGCAACAACACAAAACCAAGGTTTGAGGTTAGAATTATCCATGTGCAGTAGCGCTAAAGTGAGTAATACAGGACTAGGCGCATGCGCATAGCATAGACTCATTCCGATCCGGACAACTCGTTGCATGCGCAGCAGGTTTGAGGTTAGAATTATCCATGGCAGCTGCCATATTTAGTCTGGTTTCACCACATAAAGTCAACAACCGGTGGTGACCGGCCATTGACCTGGAGGAGTGGGGGAAGGAGTGGGGGAAGGAGTGGGGGAAGGGGGGGGGCTCCATTTTTTCGGGGGGGGGTCCATTTTTTCGGGGGGGGGGGGTCATTGACCCGAAGGAGTAGGGATGGACACGGAACCTTACTTCTCTTACTACTCAGGTGAAAGTCGGTCAACCAGTCATTTGCTCACCATCTGCCGCCATCTGGCTGGAGTTATTGCCTCTATAAAAGTGGGTAGTTTATCACGCCACAAACATTCATTGCCTTGCATCCGCTCAGTCATCATCTCTCATTAGTTTTACGTTATGACTACTTCGGTAACTAGGTTTGAGGTTAGAATTATCCATGGAATAAACTTCGTTACTTTTAGCATTCATATTGTAGGTTAATTCTAACCTACAAATTTACTACTCCGGCATTTTCTTTTACACTTCATTTTATATCTCAGTCTTCTTTTAACTTCTAAATGTAACACATCGGTTACAATGAATACACAATGTTTAAAATTAAAGCTTTTGCGAACACAACACATATTACGAAGTACTTCTAAACCTTCAATTTCAAAGTGTAAAACTAATTTAAATAGAGTTAGGAAGAAGTACAGTTTTAACCCATTATACTGTTCAACAACTTCTCAGGTTAATGTTGATGATAGTGTTATTTACGACATTTTACGTTCTATGTTACACTTCAATAACTTTGAACTTGTTACACCTATCGACTGTGTTCAACAAGTTTTTTTATTTTACCCCCACCATTCCCTATATAAGGGCCCCGACAATAATTCCTACTTCATTATCTTCTATGCTCTTCAGCTAACAACATCTCCACTCTAATTTACACTACAATAATAATGGAAACCAACCAAGAAAATGTTCAAGTTCATGAAATATCATCAACAACTCATCCAAGGGAAAATCCTTCTAGAAATTCAACTTCAACAACTCCTCAGAACCCTGTACAAGTTCCAGATGTATCTTCTACAACAATAAATGATGTAGAAGCTATTCTTCAGTCCCTTGTCGGTTTCGACTGACCTGTATGACGATCACCGATAAACTGAACTCTTAGAGTTCAGTCTTTTTTAAAACCCCCTCCATATGACCTTGAAGCAATTATCCCCTCTCCTTTATACACTAACTCCTACTTCAAAAATTAACACCATCTGCTCACCCCTTCTCCACCCCTTCATTTGATTTAGCCTCTCCCCACCTGAAGCTATATGGCATGGCATATGGCGGCAGCAACTGATTTGGCAGCTGGCCGATGGCAGCTGGCCGGCAGCGGCTGGCAATTGGCACGACTTCCGTTTTGAAAGTAACCAAACCCCACTACTGGATATGTCTACCGTTTTTGTTGGAATTGATTATGGCGATACTAAACAATATAAAATTGAAAATTATTCATATCATTATGTATGAACAGTTTTTTTTTTTTTTTTTAACTCAGTATCTTCCTTTTTGTACAGGTCAAACACACGCATGACCAAACCAAATTTAGATTTTTTAATTTTTGTTACGATCAAGCCATTTTATAAACAAAATAAGTATTTATAAACACAACCCAACGATACATTTAAGGACTAAGACACTACATTGTTTTATTTTGAATCACAACGTTTACAGTAATATAATTTGATTGAAAATGACAAAAATAAAAGTTCCGAGAAAATGTTCTACAAATAGACACAATTCACATGATTTAAATTAATAAACACTCTAATAATACAGTTTAACATGAATCATACAATGGTGTTCTGGTTTCTCTCACTTTAGATATAAATAACGAATTTATGACCTTACGTTTAGAAGAATAAGAATTTGATTTATTTGAGGAAAAATTATTTATCATATCCTCATTGCTTTGATTCAACTAAACTGTGGAATGGAAATAATTGAAATTAAAATAAACAATAGCCTAAAGAAAATAGTTTGTAGTTATAAAATACTAATAATTTATAACAAAATAGACCTATAATTATATCAAGTGATAAAAAGATAATAATAAGATGATCACCAACTTCCATTTTTAATATAAAATTGGAAAACAATTGAAAAAAAACAAATCAATTGAGGACATAAAATTTGACAATATATTTTTACAGTAGTAATTTGATACAAAAATATGTAAAAATATATTAATGTATATTTATTAGTAAATAAACAATAAAAACAATTTCTTTACCTCATTAATAAACTAATACAGTTGTAAAGGTAAGTGAATAGTCGTGTTTCACTAATGCTGGTGAATCGATCGTTGGTCGGGCTATCCTTTAAACTATGATGAAAGGGAAAAAACGTAGGTCTATATCTATAAATAAATAAAGTATTAATGTTATTTAATTTGATAATGCTGAAAAATTCAAGGTCTATCATGTAAAACAAGGGAGAAAAACAATTTGTCTTACAGTATAAGTTTGGATATACTATTTTTATACTTATATCACTAGATTATAAATTCAAGCTAATACAAACATTAAAAAAAGGAATGAATAATAAAAGCATGACTATAAACTATGGTAAGTATAACATTTTACCTTAAAAACTACAAAAGAAAATTATAAACTCTAGACAGCAAAATCGAAAAGACTAATTTTTACAGATCCTTAAAAAGTTAAAAAGTAACACATTTAATGTAAAAAAATATAAAGTTACTATTTTAAAAGTCCGAATCGGATTTACTGAAAATTAACTGTTCCGTGTGGGCTGTGTAGATTATGAAGGAAGCAGGGATAAACCAATCGACAGCAAAGTATTGTTATGGACTTCCCAGAGGCTTTCTGGCTGTAAAACAGTACACATTCACTGTTTATTACATTTTTGTTATCAAGCCGAACAGAGGAATTACCAAAATTTCTCTTTTTTGTATTAGTATTTAAAAAATTATAGTATACTCATATTGCAACGTAATATCTGTGTTCCTACTTATTTGACGTATTTTTATAAAGAATAAAAAATTTACTTTAAGATATAGATTCATCTGAATTAAAACTGTTAAGTTCCTCTTAATCCAACATTATTGTATTATTATATAATTGTAGTGTATTATGATTCAATTTAATTTTTATATTCACATTTATATATATATATACTAAAATCTTATGCTAATTTTTTACTTACAAAATCATTGTTACAATACTTAATGACTGTTTATTAGAAATATTTTTGAACATTAACATATTTAATAGTTATATGATCTAAATATTAGAGGTTTTCTTATTCACCACTCATAATTCATTATTACTTGTTTTAATATACATATATCTATATTTAATTGATATTAGTAGTGTTATCTAGGCAGGAGTAAGCCATGTTCAGTCGATGGTAGGACACAACAAAATCGACGAAAAAAGAAACACAAAAAAGAAGTTCAATAAGTAGTTATTTAATACATCAGTATATTATTTGAACTTAATTTACAATTTCATAGCCACCTTTGGTAAATTAACATTCAGTAGGTCTTATTACGTTAAAAATCTTTATATGCAACTGCAAAACTAAATGTTTAACATTTCGCCGACTCTTTTCTATTTATTGTTCGTCTAAAATACAGTTATAAAATAATTTCATAGCTAAATTTCACAATTGAAATTTTTAATGCTTACAGTAGTAAGCAACTAGTAAGTTATGCTTTTGTAACATGCATTTTAAAGTGATGTAACCTATGAGCAACTATCTATCTAGACAATTTTGCAGGGGAAATCAAATACACACACTCCTTACATTAAAGTATAGGAATGTCGATTTTCCGACTTATTTAGTTAAATACGTATTTTTTAAGTAATAGCCAGGTTTGAATAAATCAAGGGATGATTTAGATTAACATAGTTGCTTAACTGATGGATCATTTTTCAGAGTTTACTTAAATATGGCGCATTACGACCCAGAGTATAGATATTTTCTTATAAATAATACAAAATGAATAATATTTATATAATAATGTAATGTTTTGGTAAATTTTATGTTAATAGAAATGAACTTGAACTTTTTCTGCAAATTTTAATGGTTTATTAAATCAAATATGGAATATACCACAAGAACTTGATGTATTGTTCAGTGTTGTTGAAAGTACTACTCAACATAGTTATATGAATTATCAATGAAAAATAGTAACTTCTATCTCTTAACTAAACTCACAATACGGTATTAATCTTTTAATAAAATCGACATTTTAAAACATTTATTGTTTCAATGATGGTTTTGGGGTAGTTATAGTTAATATATACCTTGAAATAATTTTGTGTAGTTGCAAAAAGAACCCTACTAAGGTCATCACGGCTTAATGCATAATAATAATCATTGGTTTAATTGATGTTTTTTGAACTTTTCTTATAAAGTTTATAAAACAAAATAGGAACTTGTTTTGGTCATCTTTAAGTTAAAAACCACCTACAAAAAAAATTATCTATTTAAAATACTTTATTATACTTGCTTTATTATAATTCATGCTTTGTATTTTAGTGATAGATAACCAACCAATATCAGTTTACAAATAAATCTCCACTACAGAACGGAAAATTATTTAAATATATTTCTTAATCATTTCTATTCATAATATACATCAAAATAGTGAATTTACCCAATTATAATATATCGGAATGCTAAGGTTGTAAAACTCAATGGAATCATCAGAATTGTGTAATTTTAAATTCCAGTTCATCAATAGTTATATAAAATAACATAGTATACAGTATAATCCTGGTATTAGCTCAGATGAACTGAACAAAATGTGACGTGCCCTAAGCCTAAACGGCAGAATTAACATAGGTTAACCACAGCTCTCTGCCAATCTGACGCTTACTGCGCCGAGTGATCGATAGTCGAAACGTTTACTCACGTTGTTCTTTCCATCATTTATAACACCAACACAAAACTGTTCATAAAATTGATTTAATTAAATATTTTAAGTTATGAGGTGAATATTTTACTGAGGTTTAAAGAATTTGTTAAATATTATGGACAATGAAGATAATTATTACCGAGTTGGACTCATGATGATATACCCATAATGTGCTACATTATTTACCATAAAAGAAAATTGTTTGTTTATTATTTAGGATAATTATATTTTGAAATCGCCCTACTTGATAGAACACGGCATGCTTGGATAGATAAAAAATATAGAAATACAAACAGTAATAATTCATATATCTTTTATCATTGTCAAAAAATATTTTCACATGAATACTATTTTTATATAGCTTGAATAATAAATAAACTTAGAGCGACAGGCAGGAAAAAGTACTTTACAGGTCATCGATAGTTTTATAAATGTTTGACCAGTGAATTAAACACTATGTATGATATTAAAATGTAAGGACTATATGTTTGAAAATCCTGTAGTAATTTACAACACAACTAGGCAAGCCTAATATCAAAATACTGCAATGAGGAGATATATTTGCTTACATATCATAGTACCAGGTTACCCAAGCCTGGCTCGTTGGTTTTAAATTACTTTTGATACGTGTCATGATAATAAAGTTATTAAATTTCCATCAACAACTAACTATATCTCTTCACAGTAAACAGCTGTATCAAAAAGACTGCTTAACACTAATGTTCCTTTTTTTATTTATTTATTACATTCCGTTGTTGTTTCTTTACCAAATAGCAACCCATAAGACCAATTTTAAACTTAAATTATACCAAATTAGATTTTCCAAGGATTGAGGCTGTTTATAAATTTATTTTTGGGCCAATACACTCTTATGCAAAGTTTCAGCAAAATCTACCCGTTAGATTTCTATATCGTGGAACACACATCCCTTCAGACAGTGCTCGTATTATAGTACAGTATTATTAGTAACATAGCTATTCTGCAATACCATTTATTTCCTCAGTGGATTACCCTGCTAACCTAAATAGTGCTCAAGAAGTGTATTGCTGAACAGTATAAGATGGAACATTAACTTTTATTTGCAGCATTAGTTCCAGAGCTAGATGAATCTTGATAAAAGTTGACGTTAAACCTTTATAATTGAGGACGTTATTGTTGTTAGAACATGGGACGTGCAAACGTTTGATAAACAGTTAATTTCCGTTACATTCACTTCAACACAAGATGTGTATTATCCCCATTCCGTACTTTTCAATACAATTTTAATTAGCGTTTGATATATTGAAAATATTTGAAAAACAAAACCATCGAATTGCAAGTATGTTACGTATATCATTAAGCCTCAAACGTGTATTAATTTTAAAATATATTATTTGTTTGTTTAAAAATTTGCAGCCATAAAAAAGCTAACTATCGAAGTTTCTACGTTGTCTGTCCGTCAATCTTCACGTTATTTGTAATTTAGTTTGATTATTTTAGTTAATATTTGTTTGAATGTGCCAAACTTAAAACAATTGTTATTGAATACGAAGTTACCCGGGTTGCGTCTGATCTTATCCGTAATAGTGGCAATAATATAGTGGTATCTCATATAGTTAGAATGGAAAAGAGCCGGAAAAGTAAAAAAGCTGAACATTTTTTTGAAACCAACATTTCAACAATACTTTTCCAGGATTGCTGACAAAAAATATAGTTAGGTCCATTACGCTTCCTAAATAATAATAATAATAATAATAATAATAAATAAAAATAAAAATAAATAAATAAATAAAACATAAAACGGAAAGTGTGGACTAGAGGAGCCTCGGGTCCTTCAACTGACCTCTGCACCAATGCGTCTGTTTTTCTCAGTAGTGGCAAAATGGGGGCTTTCGGCAACAGAGCAAAGAAACTTTAAATGACATTAATGCCTTTTGATAACATTATACTCTTAAAAATTTTAATAATAGCACAATAAATGTGGTACCAACACGGTAATACCTTGTCTGAAAGTCTTAAAAGTAACTAAGGTCATCTGTTGAGTAAAACATGTCATCTTTATAAAAATCTAAACAACAAAATTTTTAAGGATTTTAAAGTCACCAAGGTATTTTGAAATAATGATCAGGTAAAAATAGTTATTTGCTTACTTTACCCCCACCACAAAATACAGCATCTCAGGTGAAAGGCGTCACTCAGTTGTGGTGCGACTCTGGTGGAGTGCATATCTCGGCACTGGGTCCTCTTACAAGGTTTAAGGTTTTGGTACTACTTTGATTTTTTTTTTTGCACAAAATAAACTTAAATTTTTGTAGATTCCAGTTGATAGGTGGTGGACCACGAGAGTTTTCCCAAAGTCATAGCAAAATGGAAATAATTCTGAGCACTTTTTCCGTTCCTCAAATAATTTCGCTTTAAGATTTCGAAGTCACTGGGACTCGTACCAAGTCAAAGAGCAAAATGTGCGATAGATTACCAAAAGATCGAAACAAACTTTGACTTTAGGGGTTGACGTTGACCTTTTGTGACTGCAGTGACGTCATACATGATAACATCACAAGTTTTGACACTGATGACGTCATGTTTGTAGCGTCATTGTGGATATCAGGGGTGTGACGTCGCTGTTAACGTCACTTGTGACGTCATTGGTCGTGACATTTTAAGTCCGTTGTACCGAATCCCGATTTTGCTACTGTCTCGTTTGAACACTGCATTAATTAGTTCTAAAGGTCTTTAATGTATTTTCTCTCTAATTATAGTTTGGATTGCCTTAAATAATTTTATTCTGTGGTATAAAAATATAATTAATTAACCACAGAGATATATTATATTTTTGTACATTGAAACTAATTGATGAATGAATAATACTTTCAAAAGTCTGTAGGGTTCTTTTTTTGTAGTAGGCTATCAGTAATTAACAAAAATAATTTAATAAAATATACATTAGATTTATAAAATCAGTTATCTTTTTCTTGAATAACTAATAAGCTACAGTTTTTATTTGTATACTTTGAAGACTAATCCCTTCTAACTGTCGAAACCAATAAACCTTGTAGTCACGATTAATGTAATCAATCAGTTATCTCATAATTATTCATAGGACTTTTGCGGATTGTATCCCTAGAATATATATTAACTAATATAGATTTTGGAACTGGTCAAATTTATATCCACTTAAAATGTACTTGAACTTCGTCCCCATGCCCATTTGTTAGTTCTTCCAGAAGAAGTTAAGCAGAAATTGTTATTTGTGTTTTCTACTGGACCAGTACAAAAAGTAGCTTGTTATGGTTTTAGTAGATTGATTAATCCTTAGTTTAGGTCTATGTATCTTTTATTGGATGGCACTATTCAAATCCCAAAGTAAAATTTTCTCTTTTAGATTGACAATCAAAATGAGTAATAATAATGTGTTTTTGTATCTTATAATTGTAGTTTTTTTGTTTTGTTTTTCTACTAAAGTGTAAACTATAACCGGTATTTATGTATTTTATTAGTTGCACTATATCTCAACATATTAATTGATGAAATGGGATGCATTAAGCCAAATAATTGGTAGTACAATTACAACCACTACCAAAAAAATGTTATATTAGTGGGATTTTAATTTTTAATTGTATATAAAACGCCCAACAAACCCTGGGAATGTACCATTCTTGGACAACTTTCCTATATATCATGTAATTTTAGATTAAAGTAAATATAAATAATAAGCAAATCAAATGCCATATTCAATGCTTTTAAAAGCTGAAACGGGATTTTTCTCTTGTAATTCAGTGACATAATTATCGGGCTAATACACAGGTAAGTGGGACTCCGTGTACAGCTAATGGCATTAATTGGTTTTAAAAGGGAATTGGAAAAAGACTCACTTTTACTTTTCATCTTTAAATATGAAAATTCACATTAAACAAGTGACAGATTAATCTTGCAAAGCTATTGTGATCAATTATGTTTCAATTCGTTTCTAAACGTTTAGCGATCAGATAAATCTGTTTATTTTATTATTTTAAGATGGTTTATGTATACATTTACATGAGGATAATTTAACTCATCATTCCGTTGGACTTTCTCTATGTACATAATTGCAAATGAATTTTGTAGAAAAAAAATGTATAAACTGCAAACGTAAACTAAGTCTTTTTATAAAAAAAAAACTTTTGCAAAATTCATGACGACGAACCTGATTGTTCCACTTGATCGATTAACACGCGGGTTTTACTAAAACAAATTTTAAGGTTTACACAATAAACAAAGCTTTATGTTCAGGGTTGATTTTTATTTTGAAAATATGTAAGTTAATTTAAATAAAAAATGTTAAATTTACTTTTGTTAGGGAGATTTGATATAGAACATAAATGTAAAGAACATGAAAGTGACCCTAATCATGCTATTTTACTTCTTTAAACCAGGTTGGACTAGAATAAAGTTTATTGCCTACGTGTTTATCCATTTTGCTTCAGTTTCAACTAATACCCGACTAAACCTTCTAAAATGGCATATTAAAATCTCTTATTTAAATATAACGTAAGGTAAAATTTCCAGCCTATACTGAGTAAGATCTGTAGTTCATTGAATCTTTGAACCTATTTGCATGCGGATTGTGTTGAATAAAAGCACAGATGAGCTGATTGTTACAATGCATATGATTTATTATCATAAAATAGTTTGTTTATGTTTAAACCTACACTCCAATACTAGTAGGGTTTTTTTAAGATATCGAAAACGGCTATAACGTTTTACTGCAAACTTTGCAAATACCGAACCTTGGTTCTAGGATAAAAATAATACTCATATAGGTCTCTGTGATAGGAAAAATCTTATTTTGTAATAATATTGAATTGAAATAAAAACAATTAACATTGGTTTTATGGAGTTAGAAATCAAAACAGAAGAGTTGCCGACTGTTAATTTACAAAACCACGTGGTTTCCATTGTGGCCCCTTTCGGAATTACTGAATGATGATGCGATAATAGTTTTGCAGCTTTTAAATTGATATTGATACTGGTGATTATCAATTAAATAAAAGAGTAAAATAAAAAAAAATAAAAACTAGTCAACTTGCAGAAATGGAATAAAATTAAAAAACAAAGAATTAGTAGCAACGATTACCTCTTAACTGTTGAAGTTTAAACCACTTGTAGGACGGATTCAAAATATGGTCCAACAAATTTATACAGTACAGCACTCTTAGGCCTACATTATATTTATTCTGAAAGGCGAGTTATTGAAGCGAACGATCTCGTCTTGAATAAAACCTTGACTTTTTGTGTTTGGCATTTTAGTGTACAGTCTACGACTGATATTTCTGCAACAAACTGTGCGTGTTTATCGTGGCTTGGTCTCTAGGTACTGTACATTATCTAACATGCTTAACTACGTGCTTTAGTGATGTAGTCACAATTTATCGCATAAACGTATATAATTCTAGATGTATACATGGTGAGTTCCTTAAAGTGATCCAATAGCTAACTTTTTTCATTCTATATCTGACAGTATACTTCTTATGGGAGACCCCCTTTACTTTTTTATGTTGCTTTCAGGTATGTATTTCTCGTTTCAAAATTTCACGCCATTTTTCCAAAATGGCGGCCAACTCTAAAATTTCTTGTGGAACACCATATATTAAATAGTGTATTTTAGATTTTCATGTACTAATTTTAAGACTTTTTTTATTCTTTGACATTTTTCTCTAAACCTAATGGTTAGGGAGCTAGAGGCTATTAAAGTTTATTTTAATTCCATAAGGATAACATGGGACAAACTTGATCTGCCCATATCTCCGAAACCATTCATTAAAATAAAAAGTAATCAAGATTAAAAATGTCTTAAATTGATGTTTAAAGAACATTTTTCTTATAATAAAATCAAACTTTTTGAAAATTTAAATTTTTGTCCACCATATTAGAAAGAAGTTAATTTATGCGTAAATGATAATTATTATCAGTAAAATGTTCTCGAAACATAATTCTAAGACATTTTAAACTTGAGTATTTTTTTTATTTTACTGAATGGTTTCGGAGATATGGGCAGATCAAGTTTGTCCCATGTTATTCTTATGGGACTAAAAATAAACATTAATAGCCTCTAGTTCCCTAACCATCAAACTTAGAGAAAAATGTAAATTTCAAAAACACAATAAAACGTAGGAGGTTCCATAAGAAATTTTAAAGTTTACCGCCATATTGGAAAAATGGTGGTAAATTTTGAAAAGAGAAATACATACCTGAAAGCAACATAAAAAAGTAATACCCCCCTAAGAATGGCCCCTTAAGAAGTATACTATCAAATATAGAATAAAAAAAGTTAGCTATTGGATCACTTTAAGGAACTCACCCTGTATAATATACATGTAGAATTATGTATTATATTTATTAAAAACCACAAAATTCAATACGAAGTTCAGGTTATTATGAGCAAAGCAAGCAAGCGGCGATTTGCACATTGATAGTAATATTTTACTATACGTTTCTGAGTGGTGTAATATCGTCAAAAAATTACTCTGTTTAAGCTCATACATATGTTACAAAGCTTTTGACGAAATACATAGAGTAAATTTTGTATATTTTATAACGGTAGGTAATGGAAATTCCATTCTTTATTCTAAAACAGACTGAAAGTTTTTTGGGAGTTCTTCGATAGTTTTTTCTATATTTTATTTGATATTAAACTGGCAATATTGTAGTCATTTAATACAAAATATAAATATGTTTACAAACAATCTAACAATAATAGTACCAGAAAATTAAATATTTATATATATTAATTATTTAAACAAAAATAAAAATAAAAAACGTACACAACACTGAAAAATATACAGTATTTACACTTATATTGCGAAGAATACAGAACGTATACGTTATAATGGAAAAAGGCAATGAATTTCGACCGGACACTCTGATCATCGTTAGGCTCAAAGAGAGAATGACAGAACTAAGATGGTGGACAATAATACAAGAGGCATAATGGCATAATAATCATGAGACTTATTTATTTATTTATTACATTCCAACGGCCAAAATTCACCATTTCACATTACAAACATGAATAGATGGCTAAATAATTTTCTAATACAATACAAGCTAAACTACTAACATATAACAACACAAAACACCAAGATTGAGAATGTGAAAATATTTGTATAACACTAAAAGAAAAACAATGTAACAAGTACTAAATTATATAAGTGTATAACTAATGCATAAACATTATAAATTATAACAGTGCGTAAAATATCAAAAACGTAACAAGTGTAGAAATAAATAATACAAATGAAAAACGCTTTGATGAGACCCGAATGAATACAACATATCAAAAACATATAAAAACATATCAAAAACATATCAAAAACAAATATAGATAACTTATGATATAATTTTTTACAATGGAGGGAAAAGTTAAGACTTTAGAAATACAACGGGGATTCAGTTGGACCACTGCTCTAATGGGCGTTTTGCTGTGGAGAAGCAACCACACATCTTCTAATGACCGCTGCACTGTCGTTGAAGATATCGAATGTGTCGCAGAAACTATTGGCGAGCCTCATCATCCTTACGAGGGGTCTGTGGAAGTCATAGCAGCGTAGGTAATGGTCCTTCACTGAAATTATGTCAAAAAATTTACTAATGAAGAACCAAAGTGTACCGTAAAGAAAAAATAAAATAAACACAGATTAAGAAACAGCTAAACATAAACAATAGACAAAAACAGCTAGTTTCTTATTTTTTGGAAGAAGAAAGTAGATTAAAATAGATTTGTTTTCTTTTTTGGGTATGGTACACTTTGATTCCTCATAGGTAAAATTTTTTACGAATAGCATTGAAGGAAGTCATGTGACTATAGCGCCATATTGCCCCTTGTATTATTGTCCACCATCTTGGTTCCGTCGTTCTCTCTTTGGGTCTTATGATGATCAGTGTGTCCGGTGTGTGGTTTGTGAAATGTGTAGAAAAGCACAAACATACATAATATTGTTTATAATATGCATTTTAATACATGGAATTACGAAATAAAACCCATGAACTGTATACAACTGGAGTGTAAAATAAGTAGGCTGGTTATGCGATACAGTAAGGCGAAAAGCGGCCGCTGCTGTCTCCGCTCCGGATGCGTTGTCTGGCCGGCCGTCCGATCAGCTGTTGTACGTACTATTGATCATTAAGATCATTAAACACTGGCTTTTCTGAGTTCAGTACTGTTCTGCAGGATTTTGAGTTTGATATTCTTGGAGTGTCAGAAACTTGGCTCACTCCTGATATGGCACTGGACTGTTTTGAAGTGTCTGGATATACGCTTCTGAGAAGTGATAGGAAGTTTGGTCTTGTTGAATATAGGGTAGGAGGAGGTGTGGCGGCATATGTGAAGTCAAGCAGAAATGTTCAGCTAATAAATCTCGGTGACATAGACAACCGCATTGAATATGTGTGCATGAAAATTGAGATCCGACAACAAAAAGTATGTGTTTGCATTGTTTATAGACCACCTGACGTGCCGTATAGCTGCCTGAGATCGTTGATGTATTCCCTTTTTATTGACACCTTGCCACTTGTAGACTCGGTGATATTATTAGGAGATTTAAACATAAATCTCCTCGAAAATGAGAAATTTGATATCAGGTTTTTAAACAATTTGTTGGAATCTCTGAACTTAACGCAGCTCGTAATGGAGCCAACACGAGTCACAGGTGCATCATCATTGATCATATAATTGTGGATAAAAATTCTGAAATTGATAAGCTAGGGGTGATTGATACGTCAAGGATTATAAATAGCTATGGGAAAAAATTAACGGATCATAAACTAGTATATTGTGACATTCCAAACTGCAAGCAACAAAGGAAAGTTAAATATGTTACTTATAGAGATTTTAAATCATTTGATGTGGCTCGTTTTGTCTCTTTGGCCTCAGAAACTGACTGGACATCCATGACAAAAATTAATGACGTGGAAGAGGTATGCAAAGTTCTTATATCCTCCATCCTTAAGATTTTTGACGAATGTGCCCCCATAGTCAGGAAAAGAGTCACAAAAGACAAAGCTGCATGGAGAAACGAGGAAATAAAAGCCCTGACAAAAATAAAAAATAAGTACAAAAATGACAGCCTACGATTAAAGTCTTCAGAGTCAAAGCAATTATATTGTAAAGCAAGGAATAATCTGAATAGTGCCATAAGACGTGCTAAGAAGAACTATTTTAGTAAAAACGTTAATGCAAAAGATTCCAAGTCTTTTTGGAAATTCATACGCAAAGAAAAACTATGTACCTCAAATCAAAGTAACGCCAATTCTGGCATACTAAGTGCAGATGACTTAAATAGTTATTTTACAGCCATGGGATCTGGTAATAAAACGAGATCTAACTTACATAGCTTTTATGACAATAATGTGTCCAGAGGCAATTCGAATACTTTTAAACTTGCTATTGTAAATGAGCATCAGGTAAAGAGAGCTATAAATAGCATATCTTCTGCGGCAGTTGGAACTGATGGTGTGTCAATTCACATGATCAAGAGCTGGAGTCCTTACTGTTTGGTTGTCATTACACACCTTATTAATTTGTCTCTGAAGCTGGGAGTGTTTCCGACGTGTTGGAAACGAAGCATAGTAATCCCCCTTCCTAAAACAAGTAATGCTACACTTACTTCACACTTTAGACCAGTGTCACTGTTGCCAAGTCTCTCTAAGGTATTGGAAAAGATTGTTGTAGACCAAATTACGGATTTTATTGATAGAGAGCACATTCTACCAAGTACACAATCAGGTTTCAGAAGGGGGCATAGCACATGCACTGCGTTGCTAAATCTGACTGATGAAATATACAGCGCAAAAAATAATAAGAAGTGCAGTATATTGGCAGCTTTGGATTACTCACAAGCATTTGACTCTGTGAATCATAATATGCTCATTGCCAAGCTGAAACACCTTAAGTTTGAGAGCTCTGCACTAAGGTGGTTTATCTCATATTTAAGTGGCAGATAACAGGTCACAAGAGTAGATGGTCTGGTTTCTTTGTCATTGCCAAAGGCATGCGGTGTTCCACAAGGGAGTTGTCTTGGCCCAACTCTCTTCAACCTGTACATAGTTGGAATAGAAAACGCACTAGAATTTGGATTAATGAATGCGTATGCTGATGACTGCCAAGTAATTATGTCTTATAATCCAAAACAAGTTGTAGAAGCAGTCCAGTGCATGAATAGTGACCTGTCCAAAATTAATGAGTGGGCAAAAGATCATGGACTAAAATTAAATCCTGGAAAATGTTCTGTAATGCACTTTGCTACTCCTGAAATTAATGAACAGATGCACAGGAACAAAATAACTGTGAAAATTGATAATATAGATCTGACAAATTGTGAAAGAATTAAGGTACTTGGGGTAACCATTGATGCTCAGCTGACTTTTTCAAGTCATGTCAAACAAATATGCAGTCGGGTTGTTGGCAAATTAAGAGCGCTCAACAGATTTAGAACACTGTTTCCAGAAAACATAAAGTTAAAGTTGGTCAAAGCTCTAGTTTTTCCCACCATACACTATTGCTTACCAGTGTTTGGGTATAGCCTTACTCAGGAGCAGATTGTGTTGCTTCATAGGTTACAAAATAGCTCCTTGAGGTTCGTCTTCAATCTTAAGAAGTATGACCATATATCAAGCTACCGAAATATTGTTGGAGTGGCATCCATAAAAAGCACTTGTGACAAGGAAAGTAGCTTGCATTGTTCATAAAACTCTAATTTCAGGAATACCAAATTATTTAAATGAAAAACTGAAGTTGAGAGCAGCAGTAAGAGAACGTAGAACCCGGCAGGACTTGTTGCTAGACATGCCAAAGGTTAGAGTGGAAGCAGGTAGAAGGGGGTTTTCTTATTTTGGGCCAGCTCAGTACAATGCAGTACCAAGCCAGTTAAAAGCACTGCCTTTGAAGAGATTTATAAGTCAATTAGACAATGTATAGTTTTATTTTTTTCTTTTGTAAATTGTATGTAAATAGTATAAGATTATTTTGTTTTCTGTGTATGTTTGACGTGAGTCAATTTGAAAAACAGTCTTGTAACTGAAATTCGCTCAAAAATAAAGACCTTATTTATTTATTTTATTTATTTATTTACTTGCAGCACAGTCTAATATATAGGTATATATATATTAAACTGTGACTAGCAGAGTCGCGGCGCGCCATCGCCGGCGCCGCCGGCCAGTCTGTGCGTGAGCGGTGACTCATCAGTGGCGTCTTTCAGTGCGGTGCGGTCAGTGCAAAAACAACAGTACGGGAACAATCAAACATTGACTACATTCCCACGTTGCCTAGTTCTTATTTAAACGGAAATGTTGTGATTTCGATACCCGGGTCGAATACCCGGTTCGATACCCTTAATTTGTGGACAGAGATCGCCAATCTGTACCAGACCTGACACCAACGACCCTGACGTAGAAACAGAGTCTACCTCTACATCAGATGACGAAGATTAAGATAATTTAGTAAGTAATTCGTTAAGAAATTTATTTTAGTTTGTGGTGTTCTTTAATTTTCACTGTTAAACTTAAAATAGAGTTAATCTTCAGTTAGGTTTGGTTATTTTTTTAAGTTTGTTATATCACGACCAAAATGCTTTTGTAGACTTTGATAACGCTTATATTTCATTGTAAAAAAACATTTAGAAGGTTTAATCAAGGTAGGAAAAAGTTAAAGCATGGTGACGCTCAACTAAATAATTACCTTTGATCGTTGTAGACGTTTTTTTTTTTTTTATGATTGCAAACAACACGACTCATGCTAATAAAGAAGTGGTTATCATTGAAAGAGAAAAAATCAATAAAATTACTGTATGTAAAAAAAAACTTTTTGCCAAAACGATAAGTTTAAAATACTAATTACTAAGTTATTAAATTCTAAGTTATTAATTACTAATTAATTAATAAGTTTAATACGGTATATTCTGCTACATCGAGGCATTAAATCTAACAAATTGTGATTAAATCATGTTTACACAACATAGATGATGCACAATAGTTGTGCAAATAGTTCACACTTCAAATTTAAGAATCTCAGTTCTGCTACATAATGGACATGTGCATTTTTTATTCTAAGAATTTTAATTTTAATATGATAAATTTTCAAAGGATTATTTTTATGTTTCATAATATTTCCTTTTATATACAAATGCCTAGAGCTGGTGTGGTTGATATAGGAATACAAAAACTTTTGATGAAGAATCATAGATCACAAAAATTTTCTTTTAGATTCTAAAACGTTTCTTATAGTGATTGTATCTTAGAAGAATATTTAAGCTCATGTTCAATTAACAAAACATATTAATTTTATGAAATCTTATAGTGAAATAAATGATTCGATATCATATCTACCAGAAATCCGTAGAGCCATTATAATCAAACGTAAAAACATTTGCTTTATATTCTACATATATTTGTATTTTTTTTATCAAAGAACATTTTAGACAACGTATTTACCATCAAACAGCTTTTGTAAATGGGGTGTAACTGACCAGCTGTGATATAACAAAGGGCAATACATTTTAACTAAACATATACATTGATGTATACAATACAACACACTACACGTACACGTACAATGTACACGTACTATAAGTATCCGTAGAGTATCCGTAAGAAAGGATTTTCCGTTAATAAATAAATAAATAAACCATGTTAACGGCGAAATTCAGTACAACTGTAAAACCTTAAGTTCTCCGCGATAACCACAAGCTTGAAAGTTGTTAGATTATATTTTTTAATTTGTTATATTTGAATGGTTAAAGTCTTGTTTGCAATTGGTCTTGGAGATTTATAATTTATGATAGAATCCTTAACTTTATTGTAATATTAATTATTTTCAATGATAATTGTAAATTTAATAATCCGTGTATAAATAATAAAAACATTAAAACATTCAAAACTTTATTGATACGGAGATTGAACACTTTATGCAATGGACCCAATACCTATAAAATGCGATATTTCCTGCTCATTATGCTGGATCGCGTTGTATGCCACTAATTAACTACAATTTATATAGACCCTTTAATTGATTCATTTTAATTATTTTGTATTTTCATATAGTCATAAACTTAAAACAACATTCCCTTAAGCTTTTCAATCATACACATAAGTTTTTTTCTAATATTGTCCATCGTATTAATGCATATGGGTCAAACCTTCAATTTTCTTTCAGAATCTTTTACTTTTAAGGCAAGATGATTTCTTGGTTGGTCCGGACGCTACACAATAATGTATGAAATAGCAGTACAAAAACTTTGGTTGAATTTAAATTATCAGTTTGGTACGACTGCTTGTCAGGGAGGGACAGCTATTTTTATCATCTCCAATGAGTTTTGAGTTTTATAGTAAAAAACTTTGAGTTAAATGAACCAGTCATTATAGTGTTGTTTCTACTTCATTTTTAAGTGTTATGAACTATTAAGTTTCAATTGCACTGTAAGTACAAATGTGTACGGGGAAACATTAACTGTCACTAACCTAACAAGCGACCCAACGCACATGTTAATCACGCTCTCAGAGAGGCAGAAAATCCAGTCCCAGCCGGCACGGGCGGAAGCAGTGCTGCCAACAAACCGCCAGTGACTTTACCCACTGCCGCTGTCATTTCCCAAAACTGGCTTGCTACGCCTTCGTGGTTGGAGACGCAACCACTCAGGATTTCTGCATTGCTGTTTGCCGCTATCAACTTGCAGGCATTCTGATAATCCTACCCCTCAAGTCGGCTACTAACACCGTCTCCATTCTACAAGGCTTCTTGTTTGCCGCTACAAGTGCTGCACTGTCGTGCTGCAATAGCTTCCGAGGACTTCACGTCGTCTCAAAGATGGACTAACTTGATGTTTTGTTTGACTGTTTAATAATATGTTTTATTGTATATATTGTAAATAACATTTTTTCAGTTGTAATTAAAATCAATTACCTCACTATAAGTATGTTCTTATTATAGTTTTAATGGTGGACAATATTTTTCTCTGTTTTACATAATTTAGTTAATATGAGCTTCATTGAAAATAGCTTTTTTTCGAGTTCAAACTTGGATATACAAACAGAGGAATCTTTGATTACTCTGGCATCTGAATTGCATGCAATCGCAATCAATAACCCAGATGTCGACTGCACATTGCTTACTGATGAAATATCACACCTAGTAAAAAGAATTGATTGTCTTTCAGGAAAAAACAATGACCTCATGGCACTTAATATTGATCTGTCATGTAAGCTTTCTCAACTGGAGTCCTCATATGAAAGTCTTAGGAAAGAGACGAGAGCTGAATTAAATAACTCCTTTCAAATTCAGGACTCAGTAATTGAAGAGAAAGAAGCAAAATGTAAAGAATTAGTCTCAGTCAAGATCAAATTAAAAAAACTACAAGAATCTGTGGAAAGTTTAGAAAGAGAAAATGAGTCTTTAAAATCCTCTATTAATCAAGATGGGGATCATCAAAGCCTTTCTAATACAACAGAATCTCTTAAGTCTATAATCAATGAAAAAGACAAATCAATACAAAGAATCTCAAATGAATTCAACGATGTTTTAAATAAAAACCGCAAACTGACGTGTGATCTTGAAAAGTGCATGAATAAAATCAAACTATGCACAGTTTTTGACAAATGGTTGGATGACTCTGTCATTCAATCATATTTCTCTTCTTTTAACGAGTCGACTAAAGCAATGTCATCCAAAGCTCTGTTTGTGGGGCCTAATACTAGTGAGCTTCTGAAACACAGCCCTGCTCAGACAGTAAATGAAGAGCTCAACTCTCTTGCTTTTGACAAATTCGATTTTGTTTTTCTTTGTGTAAATGATAACGAGACCCTTGAATGGGAAGAAAATAGTAAGACCTTAGGATATGGTTCCCATTGGAGTCTATTGTTTATTGATAGAGTTCAAAACCTTGCTTTTCACATTGATTCCCTTGGAGATTACAATCTAAAACATGCATTGTTATTGGCCAGTAAACTAAGTATCAATAAGGAACAGTTCCATTCTGTACCTTGTGAAAGACAAAACAATAGTTTTGAATGTGGTATTAATGTGATCCTGAATGCAAAATTAGTATTAAGTTGTTTTTGTTCAATCCCTGTAGTAAAAAAGTCTTGTTTTAGAACTTGGTATAATAAGTTTTTTTGCGGGTCAGATTACTTAAATATATGTGATGAAGTTAAAACCGCCAGCCATTCTGTAAGTAAGCAAAACAACAAGGCTTCCCCATTAAAACTAAAACGTAGTGGGGGAAAATGGGTAGTGGTAAGACAATCAAAAAAATCAGCCCATGCACCAAAATCATTGTCCCCTTGTGTTTCCAATAAAATCACAATGAACAATAGGTTCTCTCCTTTGTTGGAATTGCCTGAAATTGAATCAGGTGAACCTCTTAACAAAGACACCGTAACCATGAAATCTCCTGCTAGCCCAAATAATTCCCCCAAAGCGATATCCATACGACAAGATCCTGAAAAAACAATACATCCCTTCAATGAGCAAAGAACTACTGTCACACCTGAAAAAAATACAAATGCAAACGGAATATCCTCTTCCCAAAACCTCAATATGCCTACCTCACCTGCAAAAGCATCCATAATTCCTCCTCCCAGAGTTGTATTGATCTCAGACAGCCATGGTAGGAACATCTCCAACTTGTTGAAAGAAAAAATGTCACCTGAGACGAATGTATTAGGTTGGGTGATGCCTAATGCAAAAATGGAAGAGATAATAAATCGTGTAAAAGTAGAAAGTAAGAAATTAGTTAAAGATGATTGTATTGTTGTAATAGGTGGTACAAATAACATTGTGAATGGGCGCTGTAATGATTTTTCTTTAGAGTTAGACTCCATGTTTGCTGAAGTCAAAGAGCAAAAAGTGATTTTAGTCGGTCTTCCTTCAAGATTTGACGACCCATCCCTATCCAAAACCGTTTTTGAAGTCAATGCTACTTTAAAAAACCTGTCCAGTAACCACAACCACGTCTGTTTTGTCTCCCCACAAGATTCCTTCCCAAGATCCCTTCACACTAGGCATGGCCTGCACCTAAACTGGAAAGGGAAAATGAAGCTAGCTGATACAATTTTTCTGTCCTTGCCCTACTGTCTTGCACCAGACTCTGTCAACCCGATTTCAACTTCTACTACAAATCCATTATCTGCTCCAGATCTTATTACAAAATCTTCTAGTCATTCAAAGAACCGCGTTTTTACTTCCAAACATTTTTTAGGGGAGGCTCTCAAGTCACCATGGGTCCCGTGGGCGCTCTACATACAGAGGGCTCAATCCAACAAACTGCAAAGTTCAAGTTAGTACACCAAAACATCAGAGGACTGACAAGCAAAATTGAAATGCTTGCACTGTTTATTAACGAAGAGGATCCAGATATATTGTGCCTTTCAGAGCATGCTCTCAAATCCCACGAAATAGCCAATATTAATGTCAGTGATTTATTATTCAACTCAGCCTATTGCAGATCCCAGATGGATGGAGGTGGCGTAGGAATCTGGTGTAAAAATAATATCGAATGTTTTCCTCTCGATTGCTCAGAGTTTTGTGTCGAGGGAGTTTGTGAACTAACAGCGACTTCACTTGAAATTGACGAGTGTAACAAAGTTCTAATAGTAGCAGGTTATAGACCCCCAACATACGAGTATGACACCTTCTTAGAGCTGATAAACAACTGTCTAGGTAAGCTCTCGCGAAAACACTCTCAGATATTTGTTCTTGGTGACTTCAATATCGATCTCGCAATAAAAGATTTTAAAGCTGAAAAGTTTAATTCAACTATGGTATCTTTTGGGCTGATAAACGTGGTTGACACATACACACGAGTGGCACAAGGATCTAAGAGCATGATTGACCATGTGTTTACAAACGTAGAGAATGCGGTGACGGATGTTGTGTGCACTGCTCTCTCTGATCATTATGCTCAATCGACAATTGCTACTTTATCATGTGCCCAAATTCAGAAGCCAGTGGCTAAATTTAAGATCGTAAGATCATTTGATGAAGCTAATCTCCGAACATTCAGGTATTTACTTAACAAAGAGAAATGGGCTGACCTATACCATTGTGGAAACTTAAATGATCAGTTTCACTATTTTACCTCGAGTCTCAACTTTTACTTCGATTTAGCCTTTCCAAAAAAACATAAAAAAATTCAACAAAAGAAAACAGGAAAGATCAAGTTTAGTAAAGAATTATTGGATCTCAAAGAAGAAGTTTTGATATTTTACGAAAAGACAAAACATTTAAATTCTGAACACTTTCTACGACAATATTACCTAAGGCTAAAAAATCGGTTCAGGAAGATGATACAATTTGAAAAATCTAATAAATTACTTGAACACCTTGATAAAAGCGAGAACAAAACTAAAGGTATTTGGGAGGTTATAAATGGAAGTAGACAAACAACAAGTAAATCTTTCAGAGAAATATGTATCAACGACGAAAATGGGAAGCAAATAAAAGACCCAACAGAAGTAGCCAATGAACTGAATAAATATTTCATTGAGGTTGGAAAAAACATAAAGCAAAATAACCAGAGTCAACGAACACAGCTGATACAGAACATAAATTCGTCATTTTTCTTCAATCCTGTCACAGTAAATGAAGTGATTTCCATAATAGCCACCTTAAAGAACAAAAAATCAACAGGAGTAGACGAGATCTCCCCTATTATGCTGAAATCTATAGCTGACCTGGTTGCCGAGCCACTTTGCCATCTAATTAACAAGTCTTTTATGGAAGGGCAATTTCCAGATCAACTGAAGTTAACAGTTGTTAGGCCTATTTTTAAAAAAGGTGACAAAAACCAAAAGAGCAACTATCGTCCAATATCACTTGTTTCCTCCATAGCAAAGGTGTTTGAAAAAACTGTTTTTATCAGGCTATGGGATTTTGTGAACAAACAAAATATTATAACAGAGCAACAACACGGATTTGTGAAGAAAAAGTCGACCACTAGTGCAATGTTCTCACTTATAAATAAAGTATCAAAGGATTTAGATAGCAAACATCACACAATGGGATTATTTTTTGACCTGAGAAAAGCCTTTGATATGGTGGATCACAGTCTGCTTGTTTCTAAATTAAGTGAGATTGGTATCAGAGGCACAGCCCTAAATTGGTTCACCTCGTATCTCCAAGGGAGGGAACAGTTTGTTCAAATACCTGCAGTGGATAAGTCAGGATGCTTACGGTACTTTTCATCATCCAGAGACTCGGTAGTGAGAGGAGTGCCCCAGGGATCCATACTTGGGCCTACCCTTTTTTTGATCTTCATTAATAAACTCCCAACATCAGTATCAAGGGCCAACCTTTGTCTATTTGCGGATGATACATCTCTTTCAACTTCTGCATCAAACATAAATACTCTTGAACAAATTTCATTTCAAGAATCCCATAGTCTTCTTCAGTGGTTCAATGAAAATTCCTTATCCATGAACCCGGAGAAAACACAACTTCTTCATTTCCAAATATCAAATAGATAATTAAGCTCAAGCGAGAACAATTTCAGTCTCCTTTTGGATGACACCACTATCCATCCATCAGAGGAAGTAAAGTTTTTGGGTCTGGTCCTTGACAGAAATTTAAATTTTTATGGCCACATTCAACATATATCTAAAAAAGTAAGTACAGGCATCTTCATGCTCCGAAATCTTAAAAAAACCGCAAACAATGAAGTTTTGTTATCTGCTTATTATGGCCTTATCTATCCCTATCTGTCCTATGCAGTGCCTATCTGGGGCAACGAAAACCATCGAACCCATTTTCTGTTCAGGCTTCAAAAGAGAGCTATCAGGATCATTTTCGGGTTGAACGTGCGGCAGTCATGCAAAGAATCCTTTAAAAATTTCCAAATCCTCACTTTCCCGTCAATCTATATTTTAGAATCCCTATCATTCATTCACTCCAACATTCCTTTATTTAACTCCATAGTAAATCACAGTTATCCCCTTCGAAATCACCATAACCTAAGAATCCCTAAACATTCAACAACATTTTTTCAAAATCAACTTTTTTACTCCGGTATTAAACTTTACAATGCCCTACCTTTATCCCTGAAGGCCGAGGAAAATCACGGTAAATTTAGGAGACAACTAAGGCATTTGTTGGCAGAAAACTCCTTTTACAGCGTCCAAGAGTTTATGGCTGGCGAAACAAGTCTGTAAATAGGCCTAGAAGAATAATATTTTTTCTCTGTAAATAGTTTTTTAGCATTAAGGATATTGAGTTTTGTAAATGACTTGGCTAATGCATGTATTATGTTGATTTTGGCTTAATAAAGACTTTGACTTTGACTTTGAGTTTCTTTCGGGTACTGTATTGTGTTAAATAAGACGAATAAAAAATAACACAATTAGAAAATGTTAAATTACATAAATATATTTTAAATTAGATTTTCGCCATTCAAAAAGGTAAAATAATGCACTTTAAATTAATTTTGATCTTATTTTAATTGCATTTTACAAAATGTATTTAAAAAAAAATTTTTCCCGAAAAACGCAATTACAAACGTAATGAATTTTGTAAAGTCATGGCAAATTAAAAAAAGATATTGAGAAAGCCTATGATACTAAATCGGAATAAATGATGTGGCGTCTGGAAAATAAAGCTCGATATCTATAATGTTTCGCGGAATAATCCACTCGAGTGAAAATAACAAGAACCACTTGGACTCCGGTTGAGGAGAGCCTTACTCGTGTTTTATTCATCAGTTTAGTACCTGGATTTATATAAGACTTAAATATATGTTGACCCGTTCTATATATATATATATATATATATATATATATATATATATATATATATATAAGTAGATAGTATCATGTTACTTCTAGGACACTTTTGGAGACAATCAAAAATCAAACAAATTTCATAGTTTTTCAATACAATTATGCAATATTTTTGCCACTTTTTGGCCAATTTTCAGCTTTTGTCAAATTGTCTTAAAAAATATGCAATTTTTAATAAAATTTTTAACAAATATGCCCAAAATTTTCTACAAAATAAAATTTTTTTAAAAACAAGTAAAATTATCACATTTTATAAGTATTTTTTAAATAAAATTAATAGTCGACTTTTCATAAGGTAATTTAAAATTTTAGTAGTATTTTTTCAATAAAATTTGAATTTTTTAAAAACAAGTAAAATTAAGGTTTAGTATCAATAATATTGTAATAATTATTCAAATTTAACTAAAGCAGTTTCTTTATCATCAAAAGTCTTAATATCAGTGACAATTAAATGTAAATCTTTTTTATTTAATTCTTTAATTGATTTATCATCAATTACATTAGTAAATCTTTTTGGTAAATGTACTTTACATTTTTCTAATTCAACAATAATTGTATATCCATATTTATCTTTAATTCTTTCAAATTTTTCAATTTTATATTTTTCATTTAAATTTAAACTTTTTAATGGTTTATATTCTTTAAATCTTAATTCTCCAATATTATTAATTTCTTCTAACAGATCCATTTATATAGGAAAAAATATCACAAACTTGTTTGTGATAGATATGTTAAAAAGTCATTGTCATAATTAGGTTTTATACAAAAATCCATATTTAAGTATTTAAAAATCATAGGTAATAATTTTTTGTATGATATATTACTTTTCTTAAAACATAAATATTTATTAAAAAATAGTGTAATTTTTTCTTTATCTTCATTATTCAATTTAAAATCAATATTGTATATTTTGTTTAAAAATTGATAGTAAAATATCCAATTTGTACAATTCCTTTGTTTTAAAAATAATTTTATATTCTTAGGTGTTATTTCAAAATGATTGGAAATACATAAAATATATAATTCATTAATTAATTGTTGTGTTTTATATGGTTGAAAATGGTTAAATTCTCTTAAAATATTGTTTAAGATGTTTATTCTTATTACTTTTTCTCTTAATCTTTTTTTCATAAATAATTCTTTTACATATATTACATCCTACACAATTTCCAATAATAGTAAAATTAGTTTGATTATGACATCTATAACACATATCCATTTATTAAAAAAAAATTATACATAAATGAATGAACCAATTCATTGTCACAAATGTAAGAAAAAAACTAAAAATATTAATCCACAAATCGTTGAAATGAAAAATGGATTATATAGAATTGCTACTAAATGTTCAATTTGCAAAACAAATAAAAGTAAAATTTTGAAAAAAGAAGTTAAACCTATAATTAAAAAAGAATTAACTAAAAATGAACAAATAATTGTAGCAAATGAAATTCATGCTCCAATTAGAAAGAAATTTCTAAAAAGAAAAATAATTACATTAGGTATTGATGATTTATGGGCAGCAGATTTAATTATAATGAAAAATTATGAAAAAGAAAATGATGGTTATAAATATATGTTAAATGTGATAGATACTTTCTCAAAATATGTTTGGTCAAAACCATTAAAGAAAAAAGATGGAAAAACAGTTTCTAGAGCATTTGAAGAAATAATTAAGGATGCAATTAAAATTAGTCATAAATCACCTAATCTTTTACATACAGATAAAGGATTAGAATTTATCAATAAAGAATTTAAAGAAATATTAAATAAATATAATATTAAATTGTATCATACAGAAAATGAAGAAAAATCAAGTATAATAGAAAGGTATAATAGAACACAAAATGAAAAAATGAAAATACAGTTTGAAATTAATAAAAATTATAGATGGATAAATATTTTACCAAAAATTGTTAAAGAATATAATAACTCATATCATTCAACAATTAAAATGAAACCAATTGAAGTAAATAAAAATAATGAAAAGGATTTATTAGATACTGTTTTTAAATATAAACCACCAAAAATAATAACCAAATCAAAATTTAAAATAAATGATAGAGTTAGAATTGGAAATAAAAAATCAACATTTTCTAATAAATATAAAAATAATTGGTCTAGAGAAATATTTATAATTTCTAAAATTAATAATACAAATCCAGTTACTTATAGTATAAAAGATCAAAATAATGAAGATATTATTGGAAATTTTTATGAATATGAATTGAAAAAACCAATTTGTAAATTAAAATTTATGACAAAAATATAACAAAACTAGAAAATTTAAAAATATGATAAAAATAATAATTTTAATTGTTTTAAAAAAGTTTAAATTTTATTGAAAAAATACTATAGAAAACTTAAATTGACTTATAAAAAGTCAACTATTGATTTTATTGAAAAAATACTCTAGAAAATTTAAATTAACTTGTGAAAAGTTGACTATTAATTTTATTGAAAAAATACTCTAGAAAATTTAAATTAACTTGTGAAAAGTTGACTATTGATTTTATTGAAAAAATACTCTAGAAAATTTAAATTAACTTGTGAAAAGTTGACTATTGATTGAAAAAATACAATTTAAACTATAAATTACCTAGAAAAAGTGGAAAAACTTCTCATAATTTTAAGAGTTTTATTTCTAAGTAAAAATTATTTCTAATAAATGGAACGAACAAATAAAAATATTAATTGTCCTTATTGTAATAAAAATATATTATATAAAAATTATGATAGACATTATAACTCAACTAAACATTTATTAAATAAACAAAAATATGATAATAAAATATTTGAATTAAAACATTGGTGTAAAAATAATAATATATATAATTATAAAAATAAAACTTTAGATGAATTAACAAATATTAAAGAAACATTTGATCTTACAAATTATTCATTATTTAATATAGAAAAATTAAATGAAATTGCAAAAAAATTATCTGTCAGAAATTATGAAAATTTATCTAGAGATGAACTAATTAAAAGATTAAACAAAATTAAAGAAAATCCAAATAGTTTAGAATATAGATCATTTAAATATATTCAAAATTTAGCAATTAAAAATAGTATTAAAATTGTTAATAAAACTAGAAAAGAATTGATTGGATTATTAAATGATTATTTTAAAAATAGACCAATTCCAAAAGAAAATATAATAAATATTCAAGAAGCTTCGTCATTAAAAGGATATTTTCAAGATTATATTTTAACAAATTCAAATGATGATTTAGATATTAATGATTATTTAGAAACTCAAAGAAATGAAATAAAAAAATTAATAGAAAAACAAAAATTTAAAAATATTAAAGGACAGATGGCTTTAGAATGTGAATATGAAAGAAAATTAATAAATGGTGAAATTCAAAATAGTAATATGTATTTTTGCATAAAAAGTTCAGATATTTTAAATATAGATGATTTTATTGATGATCAATTTAAGAAATTAATAGTTAGAGAACAACTAAATCAACCATCAAAAGGCTCTGGTTGGTCATTAAAAAGATGTGTTGAACTAAATCTAAAATTATCTAAAAATAATTCATTAAATGCTGGATCATATATAGAATTACCAAATGAAATTAAGAATAAAAAATGTTGTGTAAATTTTAAAAATAAAGATGAATATTGTTTTATTTATGCAATTAGATGTGCTATTGATAAACCAAACGAACATGCTGAAAGAGTTAAACAATATCAAAAATATATAAATGATGATATTTTTAAAGGTTTTGATTATCCAATATCATTGAAAGATATTAAATTATTTGAAAAAAGATCATTTGATTCTAAATATAACTATCCATCAATTTCAATAAATATTTATAGAATTGATGAAGATGAAAAAATAGTGCCATTACAAATATCTGAACATTATAATTCAAAACTAGAAATTGATTTATTATATTATAAAATTGGTAATAATTCTCATTATATATTGATTACTGATTTAAGTAAGTTAGTATCTAAGCAATTAACACAAAAAAATAAAAATAAAAAATATATTTGTAGAAGATGTTTGACTCATTTCTACAAAAATAAAGACTTGAATAATCATTTAGAGATATGTAAATCATTAGAACCTTGTAGACCTATAATGCCATTTAAAGGTCAAACTGTAAGTTTTAAAAATTATTATAAAAAGTTTGAACATCCATATGTAATTTATATGGATTTTGAAAGTATATTAGAAAAGATTGATAATTGTAAAAATAATCCAAATTGCTCATATACAAATAAAATTCAAAAACATAAACCATATGGATTTACAATCTATTTAGTATCTAGAGTAACTAATAAAATGTATAAACCTATTTGTTATAGAGCAAAAAATGAAGAGGAATTAATAAATGTACCAAATAAATTATTTGAATATTTAGATGAAATTTCAAAATATATAGCTAAAAAATATAATTCAAAAAATAAAAAGCCTATGAATTTAACTAATGAAGAAGAAATTAATTATCAGAAAACAAATATTTGTCATATTTGTGAAAATAGTGGTTTTGATAATGATAAAAGAATAAAAGTAAGAGATCATTGTCATTTAACAGGAAAATTTAGAGGTGCTGCACATTTAAATTGTAATTTAAATCTAAAATTTTGTCAAAATATTCCTATATTCTGTCATAATAGTTCAAATTATGATACACATTTGTTTATAAAAGAATTAGCTAAAAAATATGGTAAAATTGATTTGTTAGCTAATACAGATGAAAAATATATAAACTATTCAGTAAATTCTGGTTATGGTTATGAATTTGAAGGTGATAAACCTAGAAAATTTATAAAATTCTCATTTGTAGATACATTTAGATTTATGGCTACATCAATTGAAAAATTAGCTAAAAATCTTAAAGAATTTAAGCATATAAATAAATTTATAAAAGAAAATGATATAATTGAATATGATAATGAAACTTTAAAAATATTAACTTCTAAAGGTATATTTCCATATGAATTTATTGATAATGTTGAAAAATTAAACTATGATAAAATATTAGAAAAAGATCAATTTTATAGTTGTTTAACTAATGAAAATATAAGTGATGATGATTATAAACATTATATAAAAGTTTGGAATAAATTAAAAGTAAAAACATTAGGTAACTATTCAGATTTATATAATATTCAGGATGTATTATTATTAGCTGATATATTTGAAAATTTTAGATCTGTTTGTTTGAAAAATTATCAATTAGATCCAGCACATTATCTAACATCACCATCATTAGCTTGGGATTCTATGTTAAAATTAACAAAAATTGAACTAGAATTAATAAGTGATTATAATATGTATTTAATGATTGAAAAAGGTATTAGAGGTGGTATTTCACAATGTATAACTAGATATTGTAAAGCAAACAATAAATATACAAAAAATTATGATAACACAAAACCTGAAAATTATATGTTATATATAGATACAAATAATCTATATGGATGGGCTTTAAGTCAAAAATTACCTTATAAAGATATAACATGGATGAATCCTAATACATATACATTAAATGAATGGGAAGAAACAATATTAGAATTAGATAAAAATGCTGAATATGGATATATATTAGATGTTGATTTAGAATATCCTATTGAATTACATGATGACCATAAAGATTTACCATTAGCACCTGAACATTATAATAATAAGCTTTGCACAACATTATTTGATAAAAAAGATTATGTTATTCATTCAAGAAACTTAAAATATTATCTACAAAAAGGATTAAAATTAAAGAAAGTTAATAGAGTTATAGCATTTGATCAAGATGATTATATGAAAAAATATATTGAATTAAATACCAAATTAAGATCCAAATCAACATCAGATTTTGAAAAAGACTTTTTTAAATTGATGAATAATAGTGTTTTTGGAAAAACTATGGAAAATGTTAGAAATAGATGTGATATTAAATTAGGTGATGAAAAGTTTTCATTAAAACAAGCAAAAAAAACTAATTTTAAAACATTTAGTATATTTGATAAAGACTGTATTGCTTCACATATGATAAAAGAAAAGGTTAAGTTTGATAAACCAATCTATATAGGATTTTCAGTACTTGATTTATCAAAATTACATATGTATCAATTTTATTATGAAAAATTAAAGAAGTTTGATCCAAATATAAGGTTATTATATATGGATACAGACAGTTATTTTATAGAATTTAAAAAGGATCCATATAAAATTATTAAAGAAAATATTAATGAATTTGATACAAGTGATTATAAGAAAGAACATGAATGCTATAGTGAAAAGAATAAAAAAATAATTGGTAAATTTAAAGATGAGTTAAATGGTGAAATATTAGAAGAATATTGTGGTTTAAGATCAAAATTATATAGTTATGAATTTAATAATAAAAATCCTGTAAAATGTAAAGGTATTAAGAAAAGTGTTGTTGATAAAACATTACATATGGATGATTTTAAGAAATGTTTATTTGATGATCAAGAACAATATAGAGAAATGACTTGTATTAGAAGTTTTAAACATGAACTATATACAATTACAATAAATAAATTAGCTTTAAGTAATAGAGATGACAAAAGATTTATTTGTGAAAATAAAATTGATACATTACCTTGGGGGTATAAAAATAATTATAAATAAATGGAAATTTTAATTGTTCCAAAAGAATTAATAAATAATGATTTTGATATAAAATTATATTTATTTAAAACTAAAATATCAAATAAATTTTTAATATATCTTTTTAAATATAAAAATTATTTTGTATATCATTATAAGTTTAATTTTATAATAGAACCATTTATAAATATAATAAAAAATTATGTTAAAGAAAGTTTTAAAGAAAATGATCAAAATTATATTAATAATTTATAACCATATGATATTGAATTTATACTATAATTTTATGTATATTTTTAAATATTTTCTTTAATAAATTTAAATATATTCAATAATTTATTGAATATCTAACATAAAAATATCTATAAATTTTACTTTATTATCATTATAAGTAAGACCCGTCTTTAAGACGGGTCTCAAATTTGTATATAATTTATTATATTTATGAATATTTTTGAATGTTTAAGAAGGGTAACATTTTGTTACCCTTAAGTTTTTATTGTATAATAAGGTTACCTCCTTTAAAAAATTTTAAAATAAATATTCTAATTTATATGGGACCCATTTTGGGTCCTACCTAATTTTAATAAGTTTTGTATGTTTTTCATTATATGATAGGGGGGACAAATTGTCCCCTCTAAAAATATCTATAAATTTTAATCTATCCTTATTGTTTTCTACTTTTTTTATTTTAAAATTAATAAATATAAACCAGATTCATTAGTAAACATTGTTTTATTATCTATTTTATTGACGCCCTGTTTTAGGGCATCTGAAAAACATGTTTGTACATCAATTTCTAGGGTGTCATAATTTGTGACACCTATAATTTTTATGTAAATTAATTTATCATTATTATGTAAATGTAACTGTTGGTTACACTTGATATATTTTAAGTTTTATATATTTTTCTTTTACATTATCAATTAAAACTTTTCTAGAATTTTTATATTTTAAAATATAACAAATATCTTTTCTTTTAAACCACGGTTTATTTTGTTTATTAAATACAATTAATTTATTATTAAATATAAAATTATTGTTAATTAAATAAATTATTGTTTTTATTATTTATGTAGATAAATTTTATATTACAAATTTTGTTTTAATCTTAAATATACAATACTTTTAATATTTTCATTATTTATTTGATTTCCATCACTATCTTGAATAGATATTACAATATTTTGAATTTTATTTATATTTTTTAAAGGAATATAATCAATTTCATTTGGTTTTTCACTAATTTTTGATCCATATTCAACATTTGGATAAAATGAATATAGAATTTCTGATTCTTTATGTAAATGTGAATGATCTTTATGATTTTCAAAACTAGGATCAACTAAATTACAATGTATTTCAATAACATCAAAAGGTCTAATTTTTGGTAGTTTTATTCCTTTTGTTAATACATTTGGTTCAATCATTTTATCATCTAATCCTAATAAATCAATTATAATTGTTGTTACTATAATTTTAACAGGAGATTTTATTATAATATATGGTCCATCATTTTTCAGTATAAAATCATTTTCATCAAATTTATTAATTTTCTTTTTAAATTCTTTTAAACTATTAATAAAAATATTTTTTATTTCTTCAATTGTATAATTTCCTTTATTTATATCAAAATATTGATCTATAATTTTATCATCTTCATCTTTAATAGAATATCCATAACAGTTTTTATAATCATTTGGTATATTTGATATAAAATTATCTGAATAAAATCCACTTAAACCAATACTATATTTTCCATCTAAATGTATTGGATGTTCTAATCTTAATTCTAGTTTGGATGAATGACCAATTATTTTAAATAATTTCATCTTATTTAAATGGAGAAATTTTTAGAAAACAAAGATAATATAAAATTAGAATCATATGATAAAAATAATAAAAATGATCAACCTATTAGATTATTAATTATAGGAACAAGTGGATCTGGTAAAACTACATTATTATTAAATTTTATTTACAAAAGATTAATTCCATATTCAAATTTATATATTTTTAGTAAATCATTAGAACAACCATCTTATAAATTATTACAAAAAAGATTTAAAAATATAGAATCAAATATTAATAAACAAATTTCTTATTTTTCATGTGATGATATGATTCCACTAAATAAATGTAAACCAAATTCATTAGTAGTTTTTGATGATTGTATTTTAGAAAAACAAGATAAAATTAAAGAATATTTTATAATGGGTAGACATAAAAATATATCATGTATTTATTTATCACAATGTTATTCAAAAGTTGATATGCAATTAATTAGAAATAATTTAAATATGTTATGCATCTTTAAACAAAATGAACATTATATGAAAAAAATATATAATAATTTTGTTGGATCAGATATGAAATTTGATAAATTTAAAACTATTTGTAATGATTGTTGGAAAGAAGACTATGGATTTTTAACTATTAATTTATTGAAAAAATCAAATGATGGAAAATATATGAAAAATTTTTCTGATATTAAATAATGATAATGGCTTGTTGTATGTTTGATTCAATAATTGATAGAATATTTATTTTATTAGTATTATTTATTTCATTAGTATTTATATATTTAATGAAAATTACAGAAATAAAGTAAAATAAATTGTGTTTAACATAATTAGTGTTTATGTTAACATGATTTGTGTTTGTGTTAACATGATTTGTGTTTTGTGTTAACATGATTTGTTTTTATGTTAACATAATTTGTGTTTGTGTTAACATGATTTGTGTTTTGTGTTAACATGATTTGTTTTTATGTTAACATAATTTGTGTTTGTGTTAACATGATTTGTGTTTTGTGTTAACATGATTTGTTTTTATGTTAACATAATTTGTGTTTGTGTTAACATGATTTGTGTTTTGTGTTAATATGATTTGTGTTTATGTTAACATGATTTGTGTTTATGTTAACATGATTTGTTTTGAACCTAAATTTTTCTTTGTAATAAATGGATAAAATATCTGTTAATGAAGCTAAAAAATTAGATGATATTGAGAAAAAATTAATAAAAGAATTTAAAAATCAAATTAAAATTGAAGATAATTATGAAAAAATTAAACAAAAAGCATATGAACCTATAACATCAGCAATTGGTAAAGTTGAAAATAAAATTGGTGAAGTCTTAAATGAAAATAAAAACCTTATGGAATTAGTACTTATTGTTAATAATTTTGCCAATATATCAATACCAGAAACTGAAGAACTAAATTTACCTTCAAGTACTCCATTTAGACCAATCAGACAACCAATAATTCAAGAAGAATCGACATTTATTGACCCAAATTTAATTTCACCTCAAACATTAGATAAAATTATTGGTCCATTAGCACAAAAATATTTACCAAGAACAAAAGATGATAAATTTGGTTTATATTGGAATAAACATAAAAAATCATTTATGATTGGTGATAAAATAACTGTAATTGATAATGATGATTTAATAATTGATGATAAAAAATATAATGGAACACATGGATTATGGAGATTGTTAACTTATGAAAAGAAACCAGATAATAATTTATATACACAAGATGATTTAAATAATTATTCAAAAATTTTATGGGAAACTAATTCAATTTATAAAAATAATGATCCAAATGGTAAGAAACCAAAATCTAGTAAAGGTGATAAATATATTAATTTAATTAAACATATTTGGGAATTAAAAGGTGAAATTGAAGGTTCAGGAATCAGACAATATACAGAAAATAAAATTGAATATAGATTTATAGATGATTTAAATAAATTAGATAATATTATTAATTATATATATGCACAAGAAAAAGCTGGCAATAATAATTTTTTTAATGAAAAGAAAGCAATTAAAGACTTTATATCAAATAAATTAGATGAATTAATTGAAAAACCTAAAGGAATTAAGTATTTAAAAAGAATTTTGGCAAATATTTCATCACCATTATTAAAAGATGGATCAGGTATTTTAAATAATGTTATAAATAATTTACCTTTTGAATTACATGTACCTGGTTATCAATATCTAGGGCCTGGAACTAAATTAAATAAAAGAGTAAAAAGAGGTGATCCTGGAATAAATGATTTAGATAAAGCTGCTAAAGAACATGATTTATTTTATAGAGATCATAAAGATACAAAATCTAGAAATGAAATAGCTGATAAAAGTTTACAAGATAAAGCATGGGATATAGTAACATCAAATGATCATAGAATTGGTGAAAGATTAATTGCATTACCAACATCAGGTGCTATGTGGATGAAAAGAAAATTTGGTATGGGTTTAGAAGTAGGATTAAAATTTTAATCAAATTAATTATATTAATCTATATTATAAAAAACTATAAATTTTTTTCTTAATAAATGGAAAAAACAAATATAAACTTGACAGATAATCAAAAATCAAAAATAAAATTAGCATTTAAAAATAAAAAATCAGTTATAATTCAATTTAATATTGATCAATTTAATGAAAATGGAAAAGATATTATATTGTTATCTAAAAGACAAATTAATAAACTAAATAAACATAAAAAATTAAATAAAGGATTAAAATTTGAATTTTCATATAATCAATTAAAAGAAATAAAAAATGGTGGATTACTAAAAGAAATTTTAGATTTTGCTGATAATATACCTATAGTTAAAAATTATACACCAAATGTTAGAAAGGGAGCAAAAGTAGTAAAAGAATCTATAATTCCTAAATTTAGAAATTTTGTTGATTGGTTAGATCATGAATTAAAAAATGTAGAAGGATCTGGTTTAGATAAAAAAACATTAAAATATATGAAACAAAATTATAAAAAAATTTTGAACCACTAACATTAGGTGAATTAGAAAAATTGTGTAAAAATATAAAATATTTTAGAGGTGTATTTATGAGAGATATATTACCTAATAAAGTTAATAAATTTGAATGTGGAATTATAAATTTAGATTCATTTGATGGAAATGGAACTCATTGGGTTTGTTATTATAAAAAAGATAAAATTAAATATTATTTTGATTCATATGGAAATATAGTTAATAAACCACCAATAGAATTAGTTAAATATTTAGGAAAAGATAATATATTTTATAATGATAATCAAATTCAAAATTATAATGATCCACCAATTTGTGGTCATTTATGTATTTTTATATTAAATGAATTAAATAATAATAAAAAATTTGATAATATAATAAATAAATTAATCCTTAATAAATATGGATTCACAAAATATATTTGATCTGTTTGGAAGACAGAAAAAACATCCAATTAATATTAAAGAAGATTATATAAATTCTAAATTAAATATATTTTTTAATAATTTTAGTAAAAGTTTTAAAAGTCATGTAAAAAAGACTGAAAATCTAGTAAATGCTATTGGTTTATCAAAAAATTATATAAGTATTAATGGTAAAAGAATTGTTAATGTTAAACCAAGTATAAATAAATATGATGTTGTAATAAAATCAGAATTAGATGAAGTTTTAGATTCAATTATTAAAATTGGTAATGATCATTCAGAAACTAAAAAGGATTTAAATAAAATTACAGACTTTTTAATTAATATTGGAAAATATGTTGAAAATTTAGAAGAAAAATTAGAAAAAGAACTAAAATTTCTATTTGATGGAGTCAAT
Organism: Neoaliturus tenellus; assembly: GCA_030545055.2. Classification (NCBI taxonomy): domain Eukaryota; kingdom Metazoa; phylum Arthropoda; class Insecta; order Hemiptera; family Cicadellidae; genus Neoaliturus; species Neoaliturus tenellus. Next base: position 104,617,452 of record CM061536.1, on the reverse strand, counting down.
GAATCCATAAAAGAATTAAATGCTGAAATAATACTAATTAAAGATGATATAGATAAATTACAATAATTATTTTATATAAATGGAGTTGATTTATTGTCTTAAATGTAAACAAAAAACTAATTCTAAAGATATTCAGATAATAAAATTGAAAAATATAAATGTAATTAAATCAAAATGTTGTATTTGTAATTCAAAGAAAAGTTGTTTTACAAAATTTTCTCCCTAATAAATGGCTCTATACAGTTCATTTGATTTATTCATTATCAGAAACCAAAATCAATTAAACAAAGATGATTGGGATGATATTTCTGAAAAATATGAGTTGAGTATTAATATGATGAGATTGTTTCAAAATAAATTAAATTGGCAAAAAATTGCTCAACATCAAAATTTAACTATAGATTTTATTACTGAATTCATAAATTATCAATTAAAAGATTATATTAATTTGATTTGTAAATATCAAGATTTAACTGAATATTTCATTCATGATTATGCATTTACATTAAATTGGGAATTAACTTTAGAACATCAAAAAATATCAGCAAAATTTATACTTGATCATGCTACTGAAATTGAATATTTTAAAAGTAAAAATGAAATTGATACATAAATAAAATTTGACATCATAAAATTATAAAAATTTTACTTGTTTTAAAAAAGCTTTTGATTTAAAAAATTTATCCTTAATAAATGGCTAATTACAAAAAATATGTAAATGATATTGAAAGAGCTGAATACAAAAATTTCTATCCATTATCTAAATTACATTTAAATGAACCTAATAAAAAAACTGAATTTAATATAGATTTTGGAGATGGATTTTGTACTTCTAAATTTCAATTTTATATATCTGGTAAATTGACTAAATCTGATGGAAATGCATATGATAATGGTGCTAATATAAAATTAATTGATAATTTTGTTCCATTTTTATTTTCAAAAGTTGAAGTTAGAAAACATAATAAATTGATTGATGAAATTGAATATCCTGGTCTATTAAGTACAATTAAAGGTACTATAACTTATTCAAAATCAGAAATAAATCAAATAAATAATGGTTTTGAATCAAATTTTAAAAATAAATTTGAAGCAATTGGTAATTTATCTCATTTTGGATTAGGATTTTTTGAAAATGTTAATATTCCAATATACAAAGGAGGTTTTAATATAACATTTATTAGATCAGAAGATAATGATGCAATTTTTAGATGGAAAACTAAAAAGGCTGATGGATCTTATGATAATGCTACATTACCAACTGAAGGTAAAATAACAATTGATGAATTTTTTATTAGAGTTCCTATAATTGAATACAAAACAACAAGTAAAATTCAATTAATTAATGAACTAAGCAAATTTGAAAAAGTAAATTTTCATTTTAATCATTGGCAATGCATTGAACAAAAAAATATTACAGGAAAGAATTTAAGTTTTGATATAACAAATATCTATAGAAATATTTATAATCCAAAATTTATTATAATTGAATTTCAAAAATCAAGAACAAATGATCAGTTATTTGATACTTCTAAATTTGATAGTATGTATGTAAAAAATATAAAAGTAAAACTAAATGGTCATTATTACCCTGATGAATTGGAAAATTTTGATATAAACAATGAAAAATTTAGAATTATGTATGAAATGTATCAAGATTACAAAAAAGTTTATTATATTAGTAGTAAAATGTATTATAGTCCAACAGAATTTCTAGATAATAGACCAATTTATGTAATTGATACTACAAAAAATCCAACAAATATTTCAAGTTCAAAAAATGATATTATTATTAATGCAGATTTTGATTATGATATAGTAGCTACTAGTAAAAGAAATTGTTATATTATTATTGTATCTGAAAAATTACTTGAATATAATATAATCAAAAATGATATTACTGAAATTAATTAGAATGAATTAATACTATTTTAGTCAAATTTATTGAAAAAATACTACTAAAATTTTAAATTACCTTATGAAAAGTCGACTATTAATTTTATTGAAAAAATACTTATAAAATGTGATAATTTTACTTGTTTTTAAAAAAATTTTATTTTGTAGAAAATTTTAGGCATATTTGTTAAAAATTTCATTAAAATTGCATATTTTTTAAGACAATTTGACAAAAGCTGAAAATTGGCCAAAAAGTGGCAAAAATATTGCATAATTGTATTGAAAAACTATGAAATTTGTTTGATTTTTGATTGTCTCCAAAAGTGTCCTAGAAGTAACATGATACTATCTACTTATATATATATATATTTAATAAAAAGTTTTCTTTGATTAAAAAACAATATTCATACAAATTTTTTTGTACATTATTAAAATAGTCTATTCAATAACAATATTTTCAAACATTATAAGTTTTGGAAATATATATATTTTTTATAAGCGTAGTGTTGTGACATATCATTGTAAAGCTTCGCTTATCTAAAATAACTATTTAGAATCTGGAGTCATATATGATAAATAATAAAAGAAATGCAGGGTATTCAGTAAATAATGATTTTGACTACAATCATTGCCGCCATTTTAAAACGAATGAAGATAATTGAATTCTAATTGCACTAAACTTTTTGTATTAATTAGACGTTTCTAATGGTGTATAATGAAACGTTCCTTTATGTTTGAATTTCCTAGGATCGAACTTGTTACCTCCAGTTTATAGGACCCTGAATTTATAAAATATTAAAACTATTAGAAACTAGTAGAAAATAATGTTATTTCAAGTAGGACAAACTGTTTAACAGTAATCGGTTTGGGACACCTTACGTGAGACACCCATTATAACACCATTAGGGCTCAACCCCCCCCCCCTCTCTCTCTCTCTCTCTCTCTCTCTCTCTCTCTCTCTCTCGCATTTCAGTGGATTATTATATGTAACACTTTTTTTAATGATGTAATACTTTGTATCAAATTGAATTATGTAGCACAAAATAGGCGATTTCTGCATTCAATTTACATTGATCACTCAAAATTTACTTTTCGCACACCGGTGTTTAAATCTTAGACCACAGAAGAGAGTACGTTAGCCAGTAAGGTAACGTTATTTCAAGCAGGAATAAATTGGTATCAATGGAGACAAACCAATAATCTATTGTCCTTGTCGTCGCTTTTGATCGGGAATCGACATAAACATAACATACAAACCAGCTTAAGGTGGGGTTGTGTGTAATCTCATAAAAGGAACAACTATGACAATTACTTTAAGGATTTAAGTGACTTATTCATCCTGAGGTTGCAGAGGCTGCTACAGCAGTGTCGTTAAATCTCTTACTTGAAAAATCAAATGAATTGTTAAATAACTGACGAAAATACATAATATAGGCTACCATGGATATTACATATTTATGTTTAATACTCACCTGCAGCTCGTACTTAAACATTTCTCTCGAATGCAGCAGAGTGGAACTATGCGCACTAGATGTAAGAATAACCATTTCCTATTTTTCCTAAATAATATTCGTAGCATATTGCAACCCTCTAGCATACCATGTGATTAATTATGTTTGAGTGGGAGCTGTTCCTTCTTCAGAACATACGGAATATAATTAAATGCAAAGAAGATCTTTACTTTTTCAGAAGTTTACTCTCGTAGTGAATTATTGCTAGTTTTTATTCTTGACAATGTCAATTTCATAATTAGCTGGGAAACATGGTTTTGACAGTGTGAAAATACATTGCACATTCAAGACTAAAGGCAGTTTATTGATAATGTCACGTAAATTTTACAGATTCCTATCTTATACGTGTAGATGATAAGACGATTAAAAGCAGTATACATTGTAATAGACTATATTGAATTATCTCTGTGTATCTAAATTGTTTCTCAGTTTTCAGGATTATAGAGATATTAACATTTTTAATATTTGAAAGCATTCTCAAAATAAAATACTACTGGTAAAATATCTGGTAATATTCTGTAATAAAATTTCTTTGTCGATAAAAGTCACATAATTCTCATGTGACATGTAAATTTTCTTACATGAAAAAGTACAGAAAAAGCCCACTTTTACGTATCACGACCATAATCCCCTACCCCAATTAGGGTATTACGGGGTATCCACCACCACTAAAGGGAAGTGGATGGATGTTTATATGTCAGATAAACATAGGCTAAATTCAGGCACAAATGTCTTCATTAATAGGAAACCTTTTCCTAAAGTAATATTAAAGGGAAATTCATTGAGGTAAAATAACCTTTTTAATAATGTACATAGTTGATGTTGATTTTCATCGCTGAAACTTAATGTAAAATCACTTATATTATCAGTTCAGGTGGCAGACAAAACTAATCAAGCTACGCCTCGGATACATCAAAAGTTACGTGAAAGTTCAACACATCTGGCGTTAGCTGTAAAAACTTTACACCCACCCTTATGATATACATCTCATCAAGTTTGTTTCTTTTTTATTAATTATAACATTAAATATTACTAACGAAAATTTGTAATCCTTAGAAAGTTACAAACTTTGGTCTTCGTACTATTGAATGCTGATTTATTTGCCATTAATAATTTGCCCATTTTAACCTATTGCATGTACAATTTTTAATTTTTAAGTGATCAATGAGTTAACTGGTATGAAAATTGTGCCTGGACGAACTGTGATAAGCATCTCAGTTGCCCTCATCTTCAATAACATTTTCGCAGACCGTGTCCATCGAAAAAAACACCGAGTTTTCTTGCTGTCTCCAGGCGGGGCATTTCCCAACGCGGACAGCGGAAGAAGGTATGTTCTGCTTATTCGGAACGCCCGGGTAGTTGATTAAATCTGTTTAACCAGTCTTTCTTATCTGTCAGGAACTGCGTGAGGTAGTAGTCCCCCCTTGCTATACCACTACAATCACACTGTGTCCCTGTCCCAGTAAAAAAAAAAATTACGGTAATGCAGGAAGAAATTCATGGTGAACTCAGCGTTGATTTTTACAAATATTTGCATTTATATACTGTAAATAAATAATTTATGCCCTTTGACCTGGCATTAGTTACAGACAAATTTTTAAATACATATATCATTAGACACGAAATTTTAAGCTTTTTCCATTTATTTATTTGTTTTTCTGCTATTTGCCTAGGCAAAAATATATACATATATGTAAATATGTATGAATAAGTATGAATATATATGTAAATAAATATGTTCTAGGACTAAATAAAACAATAGTATAACTAACATTTAAATTTGTCGAGTCTCGGCTTGGACCCGATGCTGACCGGTGTGACTGGTCGAAATCGATCACCATTATAACATCTTTCATGTATATTTACCGGCTTGTATATAGTTACAATGAAAGTGGAAATATATCAAGTAGTGTTGGAAGACGTTTTATTCAACCTGAGCAGCACCAACACGTATTTCAAGAAGTTATTTAATCAATAGATATTTGTGATACAATGTTGAAAGTCTGGTTCAAGCCAACGAGTATGTTTGAGTCATGTTGAGTCAGAAAAGTTACCAACACTGCTGATTGTAAGTGTTAACCTTATTCTTTTTGCTATGAATAGAGAGCGGAATCATTATTTACGAACTTTACACGAGGCTAAAAAGTTATTACTTTATATAATTGACAACAAAATCCAAATTAAAGTGGTGTATGGGTTGGAACACAAATTTACGGAGAAAACAAATATACTTTGGAGACTGGACTTTTTTTACATGTTAACAGTACTTAATTAACATAAGTAATTTTGTAAATCAGTTCATGGGAAATTGGGGCCTCACCTGACACTTATTTATATGTAAACTTAGCATGATTTTCATCATAAAAATGTTGTTATCTTTCATAAAAATGAATAGCACGTAATGTAAGACAAAAGAACTTTTTTATTAATGCTGAATAATAGAAGTATCTAGTATTTTATTAGAAATTATAAAAATTTTAAAATATTCTGATTGATGTTTGTTTATTATATTTTTAAAAGGTTTTATAAAAACCTCTTTAACTTAGGAGGATAGTCAACCAAGAATAAACTATTAAATAAATATCAGATTTAAAAATGTTAGTTTAATCAATATAATAACCAACCAAATCTTTTAAAGTATATTATAATAATATACTAATAATAATTTATTTATTTATTTATTTTGCTTAACACAATTTCAAAAACTATGCCTCTGTTTATTTTCTTAAAATTTAGGATGATTTGTAATATTCTTAAGAAAAGAAAGAAAGTTGTTAGTGGGTATTAATTGTAAAATAGAAATTTATACTATATACAGTATAGCACAAAAACTGTTTATTTTAATTCCAATATTTTTATATAATTTACATACACTATTTCAGTCAACCAATATTACCACTTCTTCTTTCCATGTTTAAGATAACACTTTGCAAGCAACAAAAATTTTAAATGTAAAAAAGTTTGTAACCGCCAAAGGCTGGACTTGTTTGAAGAGTTATGTGTGAATTGAGAGATCAAACTTGACTGCCAGAGGCGTATAACAGTCGGTTGGATAACATTGAAGCCGAACTGTTTCGATAATCCGCTTGAGGGCATAAAACGATTAGTTCAACGTGAAGCTCAAGCATTGCATGTTTGATGAGTACTCCATTAGTTAAACATTACATTTACTTGGTAAACTTTGCCGGAGCTTAGTAGTAGAGGTCTTCCTTCCCAAGCGAGCCGTCCATGGTTCGATCCCGGGCGACGAAGTTACATTCACAAACATAAGCAAATACGAGTCACAACGGCGAGACGGTACTTTGCTGTCACTAGATCACTACACAGACTTATAGTGACGGGTAGTGAAGATTTCAAAAATATATACACAATGATTTGTTATTTCTATATCACTATATCACTATTGTGATACAGGGACCTCACATTGTGGGTATTTTAAAATGAATATGAATGAGAGATGAGTGTAGGATGATTGTGGCGCGATCTTGTAGTCTTTTTACTGACTGATTCCGACATTCTCCTTAGACAGGACTGTTAATTAATAGCCCAACAGCCAATGGTATCTAGGGACCTAAGTAGTGTCTTTTGGCCACTCCTGGCTCAGGTCAAGGTCAGCGGTTGGAAGTGGCAGGTGTGGGGTTGGAAGTGTGGGGTGGGGGTGACAGTGATGGATGGGTTTGGGAAGTGGGTCAAGGTCATCCGGAGGGGGTTTTAAAAAAGTGGGAGCCGCAGGGGCTCGGTGGGAATGGGGTGGGGCGGCGCCGGGCCGCGGGAGGTTATCGTTTATTTTTAAAATTAAATTAAAATAATAGTTGCATGATAGGAGAGCTCCTAGGTGTTTACAGTGGGAGTCGATACAGTAGAATGAGACATGTGTCCAAGGAAGAACGATCATATAAACCCGGTAATATAGTGAATAAGAATAATTGGATAGCGTCGTCAATAGGTGTAACAAGATTGAAATGTTGATACTGCAGCATGTCAGTTAAGACAGCGTGCAAAACAGTATCAGTACAGTATGCAGTGTTGCACAGGCTAGGTTTTGCAAAGTACAACGGGTGAAAACTGTAGTATTTCTTAAGCTTAGCCAATGTAGTACGCGGTTTAGAAACTGTGGAGTTAGATTGTTTCTGTAAAATATGTTTTGTGCGTAAAAGCTTTAGTTGTAAAGAGTGCGAAGCCATGATAATACACGAAGGGGAGATGTGTACTCTCCGACAATCGGCGAGTATATGACCGGCGCCCGCGAGTGTGTCTGAATATATAGAGACTAATTAGCATAATAAGTGCAAACATATGTTAGAGTAAAAAAGTGTAAGTAAAAAAGTGTTAGACTAGGTGTTAGAGACTTGCGGATAGTTGTTTACTGTTGCCCTATCGCCACTATAATGACGCGCGCGCGGTACCGATGCCCGTTATATGGGGGTTGTGCGGCCCCCCCCCCCAACCCCTCCTCTGAGAGGATGACATAAAAGAACAGAACTTCGGAGAGCTCAGTTATTTGTCGGGCGGCGCCGCGAAAGGTTGTAGCAGGGGAAACATATAGGCGAAAAAAAGTATTGGTAGCCGCAGAAGTTAATTAATTATTCAGGTGCAGGATTGCAAGTAATGTTCCGTGCATGAATAAGTAGGAATACTTGTACTGTAGCAATAACTATAATATTAGACGGTTGTAAAGTGTATGATCTGCTGGTGTGCAAGAAATATCCTGTGCACAACTAAGTGGGATTACAAGTGCCAATTGGACAGGTAAATCTTGTATTGTAGCAACAAGTATAATAGTAGACCGTTGTAAGGTGTATCACCTGCAGGTGTGCAGGAAATGCCCTGTGCACAAATATAAAGACTAATTAGCATATTAAGTGCAAACACATTTTAGAGTAACAAGCGTTAGTTATAAAAGCGCAAGAGACTAACGGATAGTACCTCACCCGACCAATTCCGCCACCGAAATGGCGCGCGCGCGGCAGCAACACCCCTTTTTATGCGATCGATGAGTCACGTGCGACGCCCCTCCAACCCCCTCCCTGAGAAAACCGCATAAAAGAGCGAGGTTCGGGAGAGCTCGGTTATTTGTCAGTTGGCTGCGGCTATGGTCACAAGAGTCAGAGGAAGAGACGGATAGTTTAAAAAAGTACTGGTGATCGCGGAAGTTAATTAATTATTCAGTTGTAGGATTGCAAGTATTGCTCTGTGGATAATCAAGTGGGGGGACCACAACTGTGATTGAACAGGTAACCATTGTAGTATAGCAATAATTTTAATATTAAACGGTTGTAAAGTGTATAAGCTGCAGGTGTGCAAGAAATGTCTCTTGTACTGTAGCAATAATTATAATAGTAGACGGTCAGCAAGTGTATTACCTGCAGGTGTGCAAGAAATGTCTTGTGTAATGTAGCAATAAGTATATGATTGTAAGGTGTATTACCTGCAGACGTGCAGGAAACATAGCGTGCACTATTGCACAGGTAAATCCCGTAGTGTAGCACTAATTATATTAATATGACCGAGAAGTAGCGGTTAGAGTTTAAGTGTTGTTAAAGTAAGAGAGTAATTTGCATATTAAGGAAGAAACAGGTGTGTAAGAATGGAACCTGCAATTAATCAGTGTCAGTTTCCTGCACACGATGTTAATTAGCATATTTTAGTTAAAAAAAATGGAAACTCGACACGAAAATAAAATTAAGATATATAAAATAACTGATGTAGTGTTAAGAAATAGTGTAAAAATAATAAAAATGTTAAAATAAATAGTGTGTTAAACTACTATGTGGTACGAACTCACGGATTGGTTGTTTACCGTTGGGGTGTCAGCTCCCTATATGGGATGCGCGCGAGCTTCCCGTCGTTTATATACATGCGGATGGTTACTCATGCATGACCCCCCCCCCCCGACCGGACCGGAAACCGGAAGCCCCCCCCCCCGCCCCCGCCCCCGCCCCCGCCCCCGCCCCCGCCCCTTCCCACAGGCTGCGTGTACCGGCGATTAATTTCCGTTGGAAGTATAATTAAGCGGTGGAAGAGGGCAGATAACAAACTGCGATAGTTATGCTGTCACGCACGCGACGGGGAAAGCTGCGCATGTAGCTGTCAGCGGATGTACTTGTCAGCGGATGTAATTAGATGTTATCTAATGCTAATTAAGAGGCACAAGGCTCCACCTGCGTTAGGGGCGACCCACATGTAACAAAGCACATCCGTTGGGGATTTTCCACTGACCTTAATGGAAAGTTCCGCGCCCCTCAAACCCCTCCAGGCCCCCCACCACTTTGTGAGCCGAGAACCTCTTTGGCGACTATTGCTGAGTTAGTTCGGAACAATTCGTCGGACGCGATGGTTGTTCCGAACTCAGAGGGCAACTCAAATGTATAAGCGGCCGATATATATTTGAGTTACTCTTGTTGTTAGGCTATTATTATTTAATATTAGTTGTGTGTGTGTGTGTGTGTGTGTCTATGGTTTTATGTAAAGTTTTATTTGGTTTTAGTCTTAAGATGTGTTAGTTTTAAGGTTTAACTTGCGCATTGCGATGTTAGCATTAAGGTGTGTTAAGGTATTATTTATGTTTAAAAAATGTGTTTTTAATTTTAAGTATTGGTTTATGGTGTGTGTGTGTGTGTGTGTGTGTGTGTGTGTGTGTGTGTGTGTGTGTGTGTGTGTGTGTGTGTGTGTGTGTGTGTGTGTGTGTGTATCTATGTCTGTGTTTGTTTATCTGTGTACTAATAATTTTTTACATTTCACAGCTAGCTGTTAGGATGGGTAGATTAAATTTAAATTTAAATGTAACTTTAAGAAGTTGGATTGAACTTCATTAAATATGGGTGGGACATGCGCGTTGTGCCGTAGGTAGCGCATATTTTTATTGTTTTTGATTTTTGTTTTTAATTTTGGTCAGGCAAAAATATGTTTGAGCGGGTTTAGATTAAGGGTGGGAGGTTAGAGTTGCATCTTGCACTAGCTGTTCCAGTGTCCCTAACTACCACATGGTCAAGCCCAGTGCCAAATGGCCCGAGACTGGCCGCCCGTATCAAAGCTCACCAAACTGGATCGCCAAAGTGCGTGCGGGCAAAAAAAATTGGGATCCCTCGCAAGACGTAACTTTTTTGGGTTGGGATTGGGAGTGTTTGAGGAACACAGGGTGGTGGAGACGGTTATTACCGCCTCCATCACCTTGGATCATTATTATTTTTTGGTGACCTTGACCTCAATCCATTCATGCATAGCCCCCCCCCCCCCCGCCCCCGCCCCCCCCCGCCCCCGCCCCCCGCGCCCCCGCCACCGCCCCCGCCCCCGCCCCCGCCCCCCCCCCCCCCCGCCAGCCAAGTGCTAACAAATTTTCTTATAACTTGAGAACGGTTTGCCGGAATAGGGCAAGCGATACATCATTGGAAAGCTCTAGTTAAGAGTAATATTGTGATAAAGACAGAATTAAATTATTTTGTTTTAATAAAGATTTATAGGAAGGTTTGTAATTGAAGTTATGGCATGGATAGAAATTGAAAGATTAGTAAACATAGCATCTCCAATTTTAGTTGATGATAGACCCACCTTTGGTGTATATTGGTGTAACAGTGATCTGTTATGGCTATGGGCGGAGGTATATGTGGAGTATTTGCAATTGGAAGAAAAAATATAGGCTTTAATCATTACTTTTCAGCTTTAGTCTTAACCTACTATTTTTAACATCTCACTAAAAATCTTACCGTCCCCCCTCCCCACTACAACTGGGAGGTTATAAAAAGGGAGCAGTAGAGAATCATTTCATTTCGCTGCTAAATTTCAAAGAGTAAACATCAACAAGATGCATCAATGTGAAATTTGCTTAGAAATCTTTCATGATAATATTCTACTAGAAATACACAAAGAGTTATTCCATAATAATAATGAAGATGTAACAGAAACCGAATATGAAGATTTAAAACTATATGGAGAAGAACAACAAGAAGAACAACAAGAAGAACAACAAGAAGAATCATTAGCAGGACCCTCGAATGCTATACCAAGTTTAAAAGTATATGCTTTAGAAGGTAAAGTAGTAATGCACCACAAAATTCAAAATGAAAAATTGAAATTGGAGCAGTTTTTTAAGGAAGTGCGTACAATTGCAAGGAGAACACTCACAGAAGAATTAAGAAGACTAAACTTCATTAAATTTAGCATATTACTACATGCTATGTTTATTAATGTAGAAGGAGAAATGTCACCAAGAGGATTCATAACAAAAAACCAGACCATCATGGCAAGTTCAGATATTAATTCAATAGTTGAAGATTGTTTAGAAGAGATATTAACAAAAATTCAAGAACATGAAGGCAGATGATCTGGTTGGAGTTTGGTTAGTATTGAGGGTATGGATATTAGAACTCATAAACACGGCTACGGATTAAGGGGTAGCAGTTATATTCCGCTCCCAAAGAAAATTTCGGACACTAAATCATGTATAAATGTTAAGAACCAAGATATGGAATGTTTTAGATATGCAATGACGACAAAATTTGTACCTCCTCAAAATTCGGAAAGACCCAGTGAAGAATATGAAACTTACAGATATAGATATAATTTCCAAGGATTGACTTACCCAGTGACTTTAAAGGACATCCCAAAGTTCGAAAAACAAAACCCTGGAACATCTGTTAATGTTTTCGGTTTGGACAGTTCGAATAAAGTGTACCCATTGCGTGTGGTAAAGAATGAACTACCGGATCATAGGGACTTGCTATTACTTACAAGAGGTGATGTTTCACACTATGTATGGATCAAAAAGTTTGAAACTCTTGTTAATAACCAACTGTGTAAAACTAGACATAAGAAGATAATTTGCAAACGATGTTTCAATTTTCAACAAGAAAGAAGAAATGGAAAAGAATGGTTACAAGAGCATAAAAAACTATGTAACAACAACTATGAAGCAAAAATAATGTTACCATCACCAGATAAGGCCGAGCTAAAATTTGAGAAGATATCTCATCAGTACCGTATTCCCATTGTTGTTTATGCGGATTTTGAATCTACACTTGTTCCTATTGAAAATAATGATGATGAAGCCAAGAAAAGTGTTAAGTACCAAATGCATGATCCAAACAGTTTTTGTTTATTAATTAAATCTACACTGTCAGAAGATCATTTAAATAAATATGATCTAACTTCAAAACCTGTCATATATCGCGGTGAAAATGCTTCTAAAATTTTCCTTGACCACTTATATTCGATAGCAGAAAATGTACAAAAATTGTATAGTGATATTGTACCAATGATACCGATGGATGAAGAAGAAGAGATTCAGTATGAAAATTCGACCCATTGTTATTTATGTAAAAATGAATATACTTTGGAAAATCACAAGGTACGTGATCATGACCATCTAACAGGTTATTATAGAGGTGCCGCATGTAACAGATGTAATATTAACTATCAAATTCGCAACTTTATACCTGTAATTTTGCATAACCTTAGTGGTTATGATGCACATTTTATCATACCGGAATTGGGACGAGATGATGGAAAAATCGATGTGATAGCGGAAACTACTGAAAAGTTTATTAGTTTTAGTAAAACAATTGGAAATATGAAGTTACGTTTTCTAGACTCTTACCGTTTTATGCCATCTAGCTTGAGTAAACTTACTGAAAACTTAAAGAAAGAAAATTTAATAGAAACAATGAAGATTGTAAGTAAAGATAAATTGGATTTGGTTCTCCGCAAAGGTGTTTTCCCCTATGATTACATCAATTGTTTGGAAAAATTTGAAGAAACATCACTTCCGCCAAGAGAAGCCTTCAAGAGTAAGTTGTATGAAGAGGACATCAGTGAAGAGGACTATCAACACGCTTGTAAAGTATGGAATGAACTAGGAATGACAACATTGGGAGAATATTCCGACTTTTATGTTAAATTAGATGTGACTTTACTTTGTGATATAATGGAAGAATTTAGAGATACCTGTTTTGAAGCATATGGATTGGACCCACTTCATTCTTATACATCACCTGGACTAGCATGGCAAGCTATGCTGAAAGAAACAAAGTGTAGGCTTGAACTTATTACAGATATTGATATGGTTTTGATGATAGAGTCAGGTGTTCGTGGAGGATTGACACAAAGTGTAACTAGACATGTAAAAGCCAACAACAAATATCTCCCAAACTTCGATGCGTCACAACCAACAACATTCTTAGGTTATTTTGACGCAAATAACCTATATGGATGGGCTATGTCAAATCCTCTTCCATATGGTAATTTTAAGTGGGCGAACCCAGATTCGATAGGCAATATAATGGACATACCCAAAGATGGAGACATTGGTTACATTTTGGATGTGGACTTTGAATATCCTGAACAACTGCATGACCACCACTACGATTTACCACTATTGCCAAAGACGGAAATATCACCAACTGGTAGATGGCCCAAATTAATGATGACGTTAACCAACAAGTCAAGATATGTAGCTCATTATTGGACAATACAGCAAGCAATAGAACTGGGATTGAAAATAACAAGAATCAATAGAGCAATACAATTTAATCAATCTTGTTGGTTAAAACCATACATCGACAACAACACAGGAAGAAGGACTGCAGCAACATCCGCTTTTCAAAAGGACTTTTTCAAATTAATGAATAATTCAATATTTGGCAAAACGTTGGAAAACAAAAGAAAACATAAAGATGTAAAATTAGTAAGCGATCCGGAGAAGTTGCAAAAGTTAGTACAAAAACCAAACTTTGGAACAAGTGTAATTATTAACGAGAATCTTGTAGCTGTTACCATGAACAAAATCTCAATAACAATGGATCGTCCTCTATATGTGGGAATGTCTATTTTGGATATTTCTAAAACCCACATGTATGACTTTCACTACAACAAGATGGTGAAGTTTTATGGAAGAGAAAACATCGGGATAGCATATATGGATACAGATGCTTTCATTTATTGGATAAGAACAGAAGACATGTATGAAGATCTACGTACTTTTGTATATACTACTGACTTTGACTTTTCAGATTATCCTAAAGATCATCCCAACTATGACTACAATAGAAATAAAAAGGTGTTGGGCAAGTTTAAAGACGAAACAAATGGTGTACCAATGGAAGAAGTTGTCGCTTTAATGTCCAAACTGTACTCATTCCAACTGTACATCAGTGAAAAGGATGAACATCAAGTGGTGAAGAAAGCCAAAGGCATCAAGACTTCATATCTAAAGAAGAAAGTACAGTTTGACCATTATAAGAGATGTTTATTTGAAAATGTGGAAACAACCGCAACATTCAACACCATCAGAAGCTACAACCATATACTGTATAGTGTAAAACAAACAAAGTGGGCATTAAGTTATAAGGATGATAAACGCCACATTCTTGAAAATAACATCAACACATTGCCATTCGGCCACTATTCCCTAATCCCTATTGATCAGTAAACCTTTTCTTCGTCCTTTACCTTCTTCCTTTTTCCTTTCGTAAAGAAGAGGGGACATGACAAGCCCAATGTCATGTTCCCTCTTTTTTACACCAACGTAAAATGGTCTTGACCTATATCCTAACCGTATATAAAAGAGGATAAACCATTCTAGAGATCAGTATCTTTACAAGCGATGTAGAAGACACAACTGAAGATGGAAGACTTAAAAAATAAAATTGTAAATGAACTTCATAAGCCAGCAAGAAGAAAATTCCCTAGAAGAAGTACAGTTATAAAAGGAATGAATGATCTTTTCCAAGCCGATCTCATTGAAATGATACCACATAGTAAGTTGAATAAAGGATTCAAATACATTTTAGCGATTATAGACTGTTTTACTAAAGTGGCTGATGCCTTACCGCTAAAGGACAAGACTGGTAAAAGTGTTACAAAAGCTATGGAAACGGCTATACAAAGAAATAAATTCAACATCAAACATCTACAAACTGATGATGGGAAAGAGTATTTTAACAAAGAATTTGCAGCTTTAATGAAGAAGTATAAAATAAATCATTATTCTACAAATTCTGAAGTTAAAGCTTCAATAATAGAAAGATTCAATAGAACATTAAAAGGAGCAATGTATAAAACATTTTCCAAACGAGGATCATATGTTTGGTATGATATCTTACCGCAACTTATAAAAGAATATAACAACAAGTATCATCGAACCATTGGTATGAAGCCTAATCAAGTAAATAGCAGTAATGCTAAGGTGGTATTAAAACGTATTAGGAATAATACAGCTCCTAAACGTGAAAAAATGCAGCCTAAAACATTTAAAGTTGATGATAAAGTTCGTATAAGTAAGTACAAAGGAGTATTTAGTAAAAGATATCTGCCAAACTGGACTAATGAAGTGTTTACAATCTATAAAGTGCAACCAACAATACCTGAAACTTACATCTTAAAGGACAACAAGGGTGAATTACTCGAAGGTGGATTCTACGGACATGAGTTGTTAAAATCATCAGTCGGCGATGTATATCTTGTTGAAAAAATTTTACAAAGAAAAAAGGATAAGGTTAAAGTACGTTGGTTGGGATTTGATAAAAGTGAAGACTCTTGGATCCCTACAAAAGACTTGGTGTAGCAATTTTTCAACTCATTACGTGTTTAACCTTTAGACAAGATGGAGATTGTGCAACAAAAGGATCGATTTTTTATTAATAATATTGATGAATTAACAGTTGACAACGACAAGTTAAATCATGGAAAACATGGTGAACTACTGCCAAACACAATAAGATGTTTAATAACTGGACCGTCAAATTGTGGAAAGACGAATGTGGTTTTTAACTTAATAACAAATCCTAAAGGATTACGTTTCAACAACATTTATATCTTTTCCAAATCTTTGCAACAACCCAAATACCAATTATTGGATAAGGTACTCGCAAGTGTGCCTGAAGTTAATTTCTACAAGTTTAATGCTAGTGAAACTATAATGGAGCCAAACGAGGCTAAACCATTTTCTATATTTATATTCGATGATGTATCTTGTGAAAATCATGACACTATTAGAAGTTATTTTGCCATGGGGAGACATTATAATATTGATAGCATTTATATTGGCCAAACTTACAGCAAAATTCCAAAACAACTAATAAGAGATAATGCAAATCTACTTATTATCTTCAAGCAGGATGAAACAAATTTAAAGCACATATATAATGATCATGTAAATGCAGACATGTCATTTGATAAATTTAAAGAAATGTGTGGCAAAGCATGGGCTGAAAAATATGGATTTCTTGTTATTATGAAAGAAGAAGCTATAAAAAATGGAAGATATCGTATAGGATTGGATAAATTTGTATTAATCCATTGAACGATTAATGATACGTTTAGTAATAGATTGGACCTCGCAGCGTAAACATGGTGAACCAAGAAAAACTATTAAAAGAAATAAAATCACTGAGTGACTCGATTAGACTTAAAAATCGAGCATTAAGAATGGGTTTGAATGAAAGAGAAGAATTCCTGGAGACTACATTTAAGCCTATTACAGAACCTTTAAAACAGATAACAGAAACTATTGGTAAACCTCATTATGAAGGAGATGTTTTGCTACCTGTTTCCAAATTTGAAGTAAAGAGTTTAAAAAAGGAAGAAGATGATGATTCTTACACAAGTGATAGTGAAGTTTCTCAAAAAGAAGAAGAAGAAACAAGAGAAGAAGAACCAGAAATAAATGTTCAAAAAGAAGAAGAACAAGAACAACATATACCTGAAGCAGAACAATCAATTCCAAATCTAACAAAATTAAGTAGTGATATATTGCAACAAGGACCTCTTGGAAGAAAGTATATCATGAAGATGTTACATGAAATAAAAGCAAACCCAAAACTACACAAGTCACATGTATATGGAGCGAGAATTGATGGAAATGAATTAAAAATAGGAGATTCAAAAGTACATTTGACTGAAGATGATGACATTGTTATTGGTGAGCATAAATATAAAGGAACAAAAGGATTATTTGAACTGATTTTTAAAAATATACCTATAAAATATACGGTACAAGATTTAAATACTTTTAAAGAAATTTTGCAAAATACTAATGCTCATAAGAAGAATTACTCCAAAGATTCAATGATAAATAGAACACGCGCAACTAAATATACAGTTGTAATAAAAAGATTGTTTCCGCTGAGAAAACTACCAACATTACGAACTGCGCCCGCTTTGAAGAAACCGCTAAATAGGAAGTCTTTATCACTTATGGACTTATCACTTATGGATGAATATGGTAAAAAGAAAAAAGGAGAAACTTCGACGTCTGGTAAAGGTTTAATGAAAAACCTATATAATACAAATGTGATTTACTATAATGATATAAATAAATTGGTTGATAGAATGAGACTATTACATGAAGCCATGGAAGCTGGTCATACAGGCTTAAATAATGAATGGGTGGCTTTAGTTGACGAACTTCGAAATCGTGGAATAGTTGTATAAATCATCACGGATATATAAGAGAGCTGTGAGCATACAGTGGATCAGTTCAATCATGAGCGTCGACAAGTTTGGACGGTACTCCGGGCTAGGAGTACAAGGAGGAGAAAACAGAAAAAGAAGTGGATTGCCGCAAACACCTGAAGGTGACTATGATATGAGTAACAAACGTTTAAAATTTGTTAAAGACCCAGAAGAAGATACTGATGGAGCAAATTTAAAAACAGTAAAAGAAGCAACTTCAACATCATTGAAATTAAACAAGAATACTTACGATGTTAAATCACATAGAATAATTCATGTTGGTAAACCAACTGACAGTTCTGATGCAATTAATAAAGAGTATTTATCATCTGAACTTTCAAATACTTTAAAATTACAATGGGGTAATAATTTAAAAGATGGACAGACATATGATGCTGGAAATCATAGAATAACCAACGTGGCAAATCCAAAAAATGATAAAGATTCAGTTAATAAAGAATATTTACATTCTATAATACCGGAAAAGACTCAACGCGGATTTTCTTTTTATAAATTTATAATAAATGACATTGGATACCCAAAGGAAGATGGGGATGCTGTAAACCTGAAATACATCAAGGACAACTGTATTTTACAAGATGGTGATGAAATCGATTGTCATGGGAAAGTGTTGTCAAATGTAAAGTTCGCTTCTCAACCAAAAGACGCTGTTACTATGGAACAGTTATCTAAAGAATTAAAAAGGGGAACATCGAATTTTGTAAAACATGAAGATGCCGTGCTAAAGCGAGGAGATACATTTATACATGGAAATGAAAAGTTTGATTTAATGCAAGGAAATAATGATGAATGGGATGCAGGACATAAAACAATAACAAATGGAAGATTTGGTATAAAAGATACAGATGTACCTCTAATGGTGCAAACATTAATTGCGAGTGGTGGTACATTAGGTACATACAATGGTCGTAATAGAAGAATAAAAGATATTTATCCTGGTTATGAAGATGATGATTGTGTTACATTGAGACAAACAATAACTTGGGATAAACACTTTGGGACCAAATATGATGCAAAGATGAAGAAAATAATTAATATTTTACCAGGAGAAGATTTAAATGATGCTGCTACTATTGGACAAGTCATAACAACGTCGAAAAGTGATTCGACTGCTTACACGTGTAATGATAAACGTATTATGCAGTTACACGATCCCCAACATCCAAAAGATGCTGTAACTTTAGACTGTTTAATAAGAATAGTGGGCAATTTACTTATCGATACCCACAATCATATAGCTAGTACAACGAGTCATGTGATGATTCAACCCGATGAACGAGAAGCTTGGATTAAAAATAGAATTATAAATCAGTATATAATTAATTTGAATAATTAAGTATTTAAATATAAAAATTGTGCATGTGTTATTCATTTATGTAAAGCAGCTCGTGGAGTAAACACGCTGGTTATATAAGACGACATAATGAAGACCGCAATGCTCAGTCGTCGTCAAGACAGCGGCAAGAAAGGACGTGGTATAACATCAGCTGCGTTATCCCTGCTAAGACGGATTCCTGTTGGTGCTGTTCTAAATCGAGCAATAGACGCTTTACCATACGAATTTCATCTGCCCGGAGGCTATCAATATTGTGGACCCGGAACTAAGTTGGCAAAACGTTTAGCAAGAGGAGATCCTGGAATTAATAAATTAGATCAAGCTTGCAAAGAACACGATATAGCGTATTCCAAGTTTGCAGATTCAACAAATAGATCAATAGCGGATAGAGCGCTAGCGGAAAAAGCTTGGCAAAGGGTTAAATCAAGTGACGCCAGTATTGCGGAAAAAGCAGCAGCTTGGGCAGTGACAACAGCCATGAAGACGAAAGCTAAGTTTGGTGGTGGAAGACGACGCGGGAGAAAACCTAGTAAAAAAGAAGCTGCAAAAAGAGGCGGGAACATCAAAAGAAGACGTCGCACTAACCCTAAAAGGAAAGTCAAGAAAACATCCATATGGTCAATGGTAAAAAACGGATCGGGTCTTTACTTAAGACCGTACCGTGTGTATTAAATGAGAAGAATAAATTGATAATTCCAAATGAAGCATTAACAAACTATCAACTGTCAAAATATGTGAAATGTTTAAGAATACCATTCTTCAGAGGAGTTTTTATGAAAGATACATTACCAAATAGAGTGTGGAAAAATGAAACTGGAATAGTAAACTTAGACTCTAATTATGGACCAGGTACTCATTGGGTATGTTATAAAAAACTTGGAGAAAATGTTTACTACTTTGATAGTTTTGGAAATTTACCGCCACCAAAAGAACTTCAACATTATTTTCGGGACTCCAAGAATATATTCTACAACTACAAAAGAGAACAACCTAGCAATACAGAAATATGCGGACATTTATGTTTAGAGTTCCTAGCGAAGAGCGTCAGTCAGCTTTAAGATGTCATCGTATACAGTGTCGCTGAGCGGAAATTCGTCAACATTGAAAAGTACACTTTTCCCAGCGTTACGTTTATCTACGGACAAACTATGGGAAGCAGCATTATTGGATTTGACTACATACAATTCAATTCCCAATGTTACAGAAGGGAAAAATAATTTACTACATTATTATGAGAGTAAAGATGAAAAAGGAAATTATTCACAATTGAAAATAATTCCATTATCTACAGGAGCATATGAAATAGACGATATAAACCAAGTATTACAAAAAAAGCTTGGAGAAGAAAATATTTCTATAAAAGGTAATAATAATACATTAAAAGCAGAAATAACTTCAAAGTATTATATAGATTTTAGCTTAGACCACTCAATCGGCAATTTGCTCGGATTTTCAAAGAAGAAAGGAATTTTAGCTCCTGGAAATGATTATACTGGCGATACAACAGTAACAATATTAAAGGTGAACAGTATTGATGTAACGTGTAATATTATACACGGATCATATAGAGATGGAGTAAATCAACACATATTACATACATTTTACCCCACAGTAGCTCCTGGTTTTAAAATAGTTGAGAAGCCACAAAACCTGATATACCTACCGTTAAACACCAGTTTCATTTCAGACATCGTACTGAACATATTGGATCAAGACGGCATTAGTGATGACTTTAGAGGAGAAACAATAACTATACGGTTACATATCAGAGCAGCAACATAAAGTCAACATGGGATTATCATTTAAACCACAACGGAAGAGTCGGGAGCTCAGTAGCTCCTCAACATTCGACGAGTTAACACCGGACAACATACGCTTCCTACAAAAGATCGGACTAAAACTTGCCAACCATGGATATACTGGATATAGCGCAAGGACCGACATTCGACGAAACCCTATGGGAGAAGGAATATCACACTCACAACCCTTACACTTCATCAAAATTAAATAATAATGATGAAATAAGGATTCCCATTCAACAACAAGATATCTACACATTACCATGTGAAAGTTATTTATATATCGAAGGAAGAGTAACAACATTGGATGGAAAATCTGGTTCAACTGTTCCTTTTATAAATAACCCTATGGCATATCTGTTTGATGAAATTAGATATGAGATATCTGGAGTAACAGTTGATTCAACAAAAAAAGTTGGTATATCAACAACTTTGAAAGGATTGACTTCAATAACACCCCATGAAAAGACTTCTTTAATCTCGGCTGGATGGGTGACTCCTGATAAAGACACTATTACTCCTAATTCAAAAGGTTACTTTGATTTTAATGTGCCTTTACGATTGCTTTTGGGATTCGCAGAAGATTACAAGAGAATAATAATAAATGTAAAGCAAGAACTGGTACTGCTCAGATCTTCAACGAATAAGGATGTAATACAAGCGCCAAGTGGAACAAAAGATGCCGATTTGGAATGGCAACTTCAATTGGATAAAGTTGTATGGAGAGTACCACATGTCAGATTGGCGGATGAACATCGAGTATTATTATTGAAAAAATTAAAATCTGACCGTGATATTGTAATACCATTTAGAAGTTGGGAATTTCATGAATACCCCATATTGCCTCAAACAGAAAGACAAACATGGACTGTTAAAACCTCTACTTATTTAGAACGAGCAAGGTACAAAGGTACATAATAGTCGGTTTTCAGACTAAACGAAAAGATGTTATAACTGCGCACGCTGGTCAATTTGACCATTGCAAGATAAAGAATTGCAAAGTTTTTCTAAACTCTCAGTTCTTTCCATATGACAGTTTAAATGTTTGATTTGACAAGAAACGTTATTCCATTCTATATGACATGTATGCAAGATTTCAATCGTCATATTATGGTAAGACAAATACACCACTACTATCACCAGAACAATTTTATTCAAAAGCTCCAATTGTTGTAATCGATTGTTCAAAACAAAATGAATCTGTGAAATCTTCAAGTGTAGATATAAAAATTGAAATGGAATTTGAAGATAAAATACCAGATGGAACTTCAGCATACTGTTTAATTCTACATGACAAAATAGTTACTTACACACCGCTGACAGGAATTGTGAAGAATGTACTTTAAAAAAGATTAATACAACATCTGCACGTTTTGTAAGGTTTTTACAAAAGATCAACAATATCTAGGTCATCTGCGAGTATAAAAGCGAGAAAGAAGAGCTGGAAATTCATTTCATCTTTGATTGTCGTATGGGTAACATCGTCCGCAAGATGAGTTCTGCTACATCAAGTGCTAATGAAGAAACTACACCTCTTATGGCTGGCAATAGTTTGGATATAGAAAGACAAGTTGAACAGGAAATGGAAGAGTTCCTCAAGTTTAAACATAAGAAGACAGACGAAGAGGAAGTTGAAAAAGAAACGAAGAAAAGGAAAATTGAAGATAACATTTCTACCAACATCTTAATGGAGGTATTTCTTAGAATATTTTATCCTATTTCTTCTTGTATGACAAAGACTGTGTCTGCTGGAGTAATGAAATCATTGGATTACTCTCCAACTGTTATTTTGAATCACGGATCTAAAATGGTAACCTTCACTGAATCTTCTTGGGAATCTTTTATGAAACATATACATCTTTTGGAATGCTATTTGAGTAACAATACGTTTGGAAGAAAAACAAAACTAGGTTTGTTCGAATCAAATATTGAAATCGATATTGTTAAACAACGTGGTCAACAACTAGTTCGATTTAGAGATTTAACTAAATATAATATAAAAATACATTTGACAAAAGAAGAGTTTTACGCTTTAACTTGTGCTACTGGTCCTATAAAAAGATATTTAAAACAGCTAATATTCTCAAGTACAATTATCAAAGATTATTTAACTGATGCATTGGATAGACAACCATATGTTCCAATCCTATACGGTCCAGTAGATACTTCAATCTTCAATAGGATCCCGCATGAAGTAGAGATGTGGAGACAGTTACACCACAATCAAACCAACTTTAATTTAGATGAAGAAAAAAAGCAAGAAAACAAGGAAAACGAATTACGTTTCAACAATCAACAATCAACAACAAATTAAACAGACAAAGAATATTTTAAGTAAGAAGAAGAAGAATGTTGGAGTATAAAAGGCTGTCAATCCGCATTGACATACCAGTTGTCTACTGAACGTCATCATGGATAAACGAGTTTCATTCTCTAAGAAGACGGAAATAATGGAAGTAAAGCGAGGTATCATAGAGTTTCAGGCATTCCGTGGTAATGATGGAAATTTTATAATTAAAGAGTTAGTGGTACTAGATATGATAACATCTGTTGTTTATCATTTTTTATTCATGCCTCCTTTGCCGTTCAACAGATTAACAACCAAAGCTAAAGTAACAAACAAATGGTTGATGAAACATTTTCATAATCTAACATGGGATGAAGGTTTTATAACCTACAATATGATGCCACACATTATGAATCATTTCTGCAAAGAGTTCAAAACTATTTTTACAAGAGGATTGGAAAAAGCAAATTGGATACAAGCATATACAAACCATGAAGTGATAAATGTGCAAATGGAGAAAGATTTTTATTGCTACTTTGCTAACATCTGTATTGCATCTAAAAACTTTAAACATCGGCAGTCTCAATGTGCTCTAAAGAACGCATATCGTTTGAATGTCTATCTCCAGCAAAGTGGTGGGGGAAGCGATGGGTATAAAAGCGAGAGCGGCACTATGACAATGCATGAGTATTACTCTAACCTCCGAGGAGTCAACACCTCTGACGCGCAAGCACAAGAAGAAGAAGACGAACAATAGTAAGAAAAAATAATGGCATCGCAAACTTTTCTACAGTCGCTTGTTGATCAATTCAACAAACATTCTAAATCTACAATACTACCGACTAAGAAATGTTCAGAATTGAAAGAAGAAAAACATTACATTATTCACACTATTAAGAAGATGGAAACATCAGTTGGAGACGCCATCAATTGCACATTGAGTGAAGCACCCTACACACCTGGTGATGAACCGAAATTTCAAGTATTTCTTCCCAAACGCTTCGTTCAACTGCTGCAGAATGAAGATTTACGACTGATTCACCCCGGCGCACTCTATTTGGCATCCCACGGTCCTAGTGGAACCAACTCTACTGAACTTACACTTCATGTTATGCCTACTAGCAACTAGTCTGTAGTTTATATATACTGTTGTACATGTGTGTAACTGATTTTAAATAAATAAAAAATAAAAATGAAAAAAAATAATAAGAAAAGGCAACATATCGATAGTGTTTCTGCACTATCGATATGTTGCTTTTTTTAAAAACACGTTTGGATGACCTTGACCTAGTTTCGAGGGTATATAAAGGCCGTAATTTTCTTGAGGATCTCATCAGTCTACGACTACCTTTCGTGCTGTACACATCTCTGTTGGCTCTCCAGTTATTACGAATAACAACATGTCTCTTAAGGTTAAGTGTGCATCATATGATACCACCACCATTACAACTTTTGAAGAACTCGACGATTTTATTAATGAACTGCGAGTGTTACTTGCCGGTGGTTATCGTTTAAATATTGATGTTTACGCTAACAACATGAGGATGTTTCCTAAACAGAAGTTCTGCAACGAAGAAGTATTCGTTTCCACACAACCTTCAACTACAACACCATCTACTCAAAGTAATGTTAAGTTCCAGAAATATTACTAATATTAAATAATATCAAGTGGTCGCTGTAGCATCTATAAAAGGAACGTGTAACCTAACAGAATCATCATTTGCTCTCCAACTGACGCAGCGAAAACAACTATTAATACCATGTTGTACAGAATGATGATTGAATTTAATGGAAAAATCTACGGAAAGGACTATCAAAGTGCAAAACAAATGACGTCCGATCTTCAAGTATTAACTAAAGAGGGATTCCAACCAAAATTAATTCTAAAATTTCCTGAAGTACATCCACTATCCACTGAAGATCTCATCGCTATGGCTAAAGAAGAAAAAGAAAAATACAAACAAGATGTAAAGAAAGAAAAAGAAGATGAAAACTCATTATCTTAAATAAATACATCTTACACTTGTAAGATGATCTTTTTTAAAACTCCATTTGGATGACCTTGAGATTACCCCCACCACTTTTCTTAATCTATAAAACACTCTATCCTACACTATACAACTTCATTTCTTGCCTAAACTTAGAAGCGCCAACATGGAAGAGAAGAAAAACGAGGACTCACCGCGCTACTGTTGTGAACAGAAATGCACCGATTTAGGAAGATGGATGGTAGACGGATTAGCCTGTACAAAGTGCGAATTCTTTGGATCCTGTTACTGCAGATGCGAAACAAAGCAACTACCACCACCAAAATTGCGAACCTTCAAGATTTATAAATCACGATACTTCCACACTTGCTGTCCCCAGAGGTGTATCAAGTTTCATCCGGAAAAACTTGTCATTTGTCGAGAGTGCAATGCATTTTATAAAGACGACTTTTATACATGCATCATAAGTGCGTGCAAGTATAGATCAGATTGGTCTTCTGAACCTGTTGCAGCTTCAAATGTATAGCTGTAGTCACTGACTGCAGCCCTTTTTTAAAACTCCATTTGATTGACCTTGAGATTACCCCCACCACTTATTTTTTACAACATATATTCTACGGATCATTCGATACGCTTCTCATTCTTATTTCATTACTTGCACTGACAACAACATGGATGATAAATTCATTTCCTTTCAACATTTAATTACCGACAGAGAAGAGATGGAAACCCTATTCCAAAACTTACTCACACTTATGGATAACCATCCTTTAAGATGGATCAACATCACAGTGCAATATGTCAATCCTACCAAAATATTTTCATCGTCATCATCTTCTTCAGGCACCTCCATGTCTTCATCGTCGCAAAGTGAAGAGGAAGAGGAACAGACAACTAATGGTGTTAAAATTATTGAATTAAACAACGAGGAACAAGAAATGCAAGCTCTGGTTAAATATAAATTTAATATTTATAGTACACCTCCTACTACCTACCCGAACGGCGTTTCGCAGCGAAATGCGCTGGCGAACGGTTCGCATGGGGGTATATCGCCTTTCCCCCACCACACCACTACCCCTCCACTTCCCCCACCACGCCACCACCCCTCCACTTCCCCCTCCACCGCCCTTGCCAGCATATAAGCGAGCCGCTGACTGACGCTCGCCATTTGTTTCCCGACTCCCGTACGATGAACAACGATCCGCAGCGAAATGCGCTGGCCAACGGTTCGCATGGGGGTATATCGCCTTTCCCCCACCACACCACTACCCCTCCACTTCCCCCACCACGCCACCACCCCTCCACTTCCCCCTCCACCGCCCTTGCCAGCATATAAGCGAGCCGCTGACTGACGCTCGCCATTTGTTTCCCGACTCCCGTACAATGAACAACTATCCGCTACCACATATGAAATCTACTTTTATAATTAGAACAAGACATGATTTAAAAGATTTAATGGAAACTTTAGAAGATATTATAGACAAATTCCACTGCATCACTATGAATTTGGAACTTGTTTACGGTTGTCCAACATGCGATAGAGTTGAGAGTGGAGATGAAGATGGTTTGCTAGGACTCACTCCTGCATCCTCCAAACCTACACCAACAGCTGACAATGACGTTTGATCGGACACACAACTGTTTTTCTTAACCCCCCACCACTTTCCAGTAAATATGTCCTGTCCTCATCTTCGTTTCTCATTTCATCGCCAACTTTCCGACCGTCAACACCGCTCCCATTTCACCAACAGAAATTAAAACAAGCACACAAACATGATGGATGATGTTTCACTTAAAACACGATTGGAAGAGGACAGACTCAAACTAGAGATCAACAGGCTGCAATTGGAAACGGAAAATCAACAAGGGATGGTCCGCCTGCTGCAACTGTTCAAATTCGTACTCTGCATGTTGTGCGTCTACCTTCTCTTCGCCACCACCTTCGGCGTCTACCACTCCCTCACCGTTGGACGATATTTCAACACCTCTCTGCACAACAACACGACTTTGATTTAATTTAAAAAATAAACGAAAACCTCCCCATTCCCACCGAGCCCCTGCGGCTCCCACTTTTTTAAAACCCCCTCCGGATGACCTTGACCCACTTCCCAAACCCATCCATCACTGTCACCCCCACCCCACACTTCCAACCCCACACCTGCCACTTCCAACCGCTGACCTTGACCTGAGCCAGGAGTGGCCAAAAGACACTACTGACCTACAGTTTAACGTGGGATCCGAACCACAATTCCGACCTTATAAATACGAATTAGTCTAATTATAAGGATGGTCTTTATGGATGAACTAGTATTCACTAGTATGGGTGTTATAACCACTGGTGTATTCCCCACCAGGAAATATCTCATCCACAAGCCACCGCTTACAACTATCCACAATTCGTGACCTCTATGTAGCTGGATTACAGGACAACTCCACCGCCCATGTCTGAATTACATCCACATAGAAAAGTTCATGAAAAGGACACATTTTAACTCTCTTCAATCAATTTAAATTGAGTTTTAAAGTGAGTCACTGAATTTGATATCTTAGACAATTGGACCAAAAGTAGTAAATCTGCTTTTATGATTTAATCACAATTATTTAAACATGCAGTATATACAGTATTTACAAGTTTAGAGCAGATAACATTTGTATGTATGAAATTTGAAAATACTTATTGTTATATTTAATATTTACGACTGTAAACATATTTCTCAACTTTTTTCTTTTTACTTATTTATATTAATGGAGTAATTGATTTGAAAACACGAATTTAAATATACCAATCAGACTTAAACACGAAACTTCAATCGTTGTTTGACTTCGCGGTTTCTTGCTATACTGATGTTTTGAAACATGAGAAATGTCAATGGTATTGTTTAATAAGAATTTTTACCCCGAAACGTACAGTTAAGGAAATGGATCAAAACTAATAGATAAAATTGCTTAAACGATAGATGAAATTGTGTAATTGTTGTATAATGAAAACCAACTTAAAGCATATCAATTTGTTATGAAGGAATTAAAAATTATATTTTTCAATTCCATGAAAGTACACACTGTAGTTCCATGGAAGACTGTAGCATACTCTTTAACAGGAAGCTAAAGTAACAAACGACATTCGTCATTAGTATAGCTGTGAGGTTCATCCAATTATACGGATTACCCTAGATAGCTAACCGAGCAGATTTGTTATTGAATAAACCATTTTATCGTGATTACAGAGGACTTTAAAAATATATAATCCATTTATGATACCTGTAAATTACTAGGAAATTTATAAAAAATCCCCTTAACCATTGTTGAATCAAAAAACTGATGTTGTGTAATGAAGGCCTGTAATATAAAAATTTAAAAGAATCATTTTTTAATGGAGAGAGTAAAACTAGCTTATTCAAGAAGATTAAATAAATATTTGATTTACGGGTCACATAAAAAGATACCGTACCCATTCTGAACTAAAGTTCCAACCATTTGTAAGTCGGCGATGGTTGTCGGCGCTTTGTATTGTTCTGCATGTGGTTGACTTAAATTATTATAATGCGGGCTTGACCCATTCTAGGTTCTTTCTGTGTGGCTATATAAGAAAGTGTGAATCTCGCCATTAATATTGAGCTTCTTTTAATAAAGACACCGCCAAGTCTAATCTCACTAGTAACTGGGGTCTGCCTTGTAGCCCGTCGTGCACAAAAATAGAAGTGTTATAACTTGTTTAAATGTGTTCCAAATTGCAACTATCCTTTTTTCTGTAAATTCAATCCGTTTTGATATATGTATAAATAAGTGTATATAATAGTATAAAAGGTTAGATACCTGCAGTCTGCCGAGTGATTCTGTGGTAATCTTGAAGACTACGCGTTTCGACGGATCAATCCATCATCTTCAGGTCCGCACAAAACTTAAAAAATTCAACACATTCTTGATGGTTACGTCAAAGTTTAAAAAACAAACACAAAACAAACAAAGACGACATTTAACAAAAGTTCACATGTAGGCCTACTTTAAAACATTTATAACTTGATACGCGCATGTCGTGTGCTCGAGACTCGGCACACGACATGCGCGTATCAAGTTATAAATGTTTTAAAGTAGGCCTACATGTGAACTTTTGTTAAATGTCGTCTTTGTTTGTTTTGTGTTTGTTTTTTAAACTTTGACGTAACCATCAAGAATGTGTTGAATTTTTTAAGTTTTGTGCGGACCTGAAGATGATGGATTGATCCGTCGAAACGCGTAGTCTTCAAGATTACCACAGAATCACTCGGCAGACTGCAGGTATCTAACCTTTTATATTCGTCTAAGTGATTCAGTAAAAACAACTCAACATGAAGTATATAATAGGCCTGTTTTTTTTTTTTTTTTTTTTTTTTTTTTTTTTTTTTTTTTTTTTTTTTTTTTTTTTTCAATAGGGGCTTATCCAGAAATCCTTTACTAAAAAAATTTAATTAATTATTACATAATTTAAAGATTTGGTGTCGTTGGATAGCGCTTGGTAAATGTTGGTCTGTAGTTGGTTCGGCTAAAAATTAATGAGAATCGGTCACAAATACTATTTGCTTTCCATTCTTTTCTATATTAATCTTATTTAAGGAAGATATTTTATTTTATTATTCTTAGGCTATCAATTTTGATATCAAAGGCTAGCAGATCAGGAAGGACAGAGGTTTCGTTTAATATTTTTTAGCTAATTCGGTACCGTACAGATAGTAAACATCAAATACAATTTTTGTCAGATTTTAGCCAGTGTGTATTTTTTGTGATTTTTAATCCTGCACAGAAATAGATAACATGTCAGAGTAGTGGGGTTTGGTTACTTTCAAAACGGAAGTCGTGCCATTTGCCAGCAGCCGCCGGCCAGCTGCCATGGGCCAGCTGCCAAATCAGTTGCTGCCGCCATATGCCATGCCATATAGCTTCCGGTGGGGGAGGAGATGTTATTTGAAATTTGAAATTCAACTTGACAATTGGGTTATGGAAAGTATGTCAAGGTCATCCAGAGTAAGTTTAAAAAAACCCTATCCCGCTACCACCTGAGTAATAGTTCGGAGAGTGGAACTAACTCTGGTGATAGCGGGATAGGTATAGAATTAGGTTTGTGAATTTTATTTGTGAAAAACATACAATCAATGTGTGACAGCAGTGTTTAAACAAGTTGAAGTTTTGTTATGAACTACAGAGTTGTAAATACAAACACCGACGACGATGAGAAGGTAAACGCAGAGTCCCCAGATGATGTATTTAAAAAGTTTGAACAAATGTAACATCTCGAGTTGGTTTTCCCGTTCCATTTCCAATCGTTTGATTTCCAATTTCAATTTATCCTCTTCCATCTTTGTTACAAACGGAACTTCATCCATCATATCCATCATGTTTGTGTTTTTTGAAATTTTGAAACAAGCGATGTTGATAGTTGAAGAGGCGACGATGGAATGAGAATTGAAAGAAGGAAATGTTGGTTAAATAAAGAAGTGGTGGGGGGAAAGAGCGTTGTTACATAAAAGTGGTGGGGGAAAGATGTTGCTCATCATTTGCCTCAGAAGTTGTGTCCGACTGTAGAGGGGTAAGAGGAGTAAGATTTAGTAAACTGTCTTCATCAGAACTTTCAACCTTATTACAAATAGGACAAGCGTAAGTTATTTCCAAATTCATTGTAATAGCGTTAAATTTATCTATAATTTCATTTAAAGTATTAAATATATCTTGTAAATCTTCTTTTGAGTTTATTTCAAAACTAGCATTCATTCGTGCCAATGGAGAGTTGTTAGAGAGTTGGCAATGGAATGAGGATTAGCGCCTAGGGAAGGGGGATTATATAATGGCGACCTTGAGCAGGCGTCTAGGGAGGGGGGCTGTCTAGGGAGGGGGCTTTTATATAGGGAACCTTGAGCTTATGATTGAATAAAACGTTTAGTTCTTCTTCTTCATCTTTTAATTCAATTATTTGAACCGAAGTAGTTGTTTCATCCTCTTCACTCGATGAAGAAAACAATTCACCAGGATTTAAATATTGAACTACAATTCTGAACCATCTTATAGGATATTCGTCAATGATAGAAAGTAAGTTTTGAAACAATTCTTCCATCTCCTCCCTGTCAGTTATTATATGTTCAAACTTGATAAATTTTCCTTCCATGTTGTTAGTTAGAGTGTTGGAAGTGGAATGATTTAATATTATATAAAAATTAGAACTAGTGGTGGGGGAAATCTCAAGGTCATCCAATTGAAGTTTTAAAAAAGAGTGTAAAACTGAAATTATACATTTGATGGTTCTACAGGATCGGAATACCAATCTGATCTGTATTTACATCTTTTTATCATATGTGTACAAAATTCATCTTGATGAGACTTGGTGCGTTGACAATGAGCAAGATCTAGAGGGTGAAATTTGAAACATCTTTGAGGACAACATGTATGAAAATATCTTGATTTGTAAAATTTGAAAGTTCGCAATACCGGTGGCGGTAGTTGTTTTGTTTTACATTTGCAATAACAAGATCCGAAGAATTCACATTTAGTACAAGCTAACCCATCCACCATCATTAGTCCTAAATCAGTACACTGTTGTTCACAACAGTAACGAGGTTTGTACTTGTATTTTTGCTCTTCCATGTTGATGCTGCGGAGTCTAGTGAAAGAATAAGATTGTATAGTGATGAATAGCGAGTTTTATGTACTCTGAAAAGTGGTAGGGGTAATTTCAAGGTCATCCAAATGGAGTTTTAAAAAATTATACCTTACAAGTGTAAGGATTATTGAAATTTAGGAAGTTTGTTTCTGTTTGTTTTCTTCAGACTTTTTTTCTCTCTCTGCCTTAGCCATAGCAATAAGTTCCTTTGTTGATAGTGGATGTACTTCAGGAAATTTTAAAATTAATTTAGCTTGATATCCTTCTTTATTTAATACATCTAAATCTTGAGTCATTTGTTCAACAGTGTTATAATCTTTTCCATAGATTTTCCCATCAAGTTCAATCATCATTCTGTATAACATTTTCTAGAATAGATCTTGTCGTGGCGAGAGCTGAGAAGCGAATGATTATTTATCAAACTGTTACATCCCTTTTATGAACTTGACATTGATCACGTGATTCCTTAGTTGTAATTTTATTTATTAAAAGTTATTCAACATTGGTAATACTTCTGGAACTTGACGTTATGTTGACCAGCTGGCGATGAAGAAGTTGTAGGTTGTGTAGAAAAAAATATTTCATCATCGCAATATTTTGTTTTAGTGAACATCCTTGTATTAGTAGCACTAACATCAACAGTCAAGTGATAACCACCGGTAAGTAAAACTCGCATTTCGTTAGTTAAATCTTCAAGTTGTTCAAAAGTAGTTATGGTGTTGGTATCATAAGATGCACACTTAACCTTTAGGGACATGTTGAAGTTTTGTATTTAGTGATAGAGAGTGAGATGTGTACGGTACGAAAGGTAGTCGTAGACTGATGAATTTCACAAGTTGATTTTCACTTTTATTATCACACAAAATTGGGTCAAGGTCATCCCATAGAATTTTTAAAAAAAGCAACATATTGTAATGTACAAACACATTACAATATGTTGCTTTTTTATTTTCTTTTTAGGCTTATATCATATTTATTGAGAAACAATTACAAAGAAATATTTACAATTTTATGTACAAACTTATCAGTAGTAGGTGTTACATGAATTGTAAGTTCAGTAGAGTTGTTTCCACTTGGTCCATGTGATACCAAATAGAGTGCGCCGGGTTGAATTATACGAAGATCTTCATTTTGTAGTAGTTGTACGAAGCGCTTTGGTAGGAAGATTTGAAATTTTGCTTCATCACCAATTGTATAAGGTGCCTCGCTTAATGTGCAATTTATAGCATCACCTACTGAAGTTTCCATCTTCTTTATTGTATGAATGATGTAGTGTTTTTCTTCTTTCAGCTCGGAACATTTCTTCGTAGGTAGGATTGTTGATTTTGAATGAGCGTTGAATTGTTCAACTAAATTTTGAAGTAAGTTGTTTGATGCCATCTTAATGTTTTTGCTGATGCTAATCTTCTTGTTAATAAGAATATCCGTTGGAGATGTTGTATCTTCGGAGGTTCGAGTAATACTCATGCTGTGTCATGGTAGCGCTCTCACTTTTATTATCGAGACTACCCCCACCACTGACACTACCCCCACCACTGACGCTACCCCCACCACTTTGTTGAAGGAAATTATTCAAGCGGTAGGCATTCTTCAAAGCACACTGTGACCTTCGATGTTTAAAACTTTTTGATGAAATACAAAGTTCATTAAAGTAGCATTGGAAATCTCTATCTATTATTGCATTTATCACTTCATTACTTGTAAATGATTGTATCCAATTTGCTTTTTCCAATCCTCTTGTGTAGATAGTTTTAAACTCTTTACAATAATGATTCATAATATGTGGCATCATGTTATAATGAATAAAACCTTCATCCCATTTTAAGTTGTGAAAATGTTTGTTTAACCATTTGTTTGTAACTTTCGCTTTAGTTGTTAGTTTATTGAATGGAAATGGAGGTTTGAACAAGTAATGATAAATTACAGATGTGTTCATATCCAAAATTACTAATTCTTTAATAATGAAATTTCCATCATTCCCTCGAAAAGCTTGAAATTCAATTATACCTCTTTTAACTTCCATTAACTGTGATGCAGTAGAAAACGAAACCCGTTTGTTCATGATGAAGTCTCATCCACAACTGACTGTTATTACAAACACGATTGTTCTTCTTTTATTTCTTGTGCTTCTTCGTTTATATTAAAATTGGTGTGATAGTTGTTTAATTGTCTCCACATATCTACTTCTTGAGGTATTCGATTAAAAATTGAAGTATCCACAGGACCATATAAAATTGGAATGAATGGTTGTCTGTCCAATGTATCGATTAGATAATCTTTAATTATTGTACTTGAAAATACTAGTTGTTTTAAGTATCTAGTGACAGGACCGGTAGTACAACTTAAAGTGTAAAATTCTTCTTTAGTGAAATGTAATTTTACATCATGTCTAGTTAAATCTTTGAAGCGAACAACTTGTCCTCCACGATGTTTGATTATATCAACTTCAATATTTGATTCTAATAAACTTAATCTTGTTCTTTTTCCAAATGTGTTGTTAGTTAAATAACATTCCAAAAGATGTAAATGTTTCATTAGAGAATCCAAAGAAGTTTCAGTAAATATAACCATTTTACTTCCTTGATTTAACATAACAATTGGTGAATAATCCAATGATTTTACAATTCCAACCTTTATACTTTTTGTCATGCATGAAGAAATAGGGTAGAAAATTCGAAGAAATACTTCTGTTAAAATATTTGTTGTAATGTTAACTTCAACCTTTTTTCTTTTCACTTCTTTTTCAGCTTCTCCTTCTTCTTCTCTCTTCTTATGTTTGTTAAACTTGAGGAATTCATCCATTTCTTGTTCAACTTGTTTTTCTATATCAGAACTATTTTCATCCACTAGAGGTGTATTTTCTTCTCCGTTAGTAGAATTCATCTTGCAAACGATGTTTCCCATACGACGGTTGAAGATAGAATGAAGTTTCTACAAATTATTTTCTTGCTTTTATATTTTTTGTAAAATCCTTGAAATTTATACAATTACATAATTGTTTATTTTCAACTTGTCTTTTAGAAACAAAATTCTAACCTTAAAAATAAAGGAAGATAATTCTAACCTCAATATTTTGCAGTAGTTGTACTAATTCTTTTTAAAGTACATTCTTTACTATTCCGGTCAGAGGTGTGTAAGTAACTATTTTATCATGTAGAATTAGACAGTATGCCGAAGTTCCGTCTGTTACTGGTTCTTCAAATTCCATTTCAATTTTTATATCCACACTTGATGATTTTACTGATTCATTTTGTTTTGAACAATCGATTACAATTATTGGAGCTTTGGAATAATACTGATCAGGTGATAATAGTGGTGTATTAGTCTTTCCATAATATGAAGATTGAAATCTTGCATACATATCATATAAAATGGAAAAACGTTTTTTGCTAAACATGACATTTAAATTGTCATATGGAAAGAATTGAGAGTTTAGGAAAACTTTACAATTCTTTATTTTACAGTGATCAAATTGACCAGCATTTGCAGTAATAACATCTTTTCGCTTAGTTTGAAAACCGAGTATTATGTACCTTGCACGTTCCAAGTAAGTTGATGCCTTGACGGTCCATGTTTGTCGTTCTGTTTGAGGTAATGTAGGGTATTCATGAAATTCCCAACTTCGGAATGGCATCACAATGTCACGGTCAGATTTTAACTTTCTTAACAATACGATTCTATGTTCATCAGCCAATCTTACATGAGGTACTCTCCAAACAACTTTATCCAATTGTAGTTGCCATTCCAGTTTATCTTCCGTAGTTGCAGGGTCTGCAAGTATTAAGTCCTTATTAGTTGAAGATCTGAGTAATACTAATTCTTGTTTGACATTTATTATAACTCTTTTGTAATCTTCAGCAAATCCCAAAAGCAATCGTAAAGGTACATGAAAATCAAAATGACCGTTGGAAGCAGGTGTTATAGTGTCTTTATCGGGAGCAACCCATCCGGCGGTGACTATTGAATTTTTCTCATGTGGTGTTAATGATGTTAATCCTTTTAATGTAGTTGTTATACCAACCTTTTTTGTTGAATCAACCGTCACCCCTGATATCTCATATCTTATTTCATCAAAAAGATATGCCATTGGGTTATTTATAAAAGGAACTGTTGAAGCAGTTTTTCCATCCAATTTTAATACCCTCCCTTCGATGTACAAATAACTTTCACATGGTAATGTGTAAATATCTTGTTGTTGAATGGGAATCCTTATTTCATCATTATTGTTTAATTTTGATGAAGTGTAAGGGTTGTGTGTGTGATATTCCTTCTCCCATAGTGTTTCGTCGAATGTCGGTCCTTGAGATATATCCAGAATATCCATCGTTGTTAAGTTTTAATCCAATCTTTTGTAGAAAACGAATGTTGTCTGATGTTAACTCTTCCAATGTCGAGGAGCTACTGAGCTCCCGACTCTTCCGTTGTGGTTTAAATGATAATCCCATGTTGACTTTTATGTTGCCGCTCTGATGTGTAATCGTATAGTAATTGTTTCTCCTCTAAAGTCAACACTATGACCGTCTTGATCCAATATGTTCAGTACGATGTCTGAAATGAAACTGGTGTTTAATGGTAGGTATATCAAGTTTTGTGGCTTCTCAACAATTTTAAAACCTGGAGCAACTGTTGGATAAAATGTATGTAAAATATGCTGATTCACTCCTTCTCTATATGATCCATGTATAATATTACATGTTACATCAATACTATTTACTTTCAATATTGTAACAGTTGTATCACCTGAATGAGTAGTTCCAGGAGTTAAGATTTTCTTTTTTGTATCTGTAAATCCAAGTAAACTGCCAATAGAGTTTTTAATTCCGACATCTATATAATATTTTGAAGTTATTTCTGCTTTTAAAGTATTATTGTTTCCTTTGATTGTGATATTATCTTCTCCGAGTTTTTTCTGTAATAATTGGTTTATATCATCAATTCCATAAGCTCCAGTAGGAAATGTAATTATTTTCAATTCTGAGTATTTTCCTGCAGCATCCTTAGTTTCATAATAATGTAGTAAATTGTTTTTTCCTTCTGTAACATTAGGAATTGAATTGTAGGTAGTCAAATCAAGTAATGCCGCTTCCCATAATCTTTCCTTGGATAAACGCAATGCTGGGAATAGCGTACTTTTTAATGTTGATGAATTTCCACTCAGTGACACTGTATACGATGACATCTTAAAGGTGACTGACACTTTTCGCTAGAAACTCCAAACATAAATGTCCACATATTTCAGTATTGTTAGGTTGTTCTCTTTTGTAATTGTAAAAAATGTTTTTGGAGTTTTGAAAATAATGTTGAAGTTCTTTCGGCGGTGGTAGATTGCCAAAACTGTCAAAGTAGTAAACGGTTTGTCCGAGCTTTTTATAGCAAACCCAATGAGTGCCTGGACCATAGGTGGAATCCAAATTTACTATTCCAGTTTCATTATTCCATATTTTAGTTGGTAATGCATCTTTCATAAAAACTCCTCGAAAGAATGGTATTTTCAAACATTTTACATAATCATTTAACTGATGATTAGTTAAGGCTTTATTTGGAATTATCAATTGATTCTTTTTATTTAGTACACACGGTACGGTCTTAGGTATAAACCTGCTCCGTTTTTTACCATTGACCAAACAGAAGCCTTTTTTACTTTTGCTTTACGAGTTCTACGACGTCTCTTTCTAATATTTCCACCTTTTTTGGGAGCTCTTCTTTTTGCAGGTCTTCCTCTGCGACGTCGTCTTCCACCACCAAACTTAGCTTTTGTCTTCATGGCTGTTGTTACTGCCCAAGCCGCTGCTTTTTCTGCAGTACTTGCGTCACTTGATTTTACTCTTTGCCAAGCTTTTTCTGCTAGAATTTTATCTGCTATTGATCTATTTGTTGAATCTTTAAACTCTGAATATGCTATATCGTGTTGTTTGCAAGCTTGATCTAATTTATTAATTCCCGGATCTCCTCTTGCTAAACGTTTTGCCAACTTAGTTCCAGGTCCACAATATTGATAACCTCCAGGAATATGTAATTCGTATGGTAGAGCGTCTATCGCTCGATTTACAATAGCACCAACAGGTATCCGTTTAAGCAGGGATAACGCAGCTGAAGTTATACCACGTCCTCTCTTGTTGCTGTCTTGATGATGACTGAGTGATACAGCCTTCATTATGTAGTCTTATATAAACTGGCGTGTTTACTCCACAAGATACTTTACATAAATGAATAAGTTATGTATAATTTTATATATTTAAACACTTAGTTATTCAAATTAATGATATACTGATTTATAATTCTATTTTTAATCCAAGCTTCCCGTTCATCGGGTTGAATTATCACATGACTCGTTGTACTAGCTATATGATTATGGGTATCAATAAGTAAATTGCCCACTATTCTTATTAAACAATCTAAATTTACAGCATCTTTTGGATGTTGAGGATCATGTAATTGCATAATACGTTTATCATTACATGTGTAAGCTGTTGAATCACTTTTTGATGTTTTTATGACTTGTCCAATAGTAGCAGCATCATTTGAATCTTCACCTGGTAAAATATTAATTATTTTCTTCATCTTTGCATCATATTGGGTCCCAAAGTGTTTATCCCAAGTTATTGTTTGTTTCATTGTAACACAATCATTTTCTTCGTAACCAGGATAAATATCTTTTATTCTTCTATTACGACCATTGTATGTACCTAATGTACCACCACTCGCAATTAATGTTTGTACCATTAGAGGTACATCTGAATCTTTTATACCAAATCTTCCATTTGTTATTGTTTTATGTCCTGCATCCCATTCATCATTATTTCCTTGCATTAAATTAAACTTTTCATTTCCATGTATAAATTTATCTCCCCGCTTTAACACGGCATCTTCATGTTTTACAAAATTGGATGTTTTATTTTTTAATTCTTTAGATAATTGTTCCATAGTAACAGCATCTTTTGGTTGAGAACCAAACTTTACATTTGTCAATGTTTTACCATGACAATCGATTTCATTAACATCTTGTAAAATACAGTTGTCCTTGATGTATTTTAGGTTTACAGCATCACCGTCTTCCTTTGGGTATCCAATGTCATTTATAATAAATTTATAAAAAGAATATCCATGTTTAGTTTTTTCCGGTATTATAGAATGTAAATATTCTTTATTAACTGAATCTTTATCATTTTTGGGATTTCCCACGTTGGTTATTCTATAATTTCCAGCATCACATGTTTGTCCATCTTTTAAGTTGTTACCCCATTGCAATTTTAAAGTATTTGAAAGTTCAGATGATAAGTACTCTTTAGTAATTGCATCAGAACCTTCAGTTGGTTTACCAACATTAATTAATCTATGTGATTTAACATCATAAGTATTCTTATGTAATTTCAATGATGTTGAAGTAGCTTCTTTTACTGTCTTTAAATTTGCTCCATCAGTTTCTTCTTCTGGATCTTTAACTAATTTTAAACGTTTATTACTTATGTTATAGTCACCTTCAGGTGTTTGCGGTAATCCGCTTCTTTTTCTGTCTTCTCCAACTTGCACTCCTAATGCGGAGTAGCGTCCGAACTTGTCGACGCTCATGTTAGAACTGATACATCTTATACTTGTAACTTCTTTATATTTGCGGACAATTATACAACTATGCCACGATTTTTAAGTTCATCAACTAGAGCCACCCATTCATTATTTAAACCAGTATGACCGGCTTCCATAGCTTCATGCAATAGTCTCATTCTGTCAACTAATTTATTGATGTCGTTGTAATAGATAACATTTGTATTGTATAGATTTTTCATTAATCCTTTACCAGATGTTGAAGTATCTCCTTTACTCTTTTTACCATGTTGTTCAAGAAGTGATAAATCCATAAGTGATAAAGATTTTCTTTTTAAAGGTTGTCTCACAGCCGGTGTGGTACGTAATGTTGGTAATTTTCGTGGGGAAACAATTTTTTTATAACAATATTATATTTTGTTGCACGTGAACGATTAATCATTGCATCCTTTAAGTAGTTTCTTTTATGAGCGTTAGTATTTTGTAATATTTCTTTAAAAGTATTTAAATCTTTTGCCGAATATTTTATTGGTATATTTTTAAAAATTAATTCATATAATCCTTTTGTTCCTTTATATCTATGATCACCAATAATGATATAATCGTCTTGAGTTACTTCAAGCTTAGAGTTACCAATTTTCAATTCATTTCCATCAATTCTTGCTCCATATACATGTGATTTACTTAAATTTGGATTTGATTTCATGTCATGTAGCATTTTCATTATATATTTTCGTCCAAGAGGTCCATGTTGTAATATATCACTACTCAATTGAGTTAAATTTGGAATAGATTGTTCTGCTTCAGGTATTGGCTGTTCTTCCTTTTCAACAATTGATTCTTCTTCTTCTTTTGTTTCTTCTTGCTCACTAGTACTTGTATATGAATCATCATCATCTTCTTTTTTTAATGCTTGTACTTCTTGTTTAGAAACTGGTAGTAAAACATCTCCTTCATAACGAGGTTTACCAATAGTTTCTGA
The DNA here is from genome assembly GCA_030545055.2 of Neoaliturus tenellus. Taxonomy (NCBI): domain Eukaryota; kingdom Metazoa; phylum Arthropoda; class Insecta; order Hemiptera; family Cicadellidae; genus Neoaliturus; species Neoaliturus tenellus. Next base: position 104,577,020 of record CM061536.1, on the reverse strand, counting down.
TATCTGTTTTAAAGGTTCCGTGATAGGTTTAAATGTATTTTCTAAAAATTCTTCTCTTTCACTTAAACCCATCCTTAATGCACGATTCTTTATCCTAATAGAATCACTGAGTGATTTTATTTCTTTTAATAGTTTTTCTTGATTCACCATGTTTACACTGTGAAGTTCAACGTGTTACTAGATGTAGCATAGGTAGTTCAACGTATTAATACAAATTTATCCAATCCTATACGATATCTACCATTTTTAATATCTTCTTCTTTCATAATAACAAGAAATCCATATTTTTCATTCCATGCTTTACCACACATTTCTTTAAATTTGTCAAATGGCATATCCGCATTAACATGATCATTATATATATGCTTTAAATTTGTCTCATCTTGCTTAAAGATGATCAACATATTTGCATTGTCTCTTATAAGTTGTTTTGGAATTTTACTGTATGTTTGACCAATATAAATGCTATCAATATTATTAAGTCTTCCCATAGCAAAATAATTTCTTATAGTATCGTGATTTTCACAAGAAACATCGTCAAATATAAAAATGGAAAATGGTTTTGCTTCACTTGGTTGCATTATTGTTTCACTGGCATTAAACTTGTAGAAATTCACTTCAGGTACACTTGCAAGTATTTTATCTAATAATTGATATTTTGGTTGTTGCAATGATTTTGAAAAAATATATATATTGTTGAAGCGTAAACCTTTAGGATTAGTTATAAGGTTAAAGACAACATTAGTTTTTCCACAATTTGAAGGACCAGTTATTAAACATCTTATCGTATTTGGTAGTAATTCACCATGTTTACCATGATTTAACTTATTATTGTCAACTGTCAATTCATCAATATTATTAATATTAAATCGATCTTTTTGTCGTACAATCTCCATCTTGTTTAAAGGTTAAACACATAATGAGCTATTAAATAACTATACCAAGTCTTTTGAAGGAATCCAAGAGTCTTCACTTTTATCAAATCCTAACCACCTAACCTTAACCATATCCTTTTTCCTTTGTAAAACCTTTTCAACAAGATATACATCACCAACTGTTGATTTTAACAACTCATGTCCATAGAATCCACCTTGAAGTAATTCACCCTTATTATCCTTTAAAATGTAAGTTTCAGGTATAGTTGGTTGCACTTTATAAATTGTAAATACTTCATTAGTCCAATTTGGCAGATATCTTTTACTAAATACACCTTTGTATTTGCTTATACGAACTTTATCATTAACCTTAAACTTTTTTGGTTGTAACTTTTCTATTTTTGGTGTTGTATTATTTTTGATGCGTTGTAATACAATTTTAGCATTAGCACTGTTTACTTGGATATGTTTCATTCCTATGGTACGATGATATTTGTTGTTATACTCTTTTATAAGTTGTGGTAATATGTCATACCACACATATGATCCTCGTTTTGAAAATTGTTTATACATTGCTCATTTTAATGTTCTATTGAATCTTTCAATTATTGAAGCTTTAACTTCAGAATTTGTAGAATAATGATTTATTTTATATTTTTTCATCAAAGCTCCAAAATCTTTATTAAAATATTCTTTTCCATCATCCGTTTGTAAATGTTTAATTTTAAATTTATTTCTTTGTATTGTTGTTTCCATAGCTTTAGTAACACTTTTACCAGTCTTGTCCTTCAATGGTAAAGCATCAGCTATTTTAGTAAAACAGTCTATAATTGTTAAAATATATTTAAATCCTTTGTTTAATTTACTGTGTGGTATCATTTCAATGAGATCAGCTTGGTAAAGATCATTCATTCCTTTAATGGTTGTACTTCTTCTTGGAAATCTTCTTCTTGCTGGTTTATGTAGTTCATTTACAATCTTATCCTTTACACTTTCCATCTTAAAGTGTTGCTAGTACACCGTTTTTAGAAATACTGATCCATACAATGGTTTATTCTCTTATATATATAGTTGAAATATGGGTCAAGGTCATTTTATATTAGTGTAAAAAAGAGGGAACATGGCATTAGGCTTGCCATGTTCCCTCTTTTTTACGGAAAGGAAAAAGGAAGAAGGTAAAGGACGAAGAATAGGTTTACTGGCCGATAGGGTTTATGTAATAGTGGCCAAATGGTAGAGTATTAATTTTATCTTCTAAAATATGTCGCTTGTCATCTTTGTAGCTTAATGCCCACTTTGTTTGTTTGACACTAAAAAGTTGGTGGTTATAACTTCTAATAGTGTCGAATGTTGCAGTTGTTTCAACATTTTCAAACAAACATCTTTTATAATGTTGAAACTGTACATTCTTCTTTAGGAAAGATGTCTTTATTCCTTTAGCTTTCTTTGTGACTTGATATTCGTTTCTTTCATTTATGTACAGTTGAAATGAATACAGATTAGACATTAATGCTACAATTTCCATCATCGGCACACCATTTGTTTCATCTTTAAATTTTCCCAATACTTTTTTGTTTTTGTCATAGTCGTAATTTGGATGGTCCTTAGGATAATCGGAAAAATCAAAATCATCTTTATATACAAAGGTCCGTAAATCCTCATACATGTCATTTGTTTTAATCCAGTAAATAAGTGCATCTGTATCCATATATGCAATACCAATGTTATCTCTTCCATAATAATTAACCATCTTCTTATAATGAAACTCGTACATGTGTGTTTTAGAAATATCCAATATTGACATTCCAAGATATAAAGGACGATCCAATACAACTGATTTTTTGTTCATAGAAATGAAGACAAGATTTTCATTTATAATTAAGGATGAACCAAAGTTTGGTTGTTGCACTAATTTCTGTAATTTTACTGGATCAGTTACTAATTTGATATCCTTATGTTTCCTTTTGTTTTCTAAAGTCTTGCCAAATATTGCATTGTTCATCAGTTTGAAGAAATCTTTTTGAAAACTTGATGTAGCAGCAGCTCTTCTTCTTGTGTTGTTGTCGATGTACGGTTTCAACCAACAAGATTGAGAGAATTGTAGTATTCGATTAATTTTTGTAATTTTTAATCCCAAATCTAAAGCCTGTTGTATCATCCAATAATGTCCAACATACCTAGACTTATTGTTTAAAGTCATTAATAATTTCGGCCATCTTCCAGTAGGGGAAATTTCAGTCTTTGGAAGAAGTGGTAAATCGTAATGATGATCATAAAGATGTTCAGGATATTCAAAATCGACGTCAAAAATGTAACCAGTTTCACCATGCTTCGGTATATCCATTATGTTTCCAATCGATTTTTGGATCTATCCATTTAAAATTATCATATGGAAGGGGATTTGACATTGCCCATCAGTATAAGTTATTTGCATCGAAATAACCTAGGAATGTTGTTGGTTTTGATGCATCATAATCGGGCAGATACTTGTTATTGGCCTTAACATGTCTGGTTACACTTTGCGTCAATCCCCCTCGAACTCCTGATTCTAACATCAAAACCATATCTATATCAGTAAGAAGTTGTAATTTACAATTTGTTTCTTTCAACATGGCTTACCATGCTAGTCCAGGTGAAGTGTATGAATGAAGAGGGTCCAATCCATATGCTGCAAAACATGTATTTCTAAATTCTTCCATTATATCACATAGTAAAGTTACATCTAATTTAACATAAAAATCTGAATATTCTCCCAATGTTGTAAATCCTAATTCATTCCATACTTTACATGCATGATCATAATCCTCTTGAGATATGTCCATGTCGTATAGTTTACTTTTAAATTCTTCTTTTGGCGGAAGTGATGTTTCATTAAATTTTTCTAAACTGTCTATATAATCATATGGGAAAACACCTTTCCGAAGTACTAGATCCAGTTTGTCGTTACTAACAATCTTCTTTGTTTCAATAAAATCTTGTTTCCTTAAATTTTCAGAAAGTTTAGACAAACTTGACGGCATAAATCGGTAGGAGTCTAAGAATCTTAATTTGACATTTCCAACTGTTTTAGAGAAACTTATAAATTTTTCTGAAGTTTCAGCCAACACATCTATTGAACCATTGTCTCTTCCTAATTCAGGTATTATAAAATGAGCATCATACCCACTGAGGTTATGCAGAACCACAGGAATAAATAGTGGTAAACGATAGCTCAAATTGCATTTATTACAAGCAGCACCCCTGTAATAACCTGTAAGGTGGTCATGATCTTTAACTTTATAATTGTCAATGGTAAATTCATTTTTACATAAGAAACAGTGAGTTGCATTTTCATGTTGAATTTCTTCTTCTTCCTCCATCGGTTTCATTGGCACGATATTTGTATATAATCTTTGTACATTTTCAGCTATTAAATATAAATAGTCAAGAAATATTGTTTCCACATTTTCACCACGATATACTAGAGGTTCTGAAGTTAATCCATATTGGTTTAAATGTTCTTCTGATAATGTTGATTTAACCATTAAACAAAAACTATTTGGTTTGTGTATTTGATATTTGACACTTTTTCTAGCTTCACAATTTTCATCTTCTATAGGAATTAGTGTTGATTCAAAGTCCGCATATACAACTATAGGGATACGGTATTGATGATGAACCTTTTGAAATGTAACAAATGCTCTGCTTTCTGATGGTAAAATAATTTTTGCTTCATAATTATTGTTACATAATCTTTTGTGCTCTTGTAACCATTCTATTGATTGTCTTCCTTCTCGTTGAAAATTAAAACATCTCTTGCAAATCACCTTTTTGTTTCGATTTTTTGAAAGTTGCTTGTTAACAAGAGAGTCAAATTTCTTTATATACACATAATGAGATACATCTCCTTGCGTTAGTCGTAGTAAATCTGTATGATCTGCTAGCTCTTCTTTAGCAATACGTAAAGGATAAGATTTATTTGAACTATCTAATCCAAAAACATTAATAGATGTGCCGGGATTTTTCTTCTCAAATTTTGATATATCTTTTAGTGATACAGGATAACTAATTCCTTGAAAGTTATATCTATATCTTTGATTTTCATAGTGCTGGTTTGGTTCATTCCAATGATTTGGTACAAATTTACATGTCATCGCATATCTAAAACATTCGTTATCTTGATTTTTCACATTAACACATGATCTTGTATCCTCAATTATTTTTGGCAAACTAATATAACTAGATCCCATTAGTCCATATCCATGTTTATGAACTCTTATATTTAATCCTTCAATACTTATAAGACTCCACCCTGATCCTCGTCCTTCATGTTCCTGAATTTTAGTTAATATTTCTTCTATACATTTTTCAACTATTGAATCAATGTCTGAACTTCCTATGATAGTTTGGTTTTTAGTTATAAATCCTCTTGGTGATAATTCTTCTTGTACATTTATAAACATAGCTTCTAGTAGTAAACCAAATTTGAGAAAATTTAATCTTTTTAATTCTTCTTTTAAAGTTCTACTGATGATTGGTTTTGCTTCTCTAATAAATTCTTCTAAGTTTAAATCTTCATTTTCAATCTTATGATGCATTACTACCTTTCCGGGTAAAGCTGATACTTGTAAATTTGGTAAAGTTGTTGTAGGTCTTGCTGTTATTTCATTTTGTTCTTCTTGTTCTTCTTGTTCTTCTGTGTTGTTGTGAATTAGTTCTTTATGTATTTCTAACAGAATATCATCGTTAAATGATTCCAAACATTTATCGCAATGATACATGTTTGGTGGTGTTCACTCTTCAAAATTTCGCCAAGAAATGAAATGAGCTCTCCTTTTCCTTCTCTTATAATAGTTCCCCCACTACTATTTCATCTTCTTCTTCTTCACTTTCAAAAGAAAACAAACGTCTTGAACAAAATATTAATCTTCTACAAACAGATTCTTCATTAGTATTCTCTATATGAATTGGAGTTTCAATATGTATTTCTTCATATTCAAATGATGATGAAGACTCTGATATTACTACATCCATATCCAAATTTTCATTCTCCACATCATTGGCATTTTCTTCTTCTGATGTTGTTACATCCATATCATTTATAGTTTCTACTTCTGATGTTTCGCTGTTATTTTCATCTTCTTCCATATTTAAATCCTCTATTTGAATTTTATACAATATTTCAATAAGAGGTTTCCTCGGATAATCGGTGTTGTCCACAGGAGCCATTTCAAGTAAATGAGGAATAACTGCTTTTGATCCGGCTTATATGATATTTTTGGTAAGTATGTCAAGGTCATTTTTGATTAAGCGAGAACTGGGAATAGATCACTAAGCAGCATGATAATTCATTACTACAAAGTGATCTATTCCCTATTCTCTAAGAAGTGTTCAATCAATAACCAAAGTCCAAGCTCATTTTCTTTTGTTTAATTTATGTCTTTTACATCTTCTTCTTTTATTACAAAATTTATAGGTTCACTGTTCGATGTTTCAATATGTTGTTTTATCTTGTGCTCCAGCTCTTCTATTCTTGCTTCCTTTACCATTAATTCCGAATGTAAGTAACTGATGTAATCAGCCGCCATGTCTACCGTTCTTGATCTTATTTCTCCTAACTTAACACCAGGAATCAATCTCTGTAGTTTGTAAAATCTCAACCTTATTCTTGACTCTCTGACTTTAGCCATTTCTCGAAATCTTTGTTTTCTATCTTCTTTGCTTGTGGTCAAGTCCATACTCGTGACAAGTTTGCTTTCAGAGTGATTCCTCTATAGTAGGCTCGTCCTTTATACACTTTCCCCCACCATTTTCAATTTCCCCCACCCTACTAATGTAGGTCAAGGTCATCCAATATAACGCGAGAACGAGGAATAGAGCACTAAGTGGCATGTTAGTCCATTACCACAAAGTGATCTATTCCTCGCTCTCTATTTTACATCTACTTTTTTTGATTTTGCTATTTTATTATTTTTTTTGTTTTTCTTGGGGGGAATGAGTGTTTACTTTTTACAATGTTCATTCTTCTTCTCCAACTTTTCAATTCTATCTAACAATTCAAACAAATATGCATTGGTTGCTTCCAAAGTTTTTATTCTAGTACATCCCACTTTAATAGAGGGAACTGTTAACTGTAATTTTGTAAATTCTATCCTTTCTTTCTTGCATCTTTCTCTCATGTATGTGTTTTTCCTGATTCTTCCTGATTGAGCTGATATTAACTTATTACAATCCGAATGGGGCTTTGATACTTTAAATACTGATGTACAAAAATGAGTTGATGTTGTCGGCTGTTGATTTTCATACAAATTTTGTGTTGAAGTAGTAATTTGTTCATTTTCATACCAATTTACACTTGAAGTGGCAGGTTGCTGATTTTCATACTAATTTGAACTTGAAGTATTTGGTTGATGATTTTCAAAACAATTTGAACTTGAAGTATTTGGTTGATGATTTTGATGCCAATCCGCAGATGCCAATACAGGTGTTGTGGAAGGATGCTCCATCGTTGTATAGAGTGAATTCTGTTCTACAATTTTGCCGGTTTTATCTCATTTCCCCCACCAATAACTTCTACATTTCCCCCACCACAATAATTTAAATTAGATACCAAACTTCTAGGGTAACATCCAAATCTTCTTCTTTTAAATATTTTATAAATGGAGAACTTTGCGGTGTTATGTTAGGAGTATTTAAATACTCCATCACCTTGTCATTACTATGTTGATTGTGAATGTAGCAATGTACATTTATCAATTTTCCATCATCTTCTTTAGATTTAACAAATTCTGCAACTGAGCCCCATTCTTCATAACTTATTTTGAAATGACGTACTTCAAACTGCATGTTGTTCCAACAAATGCTGCAAAGATATTAAAACTCTCTATAAACAACCCACATTTATACATGTTCTCCCCACCACTATATAATTCCCACTCCTTTTCCCCCACCTTCTTCATATGTGGAAAGGGTATTATGATTTCAATGCACTATACTTAATAAATTCAAACAAATTTTGTGCACAAATGTTACATTTTTTCTTAACTGTTTCAAATTTCATCACTTGGCCTTTTACAAGGTGAACTAATTTACCTCCATCGTCTTCAAATTGTTCAAAGTCTAAAACAGATGCTTTTCCACAATCATGACACATTTTTGTTCCATCTTCAAAAATAAAAGCAAGATAAATACCACATCCACTATTGTCCTTCTTAAATTTCATGAGCATTTCACGAATCGGTTGAGGTATTTCAGATTTATCTGATCTTATTATATAATGGTAAAGAAACCCATTATTAATAATTTGTTGTAAACATAAAACTAACAAGCTGTCCATAGTTTTAGACTTGTACTGAAAGTTATATCCATAACTATCTCCTTATATACTCTTACCCCCACTACTTTTATATAGGTCAAGGTCATCGCATATTAAGCGAGAACTGGGAATAGATCACTAAGCGGCATGTTATTACATTACCACAAAGTGATCTATTCCCTATTCTCTAAAGGGGTGCTGATAATTTAGATTCCTAAAATTTCTTTTCCTTCTTCTTCACCTTCTTCAACTGTTGTATTACCAGACATGTGTGATATTAATTTCTTCAATTCTCGATTTTCCATTTCTAATCTTTTCAATTTTAGATCTCTTGCTTCAACTTGTACTTTCAAAAATTTGATATAACTTCCAGCCCAGTGGATGGTTTTCAATCTTGGTGTTCCAAGTTCAATTCCAGGTATTTGAAATTGTAGTCGGTTAAATTCCATTTTCATATCTTCTCGGTCTCATTTGTCCTTTTCTTGTTTTTTCAATTTTTGTTTTTCCCTGTAGGAAGAAGTCGGAACACAAGGTACATGATTAAACATTTTGATCAACAATTTCTTGAAGAATAAGCTTCTACACAGATAATCAACATATTTATCCACATTCCCCCACCAACTTTAAGCCAGTAGTGGGGAGACGGCAGTGGTGGGGAGAGTTATGTTAATGTAATGGTTACTTCTACCGTTACACTTGCTTCATTCTGAAAAAGATATTTGTAATATGGTTCTGGATACTGTTCTCTTTCAGATCCTGCATGTTCTTGAATAAAGTTGAAAGCCAATCTTTTTGAATAATCATTATGAAACACTTCTCTTACACAAACAAGAATTTTTTCTTCCAAAAATTTCACTTGAACTAATGGTATTTTGCTTACATCGTCCTTGTCCATGATGGGTAGCTTGTAGGTAAAAGTATTTGGTGGTAGTTTTTGTGGTTTATCCAGTAGAGAACAAAATTTTTTGTACAATTTCTCCTCAATGTCTGGAAAACGATGTATATCAAACAGATTGTAGTATGAAGGATCAAAAGGTATTTTACGAAACATCTTCGGTCACTAGTCTCTTTAAGACTGATCTCCTGCACAAATATTTAACACATTTATAAACATTCCCCCACCAACTTTCAAATTGTGGTGGGGATATTTTTCCCCCACTACTTCTTCAAAATGGTGGGGGTACCTTAGTCCAATTCAGATTCAGATTCAGAAGACAGTAACGGTGATATGGGTGATTCCAACGATGAATCCAATATAAATATTTCAATAGCTTCCTTAATTATGTCTTCATCACTATCGTTTATCATTTCTTCAAATAGTTCTTGTTCAATCTGTACCATTTCTTCCTCTTCCATCGTAGAATCGTTATTAGTTTCATTATAATTTTCCTCTATGTTTTCTTCCTGTATTTCATTTGTGCTTTCAAAAACATCTTTAACTTCAAAATAATTAATAAATGGAGTATCTTTAGACAACATGTTTATTTACTACTTCTTTAACTTCAAATAACAAACTATGTATCGCTTACTTAGTCTTATATATACTCCTACCCCCACTATTTTTGCAAAACAAAGGAATGGGAGGGGGTTTGTATCTATTCTTCTCTATCTAGGTTATATTTCATTGCTGTCACATCTACTATAATTTTTTGCTCTTCAACTTTATTGCGAATAAATATTGTCCAAGGAAATAGTTCATTAATATTGTTAATTGTTACTTTTATACTATACAAAATTTCAAAATGTTCTACTAATGAAACATAAACAATAACTCCTAGCTCATTGTTTGCCATAATTTTTTCTTCAATTTTTATCCGTAAGTTTGTTATTAAACTCCATACATTAATATCATTGGCTATGAAACCATCAATTCTGGCAAGCATCTTGATGCCGCAAGGTGTGGGTACAGACTAGAAACTTGGAGGTTCATAGCCCGCCTTTTTATTAATTTTAAAAATGGGGAGGGGGGAGGAATACGGATTGGGAAGGGATAGAGTGTAGGGTGGGGGGAAAGGTAATTTTGTTATTACACTACTTGTGCAAGAAAATAGCCACCAGTGTCCACACCTTGTTCATAGCACTCCATCATACTGTAGATTGTGCCCACTGCAACATGCGGTCTCTGTCATTTGGTGTGACAAGGAAAGAATGACTGTCACCATACAATATAAAAGAGTCAATTCGTATATAACATCCTAAATTTAACCATTTATTAGCTTCAACAAAAAACTTTTCTATTGTATCAAATGGAAATTGTGGATCAATTGCTATAACTTTACGTTCTTCACTAAGTTCAACACTATAATCATCATCGTCTTCACTCTCACTCTCACTATCATTATTTAAAATGTCTTCAGGTTGTAGAAAAACATCGGAAATTTCGGAAGAATTAAAATGGTAATTCACATTAGGAGGCATTTTTTTAAACAAATAATATTTTAAATGGAGAAGAAAAAACTACAAGAGATGTACTTGACGGCGCAAAGTGCGAGTACAGACTAGACACCTGGAGGTTCATAGCCCGCCTTTTATAAATTTTAAATATGGGGAGGGGGAAGGAATAAGGATTGGAAAGGGATAGGGTGGAGGTGGGGAAAGGGTAATGAGGTTATTAAGCCACTTTCCAACAATAAATCCAATATAAATATTTCATTAGCTTCCTTACTTCAAATAACTAACTATGTATTGCTTACATGATAAAATTTCAATTTCATTAATTTCAATTTCATCTTCACTGTCATCTTCACTGTCATCTTCAATTTCATCTTCACTGCTACTATCCATATTTTCTATCACATTTTCTTCATGTTCAATTTCATCTTCACTGTCATCTTCTTCATGTTGTTGGAAATCATCTACTACATCATCTTCAGGTGGTTGAAAAACATCAGCATTTTCAGAAGGATTTAAGTTTTCATTAGGGTAAGGAAGCATTTTAAAAAATAAAGATATTAAGACTGGCAGAAACAAAGCAACAAGAGCGGTGGAAGAAACCAGAATGAAACACTAGCCATAGCCGGCTCAGCTTTTATAACGGTATGCAAATGAGAGGGGTTAGCAGCCGGTCATGACCGGTCATTGGCCCGGGAGGTGGGGAAAGGAGTGGGGGGGGCTCCATTTTTTCGGGGGGGGGGGGGTCATTGACCTTTCAGGTCCGGTCATTGACCCTAAGGAGTGGGGACGGACACAGAACCCTCCTTTGCTTACTACTACACAGATCAAACTAGCCATGTAGCAGAACTTATTTCTGCTAAGTTGCATGTAAGCTAAATAGCTTACATCCCTAAATTCAAGTCTTAGGTGGCCCTAAAAAGGGCCGTTTGGTGGGTTTGGTGGACCTCTATGGAGCTTGTGTCACATAAAAATGAGGGACTCCAGGGTTGTTTTCCAAATCAATTTGTGTAGCATCAACGTGTGTAAACTCATACAAGTTTAATGCGCAAATATCACATTTTTCTTGTGTAACCATAAACTTGTAAAACAAGTAATAGTTATCTTCATATATTCCACCTTGAAGTCTAAAGTCCACTTGTCCCTCCACATTTACGAGTGCAGCCACACCACAATATGAACACATAACTGTTCCATCAATAAATACATATCGCAAGCAATGAAGATTTTAAAAATTTTCTTTATAAAAAGAATACACTGCTTGACGTAGTGTTAGTGGAAGGTTTGCATCGCTTAATGCAAGTTCCATCAACACCATATTTAAAACTATCTGTCGCAAACATAATTCTAATAGAGTAAGCATATTGCGGCGGTGGCCTCTCGGATTGGAATGAAGACTCTGGAGTAGCTAGTGTAACGGTTAGATGTAGGTAGACAACCAGTCATGACCGGCCATTCACCCGGAGGAGTGGTAGGGGAAGGAGCGGTGGGGGAAGGAGTAGTGGGGGAAGAAGTGGGGGGGGCTCCATTTTTTCGGGGGGGGGCTCATTGACCTTTCCGGTTCGGTCATTGACCCGAAGGAGTGGGGACAGACACAGAACCCTCCTTTACCTACTACTCACATGAAAGTAGGTCACGAGACTTAGAATGTTAAAAAATAATGGGGGAGAAACACAACGCTATAACGCATTGTGTTTCTCCCCCATTATTTTTTTAAGCAACAATTTGGAAAAAACTAAGTGAATTTACTGTTTACGCCCCCACCTTGTAATACGATCCTTTCTATCCCTGAGGAGAAAGTCTTGAGAATCTAAATTGTTAAATCTCTTCTCTTTACACAAATTCTCACAAACTCTAATTTTATATTTTAAGCCGTTACATTTTGCCAAAATGTGTTGGTGGTCAACAACACTTACAAAAAAATATTTCAAACCTTTCTTAAGCCTCTCTCCTCTGACGGATATTATTTTAGGATCGTCTTCAACGGTGGGGATTTCTGTCAGTTGTGGTCCAGAAATATGTTTCACGACATGTACACGGCAAAAACTTTCGTTTTTAACACATTTCCTCCCACAAGCTGATCCTTTTTTAGTTCCCCTAGTAAGCATTTCAGGGCAAGTAGTGGGACGGCTAAATGCCCTACGACGCTCTTCTTGTAATGATTGAAATTGCTCTGAAGGAGCGGGTTTAGGAGTGGGTTTAGGAGCGGGTTTAGTAGTGGGTTTAGGGGCAGGTTTAGGAGCAGTTTTATAATAAGTATGGTCTCCAGGTAAAGTAAGTGGTGGGGTAGGAGGCAATGGTGATAGTGGGATGATGGGTGTACTAAGGTGATGAAGAATAGTTTCAAATGAAGGAGTCTTAGGATGGGGAGCTGGCTTCTTCGGTGGCGGCATGATAGGTGATAGCGGTGCAGAGTCGTTTGAGAGCGAAGGTGAAGGCGGTGAAAAAATACTACGAAGTCTAGAAGAGTTGGTTGGCGGAAGAATAGCTCCAGAAGTTGAAGGTTGAGATGAAAGCTGCTTCTTATACCAATCCGGAGTGTTTTTCAAGCGAAGAGTTTTGTTTGATGCAGTAACAGCCGTAGAAGTCGAAGTCGAAGTTGAAGTTGAAGTCGAAGTTGAAGTAGTAGAAGTAGTAGAAGTAGTAGGCACAAAAGACATCGTTATAACTCCAAGTTCACAGCGTAACTTCTGGAAACGGAATGAAACACTAGCCGCAGCCGACGCGTCTTTTATAACGGTATGCAAATGAGAGGGGTTAGCAGCCGGCCATGACCGGTCATTGGCCCGGGAGGTGGGGGAAGAACTGGTGGGGGAAGGAGTGGTGGGGGAAAGGGGGGGCTCCATTTTTTCAGGGGGGGGGGTCATTGACCCTTCCAAAAGTGGGTCAAGGTCATTCAACACTTATAAAAAACCAAGGTGATGGGAACAGTAATACTGTTCCCACCACCCTGTTTGCCTAACGGTTCCCACTCCCAACCCACTAGTTGCGTTCTGCAAGGGACATCGACGCAATTTTGTTTGGACCGTCCGGGTCTACCGTAACGGTCCGGTCCGGGTCTACCGTAACCGTGAATTCCAAGGGAAACTGGAACAGCTAATGCAGACACGCAACTCTAACACCCACCCAAGCTAATCCCACCCATTATATTTCTAAACAAAATGCAAAAACCTAGTCCGCATTTTGCGGATGTCCCACCCCTTCTAAGTGAAGTTCAACCAAACTTCTGAATTTACATTTAATCTACCCCCTAACATCTAGCTGTAAGGCAAAACAACATTAATTAGTATTACCAACACTTAAAACTAACAACACATCATTATTAAAAACCAAATAATTCAACACAACCAAATACCATCATTATTCTTAAAATTAATACACCTTAATGCTAAATACCTCTTAAAATTAATACACCTTAATGCTAAACCCAACTTATAACTAACATCGCAATGCGCAAATTATTTCTTAAATTTAATACAACTTAAAACTAAACACACACACACACACACACACACACACACACACACACACACACACACATACTACATTGCATTAAAAAACGCAACGTAGTAGAAGAAGTTCAAATATATATAGGCCTACTATATATTTGAAACCTCTTGCTGAATCACCAACAACCTTTCGCTATGAAAATTTGTTGGCGACTGATGCAAAGATCGAGCTCCTATCGCTCCTCGGGTTTTCAAGTAGTGGGGGAAGTTGTTTCACTCCAGTACAGTGTTCCATCCAGTCCAGTTCGCAGCAGTGTAAAAGGAAGGTAAAGGAGTGGGGAGCGGCGCATGCGCAACAACACAAAACCAAGGTTTGAGGTTAGAATTATCCATGTGCAGTAGCGCTAAAGTGAGTAATACAGGACTAGGAACATGCGCATAGCATAGACTCATTCCGATCCGGAGAACTCATTGCACGCGCAGCAAGTTTGAGGTTAGAATTATCCATGGTAGCTGCCATGTTTAGTCTGGTTTCACCACATAGAGTCAGCAACCGGTCGTGACCGGCCATTGACCTGGAGGAGTGGGGGAAGGAGTGGGGGAAGGAGTAGGGGGGGGCTCCATTTTTTCGGGGGGGGCTCCATTTTTTCGGGGGGGGGGGTCATTGACCTTTCCGGTCGGTCATTCACCCGAAGGAGTAGGGATAGACACAGAACCCTACTTCTCTGACTACTCAGGTAAAAGTCGGTCAACCAGTCATTTGCTTGCCATCTGCCGCCATCTGGCTGGAGTTATTGCCTCTATAAAAGTGGGTAGTTTATCGCGCCACAAACATTCATTGCCTTGCATCCGCTCAGTCATCATCTCTCATTAGTTTTACGTTATGACTACTTCGTTAACTACTTTTGAGGTTAGAATTATCCATGAAATAGACTTCGTTACTTTTAGCATTTATATTGTAGGTTAATTCTAACCTACAAAATTGCTACTCTGGCATTTTGTTTCAATTTCTTTTACACTTTATTTTATATCTCAGTCTTCTTTTAACTTCTGAATGTAACACATCAGTTATGATAAATACACAATGTTTAAAATTAAAGCTTTTGCGAACACAACACATATTACGAAGTACTTCTAAACCTTCAATTTCAAAGTGTAAAACTAATTTAAATAGAGTTAGAAAGAAGTACAGTTTTAACCCATTATACTCTTCGACAACTTCGCAGGTTAATGTTGATGATAGTGTTATTTACGACATTTTACATTCTATGTTACACTTCAATAACTTTGAACTTGTTACACCTATCGACTGTGTTCAACAAGTTTTTTTATTTTACCCCCACTATTCCCTATATAAGGGCCCCGACAATAATTCCTATTTCATTATCTTCTATGCTCTTGAGCTAACAACATCTCCACTCTAATTTACACTACAATAATAATGGAGACCAACCAAGAAAATGTTCAAGTTCAAGAAATATCATCAACAACTCATCCAAGGGAAAATCCTCCTAGAATTTCAACTTCAACAACTCCTCAGAACCCTGTACAAGTTCCAGATGTATCTTCTACAGCAATAAATGATGTAGAAGCTATTCTTCGGTCCATTGTCGGTTTCGACTGACCTGTATGACCATCACCGATAAACTGAACTCTTAATAGTTCAGTCTTTTTTAAAACCCCCTCCATATAACCTTGAAACAATTATCCCCTCTCCTTTATAAAGTAACTCCTACTTCAAACATTAACACCATCTGCTCACCCCTTCTCCACCCCATCATTTAATACAGCCTCTCCCCACCGGAAGCTATATAGCATGGCATATGGCGGCAGCAACTGATTTGGCAGCTGGCCCATGGCAGCTGGCCGGCGGCTGCTGGCAAATGGCACGACTTCCGTTTTGAAAGTAACCAAACCCCACTACTTGTCAGTACCGTATTTGTGCCACAGCCCCATATTTATTCCAAGCAATAAAATTTTATGCGGTTAAATTTTTGTTTTTGGACTCTGTCTTTTTGTGTGGTTTATGTGAGGTGTCCCATACCAACAACACTAATAAGTTTCTGGGTAGATTAAGCTTATGTAAAATAAATTGCTTGTTTGAAAATTTTAAAAGGCACAAACCCCACAAAATGTGATAAACTAGCAGTAGTTTATTCTAGAAAGTTTTTTTAATTACGAATTGAAAATTTATATTAACGAAAGTGGATAACTGAGAGAATGAACGGTTATAGATTGTGTTAACTCACTCCCGCAAATCGCTTCCAATTCAATTTACACCGCTATCAAACTCCAAATATGAATATTCAACGGGTTAAAATATCCATTGACAGAACGAAACAACTGTAATTAAATATATTCTATGGGCTTCAAAATATTTCTATGATTTTTTAAGTTCCTTTAACTATATCGGTTGAAACTGTATGCTTGATACTCATATTTAATTAATTTTTTGTGTTACTATAAAAATGTGTTAAATAACTTAATATTTTATTTGTATTTTTTTATTATTGATAATGATTTTAATAATCTAAGACTACAGGTCGAAAAAACATATGAACTAGATTGGAAGTTAAATACGGTAGTGAGTTATAGTGAGCAATTGTTTAACTACATAAGTGAAATAAAATATCCATCGCACAAGATATGTTATATTTTAGTTTACAATTCATTATAGTAACTTATCGTCTACAATGAAGTAATCATTTTTAATACCAGATCAATGCTCAATCCATCAATCAAAATAATTAACGCTCTTGTCAATGAACTTCATGAATATTAATGTTTTGATTATTGAATGGTAAAATCGTAAAAATTAATTACCGCATAAAACTAGAACATAGGTCTATAGATTGATTTGGAGTGGAACGTCATGTATGAAAAACATAATTAATGGACAATATATATATATATATATATATATATATATATATATATATATATATATATATATATATAGATATTGGTTATCTATCAGTGTATAAAATGATGGGGTTTATCATGTTTAAGGCTAATTAATTTTATTGGTCCAGTTATGCAAACAAAACGAAAAGTGAAACTAAGTATAGGATATATCTAATATTTTTCTATGAAACAATCATCCGAGCAACAAGCGTAGATATATTTTAGATAATGAAAAATTCTATATGAAAATTTGAAAGGAAACTGTAAAATATTTATTGATATTCTATATTCTAAATCATTAGGATTTGTGGGTTAAAATTACAGTAAATAACAAAATAAATAATGAATAGTAAACAAAGATAGGTCACTAAAAAAATCAACGAAAAAATCAGTAGTACGATTTTTTTGTTCAAATTTGACTATGTTAATTTTTCAAGAGTTGTTGAGGTGTAATGGGACACCCGGTTTAAAATGTAATTCTTTTCATAAATGTTTTTCTTGCTACACAGTGATATAATTTGAAACATTATAAATAAATATACATAAATTTCTCCTCCTTATAAAATAAAAAATTCCGTAAACAACACTTTATTTCAAGGTACATTTAATTTAAGTATCTATACGACATACATGAAGTGTACAATTAATTTGAAATCATTAAACTTTTATTGTACTTGTGATAAATGTAATACAATAACATAAATAAACTATCTTGTTAAATGCACAAATTAATACGGTAAGAAATATAAATAGAATAAAAAGTTAATAATGTTGGTTAAAATATATTTACGTTATAAGATATTTTTATGAGAATAAAGTTTTCCTCGAAGGATTTTCAAATCTTAGACTGTTATACGTATTGAGATAATACTATTATCTTAATGGCACAAATAGACTACGAACGGTATACTGTTGCAATGTGTGATCTATATTCCTAACAATTGTATGCCACTTACCACAACCCATACTGAACCCAAATTAAACTATCACTTAAACATAAATACTTAGTAATATAAATCAACCAAACAATATACAGTATGATTGGGTTTCTTTAATATACTTAAAATTAAGGGTACGGACAGTAGTCTCATAGTCAACGAATAACCAAAAACCTAATATTTACCCATAAATTGTTATATAAATAATGCAAAAGTTATTACATCATAGAATCTATATGACTATGAGTATGGTAAAATTAAATTATATTTAATTTTCAACATGAAGTAAAGCAAAGAGACAAATCAACGGGTAAATCTTTGTAGAAACAGTTCTTGATTATGTAAAATCCAACAATTTAAATTCCGCGGCACAAAAATCAAGTAACAACATCAACGGATTCTCCTTCATCCCATTATAATGTCCCTCATATATATGTATGACTTTAATAAAGACGTTTAATAAACTTTGGAACAGCTGGGATAGAATATGTAATATTGAAAAAAAAACCACCGTAACACGAACAATGACAAGTTCATTTTCTTAGGTTCTAGTTTTCTCTAGATTTTTTTGTATTTAATTTTATAATTTCCATTACCCTTAGCTTTTACTAAATATTTGTTTCTTTCTTTAAATATGTCTACAAGTGATATAACTAATACAGATGACTTTTAGAGAACTAAAAAAATATTTCGGATATTTAGTAAATAGTTTTTCATGAAACTAAATTAAAAAGAAACTCAAGAAAACATTTATTCGTAGAAATGTTTCTTTTTGTTATTGAATTATTGAATAATATAAACTATTAAATTTATCTTGATAAATAATTTTGACTATTTCTTGATATTTATTTATATTATTATAGGTATAGTGAATATTCATAATTTTATATCAAGACCACCACTCCCCGGCACCTTTGGGGTGTGTGGAGGACTTTTCACTTCTTGGAAAACCCCAGTTGGTCAAGACCAGCACGGAGGACAATGACATGGAGGTACATGGTACAAACCTCGTCTCTATCATCAGCTACTGGAGGGCATTCCGCCGGTTCAGGGAATCCCTCCAAAAAAGAGCGCTTTGTGACCTGTGTTCGAAGTGCAGCTACTTTGGCAGCAGCAGAATGACGCAGGAGAGGAGGAGACTTCTTTGCTTAGCAAGATGGCACTTCTTCTGAAGCACATGAAAAAAAATGTCGAACTCAGAAGAACGTTAACAGCACCATCAAGAGCGGAATTCCACAGTTCGAGGACTTCCTTTTTGAAACTGGAGAATGCAGGAGGACGAGGCTGCAGCCAGTGAGATGGGAGCGAGAGATCGCCAAGAGGATCTTTTCCGACCGTCCTCAAGCTCAAGCTACGCAGGACAAGTCTAAAAACAAATCGAGAAATAGGCCGAAGAGACATAGGGGCTTCTCTTCTGGCAGCCCTCAGCTTACGAAGGTGGACACGATACCGAGACCATTTTTTGTTTCTGCATCATCGCAGACAACTCCTACCCCGGCTGCTCAATCAGCCCCGGTCACTTTTTTCAGGGGAATATCCCTGAAGATATTCCTGCTCCGGTGGCTCATCTCGCTCCGGTAGCGACCCCTGGCTCAACACATTTGGGAAGCTGGCAGACGCGCCTATCTAAGAAGTAAAGTAGGGGGCTGAAGCGAGCTGAGGCACCTTCGTAAAATGCTCCGATTGTGGAGCGGGACCAAGTCTCAATCCCGTTTGGAGAGGCCTCTGGCAAGTCCACCAGAAAGCTTAAATAACATATTTGGTAGCACGACACCCAAGGACGAAGGACTTATCAAGCAGGTCCAACCATAGGTGGAACGGTTACAAGGGGACTTGGCCTTGACCCAATTCCTGAAAGATCACGCCTATTGGTCGTACCTTTATGCGATGAGCAATACCGGTTCACAGGATAGCATTTATTGCCCGGGCGTTCCTGACGATACGGAGCACACCTTCTTCCGCTGCCCCACTTGGGAAGGGCCCCGCCTGGAGCCACACCAACTTTTGGTGCATTTTCGATGGACTCGGACTGCTAAAAGATCTTGGAGAATGAGGGCTGCTGGGGTTGTTTGTCACAGTGTGTCCGGGACATCCTCTTTAGAAAAAGACTGATCTAGACCGCTAAGCGGCTGAGACCAACGGGCCGTGTATGATCAAGGAGTGAGCCCAATGGGCTTAGGCTAGTTTAGGCGTAGCCTGATGTAATGTGACAAACAATTCCAGGCTATATTCCTATAGGGTAGAGGAGTTTTTTTGGTTTGTATACCCGTTTTTGTTGAGTCCTAAACTAAAGGCTTGCCGCCTGTGTGTAAAGAATTTTCCTTGTCCCTCCCAAAAAACCATAGTTATATTGGTTAGAACTACAAATTATAATCTGATATTAAGCAAAGACGTCTAGAACACCCAAAGATATATTTACAATTATAATGCATATGATACAGATGGTAAATATATCTTACCGGTAATATGTCTTATATGCAGTGTAAGTGCAAACATATCATTGATTGTTTAAAAGTTTCTCGTTCATTCCTGATGTCGAGCAACATCTATCGTGCTATAAATAATGCTATATTGTGACAGTTGATATGGGCCAGGAATTAAAACAGACTATATTACCAACTTGGAAAACTTAATTAAAACACTGCAGCAGTTTCTACGGTCAATAGTTCCTTTTGATTAATAAAAACTCATTTGTTATTTAAGTCTAAAATAGATATAAAACACCTTGATCTGCAAGTTTTAAACCTCACCAAGATTGATTGTCTTAAAACTGTATTTATAAATTGAGTTAGTACTTTCAATTACGACAAAATATTAGAATATAAAATACTTTATTCATTTATTATTATGTACAAAACTATTAGAATTTGTATAACTGAAATCAACTATTGTGTTTCAATAAAGTGTTCATAATCACTGTTTTCACATTTCATTGAAAAGTTTTTAAAACATATCGTCAAAATGCCAATGGTATCGATATTAACTTTAAGATTACCCTTACGATCCATTCATAAAATATTCTTCATTGATAGTTATTTCTGTTAGTACGATTTATAAATTTTAAAATCTTTGTAAATAAAAATTGTATAATATATGACTATTCTTCCGATTTTTCTTTTCTAATAGGCACTACGATTTTTTTCAAAATTAAGTATCATTTCTTTTTTCAATGTATAAGGACATTTCGAAGAAAATATACCTTTATATTACAAATAAATTCCATGTTAATATTCTTCTTAGTCATCGTAGCAATACTATGTAAAACATATAATGTATAGCATATTTATATATGAAAACATATTTTTTGTGTTCCAATATTATGCATCTTCTTATATTTATTTCATTTCACTAATACATATTTACTTGTAAGTGAATAATTTATATTACATGAGACCGCAGAACACATATTATTGGTTACAATCATAACTAAAATCCAATAAGTGGTATTTGGACAAAGGCTCAGCATTCAGTGAATATTTAACTACTGTTTGACAATATATCATTGCTGTGCGTTATTTATTACTGTCCCAGAGGCATTGAGTCTAATTTTCATTAATCACTATTAGCATTTTTCATTCAATTTATAAAATTTAAATTATTCTATTATGAGGACTTTTGCAAATGTTTGTGAATATAGCTCTAGCACTAATCCAGTAATAAAGGATTACCCAGTGATAATCGTAAAGCTGACATTCTGTTACTTAACTTTCGTATATTGTTAATTCGTAAGGACACAAAAATCATTGTAAAAACTAAAAACTCATTTTTTAACCCGATATAAAAATGAGATCGTCCCTCCGAGATAGTCTCACATTAGACCTGATGAAGCCCGTTAAGACTAATCAAAACAGATCACCATTATAAAATCTTTCATGTATATTTACCGTCTTGTATACAACACGGGGTAGGTGCAAATATATCGAGTAGTGTTGGAAGACATCAAATTATTTAAAACTGATTATTGATGACAAATATTTATTAACAACTTAATTTGTAAAAATTTTCAAAGTCATATATGTCAACACTATCTGCATGTGTATAATATATTTTGTAGTGTATTATATTGTCGTTATACATTCACTGTAGATGTATGCAAACTGTGAGTAACAAATTAACAAACCATTTTATATTTGTTATTAAACGATTAATAGTAGTTTTTACAAAATTGACAATTTCAGATTCGTTAAAAAAAATTGGTTTACACAAGTTTAAAAAAGGCATTATGATGTGCATCACTATAGAATCTAAAAACACCAATTTGTCACTCAAACAAAGAGTATCGGGAGTATACTCCATTTAAGTTGTTTGTTCACTAATCTTTCCATTAGTCAAGATGAGCAGATAAATTTCCATGAATTCTTAGAAAAATTATTGACACCAAAACTCTTATTCATAATGCAATAGTGTTGTAATTTTATCATTCTTGCTAATTTAATTACTAAAAAGGTGGATTTTTATGTTTTTAAGTAATAAGTTTATTTATTTTTAAATGCTATCTCAGCTTTTTTTATTTGGGTTCTTGTAATATAATTTTATATATTATAAAGTAAATTAAATATCGATTACTTTTTATGGGGAAAACTAATAATAAAAAAATTCACTGACATATTACTTAAAGCTTAATAAAGTGCGGTTTTATCTCTTGAAAAATCAAGTAATAATAAGTTATGATTTTAATTAATTGTTACTTGCATTTTATCAATGACAATTGTTTACTGCTTGTTATAAATTTGTTTATTAAGGTTTTTCGACAGTTCGGGTGTCTGACGACGCGGGTTCCCGAGCCAAGCTGTGAGTTTCTCTTTCTCATGGTTCTAGAGCTAAGGCTTTACTTCCTACCCTCACGTGTTGTTTTGAACACACAAAAAGGGATTGTTTACATTAAACAGTTCATAGAATGTAACTGTGGAATGCTGTTAAGAGGTAATAAATAAACATAATACAATTAAAAGGACTAATGTAGTACATTGACATATACGGAGAGATAATTATAATATTTATAAATTCCTCTTAATCGCTTTGTAAGATAATGGCCAAGAACCTAACACCAAACATTTTTTTTTTTTTTTTTTTTTTTTTTTTTTTTTTGAGGGAGAGGCGGAAAAATGCATTACGCACACAGGTGGCCAGCCTGTAGTGTGGGGCTCCCCTAAAAAACGGGTTTACCCACTAAAAAACCTCCTCTACTCTTTAGGAATCTAACCTGGAATTGTTTATCACATTACGTCAGGCTAGGCCTAAATTTGGCTTACGCCCGTCGGGCTCGCTCCTTATCCAGCCGCTCTATCAAGGGATCTGGGCCACTTCGCGGTCCAGATCGGTTTTCTTTTCCAGGAGGATGCCCCGGACGAACTGTGACAAACAATCCCAGTTGCCCTCATCCTCCAAAATCTTTTGGCAGACCGAGTCCACCGAAAATGCACCAAATATTTGTGTGGCCTCCAGGCGGGGCCCTTCCCAACGGGGACATCGGAAGAATGTGTGTTCCGCATCGTCGGGAACACCCGGGCAATAAATGCAGTCCAGTGAACCGGTCTTTCCCATCCGGTTCAGGTACGACCGAAAATAGCCGTGACCTGTCAAAAATTGGGTCAGGTAGTAGTCCACCTCCCCATGCCGCCGTTCCACCCATGGTTGGACCTGCTTGATAAGTCGCGCAGTCCATCGTCCCCGGGTGTCGTGCTCCCAGCTGTGTTGCCACTGCTGGAAGGTTCGGGAGCGCTCTTCTGTTCTTGCCGTGTCCTTGCCGATCTCGCCTTGTCTCTGATAAATCGCTTTCCTCTCCCCTGCCAAGAGCTTGACAGGGATGACTCCGGCGACCACCAGGACGGCAGGCTCGGACACTGTCCGGTAGGCGGAACACACCCTGAGCGCGGCTTGACGCTGAACCCGGGCGAGTCGCAGCCTGTAGCACTCCTTATCTAGAGCGCCTGCCCACACCTCTGCCCCGTAAAGGAGCACGGACTGGACCGCGGACATCAACAGACGTCTTCTGCTGGATCGGGGACCCCCGACATTGGCCATCAGCCTACTAAGGTGAGTAACTACCTTAGCGGCCTTGTCCGCCGTACGGAAGATCTGATCCCTCCAGCTTAACTTGGTGTCCACCATAACCCCAAGGTATTTGGCAGCACGAGTTGATGTGACCACCTCCCTTCCCACTCTAAACGGGACGACGGTGTCGATCCTCTTCTTCGTGAGAATCACGATCTCCGTCTTACTAAGAGCAAGCGAGAGACCGTGATCGGACATCCAGTTGTTGACAACCCGCATAACTCGGTTCAACTTTAGTTGGGCCAGCTCAACGTTGCGTGCAGCAATGAGAGCTGCGACGTCATCGGCGTACCCAACCAAAGTGGTTTCCTCAGGCATCTCGGACCTCAGGAGGCTGTCATAGGCAACGTTCCAGAGATCCGGGCCGAGTATTGAACCTTGTGCGGCACCAGAAGTGACTTCCATCGTCCGCGTTCCGTCCCTTGTGTCATAGATCAGGCTTCGAGAGCGTAGATAATCCTCGATGAGCCGCAACAGATATGCAGGAATACGAAAGGTGTTGCGAAGCGCATCCAACATATCGACCCACCTCGCCGAGTTGAAGGCATTCTTGACATCAAGCGTAACAAGAAGCACTACTCGGCGGGAGAAATGGTTGTGGCTCTCGGCTCTCTCCACAGCTCTCTGAACTTCGGTGACAGCGTCGATCGTTGACCGTCCCTTTCTGAAGCCGTACTGACGGGGGCATAAGTCCCCGGCAGCTTCCACGGCAGAAGTCAGGCGGGAACGGATCAGCTTCTCGAACAGCTTCCCAGCCGTGTCCAACATGCAGAGAGGCCTGTGGGACGACGGCAGTTCGGGATCACCTTTGCCCTTGCTGATCAGTACAAGCCTGGCTGTTTTCCAGGGAGCCGGAAACACCCCTTCTACCAAACAGGCATTGTACATTCTCAACAACAAGTCAGCGTTAATTGAAAATACTTTCTTTAAAGCCTCACTGGGAATCCCGTCCGGGCCAGGAGCCTTGTTGCTCTTCAGGGAGAGAACGGAGGTTTCCAGCTCCTCGAAAGTGAAGAGTGGAACGTCCTCTACCCGTCCGAAGTCAACCAGCGGTCGCTGTGGATGTTCAGGAAACAACGCAGCGACGATCCTCCCCATGGTGGCGCCCTCCATGATGGAAGGTGGAGAGCGGGCGCCGAGTTTCTGTGTTACAAGTTTGTAACCCAGGCCCCACGGGTCGGAGTCAACGTCGTCACGAAGTCTCCTCCAGCTATTCGCCTTGCTCCTGTTTATCGCCTGGCGGAGAGATTTTCTCGCAGCTTTATAGGCCTCCGACTTACGAACTCTGTCTGCGGGAATTCTCGCTCTTGTGGCGGTTCGTCTAGTTCTTAAACATGTTCTTCTGAGTTCCGCAATCTCTTCAGTCCACCAGTAAACGGGTTGTTTGTCGCGTCGGGGTTTCCTTCGCGGCATAGACTGGTCGCAGGCCGAGACGATCAGTTCCATCGTGGATGTTACTAGTGCCTCGGCCCCAGCCTCACCAGGATTCCCCTGTGCTCCCCGAGAGATGACTTCGGTGAACTTGACCACGTCCAGTTTGTTGGTGTTCCACCGGCGTGGCCCTTCCCGAAATGCGGAAACTCGACGATTTGCCTGATCATGCAGGTCAAAAACGATGTATTGGTGGTCGCTACCCGTGTAGTCCTCCACAACCCTCCAGCCTGAGATCCTCGGAAGGAGCGACTCAGACGCAAAGGTGACGTCGGGGATCGTGCCTCTCTGCCCGGGGCGCCGAAAAGTAGGTGTGTCGCCCTGGTTGAGGACGACAAGACCGGCCCTGGCGATGAAATCCAGGATGTATTTCCCCCGGGAGCTGGTAGAGGGCATTCCCCACTCGACGGCCCTGGCGTTGAAATCGCCACCAACGACGACATGCCCGGTGGTGCCAAGAACGCACTCCTCTAGGCTATCTATCTTGTCGCGGAAGTCCTGGACGGCCTCGTTGGGTGTGAGGTAGCAACTGAAGATAGTCACGTCCCTACACCGAACCCAGACGAATCCTCGGCCGCGCCCGTGACTCCGCACCAAAACATCTCGTGTATTACGTGCCCAAAATGCAGCAGTACCGAGGCTGTCCGAGATCCAAATGTTTGGGTCTCTGTCCCGATACTGTTCACTGATAAGGAGCGCGTCAGCACCAAGTTCTCGGGCGAGCTGATCTAGAAGGTTATCAGCTCCCCAGGATCTATGAAGGTTGGCCTGGAGGATGCGAATTACCGGCCGCTGCCTTTTGCCTGTTCAAGTGCGGCTCTGAAGGCACCGCACTGACCAGACCCGGGTAAGTGACCGAGGGCACTGGAGCCTGAATCCTTGCAGAGGAAGCAGGAGGGGCTCGAGGAACATTCCTTACGTTTGTGGCCTTGGCTTCCACACTGGAAGCAGTTGGCACTCCTGTCGGGCCCTTTACAGTTTCGGGAGGAGTGGCCGAAACCGAGACAGCGGAAGCATCTCGAAACTACCACCCTCCGTTTGAGCCTGCAACTAACCCAACCAACTCTGAGGTGCTGAAGGCTAAGCAGCTTATTGGCGTGCTTTTCGCTCATCTCAGCAACAGCCATCCGGAGTTGACTTCGGTTAGGCTTTGTCAGCCATACCCTCACTCCATCGGCCGGTATCTCCGGGAGTGCCACCTGGATCGCACGGGTCACCTCATCTTCGGTGGAGAGGACATCAAGGTCCCGAATCTCGACCGAACACTTCGGTTCTAGGGCCTTGATGGAGCCTTTGTCCCCAAGTGCAGTCTTGAGGGAAGCGGCAAAACCGATCTTGTCACTCGACTTCCCCAGTTCGAGGAGGACATCCCCGTTCTGGGTTCGCCGAATAGACTTGATAACGGTGTCGGTCTCTTCCGGTTTGGCCTGCGATCTAATCTGACCCAGAACATCGGCAAAAGATCGCCCCCCTAAGGGCTTGATCAAGATTGCCTCCGTCCTGGGCTTCTTAGGCCTGGGTTGTTTAGGCTTTCTGACAGACTTGCCAGAGGCCTCCCCAACCGGGTTTGAGACTTGCGTCCGCTCCACCCTCGACGCACTTTTCGAAGCTGCCTCCGCTTGCTTCTGCCTCCTCCTTTCTTTCTTAGACAGGCGCATCTTCCAGCCCCCCAAAGGTGTTGAGGCAGAGTTTGCTGCCAAGGCAGGATTAGCCGCCGGAGCAGGAACCTCTGCAGGAGTAGCCGCTGGAATCACGGCAGCGCCCGGGGCGGATTCAGTAGCCTGGACAGGAGATGTCTGCGATGCCGCAGTGACAAAAACCGGTCTCGGCACTGAGTCCACCTCAATAAGCTCAGGGCTTCCCGGCGAAGAACCGCTCTGCCTCTTCTTTCGCTTTCTGGCTTGAGTCTGGGACTCAGCCAGATGAGCTTGAGGTGAAGCAGAGATGACTCGGTTCGTGACATCGCGCTCCTGCTTCACTGCCTTTAGCCTGATTTTCCGGCATTCCTCGATTTCTTCTAGAGCATCTTCGAGTTTCGGGATCCCCTCTTTTATCGCCTTGTTTATGTTCTTTTGAATTAGGAGGACCTTGGCCATCTCCTTCAAAAGAACTTTCATCTTCTTCAGACATGAGTCTTCCTCCTCGTGGGCGTCGTCCTGCTGCTGCCGAAGCATTTGCAGCTCGAATGCCGCACGAAGAGGGCTCTTCCTGGGAGGGATTCCTTGCATCCTGGCTAGAGGTGTTACCGGCTCGGTCACACCCATACCCAGATCAACCTCATCTTTCTCCTTTCCTGTTACGGCCGATGGTCCAGCGACACCAGCAGCCTTGAACGGGGCCGGCGGAGGGGAGGTTTTAATTCCAACCGTCGGCGTCCCAGTCTTTGAGGTCGGAGACCTCTGCACAAGTGAGCTGCGCCTAAAAGCAGCCTGTTCGTTCTCCTTTCCAAGATTCGTGTTTTGCAGTTGACAATCCATACTGTTTTGTAACCAGCGCATCGTGCGGCAAGAGGCGGCCCTTCATCGGCCGGGAGCGGGTACACCCTCGGAGGTCTACCCCCCGTAGGAGATAAGACACCCCTACCCCGGGACTCCGGGGCCCGAACCTCCGTTTGCCCAGCACCGATACACAAAATGTGCCGGACGTGCTGGGGGTCGCACCGTGGCAATGCAGAGTCCGATCCCTGCATCCATGCCGCACTCCCTGACTAAGGTCCGAAGCGGCTGGCTTCTGACGACACACTGGAGGAGACCATCGGCAGTGCGAGGCACACATCAGTCCCTGCAACACAACAGGGACACTCCCAGGACCCCCCAGCATGCGCCGGTCGAAAGAAGGTGGAAAGACACCCTTGATTCGGGGTCGAAAACAAGAAGGCGAGCAAGGTTAGCTCAGGAAAGAATAAAGACGGTGAGCTAAGACCTGAAAGATGAGAAGAAAGGCCTTAGCTCGGGAAGAACTGTGAGGAGGGTCTCACAGCTTGGCTCAGGTACCTCGGGGTCGCCAAGAAACACCCGTACAGTGGAAAGCCCACTGCCCCTGAGGGGGAACACCAAACATTAAAGCACTTTATGATTTCCATAATAAACATATATTTTCTAAATGTATATAATTGCTTAATTGGTGTAGAAACAATAAACATTGTAAAAATGATTTGGAAAGTTAAAAACCTTTCATGAATATGAAAAATATTAAAATCATATAACGGGAAAATACAAAAATAATTTTAAACTAAGTAATTACCACCTTACCTTAAAACTAGAGAACAAGGGTTGTCCCCAGTTTCCGGTGACACACACCAATCTGTGTAATTAGGCCCTCGGCTCAACCATGATGTATTCCCTGATACACCTTATTTCGGCGGTTCATTCAATGAACGATTGTGAGTCATCAAGTACCTAGTTTCTATCTGCCAATTCGTACAACACTCATATGTGGATTTTAAAACCCCAATATAAATTCCTAGTTTTAGCAAACCCAAATTTAGAAAGATGATTTAGAAAACGGTGACTACCGATACATCAACTTTTAGGTTTCAGCTTGCCCTGTTTATTTTTCTCTAAGATAACTTTGCTCAACTTCTTCTTCTTTCCGACCATGCATTACCGGTGTTCTTCAAACCCATTTCAATAAGCATATGCTCTAGGGTCCTGGGAATGTCCCTGTCGTGTTGTTTCAGGCGCTGATGTGTGCCCCGTACTGACAATGATCACTTCCAGTACGTCATCAGGAGTTGACCATTTCGGTCCTTGGTCGGGAAGTGTGTCATGGATGCAGACAACATACTCTGCATTGCCACGGGCTACACTTAGCACGTACGTTTCGTGCGCCTTGTGCGTATCGGAGCAGGAACAACAAAGGCTCAGGCCCCAAGGAACTGAGGTAGGGGCGTCCTTTCTGCTAAGGAAGGAGGACCTCCGTGGGTATACCTGTTTTTGGATCAATGAACGGGCCTCCTCTTGCCACACGGTGCCCGGGTTCATACATATCATAATAGACCCAAACCAAAACCACACATCGGAAAAAGAGAAAGAACACAACACTTTCGAGTGGAGTTCTAAGATTAAGAGATCTCTAACTAAGACTCTGTTAGAAGTGACCTTAGAGTTGCTAATAGTAAATATGGTCAGGAAAGATAAGTGGCAATCAAATAGTTTGGCAAAAAAGTATCCACTCCCCCTGCACAGTTTTCTAATAAAACTTGATTGGTGGGGACAACAGTAGCATCGGCTACTCGCAGAACACCTAAACCAAAGGAAAGTAGTATCCCTTATAAGTGTAGCCCCATGCAAGTTCCTTTTGAGCTCCTGCTTTTGAGGCAACAGCAAGACGATGCTGATCTGGAGGCGCTGACACCGTGAAGGATCATGGAGTTGGTCCTTTTGATCCAAAAAGGTGTCAATGTAGTCAGATATTAACGATAGTCCTCCAGTTATCAAAGATAGTTTAGCAAGGATAACCATATGTCAGAAAACAAAACGAAGGCTTTGAAGCATGAGATAGATATGGTCGACCGCTTTCCAAAGCTTCAAGCTCCAGTGCAGGATGGAACTGAGGGGAATAGCCATAAGCGACACAGGTGGGTTTGGTTTCTTAGCACCAAGTCTATGGAGGTATCAGAGGGGAAGGAAACGCAGACCTCAAGTACTGTACCATTACCAATCCTCCAAAGGCAGACCCAACACCAAAGACCAAGAGGAGTTGGAAAACGTCGTTCTCTCCCTGAAGAAAAAAAAAATAAAACTCTTGGTAGTAAAGAAATTCCTGGTGAGGCCCTTTTTTCTGAAAGTCCAGAGCTTTTGTTGAGAATGTAAAATGATTGATTGTCCGAGGGGCTTTTCCATCCCCTTGTAACAAAAACAGGCTTGTGCTTATCAGCAAGGGAAATGGCTACCCAAATATATTTTTATCCTATAGGCCTTTGTGTATGTTGGATACGGCCGCAAAGCTTTGGAGAAGTTGATTTGTTCCCACCTGAACTCTGTCGTTGAAGCTGCCTGGGGTTTGTGTCCCTGACAATATGACTTCAGAAATAGCCCATCAACTAAAGATGCAATCACATAGTTGCAAATTGTAGTGGAAACAGCCGAGAACCACAACCACAGTCTCGGTATATATTAATTGATCAATAGGTTTTATTGAATATAATAGTCATAAACAATGCCGTCTAAAATTTAAAAATGATTATTAATGTTTCTAAGTTCTATTATGCGTTTGTATGAATTCAAAATTTTCTTTATATAGCTCTTTTTACCCTCTCAACACTATAAACTTTTTATTGGGTATTTGTTTCATTATATTTATAAATAATATACGGGAGCGGCAGCTCAGTGGTAAAGCTCTGGCCTAATAAGCAGCGGTCCCCAGTTCGATCACGGGTGACGACATTACACGTACAAACATGAGCGGTCACCTCTGGCTATCCTATGTGAGTAAATGCCGTAACCATACCTTGCTGTCTTTCGATCACAGGACAGGCCTATAAGCCTATGGAGACGGGCAGTGGTGGTTAAAAAATGTTATTTATGTTTTTAGTATATCTTACTACAAGTATATTCTTAAGTTTTGTATGTTACGAATTGAGAAAATTACCTTCGTACAAATATTTCGAAGTGTTCATAGTTAGTGATTTATTGTAAATAGTGTACGTGTTACTCGAAATTGAGCAATTTATTTTAATACAATACAAATGTTACTTTTAGTTTTAAATCAGTGACATCCGACCAATCCAATAATGTGAATATCTGTATTCCCCAAAAAACTACACCTATTTCCAGCTGAACATTAACAGATGTTTAAAATGACACAAAAAACTTGAAAATCAGTGAACATTTTAGGGGAAGTTCTCTACAAAAAAAAAAAAAAAAAAAAAAAAAAAAAAAAAAAAAAATTAGCGTATTAAATAAGTAAAGATATAATTACTTGATCTGAACGTTCATTCATATGGTTACAAATATTAACATTGTAATAAAGTTAAAATCTTTATAAGCCTTCGGCACGAGAAGGGTACAAAGGTTTTTTTCTCTTAATTACATCATTAATTTAATAATATAATCAATTTATAATTTTTAGCGTAGCAAAATGACTTATTTCAAACCGCTTTAGTTGTTTATCACAGGATTGGTCAGTTCCTGATGGGCTGGTCCCTGGGTAATATATG
The DNA here is from genome assembly GCA_030545055.2 of Neoaliturus tenellus. Lineage (NCBI taxonomy): Eukaryota > Metazoa > Arthropoda > Insecta > Hemiptera > Cicadellidae > Neoaliturus > Neoaliturus tenellus. The sequence continues at coordinate 104,545,524 of CM061536.1, read as the reverse complement.
CTGGGAGCGGCACCTGCAACGATTTATGTATATTGGCTGTCCACCCTTGCCTGACGTTCGTGGGGTTTCAACCAAATATCGCTTGTGTCATGGTGCTGTCAAAATAATATACAATTAAAAGTAACCAACTTAAACAAAAAAAAATCATACGTATCGAAATTGGCTTTTATGTTTATATGCGTAATTCCTTAAAAACATTTGATATTTTATTATATGCTTATTTAATGTTGTTGGATTTAAAAAAAACCTAAGGAAATTATGATTTTTCAAAGGAAAGCCTATATAAAGTTTGATTTCATTTCCAATTCATTAGCGAATAAGAAGTTAATTAAATGTAACCTGATTATTTTTGAAGGCTTACTGCAAACAAATGTTGGATTAGTCAGTATGATTTTGTTGGTTTTTCACTCCGTATGTAATTAGTTTTTGTTGCTTTTTATCATGTGCATTTTCGTTGGCCTCACTGTAACAAACATCCTAATTTTCGCCGTTATTTATTGGAGCAGATAGTATCACAAGAATAAATATCATTCAGTGTTTTCATAGCTTATTCTCAATTAACTATGATTTTTGTAGCCTAAATTATTATCTGTACTATATAAATAGAGTATTACTGTATAATAATTGAACTGAAAAATAAAGAATAAGCCTTTGGTAGACACAAGCCACAACCTTACTTCGACATTTTGTTTAAATTGTTTAAAATTTACACATTAAAAATTTAAATCGTTTACTATTTAAATACTAATTAATTTGATTTTTCGTCAAATATTTACATCATTTATTAAGTTTTGTCTCCTTTTGTTTATTTCAAATAAATAAAAAGCAACTTTGATATATTTTGGATGTATTCAGAACAAATGGGGAGTAACTGAAATGTAAGTTAAGTGCAGTTCACTTTTAAAGTATATCTTGATGTTAATAGTCACTCAAATATCATTGTTTTGTAAAATATTGCAGAAATTTTCCATCACAAATTAGTTTAAATAAGTCCGTTTGTTTTTTACTAATAAGAGATGGAAATGTCCGCAATACTTAACAATAATATAAAATCAACATCGCCAAAAATAAACTTTAAACAAAAAAGAGACATCCAAAGTTTTTTTTTTTTAATCTACAATACTTATATTTTCCTAACGTATAGAAAATGGTGGTGTATACTTTGAAGACTAATAAAATCTAAACTAACCATTATATTAACTAAAAATGAAATCAAGACTGACTGTCAAAACAACCGATGCAAGTGACGAGAAATGTAATAACAGTCAATATCATAAATATTCATTGGTCATTTGACGATACCATTCATAAAGTTAGACAATCAAATTGGATTTTGAAACTAGAAATATTGTTCACACAAAAATAGTTTTCTTTTATTATTATTAATAAATGAAAATTATATATCTATAATAATAATAACAAACAGAATTTTTGATAATGATTAAGTAAGGCGAAAACAGTTGAAGTATATATTAAAAAGTAATAAACTAATCAATGTACGTTTAATTATAATTTTATTTATTCATATTTTTAGTCCACTAACCTAAATAAGCCATTACACAAATCGTATTACTCTAATTGGTTTTTTTTTTTTTTTTTTTTTTTGAGGGAGAGGCGGAAAAATGCATTACGCACACAGGTGGCCAGCCTGTAGTGTGGGGCTCCCCTAAAAAACGGGTTTACCCACTAAAAAACCTCCTCTACTCTTTAGGAATCTAACCTGGAATTGTTTATCACATTACGTCAGGCTAGGCCTAAATTTGGCTTACGCCCGTCGGGCTCGCTCCTTATCCAGCCGCTCTATCAAGGGATCTGGGCCACTTCGCGGTCCAGATCGGTTTTCTTTTCCAGGAGGATGCCCCGGACGAACTGTGACAAACAATCCCAGTTGCCCTCATCCTCCAAAATCTTTTGGCAGACCGAGTCCTCCGAAAATGCACCAAATATTTGTGTGGCCTCCAGGCGGGGCCCTTCCCAACGGGGACATCGGAAGAATGTGTGTTCCGCATCGTCGGGAACACCCGGGCAATAAATGCAGTCCGGTGAACCGGTCTTTCCCATCCGGTTCAGGTACGACCGAAAATAGCCGTGACCTGTCAAAAATTGGGTCAGGTAGTAGTCCACCTCCCCATGCCGCCGTTCCACCCATGGTTGGACCTGCTTGATAAGTCGCGCAGTCCATCGTCCTCGGGTGTCGTGCTCCCAGCTGTGTTGCCACTGCTGGAAGGTTCGGGAGCGCTCTTCTGTTCTTGCCGTGTCCTTGCCGATCTCGCCTTGTCTCTGATAAATCGCTTTCCTCTCCCCTGCCAAGAGCTTGACAGGGATGACTCCGGCGACCACCAGGACGGCAGGCTCGGACACTGTCCGGTAGGCGGAACACACCCTGAGCGCGGCTTGACGCTGAACCCGGGCGAGTCGCAGCCTGTAGCACTCCTTATCTAGAGCGCCTGCCCACACCTCTGCCCCGTAAAGGAGCACGGACTGGACCGCGGACATCAACAGACGTCTTCTGCTGGATCGGGGACCCCCGACATTGGCCATCAGCCTACTTAGGTGAGTAACTACCTTAGCGGCCTTGTCCGCCGTACGGAAGATCTGATCCCTCCAGCTTAACTTGGTGTCCACCATAACCCCAAGGTATTTGGCGGCACGAGTTGATGTGACCACCTCCCTTCCCACTCTAAACGGGACGACGGTGTCGATCCTCTTCTTCGTGAGAATCACGATCTCCGTCTTACTAAGAGCAAGCGAGAGACCGTGATCGGACATCCAGTTGTTGACAACCCGCATAACTCGGTTCAACTTTAGTTGGGCCAGCTTAACGTTGCGTGCAGCAATGAGAGCTGCGACGTCATCGGCGTACCCAACCAAAGTGGTTTCCTCAGGCATCTCGGACCTCAGGAGGCTGTCATAGGCAACGTTCCAGAGATCCGGGCCGAGTATTGAACCTTGTGCGGCACCAGAAGTGACTTCCATCGTCCGCGTTCCGTCCCTTGTGTCATAGATCAGGCTTCGAGAGCGTAGATAATCCTCGATGAGCCGCAACAGATATGCAGGAATACGAAAGGTGTTGCGAAGCGCATCCAACATATCGACCCACCTCGCCGAGTTGAAGGCATTCTTGACATAAGTGTAACAAGAAGCACTACTCGGCGGGAGAAATGGTTGTGGCTCTCGGCTCTCTCCACAGCTCTCTGAACTTCGGTGACAGCGTCGATCGTTGACCGTCCCTTTCTGAAGCCGTACTGACGGGGGCATAAGTCCCCGGCAGCTTCCACGGCAGAAGTCAGGCGGGAACGGATCAGCTTCTCGAACAGCTTCCCAGCCGTGTCCAACATGCAGAGAGGCCTGTGGGACGACGGCAGTTCGGGATCACCTTTGCCCTTGCTGATCAGTACAAGCCTGGCTGTTTTCCAGGGAGCCGGAAACACCCCTTCTACCAAACAGGCATTGTACATTCTCAACAACAAGTCAGCGTTAATTGAAAATACTTTCTTTAAAGCCTCACTGGGAATCCCGTCCGGGCCAGGAGCCTTGTTGCTCTTCAGGGAGAGAACGGAGGTTTCCAGCTCCTCGAAAGTGAAGAGTGGAACGTCCTCTACCCGTCCGAAGTCAACCAGCGGTCGCTGTGGATGTTCAGGAAACAACGCAGCGACGATCCTCCCCATGGTGGCGCCCTCCATGATGGAAGGTGGAGAGCGGGCGCCGAGTTTCTGTGTTACAAGTTTGTAACCCAGGCCCCACGGGTCGGAGTCAACGTCGTCACGAAGTCTCCTCCAGCTATTCGCCTTGCTCCTGTTTATCGCCTGGCGGAGAGATTTTCTCGCAGCTTTATAGGCCTCCGACTTACGAACTCTGTCTGCGGGAATTCTCGCTCTTGTGGCGGCTCGTCTAGTTCTTAAACATGTTCTTCTGAGTTCCGCAATCTCTTCAGTCCACCAGTAAACGGGTTGTTTGTCGCGTCGGGGTTTCCTTCGCGGCATAGACTGGTCGCAGGCCGAGACGATCAGTTCCATCGTGGATGTTACTAGTGCCTCGGCCCCAGCCTCACCAGGATTCCCCTGTGCTCCCCGAGAGATGACTTCGGTGAACTTGACCACGTCCAGTTTGTTGGTGTTCCACCGGCGTGGCCCTTCCCGAAATGCGGAAACTCGACGATTTGCCTGATCATGCAGGTCAAAAACGATGTATTGGTGGTCGCTACCCGTGTAGTCCTCCACAACCCTCCAGCCTGAGATCCTCGGAAGGAGCGACTCAGACGCAAAGGTGACGTCGGGGATCGTGCCTCTCTGCCCGGGGCGCCGAAAAGTAGGTGTGTCGCCCTGGTTGAGGACGACAAGACCGGCCCTGGCGATGAAATCCAGGATGTATTTCCCCCGGGAGCTGGTAGAGGGCATTCCCCACTCGACGGCCCTGGCGTTGAAATCGCCACCAACGACGACATGCCCGGTGGTGCCAAGAACGCACTCCTCTAGGCTATCTATCTTGTCGCGGAAGTCCTGGACGGCCTCGTTGGGTGTGAGGTAGCAACTGAAGATAGTCACGTCCCTACACCGAACCCAGACGAATCCTCGGCCGCGCCCGTGACTCCGCACCAAAACATCTCGTGTATTACGTGCCCAAAATGCAGCAGTACCGAGGCTGTCCGAGATCCAAATGTTTGGGTCTCTGTCCCGATACTGTTCACTGATAAGGAGCGCGTCAGCACCAAGTTCTCGGGCGAGCTGATCTAGAAGGTTATCAGCTCCCCAGGATCTATGAAGGTTGGCCTGGAGGATGCGAATTACCGGCCGCTGCCTTTTGCCTGTTCAAGTGCGGCTCTGAAGGCACCGCACTGACCAGACCCGGGTAAGTGACCGAGGGCACTGGAGCCTGAATCCTTGCAGAGGAAGCAGGAGGGGCTCGAGGAACATTCCTTACGTTTGTGGCCTTGGCTTCCACACTGGAAGCAGTTGGCACTCCTGTCGGGCCCTTTACAGTTTCGGGAGGAGTGGCCGAAACCGAGACAGCGGAAGCATCTCGAAACTACCACCCTCCGTTTGAGCCTGCAACTAACCCAACCAACTCTGAGGTGCTGAAGGCTAAGCAGCTTATTGGCGTGCTTTTCGCTCATCTCAGCAACAGCCATCCGGAGTTGACTTCGGTTAGGCTTTGTCAGCCATACCCTCACTCCATCGGCCGGTATCTCCGGGAGTGCCACCTGGATCGCACGGATCACCTCATCTTCGGTGGAGAGGACATCAAGGTCCCGAATCTCGACCGAACACTTCGGTTCTAGGGCCTTGATGGAGCCTTTGTCCCCAAGTGCAGTCTTGAGGGAAGCGGCAAAACCGATCTTGTCACTCGAATTCCCCAGTTCGAGGAGGACATCCCCGTTCTGGGTTCGCCGAATAGACTTGATAACGGTGTCGGTCTCTTCCGGTTTGGCCTGCGATCTAATCTGACCCAGAACATCGGCAAAAGATCGCCCCCCTAAGGGCTTGATCAAGATTGCCTCCGTCCTGGGCTTCTTAGGCCTGGGTTGTTTAGGCTTTCTGACAGACTTGCCAGAGGCCTCCCCAACCGGGTTTGAGACTTGCGTCCGCTCCACCCTCGACGCACTTTTCGAAGCTGCCTCCGCTTGCTTCTGCCTCCTCCTTTCTTTCTTAGACAGGCGCGTCTTCCAGCCCCCCAAAGGTGTTGAGGCAGAGTTTGCTGCCAAGGCAGGATTAGCCGCCGGAGCAGGAACCTCTGCAGGAGTAGCCGCTGGAATCACGGCAGCGCCCGGGGCGGATTCAGTAGCCTGGACAGGAGATGTCTGCGATGCCGCAGTGACAAAAACCGGTCTCGGCACTGAGTCCACCTCAATAAGCTCAGGGCTTCCCGGCGAAGAACCGCTCTGCCTCTTCTTTCGCTTTCTGGCTTGAGTCTGGGACTCAGCCAGATGAGCTTGAGGTGAAGCAGAGATGACTCGGTTCGTGACATCGCGCTCCTGCTTCACTGCCTTTAGCCTGATTTTCCGGCATTCCTCGATTTCTTCTAGAGCATCTTCGAGTTTCGGGATCCCCTCTTTTATCGCCTTGTTTATGTTCTTTTGAATTAGGAGGACCTTGGCCATCTCCTTCAAAAGAACTTTCATCTTCTTCAGACATGAGTCTTCCTCCTCGTGGGCGTCGTCCTGCTGCTGCCGAAGCATTTGCAGCTCGAATGCCGCACGAAGAGGGCTCTTCCTGGGAGGGATTCCTTGCATCCTGGCTAGAGGTGTTACCGGCTCGGTCACACCCATACCCAGATCAACCTCATCTTTCTCCTTTCCTGTTACGGCCGATGATCCAGCGACACCAGCAGCCTTGAACGGGGCCGGCGGAGGGGAGGTTTTAATTCCAACCGTCGGCGTCCCAGTCTTTGAGGTCGGAGACCTCTGCACAAGTGAGCTGCGCCTAAAAGCAGCCTGTTCGTTCTCCTTTCCAAGATTCGTGTTTTGCAGTTGACAATCCATACTGTTTTGTAACCAGCGCATCGTGCGGCAAGAGGCGGCCCTTCATCGGCCGGGAGCGGGTACACCCTCTAACTCTAATTGGTTACAGTTATGAAACCAAACAGTTTCAAATTAAGATACTAATTTTTGAGGGTGAACGTGAAAAAATGAACATGAAGAATATTCTCAAAAAGAGTATTGTTTAATGTATATGAAATATTCCATAGAAATACACAAATTGTAAACCCTAAATGTTTTATTATTTAATTAAAACCATTAAAAATATATTTATTGTGATTAGAAAGCAGAGTAACATCATGCAAGTAAGATAAACAAAATCGTTTTAATATTTGTGTACATCACAAAGTAATTAAAGTATAAACATTTAATTACTTCTTTCAATATCCCGGATATAAATTATAATTAATAATTAATATAATGCAGTTTTTGTTTAAAAAATTATTCTTTTATATGCACCAGGGTTTGGTTTTGCTTTCAACCATATTTTATGGTATTTAGATAGAAAAGTTTTTTTGTCTATTTTAAAGTCATTAAAAAAATATAAAAAAAACAGTGTGGCAATTTTTTCATATATTATTTAATATAAAAAGTGCATATAAATAAAATTAGAAGAAAAATAAAAAAAATAATAAACATAAGCTATATCAATGATTTCAATAAAGGAAATCTAACAATTTATATTATTTTTTTATAAAAAAATGAAATCAATTAATTTAACTATTTATTGTATATAACGAAACAACAAATCACGACTGCTATATGTTCAATTCCCACCGAAACTTTTGTTCTGATATATCAAGGAAACATGATGCAGGCATCGAACACTCTAGGAAGAAAAATCAAACTGCATAGGTTAACTTACCACTTCTGAAACTAGATTGATTTTCTGAGACAAAACTTAAATGTTTTATCATGGGAAGTCACTACGTATTTGTTTCTGTATACATGCAGTATACTCTATAGCTGCAGGCTTAAAATTTAATACTTACCCCCAAAAAAATTTAAACCTGTTCAAATAAATCAATCCGCATATTTTACGATTTAGTGTTTATAATTTAATTAAAGGTTTTTATATAATTATTATGATCTTTGATTGTAACTAGATAACTTACACTAAAATAAGATCTTTCTGAGTTTAATAGAAATATTTATAAAATAAAAAATTTTAAGTATAATTAATTTAATCTTTCGTTTTGTTCATATACTCTAACACAGAATGGTTTTTAATCTGACAAATTCTACTGGGAGTAAATTAGTTTTTTATTTCGGATTAGTTTACTTTTAAAGCAAGATGATTGCTTGGTTGACCTGGGCCCTTCACAATAAAATATAAAGTTACAGTACAGAAACTCTTGTTAAACTTAAATTGCCTTTTACTCTGGGGTACTAACTTGGGCTAAGATTTTATTTTAGAACTTGCCAAATATACTTAATAGAATAATAAATAGCATAATAATATAATAAAGAATACTTTTTTGAAAAAAAGTTGTATCCTAATTATATAGATGTACAACATAGTTTATTCGTTATTCAGATTTATTTCAACCTAATTAGTTTATTCAGAGACTTTAAAACAGTCTAAGTGGAACAGCAATATATAAATACGTGAACTTTGATTGTAAAACAATAAACTTTGATTGAAAAATGTTACTTTTTATTATTAAAACCAATTCTAATAAAAAAAAAAACTTAGTATAAGAGTAAAAAAGAAACATGCTTGCCTATGAATATATAGGAAAATTGGATTTAATGAAATACTACGAATGATGTTTTACAATAATCAATCATCTACATCCAGAATACAACCAGATTTTATAGCTTTCATTTAATACATAAGGTGTTAATTTATATCCAAATATCTATCCTGCAGAACAGCGAAGGTCCAGGAACGTGTCCCCTTGGGTGTGATGGACACATGTGGGCGTTGCTGTGTTGTGTAAGGAACGTGTCCCCTTGGGTGTGATGGACACGTGTGATGTTGTTGTGTTGTGTAAGGAACGTGTCCCCTTGGGTGTGATGGACACGTGTGATGTTGTTGTGTTGTGTAAGGAACGTGTCCCCTTGGGTGTGATGGACACGTGTGATGTGGCTGTGTTGTGTAAGGAACGTGTCCCCTTGGGTGTGATGGACACGTGTGGGCGTTGTTGTGTTTTGTAAGGAACGTGTCCCCTTGGGTGTGATGGACACGTGTGGGCGTTGTTGTGTTGTGTAAGGAACGTGTCCCCTTGGGTGTGATGGACACGTGTGGGCGTTGTTGTGTTGTGTAAGGAACGTATCCCCTTGGGTGTGATGGACACGTGTGGGCGTTGTTGTGTTGTGTAAGGAACGTGTCCCCTTGGGTGTGATGGACACGTGTGGGCGTTGTTGTGTTGTGTAAGGAACGTGTCCCCTTGGGTGTGATGGACACGTGTGGGCGTTGTTGTGTTGTGTAAGGAACGTGTCCCCTTGGGTGTGATAGACACGTGTGGGCGTTGTTGTGTTGTGTAAGGAACGTGTCCCCTTGGGTGTGATGGACACGTGTGGGCGTTGTTGTGTTGTGTAAGGAACGTGTCCCCTTGGGTGTGATGGACACGTGTGGACGTTCTTTTGTTGTGTAAGGAACGTGTCCCCTTGGGTGTGATGGACACGTGTGGGCGTTGTTGTGTTGTGTAAGGAACGTGTTCCCTTGGGTGTGATGGACACGTGTGGGCGTTGTTGTGTTGTGTAAGGAACGTGTCCCCTTGGGTGTGATGGACACGTGTGGGCGTTGTTGTGTTGTGTAAGGAACGTGTCCCCTTGGGTGTGATGGACACGTGTGGGCGTTGTTGTGTTGTGTAATGAACGTGTCCCTTTGGGTGTGATGGACACGTGTGGGCGTTGTTGTGTTGTGTAAGGAACGTGTCCCCTTGGGTGTGATGGACACGTGTGGGCGTTGTTGTGTTGTGTAAGGAACGTGTCCCCTTGGGTGTGATGGACACGTGTGGGCGTTGTTGTGTTGTGTAATGAACGTGTCCCTTTGGGTGTGATGGACACGTGTGGGCGTTGTTGTGTTGTGTAATGAACGTGTCCCCTTGGGTGTGATGGACACGTGTGGGCGTTGTTGTGTTGTGTAAGGAACGTGTCCCCTTGGGTGTGATGGACACGTGTGGGCGTTGTTGTGTTGTGTAAGGAACGTGTTCCCTTGGGTGTGATGGACACGTGTGGGCGTTGTTGTGTTGTGTAAGGAACGTGTCCCCTTGGGTGTGATGGACACGTGTGGGCGTTGTTGTGTTGTGTAAGGAACGTGTCCCCTTGGGTGTGATGGACACGTGTGGGCGTTGTTGTGTTGTGTAAGGAACGTGTCCCCTTGGGTGTGATGGACACGTGTGGGCGTTGTTGTGTTGTGTAAGGAACGTGTCCCCTTGGGTGTGATGGACACGTGTGGGCGTTATTGTGTTGTGTAAGGAACGTGTCCCCTTGGGTGTGATGGACACGTGTGGGCGTTGTTGTGTTGTGTAAGGAACGTGTCCCCTTGGGTGTGATGGACACGTGTGGGCGTTGTTGTGTTGTGTAAGGAACGTGTCCCTTTGGGTGTGATGGACACGTGTGGGCGTTGTTGTGTTGTGTAATCAATTAAGTCGGATATCCAGTAAGCCCGCCAATTGTAAGTTGTGTCCAGTGGATGTACCGGGTGTTCGTGTCCAGTAATCCTGGCATCAATCAGTATATTCGGTTTGCTTGTACTGGACAATGTTGGGAGAAGATTGCGTATTTTAAGTAGCGTGAGATATAAATCGTATAAAAAAAATGACATAAAACTGCCGAGGAACATAGTAAAAATTTAAACTATATCAAATTTTTTGAAGAATTTTATTTATATTAACTTCATTTCGCAATTAATTACTGATTTAAGAATATTATAAAAACCAACTACTTGTCTATTAAACTTACATATTGTTCTAAATTACATTTTGATTTAATGTGATGACCTTTACGTAATCATTTTGCAAAAAATAACATTTGGTTGTTAAATTTAATTTTAAATAAAATTCATTTATTACAAATATATAATTGTTTAATTCTTTAAAATGTAATATATAACCTGTATTGTAATTATTGTAACTAAAGAAAAGTTAGAAATATACATAATTAACCTTAATTAACATGTTTTGTGGAATATGATAATCATAAGATACTACATAATGTAACTATATTGTTGAATGTATTATGAAATATAACAAAAATGAAGTAGTAAATGTTTACTATACAAAGTTCTTTCGTAAAATAAGACAATAGTATACAAGCTTTGGTAAAGATAAATTACAATAATATATTATTATTCCGTGATTTAAACCATCCATCTTTTATCAACCCTTACTAAACAAACATATTTTAACCAACCAATAAACCTTTGAAAATATTTTATAGAGCTGACTCAATGGAGGCAAAAACGTGATAGTTAACTAAAGCAAAATATCAGTAAAGTCTCTAACACAAAATCGGAAAAACCGATGGATGGTCTGAGAAGTAAAGTTCGATATCTGATAAAGTTTGCAGAATAAACCACTCGACTGATCATAGCAAGAACATAACATGGAGCGATTTTAACATCGGTTATCTCGTAACATTTTTCCAATCATGAATTTTTCCTTTCAATACTTTCTATACATTGCCTTCTTAAACTATAGAATACGCCATATTTAATTTTACTTTAAATGAATCCAAACTTTTGAATATCAACGGAAAAGTAAAACTTACTAAGGGATATTTACTGCATATAACCTTGCTAAAATGCATTACATTAAGCTTATAATGTTATGGATTTAATATTAATGAAAATTGTTAAATGGCAACATGTTATAATGCTAATTAAAAAGTTTTAATAAAACCTAACATTATTATTAGGCATATTTTTTTTTTGTTATTCTACTAGATGCAGCTCCTAGATTAGAATAGAGATCAGGGAATAGATCAAGAATATCGACATTGAAAGCATACTCCGAATAAAGTGAATCAAATGTCGGGCTTCATATAATTGCTGGCTTTCACAGAGAGGAGCTGAATTCATAGTCTACTGCATCATCCTAATTAATCTGTGGTATATTCACATTGGTACCAGGACACTCTATGTTATAATTAGTGTTTAAACAAAAGCAAATCCATCCTTTCAGAACAGTTCTAATGAAACATTCCATACTATTTATGAAATAATTATTCATAATTATACGTATTACTTGTTCTTTGATAGGAAATATAAGGAAGTAGGGTCATTAAAAAGAAGCGAACTTAAACTCTTATATAAAAATGAAGTCATAATAATTTACCAAGCTATATTTTTACCTTTTATTGTTTGCGTCTTTTTATCTCGTTTTAATCATAAAATAACTTAAGTATAACTTTTTAAATGTTAAGGGATCGTTGAGTTATTGTTGGCAATAAAATAGAAAAATATACTTTAACATTGTTGATTTCTGGCAGTAAGGATTGAATATTGCTGTAATAATTAAAACAAAACAAATAAAAGAATTTATTTTAGTTATCGTGGAACATTTAATTATTTGGTAATCAAGTCATACTGAATGTTGGCCTAGAATTAGATCCAAAACGTAAGGAATGTTGGTAATTCAATATCAATAGTAGCTGTTAAAAACCTAAATATTTTGTCCCTAATTACTTTAATAACTGTATTATTATAATGTCCTATCATCAAACCTGGGACCTTGTGAGGGAATACTTTACTTAAAAGCTACCAGTCTGGTACCTCCTACATAATATTAAATAAAAAATATGATTATCTAACATAAAAACTTAAATTACATAGAAATCGTTCCATTCTTAATTTTTATCACTCCGCATTGTTTTCTACGTCCCGAAACATGTGTAAAACTTTTTATAACACAAAATGCTAAGCTTGTTACTAACTATTTACGAAGATTGATTAGTCGTAAAAAGATGAATATTGGTTTATAAAGTTTCCGTAGTCAATCTAAATGGTTTCCGTTAACAGTTCGTCAAGTTACCGACAAAGCGTCTACTCCTCTAGAGTACATTTGAAATTCCAGTCACCAACAACTAGAGTTACTTGTGCTATAGTAGTTTAAATTATTTTCAACAGAAAAGTTGTCTGATCCGTTTTTTTTTTTTTTTTTTTTTTTTTTTTTTTTTTTTTTTTTTTTTTTTTTTTCTGAGGGACTTTTAGCATTTTTATACACCATTTAACTAAAAGAAACACACAGGGTTAATTAAAATTGCATTATTACTTTTTTTAATAGTTATTTTTAAATATTTAATTCTACATGCATACATCCCGCGTCGCACTGTAGACCGCTGAAGACGGCTTAGGACCCGTCTATGAATTGAGATTTCCATCCAAGTTAAGCGGAATTGTCACATGTATTAAGGGTATATGGGTCAAGAATAAACTTTAGCAATACTATGAAATAATTAGCGAGATTGGGTGGCTCTCACAATTTGAATCGCGGAATTTCTCTACTGTATAAAAACAACCCTGGATCAGAAATCTTTTAGTTTGTAACAAAATGTATTATTGTTCTGTGTACCCTTCAAATATTGAGGAAGTTCCGAATAGCCTACAACGAGATTCCCTGATAGCTAAGCTTGCATTCAAAAGCTTAAAAATTTTTTCGCACAGAGGTTCAAGATCTTTCAACATAATTTATTATTGTTCTGTAAATCCTTCAGGTATTGAGGAGGTCCCGAGTACTGTGTGATTTCCTAAAAGCTACGCTTGCATTCAAACGCTTTGAGATTATGTCGCACTGAGGTTCAATCTCCTTAAAATATTCTAGATACTCAATTGTATAATTTCAATAATTTATCAATACAACACAATAAACCCCCGTTATGCGCTTAGTTGTGTGTAACCAGTATTATCACTTAGGACTCAATTCACAGAACAAAGCTATCACACGATGTGGATGAATATTCATGGATCCTGATTTGCCAATTGATAAACGAGACACTAGTCGATGCATAATGTACAGCGTAATGTTAACTGTGTGCCAATTTAACTTTATTCTTTTAATTAAAAATGATACAAAAATAAAACCATTCTGAAACCAGGCAAAAGATTTCTGTCCCTTTTCTTAAAATACTGATAATAATAGATCTTTAAAAAAAAAAAAAAAAAAAAAAAAAAAAAAAAAAAAAAAACAATGACGTATAATTTTTGTATTAGCTTATATTGATGAATAATGACCTAACCTATTGATCACGAATTAGGTAGCAGATAAATTTGCAGGTAATTAAAATATTACATCATATAATGTTGTACGCAAACTTTTTGTTTGTCTTTTTAAACTTTGCTTGGAGAAAATAAAATTCAGTTTGTTGCAGTGGTCATATGTACATCAACATTAAACTTAGAGGTTCAATTTATTTGTTAGATCTCAAAGAATGTTTCCGAAATGCATATTTCATTTTTGTGTTAAAATAATTTCATTTATTGTTAAAAATTTCCTTTCAAATATATTTTATTTTTTAAACTGTACTGTAATATATAGCACGAGAACTTAGAAACACAATATAATATTCAGAGGTGGATGGGGTTTGTAAAATCGCTTACCAAGTAATATCTTATTCTATGCGTATATAAACCGATAACTTCTCGATTCATGTATATGAATGAGATTAAAACCGAATTTAATAGAATTGAGAGCGGGTTTGGTAAAATGTATGAGTTTTGCCACAACTACTTTGAATATTCTTTGAAAAAAAAAATACAGAATATTATGTCATGACTGTTCTTAAAAATATTCAAACAGCATGAAGTATTTAAATTATCTTATAATGAGACAAAAAGTCAAATTCATTTCGAATTGTCTTTAAAAACTTTAATATTTTTCTTTTTGAACAGTTATTCGCAAATAAGAAAAGTATGAGCTGATAGAGAGTACTTATATTAAGTCTGGGACCACCATGGAATAAAATTAAAAGAATAAATAAATATTTATCATTAACATGATGAATAAAAACAATTTGATGAAATCTAGATATATTTTACTGTTTATGTTTAATATGTTTCAGGATAAATAGTATGACACGCAAGGCTATTTTAAAAACGCGACAAATAGACGTTAAATCAATTCTTTACAGTTTACAAGTAGATTTAACCGGTTTTATATTATGGTAATTGAATAACTCCGTTCAAAGTTTCCATCTCTGCCTAGAAAAACATAAGCTATTTTGAATTTATAAGTTTTCTCTAGTATAAATATTAAGTAATTAATTAGTTTAAAAGAAATTAAAAACTTAATGTTTCGCAATTAATATTGGTGGTTTGGCTATTTGACAAACAAAATAAACTTTTCCCCATCCTAAAATATCACTTTAATTCAAAACGTACCCATTGAGCTACAAAACCTTTCGGGTGAAAATGCTTGCAAAATACATACAAAATTAGTCAGTTGCATATATGTTCTATCAAATATTATAAATGATTTTGTATAACATTAACTACATACTGTAAATATAATTTAAATAATTGTATTATTAAGATTAATATTAAATTAATATATGTTCGTCTCTTTACAAAAGTGTGCTGTAGAATGTGTTGGAACCCTAAGCAAACATTTCCACAGTAAAATGCTGGCACTAATCCGATAAATTATGTTTATACAAGCGCTCTACGCCCGCTACAATGCTCTCACAATGTGTGTAGATATAACCGTATTAGCAAATATTGTAAGTAAGTCAGAACAAAACCAGTGATTCGGGTTCACTTATGATTTTTGTGCTTTGAATCATATTCACTTGTTTTCTTATGCAAGTTTTCACCCACTCCACTTTAAATTTTAATTTAAATATTCCTAAACATCGTATCAAGAAAATCAATCATTTTAATTTATTTATTTAATTATTTTTAAATGAGTGTTAAAGTTAGTCCAATAAGTGTTGTTATGACCTCTATAATGAAAGGAGCTAAATATCAATATTGTATGATACTTAAATTACATTTGGAAATATAAATTAACATGTTTCCGTTTCTAAAGTTAGAGAGTCGATATGAAGATTATACAAAGATTGTTTTAAACACATATAGTAAAAGTATGATGTTTGAATCTATTATATCAGCGGTTCTCAACCTTATTCACCTCGCGAACCCCTAAGTCAATGTATTTTCATGAATTGTACCCCTTAGGTCCGTAGATAATTTTTATCCGCAAATTAAGTATCAGCCTACTATAGCGTTTATTATAAAGCGGGGTAAATGAACCAACACTAAAGTACTTACTAAACAATGAATTTTATTAGTAAGTTATAACTATATTTTTAACACATTTGTAATTAAAATTAAAAAATATCTATAAAAAATTGCAAAAAACTTCAGAAGATTATAAATCAGGAAAGTCTAGTTTTACTAAATATAATAAAAAACAAAAGACTTCATTAGTTATTAACCAGAACTGAATCTTACACTCAATTGCAAGCGGTAAAAGTCTTAGTGTGAGCCCTGAGCCTGCTTTGATGAACTAAGATTTTTGAAGTTGGGCTCAAAAGATGACAAATAAATCTTCATATCTGGCGCTGCATCTAGTTTGTTCCTATATTTGTTTTTAATATAGGCATATGATGAAAATGCACGCTCTACGAGCTCCGTGGTTGGAAAAGGTAGTAGAACTTTGATTGCTAAATTAGACAGATTTGCATATTCATCACTCAAGTCTAACCAAAATTTAATCAAAGATTTTCTCTTGTATTCCATTTTCAAAGAAGAGTCAGTGGATATTTCGATTAAATTTTCCTTTTCTTTTACATTTAGGTTGGCTGCTTCAAAATAAGATTCGGAAAATGGATCCTTAATCCAAAGAATGTTTTCGTCTAGTTTGGGAAAATATTTTCTAAATGACGATTTCAATTCTTGCAAGTGTTCTTGGATGACTTCTTTAACTTCACAGTTGAGTTCTAATTCATTTTCTTTTAAAAACTCATCCAATGTCTCAAACACTTCTGTCTGGCCTTTAGTGACACAAGAGCTCCAAAAATCAATTTTTTTAATCATTGATTCTATCTTCTCTGCTACCCTAAACAAAGTAACGGAGGTAACTTGAAGACCAAGATTTAGTTTATTGATTTGCTGGAAAATGTCTGACAAGTATGCCAAACATTGCAACCATTTGTCATCATGCAGCTTTGGTGAAAGGTGGAAAGTGTGTTCTTCAAGAAACACCTGCATTTCATGCTTAAGCTGAAATAAACGGGTCAAAACTTTGCCTCTGGATAGCCACCTGACCTCAGTGTGGTAGAGCAAGTTTAAGTGTAGGCTATCCATTTCTTCACAAAGCAATCTGAATAGTCTTGTGTTCAAAGCCTGCTTCTTAATAAAGTTAACAAGTTTCACAGCGTCCTCGAGAACTATTTTAAGGTCACTTGGGAGATCCTTGCAAGCCAGGCTTTGCCTGTGAATACAACAGTGAGTCCAAGTTATATGTGGGGCAACCTCTTTGACACGAGCTCGAAGACCAATAAAACAGCCCGACATTGACTTTGCCCCATCAGTAGAGAGGCCACAACAATTATCCCAGGAAATGTCTTTTTCAATAAAATACCCATTAATAGCATCAAATATATCCTTTCCTGTTGTTGTTTCTGGGAGAGGGTAACAAAGTAAAAGATTTTCTTCAGGTCCATTGTCATACAAATACCTTGCGATTACAAGCAGTACAGCACATTTAGACACATCTGTGCTTTCATCGACTTGAATAGCAAAGTATTTGCTATTCTTTACTCTCATAACGACTGTTTCCTCAATATCGTTGGCCATATCTTTGATTCTACGACTTACAGTGGAATTAGAGAGAGGGATAGTGTTAATTTTTTTTACATGCTCCTCACCAAGCATACAAGACACTGCATCCTTAATACAGGGAGCTATTAAATTTTCAGCGACTGTATGGCTTTTACCGGATTTAGCAATGTGATAACTTATTTTGTATGAGGCTTCAACAGCATTTTCGTTGTCTTTGCTAGAAGAACGAAAATAAGACACTACATTCTTTTGTTTCAATAGTCTTTCAAAAAAGCTACGATCTTTCTCCTTGTAGTTTGGGTGTTTGGTATGTAAATGACGAGTAAGCAAAGAGGGCTTCATACTACTATTTGCTAACAGTTCACCACATACTACACATTGAGGCCTAACAGTGTCCTCGTCACCAGAAAAATAAAATCCATAGTTTAAATACTCATCAAAATATTTACGTTTTTTTGTAATTGAAGGATTTAAGCATTCAATTTTTCTTTTAGTTGCAGTCACCTGAGTGTCCTCACTAACCTTATTTGTTGTCGCTGTTGAAGTGCTCGGCATACATACCTCACTATTTTGCTTATTTAACGAAGCAGATTTTAGCCACTTATCCATATTTTCTCCAGAGTAAATTAAAACAAACTATTTAGAAAACTGTTAATTAATAAAAAGTTACACAATTACCACTTTAGTCACTATTTCAAAGTTCTATAAAAAATACTGTATTCCTACAACACCAAATAAATTTACCGACATGCATCAAAGAAAAGCGCCGACACAGTGCCGCGCAGCCGCCCCGCCGGAAGCGGCGTAGTGTGACAGACGCAGAAAACACCAAGCACTAACCACGGACACGAAAACCACGCACAAGGGTAAACTTAACGACGTCACGACGCGATGGTAGACTCAATACTGATAGTACCTGACAGTAATAAGCAACAAGGGACGAGTCCACTTGATGAGTTAAGGGGTGGAAACTTAGAGGAGAGATATGAGCAGTATTGCCAAATTTCCAAAGTTGTTACCAATGAATTGATTGAATAGTTGAGTCTCTGGACAGAGCAATTATAAAATAGGCTACTGTCGGTCTAATGTTGACCTTGTAAACTTCTTCGTCTTTTTAATATTTCAAACTGTTAACGGTTGGAAATCTTTGACTGTTATGGTGAAATTCGTATAGTTATTTTATAAAAGTAGGCTAAAATTTTCGTGTCCGCCATTATCAATTTATCTCTCGCGAACCCCCGTCGACTCCTCCGCGAACCCCTAGGGGTTCGCGTACCCCAGGTTGAGAACCGCTGTATTATATCATTTAATATTTTATGTTAGATATTTATTCCATGCTTCATATTTTGTGATGTGGGAAAAATGCTAATGTAAAAATGTTAATGTTCAATAAATAAATACATGGAGTGTGACATTCACCTTTTTTTTTAAACGATAGAAGCTGTTGAGATCATGATTGTATTTTATTTCTTTTGTACACAACAAACGGATGTTCATTATTTAGGGGTTTTACCATTACAATAAAAA
Source organism: Neoaliturus tenellus (assembly GCA_030545055.2). Lineage (NCBI taxonomy): Eukaryota > Metazoa > Arthropoda > Insecta > Hemiptera > Cicadellidae > Neoaliturus > Neoaliturus tenellus. Next base: position 104,526,793 of record CM061536.1, on the reverse strand, counting down.
CTAAATAAAGTTTGTGTTCCTAATTTATTCATCAAATACTTCAATGATGGAAATAATAATAGCTTAGTGAATAAATTAATCATTAAAGCAATCCCCAACCTGTTGATTTCTCTTGAGATAATATTTCACAGGAACAGGTGCAAAGCCTGAAAGAGAATGGCAAACATTTTAAAAACATATTTCCAACAATTATAAAACGTAACACATAAGGGGAATCTTACGGCATTAACAATTTTGTCAGTATACATGTCAATGAAAACATTATACGTATTTCACTAAAAATATTAGTAAACCTAAAGTATACAAACGTTAGACATTCTACATTACATATGTTATATTTTTCTATCTCTGAGACTTATCGATAAATAATAATCTGGAACCAAACTGTCATGTTGTTCGGTGTTGTGGTTACCGTATCAACCGGCCAAGTAGCCTTTATATGTCACTCGTGGTTGATAGGCATTAGGCTAGATTTTGGGATAATTGATTATAATTAGATATCCTGACGATAAAGGTTGTAGGAAGACAACCGAAACTTAATACTAAGTAAATTATGTTAATGAGACACAGTTATCCAGTGGCACGGTCGTGTCACGTCGCCAAGTCCCACCCAACCAAGCAGACGACGCGTGCCTATATAGACACGAAGCAGAATACGGCCAATTTTCACTTCTCAAAAGGGCACAAATAGGCCATAATTAATTCGGAAATCGTTTTCAATCCGTTTAACTGGGTCAATAAGCACTAAAAATCACCAAACTTACTTTAAAAACCCTCAGTGAAATAAAATATAAGCGTTCAAAAGTAGCCTAAAAAAGTTAGAAATGTAGAAATTTAGTTTCCTACGCACAAAAAGCATTTTTAGACAAGGCTACAGCCTTTATCACTGATGGGAATCACTCGAAACTTTGCAGGAATCATCGTATATGTACGTAGTGCAAACCTTTGTGTACAAAGATAAAGTTAATTCACTTTAAATATAACAAAATACATAAAATATAAGTTTTATAAAACAACATTGTTTACATTTCGTAATTTTAAAAGGTAAACAAAACAGAAGACGTTCAATATTAACGTTTAGAAGAGCAAAAACATCTGTTAGCGTTTTCATTGATTTAATCAGGTGACATTCTTAGATTAAGTTGGTAAAGTTCACTCTAGGCCTACTGGCTTTCAATAAGCCAGTTTATATAATAATCTTCTAATATGATAATCCTCATGAGTTTTCTGAAATCCATCAGTGGCACGTTTGTTAGTAGGCCTATGTCTCACCGCCAAGCCCCACCTAACGAAACAGACGGCGCGTGCCTAGACATTAAGATGAATACGGTAAATATTCACTTCCTAAATTATAAAAAAGGCTGTAACTAGTCCTTGTTTTCCATCGGTTGAACTCGTAAAAATCGCTGAGCTTACCTCGAAAACACTCAGTGAAATAAAATGTATGCTTTCAAAAGTAGCCTAAAATTGTTAGAAAAATAGTTTCCTACGCACAACAAACATTTGTTTAATTTTTAGACAGGACTACCGCCTTTACTACTAATAGGAATTCCATGTAACTTTGCACGGAGTTTCCTATCTTGACATAGTGCATACCTTTGTGTACAAAGATCAAGTTTATTATCACAAAATTAAACAAATATGAGTTTTTTTTTCAAAAAGCACTTTGATTACACTTCGTAAATTTGAAAGCAGGAGTTTGGCAATATTATTTAAATTTCCTTTCAAAAAAAGCTAACTCAAAACACTGTATTCATTTATTTCATCAGCTCACATTTATAAATTGTTTTACACAGAAAATTATTTTACTTAAAATTGTGCTGGCTTTCCTTTAATCCAATAAATTGTTTTACTGCCAATATTGATTTTAATTGTGTGTATAAGTACATTCGAAAATAAAATATTTTATCTTCAAAACTATTGTTTTTTTATAATTTAAACTGATGTAGCTTTAGTAATATTTGGTAACAATCTGATGTTATATTTGCCAAATCTTCATCAAATTAAAAGGCGTAATTTTAGAGTTGCACCCTATTGTCCGGAGATGACTTGTTGGCCAGTGAGGGGGTTGCGGGGAGAGGGGGAGGCTGAAGCATGCCATTGGCCAAAACAATTTGATTTTTGTTTTTGGTTTTTTTCTATTCCACCATATGTTAAGCTATCAACAAAACCAAAAACATACAGCATCGCTTCGATGTTTTCTTTCATTTTGCAGTCAGCTGTCTTTCTCTACATTGAATTAGGCTAGTTGGTTTGTAAGCAAAGATAATTGTTTACTTTTTTTAGTAAAATTTTTTCATGTAGAATAGTACAATCTAAGTTTGTTTTTATTCCTTAGTTAACCAAATTACCGGTAGGTTTCGGATGTAAATTTCCCCTCGCCCCCTAACCCCCTCAGTAACCAACAAGTCATCTCCTGACAGTATTGCCCATGGAATGTTTGGACAACGCATTTCTTGGGTAGGAAATAATCCCGGTTGGCAGGTCCCCTAAGTGATAAAGACTGATAGTCCTATAAAAAATACAATTTTTGTGCAATGTTGATTGATGTAACAACTTTTATTGCTTAATCTGCCTAGTGTTAAAAACATGCGTGGTAGGCCTCCTTATTGTACTCCCTGAAAAACTGTAAGCTACTAGCGGAATTTTTGTAACTAGAAACTGTGGTAGTTTCATAAATCGCAATGTACAGGCGTTGCTGCAGTTAGTTATTAAAAAATTCCCAATATGCTATCATTGCAATTTACCTTGATTGATAATTTATAGTTAGATAATTGACTAATGATCATATTAAATATAATATTTCATAATATTCAAAATAGAGTAATATAATGGAACTGTTACAATACAAATCATATCCGTATCATCATTGTTTCTACCCTTCTTTTAATCAGCTATGCAATAGATCAATATAGCTTGACTTTCGTCTTAAACCGCTTCGTATCCAGAACACAAAGAAGTTATACAGCATCAATGTAGTATACTAGGCGCGACGAAATTATGAGCTCGGAAATTTAAACAGCTGGAAGCTGATTTACATTAGTCTTACCTAGCGATGTTGTTGGTTGTGTTTTGTTTTCATGTTTTCCTATTATTGCAGTAATTAATAACAGATGCCAACAGCTTGATAGGTCGGCACAAATCGGCAACACTGTTTTAATTCCAAGCTCGCATTTTCGTGACGCCTACTTGCAGTTATTCTTTGGTTGTATTTACTCAAAGATAGTTCTATGTAGTTTGAAAATTTCAATTGCAGCGTTATTTAGGGAGTACAAGTACCGTACATTTTTTAACACTTCAGATGAAGCAATAAAACTTGGTACATCAACACTGCACAAACGTATATGCCTTTTCAATATTTTGTTTTTTTTTCCTAAGTATCTTGATCGTAAAAAGTAATTTTTTAGGCTGGTAACCAAAACTAAAGAGACCTTCAAATTAATAAATCCTGTCACTTCCGTTACGAATCATGGGTATCAGCATGGGCTCGTACATTAGTATTTCAATCTCTCAATGCAGTTAAATAGCTAAATTCGACCCTATGAACAACTGCAGTGTTCCTCACAAATTTTTACCTACTATTTAAAAATCATTTTAACTTAAAATTTAAATTCTCAAAATAATCTAAATAAAATTTAAATCAGACAAACGAATACATAGTGTTTTGTTTAATTTGAAAACTTTTAATTAAAACTCTCTTCCTACACTTAAAAATTGTATTGTTAAAACAAAATTTGATAAAAAATAATGATATCATACCCAAAAACACAAAGTGTTGAGGGGTTGCTGAGCCGTGACGTTTTGCCCACCATGTGTGATGTCACGTCTCATTTGTTATAGTGTTGTTTTTTTTTCTGGCCTGTGTTTTCTGTGTGCAGTATTCTGGAATTTTCGGTCTTGTTTTTCTTCTTTTCACCAGCTGTGACGCAACGTCCTGAAAAAGGTCGGGTGCGCTTCCGCGGGGGTGCGGTTCAGATGGTAGCAGAGCGTGGTTGGTTCTGAAGTGTAGTCTCGGAGGAGTTGTGTTAGTTTGGTGTGTGTGAGTGTATGTATGTGTGTGTGCGTGGTTCTTCATTTTGGTGGAGTGTGTGTTTGGCGAGTGGGATAGCGTCTTCTGTTGGACCCCAGAATGGTTGCGTAGGAATTTTCGCCCAGACACCTTAGGAGGTTAAGGATTTTGTGCAATTGTGTTGTGTTGCTGTGTTCTTTGTGTGGCAGCTGGCTGAGGACACGATGTCGGGAATTGTCCCGGAACACCTGCGGAAGGGTGAGCTGATTTTTGAGGTTCTGTCACGTGGGGAGGCCCCTGCTCCAGATGTGAAAAGTCTGCGAAGTCAGGTCCGAGGCATTCTTGGACAGGCTCAAAGTTGGCCTGTTGGCCTCAAGTCGGAGGATGAGTTGGAAGTGTGTAGGGAGCGGGTGGAGGAGTTGAGTGGTGAGCTTGAGGGCTGGAGTGAGTTGCCCTCGGGCAGGTCAAAAGTCTCGCTCCTCACTCAGCTGCTCCACTGGCAAACCAGGTTGAGTCTGTTGGCCGGGGTCCCGGATCTTGAGCCGACGGATAAGACCTGGGTGGAGGGTAGGTGTGCTGAATTTGAACAAGTCATTGACCGCCTGCGGTCTGCTGGTGTTGTGAAGAGTGCCGTGGAAGCTCTCGAGCGCGCTGCGGCGGGGTCTGCTGGGGGGGAGACTGGTGTTGTGGGGGCTGGACCGGTCGGAGGATCCGTGGCCTCCGTTCCTCCTGCGGCTGCCTAGGAGGTGGTCCACGGGATGGATGGAGTGTTGCGGGTGCCTGCCCTGTTCCTCGCTCCCGCGGCGTCTGTCGCCACCCCGGTGGCTTCCGTTGCGGATGCGTCGCAAAAGGGTTTTTGCGGTGCCTTTGCGAAATTGCCTCATCCTCTCTCCTCCGCCTTGCAGGACCTTCGACCAGTTGACGGACTGGATGTGGAGGCACTGATCAAGTTCCTGGAAAAGGTTTTGAGAATTAAGGAACATCCTGGCATCTCCGATATCATGCTGTTGGATCTTCTTGCTCCGCTTTGCAGGAAGCCGTTGAGTGACAGATTGGTAGACTGCCTCAAGCGCCAAACGAGCTTTGATTTCTTTCATGCTGATGTGTTGAATTTCTTCGTCCCTTTTCAAGTCATGGAAAGACTGAAGGTTGAGAAAGTTTTCCGCCCGCAGGCACCCAACGAGTCCCTCAGCCAGTTTGCCAATGACATCCGCATGGTGGGGCGAGTGTTGCGGTTGGACCTTACCGAGACTCAGCTGGTGGACATCATTCTCGTGGGTCTCAATGCTGGGGAGAGATCCCGGCTGGTTTTCGCTCCAAGACCATCTTCCTTCGCGGACCTGGATAGGTTGTCCATCCTTTCACGCACTGTCCAGGCCGCTGATTCTCAAAGGGCCCAGTCCCTGGGGCATCTTCCCCGGAGCGGACCCGGTGTCGCGGCGGCTTCTGTCGGGGTATCCCACGCGTCTCCCACCAATGAGCAGCAGAGGCGTGTTCCTACCTGTTGGGGATGCGGTGGTATTGGTCACGTCAGACGTGACTGTCAACAAGGAAGAAGGAATGCTAACCTTCCAAAAAACTTGTGAGGACCCGGGGGTTCTTGTCATGGGAGTCCTCGGGGAATAAAGTAAAAGATGATGTTAAGATTTTTTCTAAGACTTCTAGTGGAATGCTGCAAAAGGGGTTCAAAGAGGTAGTTAGATCTGATTTTGTTGAGAAGGAACCTCTGTTGCGGGGGATGCGTGGGGTTGCCTCGATGGGGGTCAAAGCGGCACGCTCAGTCTGCCCTCGCCTGAATATCTTAGCTGGAGACACGGTGCAGAAGGCCCTTGTGGATTCTGGAGCCGCCCGTTGTCTAATCTCCCTTGCGTTTTATGAAGAATTATTTTCTGGAGGTTTCATCAGGCAGACTGAGCCAAACTCTTCTATATGCTGGACTGCTTCTAAATCACCTCTTGTCATCAATTGCGAAGCTCAAATCAAAATAAAGATTGAGCATTTTTCCTGGGTGTGGAGCTTTCTTGTGGCTAAGGACCTTTGCTTTCCAATCATCCTGGGAGCGGACTTCATCAAACACACTGGCCTAATTTTGGATTTAGGTCGAGGTCAGTGTTACTTTCGGTTTTCCAGACGAGTGTCCATTCCTTTTGCTGATGAGGTCTTGAGTGCCGCTGCTGCTGTAGAGCCTGAGACAGAGAATGGTACCAAGACCGATCCTTTAGGGCATCTAGCTCCGACGGAGGCTGAGGCTATCAGGGATCTTTGCAAGCTTTTCCCTGAGGTGCTTACGCCAAGGTTGGGGGCTACCAATCTGCTGGAATATGAAATTCGTCTCACGGACACTCGTCCTGTACGTTCTCATCCGTACAAGTTAGCTCCACCCAAAATGGAATCTCTCAGAGGCATCATTGATGACCTGCTCAAAAATGGGGTCATCGAACCCTCCAATTCCAGCTATGCCAGTCCAGCATTTCTTGTCCCGAAACCAAATGGAAAGTCTCGTATGGTCATTGATTATCGCAAGCTCAACGCCAAGATTGAAATCGACTCCGTCCCTCTCCCCGACCTGCATTCTGCTTTCGACTGGTTCGGTAAGGCCAAGTATTTCTCTGTTTTTGATCTCAATCAGGCTTATCACCAAATTCCATTGAAGGTGGAGTCCCGACCTCTCACTGCCTTCTGTGTTCCGTGGAACTTGTATCAGTTCACACGAGTCCCCATGGGCTTAGCTGTGGGAGCTCAAACCCTCACCCGACTTCTTGATTCCATTTTTCACGATGTGAAGTTCAAGTTTGTGTTCAATTACTTGGACGACCTTCTTGTTTACAGTGAGAGTTTTGAGGACCACCTTGTTCATCTGGAGGAAGTTATGACTCGTTTGCGTAGGGCTGGCCTTACCGTGAACCCGGACAAAGTTAGTTTCGCTCAAGCCGAAATTTCTTTCTTGGGCCATCTGGTCTCCTCCAAGGGCGTCCGCATAGATCCCGCTAGGACTCAAGCCATCCGGGAGTTTCCTCCGCCCAAGGACGCCAAAGGCATTGCTAGGTTTGTTGGCATGGTGAATTTCTATCGACGCTTCATCCCCAATGTTGCGGAGTTGGCCGCACCTTTGAATGCGCTCAGGAAGAAAGGCGCCAAGTTTGAGTGGGGTGAAGCGCAGCGGACGTCCTTTGAGCTCTTGAAGGAGGCGGTGATGCAACCTCCTGTGTTGGCGATGCCGGATTTCAGTCGTAGGTTCATTTTGCAGACGGATGCCTCCTCACAAGCCATTGCGGCCGTGTTATCCCAAGAAGTAGATGGTGTTAGGCAGCCTATCGCTTTCGCCTCTCGAACTTTGACATCTTGCGAGAAGAAAAGTTCTTCTGTATACGAGCTGGAGTGTCTGGCTGTTGTCTTTGGTGTAAACAAGTTCCGAAGGTTCCTTGAACATAAGGAATTTTTGCTGGAGACCGACAACCAGGCACTCTCATGGCTTCTCGCGCACCCTCGCCAGCTCGGGAAAATTGGTCGTTGGGTGGTGCAAATTTCGTCCCTTAAGTTTACCGTCCAACACGTACGAGGCACTCAGAATGTCATTGCAGACACCCTTTCTAGGATGTATCATTCCCCCGACGACCATCTTTCTGATCCGGAGCAGACGGAATGTGCCGTGCTTCTGGAATTTCCTCTGGCCTTTTCTGATATCATTCCCCACCAGTTAAACGATCCTGAGCTGGCTAAAATCATTGGTGAGCTCCAGAATGGGGGAGCCCACCCCCCTTATTTTCTGTCCCAGGGTGCCCTCTGCTGTCGAGCTCGGCAACAGGGTAAACCTAAAATTGTGCTGCCAAGTCTTCTTATTCCGATGGTCTTTGAGTATTTTCATTCTTCCCCTGTGGGTGGGCATTTAGGGATCCACAAGACCATCTCCAAGATTAGGGAACTGTTCATCTGGAAGGGTATGGACCGGGACATTGCGGGGCGGGTGCGTTCTTGCCAAACGTGCTCGCTCAGTAAGCCCGCTCAGAATACCAAGTTAGGGTTGTTGTCATCTGAGGTGGCGGAGAGACCTCTGGAGAAGGTTTTCATCGACTATGTTGGGCCTCTCCCACGTAGCAAGTCGGGAAACAATTTCCTGCTTGTTTGTGTGGATGCCTTCTCCAAGTTCTGCTGGCTTTTTCCCTTAAGGAATGCCACTGCACAGCTCACCGTTCAGGTACTTCGAACCCAACTGTTCCAACACTTTGGGATTCCCGCCACCATAGTTTCCGATAACGGAACCCAATTCGTTTCGCATCTTTTCAAAAGAATGTGCTTTGGGCACGGTATCCGCCATGTGACCACATCCCCTTACTACCCACAGCCTTCTCATGCTGAGAGGTTCAACCGAAATCTTCGTTCCGCTCTCATCGCTTTCCATGCTGAAAGACAGACAACCTGGGATCAAGAGCTCCCTTGGATCCAATTCGCTTTCAACACTGCTACCCATGAGAGTCACAAGGCGGTTCCTTTCGAGTTGATGTTTGGCTTCAAACCAAACAACCCCTTGGCAAATGTTTGGAGGATTGGCGACCTTCTGCCACCGCCTGGTACGCCCGATGTCAAGGAAACTTGGCAAGCGGCCAGGCGTAATCTCATTAGGGCTAGAGAACTTGTGAGGAGGAAATACAACCGAGGTAGAGTTGACAACCCCTTCCAGGTGGGGGATCTGGTTTTCTGCAAGGCTCATCCAGCCAGTTCGGCTGTTGACAAGAGAGCCGCCAAGCTGTGTTACAGGTGGACAGGTCCCCACCGCATCTTGGAGTTCCTCACTCCTGTGACGGCCCGGCTGGGAGATCCCCAGACCGGAAAGGTTTTGCGGAAGGTGCACATTAGTCATCTTAAGCCTTACCGCGGAAATCCTTAAGTAGCTCGGAAGTCTGTGCGGGAAGTGTGCAGGGCCAGGAAGCCTGATCACCTTTCTGTCCCCTTCACTCTGTTCTGGTTTTTCCCTGTTTCTCTTTTTGCAGGCCTGCACAAAAAACTTTGGGTGAGTAGTCCCCTGGTTTTGGGAAAGCTTGACGCCCCCGCTTTCAGACTGTCCTGAGCGTTCCTGGTGTGAGTGTTATTCTAGTTTTGGGGAGAGGTTGTTTGCCTTTTGTTTTGCCGGGTGGTTCCCTTTTGGAGGGGGAGGTTGAGCCGTGACGTTTTGCCCACCATGTGTGATGTCACGTCTCATTTGTTATAGTGTTGTTTTTTTTCTGGCCTGTGTTTTCTGTGTGCAGTATTCTGGAATTTTCGGTGTTGTTTTTCTTCTTTTCACCAGCTGTGACGCAACGTCCTGAAAAAGGTCGGGTGCGCTTCCGCGGGGGTGCGGTTCATTGCCAAGTCCTAAAAATGTGTGATATCAAAATTTCTTCCAAGTCATTTGAACATTGGTTTTAGAATAGCTACTCGACAAATTGATTTGATCTTTTAATGCTTGGTAAACATTTTTTAAAGCATTATTATTTTATTTCGGGACCGTACTTGGCCAGCAGATGTATTAACAAAGTTAGACCTTTAACGAATGGGGATATATTATGATTAATGGGAAAATATTGAATTTACATTTGGTTCCATGATAAAAACGTACATCTGCTGGCCAAGTACGGTCCCGAAATAAAATAATAATGCTTTAAAAAATGTTTACCAAGCATTAAAAGATCAAATCAATTTGTCGAGTAGCGATTCTAAAACCAATGTTCAAATGACTTGGAAGAAATTTTGATATCACACATTTTTAGGACTTGGCAACCCCTCAACACTTTGTGTTTTTGGGTATGATTATTTAACTCAAACACCATCGTTTTAATATTTAGATTGATTTTATTTTTTTTTTGTATTTTTTATACAGAATGTCCTGTAACGCTATGGACAACGGCATATATTCAATTATAATATTGTAATGCTTCCCACACCCCCGTTATTAGGACCACGTCCAGCGACGACGACATACGTTTTCGTGCTCAATATAAAACATATAACAACAATAAAAAAAATATATTTGGGACAGGCTTTCTATGTATTCTCAACTCTTTTAAATCCTGGACTATTAACTACATTACATTTGCTTTGTAAAAATTTATACTTTTTACAAAAAGTTTATTGCGCATTTTGCATTTCAAACCACTTCTAACCATCCTAGACAACATATACAAAATTTAGAACTACCGGACCGTTTGTAAGCAAAAGCCCATATTTTTTCTCTATTTACTGTACGATAATCTTAAGCCATCATAGAGTGTTTCTGCGTCTTAGAAGATGTGTTTGAAAAAATACCTAATATGCATAAAAACATTTACTTCTCAAAAATATTTGACTGTATTGAAAGTAACGTTTCAATAACTACTCGATGTCATTGAAACAATTTATCTTACATTTGCTTTTCTTAATATACAATAAAATAATATTAATAAAATATATTTAACTTATTATCCAGTAAATTGTTTCAACATTTACCATCACTAATAAGTTGAACGTATTCACGAAGTTTCGGGATCTGGGATCGTCAGATCATCTTCGGGTGGAAGAAGTAGATGGGTCAAAACAAAGTTAGTAAAAATCTGTTACATTGATAACAATTTGATTCAGATCTCGTCAACATGTAAGAAAATAGTCATCCAGCAGAAAGTATCAACATAGCTGATTTTAGCTATTTATTTTAACTTGATTTTTTTATACATTATGTATATTTGCAACGATATCACATTTTTAAATGTCTTAGAATTGATAATAGCAGTGGTAAAATAAGTAACTGCATAAGTATTTAGTCAAAACCTCAAATAAATTAAGGCTTTATGGTGAATTTTGAATTTATACTAAAGTATTTAAATAATAACGACAAACATGTAACTGCATAGCAGGGTTATGTTGATATGTGTTATGATTATGGCTTTAACATTAGTAACTACAACGTTTATTGTTGCTAATTAGCGTCAGTAATGTTTGTTACTCACTGCACTAGAAAATTACATTTATGTCATCTGACATTTATTCATCTGTAAAATAAGCACGGTCGTCAACGAAAATTGTCAATTTCGTTATTTTTTCCTTATAATAAAATACGCCATTGCTAAAACCTCTATATGCTACACTTTTTTGTGTGTACAGTATACAATTAGTATATATCTGTTTTATATTCTATACATGATAATATGACAAATTTTGTATCTTGAAATCTTATTTGTATATATCTAAAATGTTAGTTATTTGTAGTATATTCTTCAATGGGTTAAGTAGTTTATTTATTTACATACTAATTTAATATCTCCAATTTTACATAAAATCTTAATTAAATTGGCTTACTACAACAAGTTTCTAATAATACACAAAGAAATCAACATTAGACAGCTACAAAAACAAATTAACAAAATACATAGTTTACTTTACAGCATTAAAAATGCAATCAAATGTGCTCATATCGGGGTAAAGTAATCCTTGAGAAATTTTCATCTTTAGTGACTCCTTGATACCACAGACGAAGTCCACACTAGCAGAAACACTATTTTCAGCTCTATGGAGTCTTGCTATTGCCGAGTTCTTGTCTCAACTTGTTCATTGGTATCGTCTGGTGAATAGGTTGAATGAAAAATTACATGCAGGTACCCTGAAAGAGATCTTGCTCATATTTCAGCAAAACCTATCGTCCCTTTGACTATTGTAAATAACAACATTGTCAGCAGAACACCTACGGGCATCAATAGAATTCAAACCACGCTCTTCAGACAGGTTTTCCACAAAAACCTAATGGTACATAAACCCTTTTTTCACACAACCAATCAACCAAAATGGCGTTTTACTTGTCCAACTTGTCCCATAAGATCCTCCTCGTACGAGTTCCAAACTGGAGAACTGTATTCAAGTATCCTACACAGTAATGATCAGTACAGGACATTCAGTACAACATGCTTCCAAGACATTTTGAGAAGCGAAAAATGAAGCACATCACACTATTTTTCTTTTACATATGCTTAAACCATAAGCTTGATAATTAAAACTATTTGTCATCACAACACATAAATCGTTCACTTTCCAGACCCTATAAATGGCAACTCCTTAAGTTCTGAAACCGTGTATTGTGGATAAGAGATAGCAATTGAATATTATTGACTGGCATTTCTCGATATTCAGCACCATCATGTTTGTTAAGAAATAACTTCCTATAATCCCCAAGCTTCTTTGCAATACAAAGCACTACTCTTCAGTTTTGCGATTGAAAAAAAAATTGCCTGCAAATAGTAGTGTATTATTGCGAATATGATTTGGAACATCGTTAATTAATAGAGAAAATAGATAAAGTCCAAGCAACAATCTTTGTAAAACTCCAGGCCAAGAAACGAACCCCATAAAGTGAGGTAGAACATGTGACCTAGAGCCTTCAATCAGATAGATAACTTTATAGTCAAGACATTGAAGTGATGTTGAATCCCTGAGCCACCAGCTTCTTTAAAAATACGTGACTTGTATCAGATGCCTTTGAAAAATCTAGGTATGTAACATATGGATCTATCACGATAACAATTAGACCTAAAGCAAAATCATTCACAAAATATATGCCATATAACTATTTTTCTACAAAACACAAGATGAAAAATTGTATCTGTTACCTAATATTAAAATTTAACATATTTTACATACTAATATGTTAAACTTTAAAGCTATCACAATTGAATTGCCTATAACAAAATATTTTCTAGGAGAATAAAACTTGCCAGCAAAAGTTTAGCGTATTTGGGATGGATCCAACCAACAGCGACCACCTGAGTGTCATTTTACATGAGACAATACTTCCGCTCCGTCTGAGTCCGAAATTCTGTTACTAACAAGTTGTGACGTTAAAACTCTGGACTATCCCAACTCCAAACTCTTCTGCCAAATTAACTTTATATTGTTTCCTTTATATATTGTCTTATATTGTCTCCTCGTCTTTTGGAATATTCGTTTATCACAAGGTTTAGTTTTTCATTTATACATGTGGGCCCTGAATTTACTCTGTGCATGGATACTAAAATAATATGCATGAAAATATCTGCTAAAAACAAGATGTACAGTTATGTACAGTTACAATGATAGGTTAATTAGTTCTAGCTACACGTCGTAGTTCATATAAAAATCGTAAAAATTTTTAAATACTAAAAATATTGCTCATATTGTTTATATACGAGTAAATTTTAAAGTCAAAGTAATTTGATCATATAAAGAGTGCAATGCTCACCTGGGCAGTTTTTTTACGACTACAATTATTAAGGAGATAGTAATGACGTAAGCAAGATTTTACGTCACATAGGTGGAGAGCACTTGTAACAAAACGTGTTAGTTGTTTAAGGAAATTAAAACTCATTTCGATAAATATATGAATTTTGTTGTATTAATGTGTAAAATATTTGCATTTGTCGACTATTTAAGTATTGGTGGTTTCATCTCACTCTCACACATCCCTTACATTGTACACTGCCTCAAAACGTATTTTAATCAATGAACCCAATGCCACTCCACTGCAGATATCAGTGTGTAGTACCGGGTTACAGAGTTTCATACACGTGTTTGTATGTTACAATGCACGTCAAAGACAATGGTTGTCCTTCGTGGAACACGGATGAGCTTTGTTCAGGAAATATTTATGCCTTTGCCCTTGTAATTATTTATTTAAACGGTTGTCTGTGACAAAAAGCTCCTAAGGAACAATACCTTTGTTAATAAATTCATATCAAAATTTTCATAAATAACATTTTATTTTTATTATATCTACCATTAAAGATAATATAACATTGTTTGAATTCATAAAATTTATTTATTTATTAGAAAGTAATCCCATAAACATAAACGCAAACAAACATTCACTAAATAATAATATTTAATTGTTAGAACCAGTATGGGAGGAATCACTATGAACCCTCCCACCCCTTGTTTACGGAGTAACTGATAAGCATTCCTGGTCCACATCTGTCCATAGTCCACTTTTAGTTTGTAAATAACATTGTTTTCTTTGGAGATTATTTCTCCTGTTCTCCACTTTTGTTTGGGTGCACGGTAAAATCCAAAGAGTGAAATAGGTCGTTCTTTAGGTGGAAGAATTAAAAAAAATTCTTAAAGAGTGAAAATTTCACTCAAAATGAGCGTAGAAAAAATGTATTTTGAAAAGGATGAAATTAAAAGAATGTTCATTGTTTTATTAAAAGAATGAAAATTTGATATAGTTCAGAGTGTCTGAATTTTACTTCCAAAAGAACTGGTTTCGTTCTATTTCGGATGAATCCTGGAGTCACGTGACGTGCATGAGTGACTAGCCTCTCAAAGGACAGGAGTAAGATTTTCCCTTCGCCATCTTCGTTATGATTATAGTGGTTGGTTAGTGGTTCGAGTGGTAGAGTGTAAAGTGTTAAAAAGAAAGATTGAAGATTATATTCAATAAACCGGACACTAGAACCTATACCTTTACTTTGCTTTTAATAAGCACCAGTACAGCTCACACGTGTAGCCTAGGACCTTATGGTGTTCATTGATAAACTAATCTCATGAGTTGGCCTATGCCAATGTCTGTCTAATTAACTTACATAAATTATAACCCATGTTTATAATCTTACTATCAATTGTCAATAACTAGCTTGATGAGCCAAGCGAAGAATTATACAAGGGTCTGTAAACCACCTAATTTGGAAAAATTCGTTAGGTTAGGTTTAACGGAAAAAATCTTTTTATGAAAGAATATTAGTTCTTCATTTAGTGAGAAGTCACTCTTTTGTTTTAAAAATTAAAATCATTCCTTTTAGGATTGATTTTCACTCAAATTTGGACGAAAACATTCGCTCTTTTGGTGGGTGATCAAAGTTTCTCTTTTGAGATAGTGAATTTTCACTCTGAAAGAGTGGCTCAATTTCAACTCTTTAGAAAAGTGGTGAAATGACTCAACAAGAGTGAAAATATCTCCTTTCCCTTTTACAGTGTGTGTAATTTTGGGCTTGACCATTCTGCCCCACATAGGAATTACTTACAGCCTTTTTTTCTTTCGTGGGATTTACAATCTTTAGTTTTATGTTACATAACATTCAATTTCGTTCTTATTTCTCGATCACACATCATTTTAATTGCAGACATTCCTGTCGTAGAGCTTATTGCCTTCAAGAGCTGGACAAACAATTTGGCAATATTTTGTTGTATATGACCTATATCCCCTGCCATTGAATGTAATCTCTTTTTCACAGTCCGTACAAATCACTCTGCTTGCCCATAACTAAGGGTTACGAAATGTTACACATGTCCAACATATTCATTTCTCCAGGCATATTCCATTCTCTCTCTCAGATATTTTCAAAAAAAATGTGATTGTAAATTGACTCTCGTTGTCTAATACGATTGTCAAAGGTAAACCAAGTGTTGAAAACAGATGTTGTCCTAATACACCAACCGGCTGTTGTAGTTTGTATGTAATATTTCTAACCACTTAGTCTGCATCAATGATAATCAAATAGCAACTTCCATTCTTGGGTCTAGGAAAATCTAGGTGAATTCTTTCCCATTGCTCAGATGGTTCTTCCCATGGACATTTCTTGTCTTTATGAGATTCATTTTTCTTTTGGTGACACTTTTTACAGTTTAATACCAGTTTTGATATCGGTATCAATATTTTTCCAGTACAGGTAGCTTCTTGACTTTCGTTTCATTTTAGTTATGCCAAGATGGCCCAATTGTTGTTCTTTGAGTACTCTTTTTAGAAATATATATTATAACTTATTAATGAAATATAGTTTTTTTAACAACGAGTTTGTTTAATATACATGTTGTAATAACATGTTTTGTCTTTTTAATTGTTATTTTTAGTAGTAACATTTAAAACGCATTTTACTAGGATTTTAATATGTAGATTATAATATGGCGTTATATAGCAAATAACAACAAAGATTTAACCATTTAATAATAACGCCAATCGCAGGTAATTTCGTAAACGAGTTTCACAAAGTGCAATCACTCAATTCGATCAATGAAGCCTAGAAGCGCAACTGCTGTATAATTAAAAGTAATTTCTCTTGAAGCACGCAGGAGCAATTTTTCTTTTTAAATTACTGTTTTAATCCTTAGATAATTACAAACGTTATTAATGTTCCAAACGGCAAAAAAGTTGGTGAATCACATGTTTCACATGGTTGCTTCACTATGATTCTGTGTTAAACGATAAGCTGATCAATCTGAGTTAATTTTGTTTGAACTTTTCCAGCTCAGAAGTAATTGACCAAAAATTGAAATCGTCCACTAACACGATATCCACTTCTTTTTGGACAATAGAGTTGTATTTTTTTTCATTTTTAATATAGACTAATAAATATTACTATAATAGACAATTTCTTGTTAATAAAACAGTAGTTTATTATTTTATTTCAAAGAACCTAATGTGTAAGATTTGAAAAATAAATATTGGGTAAAATGTGTGTGTACAAGAATTTTGTTACAACTGAGAAGCTCGAAGGGATTGGTTAGCATTTTTGACAAAATATAGACATTCATTTATTAAAACTATGTTTACAGCGTTGGTATACATATTTAAAAGTGTAGTTATGAACTAAAGAAACACTTAGAGTTTTCATTCTTTCATAAAAAGGGGAGACTTCTGGGGAAACAGGATTGCCAGAAAACTTGAAAGTTTACAAGTTGTTCGATTTACAGTTACTGCTTTCAGAAAAATATACACCGGAGTGATTCCTTTATTGAACTTGAGACATTACATTCGTGTAGTGCAAAAACTGCATGTGGGAATTGTAGTTTGGATAGTTGAATTCAATTTGGTACGACTAGATTGTAGGCTACTAAAAAATGTATAAACGAAGAGAATTAAAAATTAAATGTATTTTTCTGCAATTGTTACATTTATTAATATATTAAAATGCAGATGATAATTAGAAGGGATGATGCATGATGAGAATCTTAGAGGTCAAGACTCTAGATGCTTTAGGTCAAATTCCAGAATTTTCTGTTCAGAGGTTAACCTGTAAGTGGACAAGACTAAATGATTCTGTAATTCTAATTAAGAATATATGTTTGCGGATATCCACTATCCATAATGGTCAAAAATTCTACATCCTTGAGATATGGAATATCCAGGAGGTTATTATTTCTAAATTGAAGCAATGTCACCGTTGTCTTTCATACACATCGTTCTCGTGAAAGATGGTTTAATATTATTTATCATTTTATTACTTTTCTTCAATCTTAATAAGATAACCTTAATCCCAGTAATTAAGTTAATGCATAGTATAATAGTCCAGTAAAATTATATATTTTGGTATGAAAAAGGTCGGGTAGTTCTGATTTTTGAATATGTTGTTAGTGTTGGGCCCATTACATAAAATCCAAGTTTTCGACCTCGGGGTGCCACTGCGCACCATGGGGTGGCAAAATTATAATTTTGTCATATAATTGTCTATACTGTATGCTACTAGTATAAAACGTTAGAAATGTTTTTAGGTGTTTTCAAACCAAAGGTATAGTGAATGTAAATTTAAACAGGTTTGCTGTATAAAATGATAGTTTGTAAGACTTACTCCAAGTTCGTCATAATAAACAATCCCTTACACATAAACTTTTAATAGAACTTTACATACATTTTTACAATACTAAAAATGTAATCAAATTTTGTCTTTAATCGTGTAGCAATAACAACATATTTTTACTTGTAGTGAATTTTTTAGACATCATTTTAATATTTTCATTTGTTTATCCAAGTGTATGGAGTTTTTCTCAATATCCTGCCTTGCCAGGAGTGTGGAATGATACATTGACCCTACAGTACGACACAGGTGCATGTGCTGTGCAATGTACGGTTGGCAGTAATAGCTTGCATGAACATGTGTGCTCAGAGCAAATGTTGTTAATGCCAGTACCCAGGGGCTGATCATTTGCTCGATAGACTTGATGTAATTCTTTGTGGATTAGTGCTGATGATATTATGAATCGAAGTCGAGTAAACAAAATGGGTTTAGTGCAATATTCATGATGGATAGTGTTAAATCCAAAATTATCCAAACAAATATTACGTTACACAAATAAATATTTACACTAAACAATATTATTGTCAGCATTCATTACATATTTATTGGTTTTGAAGGTAAAAGCGTTACGGGTTTTTTACTATTTTTAAAATACATCAATTTCAGAGACTCGACCATCGTTTCTTGATCCGACTTGATGTCTTGAAAGTACGATATATCTTTGGAACAAGCATAGGATCTCAACAATACACAATACAACAGAGTTGTAGAAGCCACAGTTACTTGAGATACCAACCCCACAATTCAGTTCCTCTTAGAATCCATTGTCTGAATCGGGCATTAACAGTCAAAGTTAATAAGCAGTGTAAATGTAAATCCAACAAAGGTGTATAATGTTATTAAGAAGTTAAATTTTATTATTTATTCAATATATTTTATTAATGTATCGACCCTACAGTACGACACAAATGCATGTGCTGTGCAATGTACAGTTGGCTGTAATAGCTTGCATGAACATGTGTGCTCAGCGCATATGTTGTTAATGCCAGTACCCGGGGGGCGAGCATTTGCTCGATAGATTTAATTTAATTCTTTGTGGATTAGTGTGGATTAGTGCTGATGATATTATGAATCGAAGTCGAGTAAACAAAATCGGTTTAGTGCAACATTCATGATGGATAGGGTAAAATCCAAAATTATCCGAACAAATATCACGCTACACAAATAAATATTTACCCTAAACAATATTAGTGTCAGAATTTATTACATATTTATGGATTTTATAGGTAAAATGCTTCCGGTTTTTATTATTTTAAATAATACATCAACTCTGGACATACACAGAATTATGGTAAGTTATTATCTATATCTTTTCTGTTTTTTTTGTTTGTTTTTTGTTTGTTTGTTTTTTTTTTTTTTTTAAGGGGGAGAAAGTAGGTGTAAACTTAAATATGTTATCAAGTCTAGCTTATATGCAAAGAACAAAATTTCATGCGTATACTGCTAAGTGTCTTTCAAGCATATTAAAATCAATCTAAATATTTGTGTAAAATTATGATCACATTCATTGCATTATTTCAGCGACTGGACTATTGTTTTCTTGATCCGACTCGATGTCTTGAAAGTACAAAATAGCTTTGGAACAAGCATAGTATCTCAACAATACACAATACAACAGAGTTGTAGAAGCCACAGTTACTTGAGATACCAACCCCAAAATTCAGTTCATCTGAGGATCCATTGTCTGAATCGCGCATTACCATTCAAAGTTAATAAGCAGTGTAAATGTAAATCCGAAAAGGTGTAAAATGTTCTTAAAAAGTTAGTTTTATTAATTTATTTTATCCAGATTGATCTATTGGCAAGTTAGATGAATGTTTGTAAATTCAAAACTTTTCATAAGAGGTCGTAAGTTTTCATTATTTTTAGTGTATAAGTGGCCAAATGAAATATATTTGTTGACAGCTTCTTAGAATCCCAAATATAAAATATGAAAGATAGGGTAATTTATTTTTAATTTTATGTGATAGACATATAATATATTATAATGTAAAGGAAAAATATTGATGCAACTTTTTAATGTTTATTTTAAATTGATAAATTCTCAAGAATGGAAGGATGGCCCACTCAAAAAAAATTAATCCTGCAGACCTGTAATAAAAAATTACTTTAAATTAAACAGCTTTTGTGTTTATAATGCTTATAATACTTTCTTTATCTTCTTTCTCATTATTTATATTTATTATGACACTTTTTTATTTGAATCAAGTAAATTTTAAAACTAGTGACAACATCAAATTCGCCAAAGTAATGAACCCTAAAGCTCCAAACCTCAGAAGTTTACCAAAAATCCATAAGGCTGATATCCCTATCCGACCCCTTGTTAACTACACCACAGCCCCTAGTTACAAAGTAGCAAAAATGCTCGAGCAGATACTTCGTAGCCATTATGTATTTGATAACAATAAGAGCCTGAAAAATAGCCTAGAACTCATCGATAAGATAAAAGAAACAAATGTAAACAATCATCACATGCTCGCCTCCTTTGATATCGTAAATCTCTACACAAACGTTCCCATCACTGATACTATTGAAATTATAAAAATAAACCTTGAGAAAAGTGAGACACTACCGCCTGACGCCATCAAAGAATTAATCACCCTATTAGAATTAATTTTGCAACAGAACTATTTCTCCTTTAATAATAAATACTATATACAAACAGACGGACTAGCCATGGGTTCTCCACTCTCAGGTATTCTTGCTGAAATCTACCTTAACCATGTTGAGAATGAATATATTTTCTCAGATAAGAACAGTAATCTAAACAAAATGATTTTTTATCATAGATATGTTGATGATACTTTGGTCTTATTCGATGGTAACTCCAGACAGCTTCAGATACTCAATAAATATTTAAACTCCATAGCCCCCAAACTTAAATTTACGCTCGAAATAGAAGAAAACAACAGAATCAATTTCCTGGATCTCTCAATAATGAAAGTAAACAATAAATTCCAGTTCAATATTTACAGGAAGCCCACCACCACAACACAGACTATACATGCGTCATCCTACCACCCATACAATCATAAGCTTGCCGCATATAATAGTATGGTGAACCGCCTATTAAAAGTGCCACTCTCAACTGATAACTACAATAACGAGTTGAACACCATAAAATTCATCGCAATTTCCAATGGCTATCAAAGTAATGTTATTGATAAATTAGTCAATAAACACAGGAATAAAATCAGAAACAGTCAACCCCCAAATGAAATCCCCCCAAAATACATTTCTGTTGAATATGGACATCGACTCTTCAATTTACTTAATAGAGAACTAAAGCCTTACAATCTACTACCCGCCCCCCGCACTTCTAACAAACTACAACATATTCTAAACAATAATAATACAACCCCAAAAGAAAACAAATTGGATGTGACAGGTGTTTATAAATTAAAATGTGGAGACTGTGAGAAATACTATGTAGGTCAAACAGGGCGCTCAATTTCAACTAGAATGAAGGAACATAAAATTAATCCTAAACTTGTTCAACAAAAATCCACCTTCGCACAACATTTGATGACTGAAAACCACAGAATAGGTAAATCAGAAGATAATGTTACTATACTCAATGTTTGCAAAAAGGGCTATTTATTAGACACTCTCGAAGAGTACCACATTTACAAAGCTTCCAAAAAAGACGGGAAAAATCTGCTCAACGACCAAATCCACCACAGCTCAAATCTGATCTTTAATAAAATAATCGAGACGCAGGCGACGCATTCCAGGCTCCGTGGACATGCGACGCAACCAAGAGGACAAAGGGCAAGCAGCTCCCCCCGCCCCCCGGAAACGGTCAGTTGTGGGCTGGATGCCATTCGCCGCGGTCGATGATCGGTTTTTTATTGTAAATCCGCGCGGTGTTGTTCGTTTCAATTATTTAACTGTCATGTGTCCGTGTCCGTGTGTTTTTATGTTTTCATCGTGTGACTGTGATATTTTAATTTCCTGACGACATCCACTGGATTGAAGGACAACCACGTTTTCTACAGCCTGATGATGATGCAAAAATCAAGCATCGAAACCTAGGTCGCACTAGACCTCAACAAAGAACTGGTGACTGAGGTATTTACACCATTTGTTTGTCATTTCCAGTTCCGGGGCAATATCAACATCTTTATGATGTCAAAAATATAAAAAAAAAAAAAATAAATAAAAAATAATAAAAAAATAAATTTTAAAATTAATAGAGGTCCTCAATATTTGTTAAATTGCTAAATTTAGAAATAGTGCGCATAGAGAGAGCCCCAAATATTCCACGGATATGAAAGCTCATTCACATTCTGTGAAGCAACCTTTACCCTTTGATATCGAGTTTCCCAGACAAATATAGGATGTACATGATATGAGTATTGGAAATTCTTTAACTTTCAATACATCTTTCTACAACAGTTACAATAACTACCAATATTTCAAGTAACAACATAAAAAGTACACTATTATAACAAATAAAAACTCATTCCATAATGAAGTCATTATGGTACAGGAGCAACATTATGTAAAAGGTTGACAAAAGAGAATGAAATTTAAGAAAGTAGTGTTCAAATCCATTTTTACATCATTCCATTTTTCCAAAATGGTTTATGTTTTGGTTAACTGATGTGCCTAATCTAAGGAATTGTTAGTTGTGTGATTGAGAACGGAGGGAATATAAAACGCCATCGGGCTTGGTGATGTTTTGGTTGGGTGGTCACGCAACCAATAAATATTCGAAATGAAGTTACTTAAATTGTATAATGCCTCTCCCAAATTTAAATTGGTCGTATATAAAGTATTGTTTGATCAATTGTATTCAGATAGTAAAATTCAATCGTCGCATTAACTGCTTTTTTTATTCTTTAAAATAAAATGTTAATATTTAAGTTTGATTAGATGATATAATATAGCCATATATTTCATCAACAATTTGGGTTTTTTGTAAAGTTTAAAGTAACTAGGTTTGAACATAAATGAGCTAAATACGAGTAAGAATGCAGGATATAAAAATCGTAGTTTTATTAGTTAGTGTCCAAAGAGCGGGTTGGAACATGTTATTATACCAGTTTGTGATACTTTATAAAATAAGCGCTGCCAAGCGTCGCTTGGCAAAGTTTTTCATGCATCACTTGTTATGAATAAATAAACAAATGAAATGCATTTTTATTAGATTTCCTTTCCAACATTACATCATTCGATGTTTGTAGTTTCTTTTCTTTACAATATATTACGATATTTGAACTTTTGTTAAAAATATAATTTTAATAAAGGATTTCTTAGATTCTAATAAATTATATGTATATATACATATACATATATACTTTATACTTATATACATACATACATACATACATACATACATCCCTCGGCGCTCAGTAGTCCACCGAAGCGGCGTTGAGCTTGTCATTTCTTGCCTGACGGGGTCAGGACAATCTTGCTGAGGCTTAAGGTAATTGGTTTAGGTAGGTAAAGGACCGGATGGCCATGTCAGTGGAAGTGGTAGGTCACTTTCCGAACTCCAGAAAGCTTTCAATACTATAAAAATTATGTTGAACAAGGTATGATTTTAGCCTCTTTTTAAAAACTGTTATCTTAGAAATAGTTTGAAGCTCACTTGGCAGGGCTTGAAAGAGTTTTTTCCCTATATATTCCTTTTTGCGTTCATATATTGACAATTTGTGAAGTTCTGAGAAGTTTGATTTGAAACGAGTGTTGTACTTGTGATTTTTTTTCGGTTGGGAGTTTATTTTCCTTTTTAATGTACATTATACTTTCAAAAATAAAAAGGTTTGGAACAGTTAAAATGTTTAGCTGCCTATAAGTGTCCTGACAGTGAGACCCTGGGGGCAACTTGGCCATAGCCCTTATTGCCTTTTTTTGAAGAAGAAAAATCTTTTTGAGATTTCCTTTGGTTGAACCCCAAAGGATTATTGAATAGTTTATATGTGTTTCAAAGAGGGAAAAATAAACAGTCCTTGCCAAGTGATTGTTGTTAAATTTACAAACTTGTCTCAAGATAAATAGGCCCTTTGCTAGTCTACCCTCAAGCCACCCAACATGCTCATTCCAGGTCATGCCCTCGTCCAACCTCACTCCCAAGAAATCGGCCGTCTCCACATTTGCTATTTCGTCTTCGCCAATGAATAGGCTAGGAGGGGGTGTATTGGAATGTATTTTTTTCTGCTGTGTTTGGATGTGTAGAAAGTGTGTTTTGGTCGAGTTTAGGTTTAGTGAATGCTCTGAGAAGTATTGTGTTAATTGGTTTGCAATCTGGTGTGATTCTATTTCTAGCTGTTGAGGTTTTTTGTTTTTTGTAAAAATTGTTGTGTCATCTGCAAATTGAAAAAGATTATGGACTGGAATAGTATCTGAGATGTCGTTGATGTATAGAATGAAAAAAACCGGTCCTAGTATTGAGCCTTGCGGAACTCCTGAAACTGCTGTTTTGAGTGTGGATTGAAAACTTTTTATTTTATTTTTTGATTTGTGTTGTATTTCTGTCTTTTGTGTTCTGTTTGTGAGATATGATTTTAATAATTTTAGGGCTGATCCCTGAAATCCTGAATTTTCTAACTTCAAAAGCAGGAGCGATATATCGACGCAGTGGAAGGCCTTGGACAAGTCGGCGAAACAACCTATCACCGACTCACCCCCCTCCGCCGCGTCGATACAGCCGCTAATGAAGTCAACCAACGCTAATTTTGTTGATTTTCCCCTCCTAAACCCATACTGCCTCAGACTCAACAATTTGTTTTCTTCTAAAAAATCTGTCATTTGATCGCAAACAATTTTCTCCAGTATTTTAGAGACGGCTGGTAGGAGTGAGATTGGACGATAGTCACTTACCAATGTTTCGTCTCCCTTCTTGAATATTGGTCGAACCACCGAGATCTTACAACTATTTGGAAAGCAACCATAACTTACCATATTATTGGAAATGGCTAAAAGAGGCTTAACTATTTCTAACCTACAAAACTTGAGAACCTTCATACTGATTTTGTCTGCTCCGCTTGAGGTTTTGGGTTGGAACTTATTTATTGTGTCCAGTAATTTCTGCTCAGTAATACATGTAAATCTGTCAAAGGTTGCAATTGAATTGTCCCTGTTTTTAATTTGAGGTGAGTTGTGCATAGGCCCATTTCCTGAAGTTCCCACGTTTATGAAAAAGTTATTGAATGTTTCTGCTACTAAAGTTGGATTTGCTATCTTTTTGTTCTGATTTTTATCTTCCAAAATGATATTTTTTTCAACATTGGATTTTGTTGAGGAATTGAAATGCCCGATTATTTTCCATGCATCTCTAGACTTATTATTAGATGAATCTAATATTCTATTCATCCATTCTGCCTTTGCCGATTTGATCTTGTTTACAAAATTGATTCTGGCTTTATTATAGGCTAGTTTATCTTGTGGAAGTTTAGTCCTTCTCCATTCTGCATAGCAATGAAACATATAAGTTTTGCAATTTTGTACTTCTTTGTTCATCCATTTAATTTTATTTTCTGTTTTTAATTGCTTCTTAATCTGAGGGCATGCTACATTGTAATGGAACAGGAAGGTGTCAATAAATTTATTATACTGTAAGTCAACATTTTCAGGTTCCACTAAGTAAACCTCGTCCCAGCTTTCAGCTTCAAGTCTGTGTTTGAGTTCTTGCAGATTAGTATGGCCTATTTTCCTTGATAAAAAACTTGTCTTTTTTCTATTATTTGTTGAGAAGGGTATGGTTAGGCTAATGGCATGATGATCAGATATTAGTGGTTGGATTACATTTGCTTTACTTTTCTCTATATTAGTTACAAAATTGTCGATACAAGTTTCTGTGTCATTGTAGTTTATTCTAGTTGGAATATTAATTTTTGTTTGCATTCCTACACTTTTAAGGACGTTGAGAAATTTTTTAGATTTGTTGCTTTGTTGCAGAATATCAATGTTGAAATCGCCTCCAATAATTAGTTCCGGTTTTATTTCTTTGCAATAATTTATATAATGGTCCAGTTTTTCCAGGAAACTATCAACATTTCTGTCATCAGGCGTTCTGTAAACAGCCGCAATGATAAACCCTACTCCCCCCATAGTCACCTTAATTTGTGTTTTTTCAAAAACCTCTTCTTCTGATAAGCTGTTACCTATTTCAATAGGTTTCACTTCGGCATTAATACTTAATTTTTTATAGATAGCTACGCCTCCTTTCCCTTTATTGCTTCTACAGAAACTGTTAACCAGTGAAAAATTATTTATCTCCAGTGTATTTAAGCTACTGCTATCTAGCCCATGCTCAGCCAAAAGTACAAAGTCTGGCTGTTCCTCTTCCAAAAAGATCTCAAGTTGTTCAATTTTACCTAGAATTCCATTTGTATTTAGAAAAATTACATTCATTCTATTCTTATTAGAGCTATTATTTAAAGTGGACCTATTATTTTCATTTTCTACAAGACTGATGACTATAGGATTGGGGGTAGGAAGGCCTTCAGCAGCTGTTACGGTGAGTTTTCTTATGTGTCTAGTGTTGTTGTCCTGTCTATTTCTAGCTCGTTTTTTGACTTGGTGACCTGACTAAATAACTTCAAGTAGCTAGCAATAGCTTCACAGACAATATTTTTGCCATGACTGTTTAGATGTAAACCTTGTCTAGTATAGCTTTTTCTTGATATATATAATGGTAGTTCTTTTATAATATATATAATGGTAGTTCTTTTTATAGCGTTATAAAATAATATATGAAAGTATAAACCTATCAAAATTATAGATGCACAAATTTTATTTTAACAACTGTAAAGGTGTAGTCACTGTATATTTCTGTGTTTTTTCTTTTGGAGAAAAATTATAACATTTTAAATTCATAAATCTTGAAGTTTGAATTTTGTAACGATATTTATATCATAATGAAATGGGCCGGTAATATTTATCTAACCTATGAAATATACAGGGTGTTCGGAAAAACCTTTTCAGGATTTCAGGAGGTTATTGCCCACATCAAAATAAGCAAAAAAATTCCTATAAACATATGTCCTAAAATGCTTCGTTAACCCGCTAGCCGCCATTTTGTTTTTTACACTAAATAATTTTTATTTCCGTAATGGATCATTGTATTAAGTTAATATTCGGCATGAACCTTCATCATAGCAATACCCATTTTCAAGAAAAAAGTTATTTTTTTCTAATGTGTATTTTCAAAATGGCCGCCATTTTAAAACTTTAAACTAAAATATCTCAAAACCGGTAAATTTGATACAAATTTTATTTGTCACAAAAAAGTTGACAAATTTAATTATCTAACCAATGGTACCAAGTTTGTAAAGATCTGACAATATAAAAATGAGTTATTGAGATTTTTCAATTAAAATTACCTTAATTTGCATAAAAATCTCAATAACTACGTTATTTGTTGTCAAATCTTTACAAACTTGGTACCATTGGTTAGATAATTAAATTCGTCAACTTTTTTGTGACTAATAAAATTTGTATCAAATTTACCGATTTTGAGATATTTTAGTTTAAATTTTTTAAATGGCCGCCATTTTGAAAATACACATTGGAAAAATAACCTTTTTCTTGAAAATGTGTATTGCTGTGATAAAGGTGCATGCCAAATAATAACTTAATACAATAATCCATTACAGAAATAAAAATTATTTAGTGTAAAAAAACAAAATGGCGGCTAGCGGGTTAACGAAGCATTTTAGGACATATATTTATGGGAACTTTTTTGCTTATTTTGATGTGGCCAATAACCTCTTGAATTACTGAAACGTTTTTTCCGAACACCCTGTATAATATGGCATTCCTTTAAAATAACAACTTTTAATTGATAAGGTACATTATACACATATTCAACCATCAAATAACAAGTTTTTCAAATTCACTAACATTGATTTTATATGATATTAAAACGATAATACACAAAACATTAAAATATTATCATTGTTCATAAATACAGGAATGTACACATATTTTAGATAAAAAAAACTAAGTATATTTAAAATTTTATACTTTAAAATTCTAAAAGAATATCCTTATTTCTACAGGAATATTTTTGGTGAACAATTATGTTGTGATATAAACTATAAAGTACACGTAAACATAAGAGAATGTTTACGATTTCAGTGGAATCCACCAGAGTTTTAACGTGGTTACAAGTTAGGTGCCAAATTTCCTTCTCGGACGAAGCGGAAGGATTGTTTTATGTAAAACTACACTCAGGTGGACATTGGGGGGCATGTCCCAAACGTGACAAATTTTACTTGGCAACAGAGATTTCCCTAGTAGAGCTCAAATGTGAGATTTCGCGACAAACATTTGCAATAAATTAATCTTGTGTAAACTTTAAAGCTTTGTTTATATTGCAAATCCATACCATTTTTTTTTTTTTAATCTCATTTGGAGAAGTATTAAATTATTTTACCTTAGGGACGAAATGTCTGAAATACTTTTGATGAGGTTACTGAATGTTTATAGTACATTTACCATGTTCTAGAATCGCCATTAAATGTAGTCCTTTTTAAGTAATATATTAATACATAACGTTAAGAATTACAATAGTAAAACTAATGTAAAAATTATACTATTTCAATAATCAATATAAATATTAAATAAAAGTACAAGTAATTATTTGTTTTCTAAAAAAATCTTTTTTTATCAACTTGTTTGTTCTATATAAATGTTGTAATAACATGTTTTGTTTTTTTTTAATTTTTATTTTCAATATTAACATTTAAAACCCAATTTAGGAGGATTTTAATGAGTAGATTATAACATGGCATTATATAGTAAATAACAACAAAGATTTAACATTTTTAATGATAACGCCAAACGTAGGTTATTTCCTAAACGAGTTTCACAAAGTGCAAGCACTCAAGTTGATCAATGAAGCCTAGAAGCGCAACTGCTGTATAATTAAAAGTAATTTCTCTTGAATCACTGCAGGAGTAATTTTTCTTTTTAAAATTACTGTTTTTAATCCTTAGATAATTACAAGTGTTATAAATGTTCCAATAGTTCATCTTGATCGTACTGAGTGAGGCAGAATTTTGCTTCGCTATGATTCAGGTTTAATCAATAAACCAACAACTCAATAGTTAATTGTGTTTGAAAATTTTAAGCTTATCAGGAGTAAATGCCGAAACTGTCCTACATGGTACATGAAACTATACATGTGAAACTGTATAACATGGTATACCCTATCTTCTTGTGCAACAGAGGTTTTTTTTTCTTGAACCTGATAAATATTACCCTACACAATTTTCTCTAAATAAAACCATAGTTGATTTATTTTTATTTCAACCAATCCAATGTGTTAGGTTTAATAAATAAATATTGGGTATATTGACTGTGTACTACAAGACTGACACATTTTGTTGCAACTAAAAATCACACAGAAATTGGTTAGCATTATTGTCAAAATAATGACACTCATTTACTAAAAGTATGTTTACAGCTATTTGATACATATTTGAAATTGTAGTTATAAACTTAAAAGACACTAAGTGTTTTCATTCTTTCATAAGGAAACTTCTTGGCAAACAGGATTGCCAGAAAACTTGAAAGTTTACAAGTTGTTCGATTTACAGTCAGTGCTTTCAGAAAAAATATACAAAGGAGTGATTCGTTTACTGAGTTGAGGACATTACATTTGTGTAGTACTAAAACTGCATGCTAGATTTTGTAGTTCAAATAGTATAATTCAATTTGGTATGACCGGAATGTAGGCTACTAAAAATGTAAAACGGAGAGAAATAAACATGAAATGTGTTTTCTGCAATTGTTATATCTATTAATATATTAAAATGCATATGATAAGTAGAAGGTTAAACCATGATGAGAATTTCAAAGGTCAAGACACTAGATCCTTTACTAGATCCTTTAGGTAAAATTCCAGAACTTTCCGTTCAGAGGTCAACCGGTAAGCGGACAAGCATGAATCACGATTCTGTAATTCTAAGAAACAATATTTGCAGATATCCAGGATCCAGAATATTCGAAAATTCTAGATCATAGAGATCTGGAAAATCCAGGACGTTAAGATTTCTAAATCGAAGCAATGTCCCCGTTGTCTTTCATACACGTAGTTTCCGTGAACGATGATTTTACATTATTTATCATTTTATTACTTTTATTCAATCATAATAAGATAACCTTGATCCCAGTAATTAATTTTATGTATCATAGTATTATTTTGTCATATTATTGTCTATACTGTATGCCACTAGTATAAAAAGTTAGCAATATTTTTAGGTTTTTTTCAAAGCAAGAGTATAGTAAACGTAAATCTAAACATGTTTACTATATAAAATAATAGTTTGTAAACAACTTACACCAAGTTCTTCATAATAAACAATCCGTTACATACTAATACTTAATAGTAATTCATAAAAATCATTTACAATATTAAAACATTAATAGAATTTCGTCTTTAATCGTGTAGCAATAACAATATTTTTTACTTGTAGTGAAGTTTTTTAAACATCATTTTAATATTTTCATTTGTTCATCCAAGTTTATGGAGTTTTTTCTCAATATCCTGCCTTGCCACTAGTGATACATGAATGATACATGAACCTTACAGTACGACACAGGTGTATGTACAATGCAAATTTTCAGTAATAGCTGGCATGAACATGTGTGCTCAGCGCATATGTTGTTAATGCCAGTACCTGGGGGCCAAGCATTTTCTCGGTAAACTAAATGTTATTCTTTGTGGATTAGTGCTAATGATATTATGAATCGAAGTATGGTAAACAAAATGGGTTTAGTGCAACCTTTATGATGGATAGGGTTAAATCCAAAATTATCCCAACAAATGTTACGTTACACACAAAAAAAAAAATATTTACACTAAACAATATTAGTGTCAGCATTCATTACATATTTATGGATTTAGAAGGTAAATCGTTTGGTTTTTTTTAATACATAAATTCTGGACGAAGGCAGTCTTATTGTAAGCTATTATCTATGATTTTTTCTGTTTTTTTGTTTTTTTTTAAGGGGGGGAAACTAGGTGTAAACTTAAATATATTATCAAGTCTAGCTTTTATGCAAAGAACAATTACATGCGTGTACTGCTTAGTGACTTTAAAGCATGTTTAAATCAGACTACATATTAGTGAAAAATTACGTTCACATTCATTCCATTATTTCAGTGACTCAACTATTGTTTTCTTGATCCGACTCGATGTCTTGAAAGTACAAAATAGCTTTGGAACAAGCATAGTATCTCAACAATACACAATACAACAGAGTTGTAGAAGCCACAGTTACTTGAGATACCAACCCCAAAATTCAGTTCATCTGAGGATCCATTGTGTGAATCGCGCATTACCATTCAAAGTTAATAAGCAGTGTAGGGCCTAAATGTAAATCCGAAAAGGTGTAAAATGTTCTTAAAATTTAGTTTTATTAATTTATTTTATCCAGATTGATCTATTGGCATGTTAGATGAATGTTTGTAAATTCAAAACTTTTCATAAGAGGTCGTAAGTTTTCATTATTTTTAGTGTATAAGTGGCCAAATGAAATATATTTGTTGACAGCTTTTCAGGATCCCACTAAAATATCAAAGATAGGGTTGTTTATTTTAAATTTTATATGATAGACAAACAATATAGTGTAAAGGAAAAATATTGATGCAATTTCTTAATGTTTGATTTAAATTGAAAATTTCTCAACAATGGAAGGATGACTCAAAAGAAAATTTAGTCCTGCGGACCTGTAATAAAAAATAACTTTAAATTATACAGCTTTGGTGTTTATAATATTTTCTACTTTCTTTCTCTTTCTTTCTGATTATTTATCTTTATTATGACAATTTTTTATTTCAATCGAGTGAATTTTAAAATTAATAGAGGTCCTCAATATTTGTTACATTGCTGAATTTAGAAATATCACGCATAAAAATATATTGAGAGCCCCAAATATTCCACGGATATGAAAGCTCATTCACATTCTGTAAAGCAACCTTTACCCTTTGATATCGAGTTTCCCAGACAAATGTTGGATGTACATGATATGAGTTTTGTAATATGTATAAATATTACAAACATTCTATATTTACACTCATGTCATACCTTAATTACTATACTATTAAAAAAATGGAAAAGCTATAAAACCCAACTGTATTTTCACTAAGTATGTATGATTTGCATGAGTTTTATA
Organism: Neoaliturus tenellus; assembly: GCA_030545055.2. NCBI lineage: Eukaryota > Metazoa > Arthropoda > Insecta > Hemiptera > Cicadellidae > Neoaliturus > Neoaliturus tenellus. The sequence continues at coordinate 104,495,113 of CM061536.1, read as the reverse complement.
TACTGAATCCCATTTGAACTTATTTCAAATCACCGGTATTGGATATTCTTTACTTTCAATACATGTTTCTACAACTGTTGCAATAATCATCAATATTACAAGTAACAACATAATAAAAAGTACACTATTATAACAAATAAAAACTCATTCCATAATGTGGTCATTATGGTACAGGAGCAACATTATGCAAAAGGTTGACAAAATAGAATGAAATTGAAGAAAGTAGTGTTCAAATCCGTTTGCACATCATTCCATTTTTCCAAAATAGTTTATGTTTTAGTTAATTGAAGTGCCTTATCTAAGGAATTGTTAGTTGTGTGATTGAGAACGGAGGGAAGATAAAACGCCATCGGGCTTGGTGATGTTTTGGTTGGGTGGTCACGCAACTAATAAATATTCGAAATGAAGTTACTTAAATTGTATAATGCCTCTCCCAAATTTAAATTGGTCGTATATAAAGTATTGTTTGATCAATTGTATTCAGATAGTAAAATTCAATCGTCGCATTAAGTGTTTTTTTTATTCTTTAAAATAAAATGTTGATATTTTAGTTCGATTAGATGATATAATATAGCCATATATTTCATCAACAATTTGGGCTTTTTTGTAAAAATTTATGTAACTAGGTTTGAACATAAATGAGCTAAATACGAGTGAGAATGCAGGATATAAAAATCGTAGTTTTATTAGTTAGTGTCCAAAGAGCGGGTTAGAACATGTTATTATACCAGTTTGTGATACTTTATAAAATAAGCGCTGCCAAGGGTCCCTTGGCAGAGTTTTTTCATGCATCGTGATGCATTTCATTATTCAATGTTTGTAGTTCCATTTCTTTACAATATATTGCAATATTGCACTTTTGTTGAAAATATTACTTTAATAAAGCATTTCTTACAATCTAATTATATATATATATTTCAAAATTCATCATTTCAAAAATCATTTCAAAAGTTGTTCATATTTATTAGCATTGATTTTTTATGGTATTAAAATAATAAATACATAAAACATTAAATTATTATCCTTGTTTATAAATACAGGAATGTACGCATATTTTAGATTCCAAAAAAGTATATTTTTAGAAAATTGCATTTAATTTAGTGCGAAACATTTTAATGACAATCATAATTGTAGAAACTTCTACAAGAAAAGGTTTTGGTGAACAATTCTGTTGTAATAAACTATAAAGTACACGTAAATATAAGAGAATGTTCATGATTTCAGTGGAATCATCCAGAGTTTTAATGTGGTTACAAGTTAGATGCCAGATTTCCTTCTCGGACGAAGCGGAAGAATTGTTTTATGTAAAACTACACTCAGATAGACATTGGGGGGCTTGTGAAAAACGTGCCAAATTTACTTGGCAACAGAGATTTCCCTAGGTGAGATAAAAAATGAGATTTTCCAACAGATATTTTCAATAAATTTTACGTGTATAAACTTTTAAGCTTTTTACACTCAAATGCCATACCGTTTTTGTTTAACTCGTTTGGAGGAATATCATTTTTTTACACATACAAATAGGTTTAGGAATGTTTACACCCAATTTATGTGGTCAATCAATTTAATTAATTTTTGTTTCATCCTCAGCCTTTCTGTAAGTGAATAGTTAAGTATTTACTGTCATGCAACTAAATTTTGGATTGATAAATATTGTATTCAAAAACATTTTCACAGGAAATGCCAAGAAGGATTTATATTTGGCTACAATATCCTAATGAGCTCATACACTTGCTAGTTTTAATCATAATCAAGAACTATAATTATAAATTTTGTAAATACACCTTTTTCAAGTATTTAATATAAAAATTAAAATAATTTATAGGAATTATTAATTATTATTAATTGTTCGGTTGCCGAACCCCGGAAGACCTTTGCTAACTAAAAGATACATGTCTCTCCCTTATATTGGCGTCATTTTTACGAAATTTCAATACGATCATTTCAGTAGTTGGAAGTAAAAAAAATGCTCTTTTCATTTACGGTACTAGTTATAATAAATTTTACAAAGTGAAGTGCGATATTTTAACGTTTCAATAATTATCCCCTTAAGTGATATTCCAGCACAGTATGTACCACTAGCAGTTACTGGGAAGAACAAAAACTGCTCAGCGCCAAAGTTTCCTAGCAAACGAGTTAATAAAATAAAAATATAATAGTTATTTTATATAAAGTTTAATTAAACATTGCATACTTAATTATGTATTTTTCCAACAGTTTGAAAATCAAGACACGTCTTTAAAAGTGTACATAATGTTAAACATAACGTACCCACTCTCTACAGTCCGTCAATACAACAAAGTTTCGGAATCCAAAGTTACGAGGTATATCAATACCACACTTCAAGCGCTCGGCCATCCGCCAGCCTTGTGAATCAGCTTATATCCAAAGTTCTGTGTCAATTTAAATCCAACAAAGTAAGTCTATCAGAAATTTTGTTGCATTAATTTTTTGTGGTGCATCTGTGAAGTTTCCTATTTGTTTAACTGAATTATACTGAAAATAAATGTGTTTTCAAGTTTGTAATGGTCAGACAACAAATAACAAAATTTTTTTGGAAATTCTTGCGGTAAAACATTGATTTTCCATTTTCCATTTCCATATTGAGGTTATTTTTGTAGAAAAATATCAATAGCTTCGTTGTTAAATAGCTTGTTGACTATACAAATAGTCCAAAAAACTTGGCATCATTTGCAAGATAATTTATTTAGCCTACTTTTTTATTGCTTGTTTTTTTTAATCTACCGGTTTCTGGATATTTGAGTTTAAATTTTTTTTAATGTCCCCTATTTTGAAAATAAAATTGAAAAACAACCTTTTTCTGGAAATGGACTTTTGTGTGATAAAGTTTCATACCAAATATGAACTTAATACATGAACCATTACGGGAATAAAAATTATTATTTGTAAAAAACAAAATGGTAACTAGCGGATTTTAGACCCCTATTTGGATAGTGTTTATCGTCTCGCTGCAAGGAACAAACATACAAAAGCGTTCCAGAGAGTTCCAGAACACCCTCTATAATGTTTTGTGAAAATTAACGCAGATGTTTAATATATAAAATTAAGCCTAAAAAAATCATGTTCATTGAAATAAATTTCATATTAAAGTAAATAAATATCAATTTTTTACAATTAAAATAATAATTACAGTTTTGGTAGATAACGTAAATTCACCTAATAAGTGTATGAAATACGTGCCAAATAAACGATAAATGACTAATTGTTCAATCTAGTTTTAGCGGATTACATCAAACGTTAAAACATAAATGTTTCTAAAAGCTTTTGCACCATTATACTCCTCAAGAGATGTGCTGTGAGTCGCCAAAGCGGTGGATACCCCGAACCATCCCCGGCCAAAGCCGCTTTAACTGTTTGAAGCTCTCATCTCTCGCATTATTTGATTACATTAAAAACGCTCGATTGCAACATGCAGGGATTAGAGATGCTATAGTGTGAATGCGTGGTGTAGGTCCTTTACATTCATAAACTATAAAATGTGTTCCTATATTTTTCCTGCATTTTATATGTGAGTTATACTTGGTGTTCCTACTCATGTAAATATTTTACTAATGACCCTTTACTGTAAAAAAAAAACTTATTGATTTAAAGCTTTCAATGATTAACTTGCTTATTTAACTAATGACAGATTTGTATGAATACCTATCTAAAGTTAATTACATATGGTCAAGCATAACAGTAGACGGGAGTATAACCCAGCCCTCTGATTGGTCGAGAGGTGGTCACGTGACCGATGATGTCATGAGTCACGTGGTGTAGGCCACGCCCCCAAGATGGCGGCTGTTTTGGCGGGAAATTTCCTAACCTAACTTTTGACCACGTGTTCTAACCTCACTTTTACCGCGTGTTAGGTCATTTCTAACCTAACAAGCCTTATAGTCCACCATTAATTAAATTTTTATGAATAAAATTTATACATGGTGAGGTCAGGATTCGAACCCGGCCCGCTGGAACGTGAGTTGCGAGCTTTACCTCTTAGCCACCGAGGTACTTGTTTGATGGTGGCGGAAATGTGTCTGATAACGCGGTGTTTGCGATGGCGCGTTATTTAACAAATTAATGAAAAGAATGAAATAGCGCTATCAGTATTCGTTAACCTCTGTAACCTTTGATAGCGGCAATCGCTAAACAACGGGAAAACTGTTTGCCCTTTATGACCTCAGATAAAGATAACTATGGATAAGTGTGCAAAGTGTTTGTCAGTTTATCCAGTTGAACTTTCCTGGTATACTGTACGTTCCGCAACCAACTTGCGCCTACAGTCCGTTCATGTTTCTATTGGACACTTTCGGTTTTTGTATCTCCCCCATTTATACTTCCACAGGGTTGTAACTTGGTATAGGGGTGTACATACAACATATAATTTTTATAAACTACCCTCTGGGGGTGAACTACCCCTGGAACAACCCCTAACTTAAAAAGTGCAAAATATCATCATAATCGTTTGAGACCCTTAATTCTAGCGTTATTAACATTGAATTGCATGAAAATACACAGTTTTTCGATGGGGCTCATTTCAACCCTTAACTGTTTTACACCTATTGCTCAGGTGTTTGAAGGCTGAGGTAAACCAGATTCGGGTTGTAGGTATGTGTACTCTATGTAACTCTTTCAACCATCATCCCTTATTTTTTCTTAAATCAACCCCTATAGGTTTTCTCCCATAGCACACTTACCGTTAGAACAAAAATTCTAAAAAATGGTATGTAGTTAGGCACTAGTGTCTATTATACAATCTAATTCAGACCTCCAAGGTCAAATGTTACATAATAACGCCATCTTGACTCACGTGGTCAAACACACGCTAAAAGTTAAAAAATATCCCGCCATCTTGAATGGCAGCTGTTTTTGGCGGGAAATTTAAAAACTTTTGACCACGTGTTCTAACTTCACTTTTATCATGTGTTTGACCACATTTGTCAAGATGGCGGCTGTTTTGGCGGGAAATCTCCAAACTGTTGACCATGTGTTCTAACCTCACTTTTACCACGTGTTTGGCCACGTAGGCCAAGAACGCCCCTTTTCCAAGATGGCAGCTGTTTTGGCGGGAAATTTCCAAACTTTTGACCACGTGTTCGAACCTCACTTTTATCATGTGTTTGACCACATGTGTCAAGATGGCGGCTGTTTTGGCGGGAAATCTCCAAACTGTTGACCATGTGTTCTAACCTCACTTTTACCACGTGTTTGACCACGTAGGTAAAGAACGCCCCTTTTCCAAGATGGTGGCTGTTTTGGCGGGAAATTTCCAAACTTTTGACCACGTGTTCTAACCTCACTTTTATCATGTGTTTGACCACATGTGTCAAGATGGCGGCTGTTTTGGCGGGAAAGCTCCAAACTGTTGACCATGTGTTCTAACCTCACTTTTACCACGTGTTTGACCACGTAGGTCAAGAACGCCCCTTTTCCAAGATGGCAGCTGTTTTGGCGGGAAATCTCCAAACTTTTGACCACTGATTCTAACCTCACTTTTACTACGTGTTTGACCACGTGAACCAAGTTGGCGGGAAATTTCCAAACTTTTGACCACATGTTCTAACCTCACTTTTACCATGTGTTTGACTACGTGTATTAAGATTACGGCTGTTTTGGCGGGAAATTTCCAAACTGTTGACCATGTGTTCTAACCTCAATTTTATCATGTGTTTGACCACATGTGTCAAGATGGCGGCTGTTTTGGCGGGAAATCTCCAAACTTTTGACCACTGATTCTAACCTCACTTTTACTACGTGTTTGACCACGTGAGTCAAGTTGGCGGGAAATTTCCAAACTTTTGACCACATGTTCTAACCTCACTTTTACCATGTGTTTGACTACGTGTATTAAGATTGCGGCTGTTTTGGCAGGAAATTTCTAAGCTTTTGACCACGTGTTCTAACCTCACTTTTATCATGTGTTTGACCACGTGTGTCAAGATGGTGGCTGTTTTGGCGGGAAATATCCAAACTTTTGACCACGTGTTCTAACCTTACTTTCACCATGTGTTTGACCACGTGAGTCAAGTTGGCGGGAAATTTCCAAACTTTTGACCACATGTTCTAACCTCACTTTTACCATGTGTTTGACTACGTGTATTAAGATTGCGGCTGTTTTGGCGGGAAATTTCTAAACTGTTGACCATGTGTTCTAACCTCACTTTTATCATGTGTTTGAACACGTGTGTCAAGATGGCGGCTGTTTTGGCGGGAAATTTCCAAACTTTTGACCACGTGTTCTAACCTTACTTTCACCACGTGTTTGACCACGTGAGTCAAGTTGGCGGCAAATTTCCAAACATTTGACCACATGTTCTAAACTCACTTTTACCATGTGTTTGACTACGTGAGTCAAGATGGCGGGAAATTTCCAAATTTTTTACCATGTGTTCTAACCTCACTTTTACCACGTGTTTGAACACGTGAGTCAAGATGGCGTCTGGAGGGAAATTTACAAACTTTTGACCCTGTGTTCTAACTTCACTTTTACCACGTGTCTGACCACGTGAGTCAAGATGGCATCTGGCGGTAAATTTCTAACCTCACTTTTAACCATGTGTTCTAACCTCACTTTTACCACGTGTTTGACTACTTGAGTAAAGATAACGTTTGCAAATTTTCACTGTGCCGAGTTTGAATTCTGGGCAATAGCCCCACAATGGTGTGACATTTGTTATGTTTTTCATCATGGAACCTTACTATGTAGTTTGATGATTTTTCAGAGTGTAGCTGTATGCAGAGCGTACTTCCTGTACTTTCCTGTAGCTGTGTTTGACGATCTTCCTGCAGAGTGTACTGTTTTCGCTACATCGAAAAATTTTAATTTTACTATTTATATTTTGTAGTCATGGAAGTTTGATGTTTCTACACTTGTTGGCAGATCTGAGGTACGTTAGTTTGATTTTCCCCACCAGAGTGCAACACTTCTAGAAAGTTGGCCAACTGAAACCAAGTATATTATTAGTAATGTGTATATGATATATGGAGGTACTGTTTATGATTATTTAGCGGCATACACCAATATGGTAGCCCCTATGACAGCTCTACGTGGGTTGATTGCCGCGTTTTCCATTCGGGACCAAGCAACGCAATAGACTACACAGCTGCGATTGGTAATTTTGAGACGTGGCTAGTTTACTGTTATCCCACTAGAGTGTACTGCGCGTACGAATACGGCCTTACCTGTTGTTTTGTCACCAGATTGTATCACGTGTACGTAAGCATGTGTTGAATGAATTCCCCCAATTACCTGCAATTCTCTGCAGTGTTACCAACTTATGTTATTTACTAAAAACATAGTCTTTAAGGTATGTTATATACTACAATGTATATACTATAGCGTATTGGTACTGTTGCCAACTTACAACTCACTTTGATCACGTGAGTCAAGATGGTGGCTGTTTTGGCGGGAAATTCCAAACTTTCGACCACGTGTTCTAACCTCACTTTTGACACCTGTTTGACCACGTGAGTGAAGATGGCTGCTGTTTTGGTGGGAAATTTCCAAACTTTTGACCATGTGTTCTAACCAACCTTTACCACGTGTTTGACCACGTGTTCTAACCTCACTTTTACCACATGTTTGACCACGTGAGTCAAGATGGCGGCTTTTGGCGGGACATTCCCAAACTTTTAACCACGTGTTCTAACATCACTTTTACCACGTGTTTTACCACGTGAGTCAAGATGGCGTTTGGCGAAAAATCTTATAACTTTTGACCATTTGTTTTAACCTAACTTTTGACCACATGTTTGACTACGTGAGTCAAGATGGCGGGAAATTTCCAAACTTTTGACCATGTGATCTAACCTACTTTAACTATGTGTTTGACCACGTGAGTCAAGATGGCGTCTGGCGGGAAATTTTCTAACCTCACTTTTGACCATGTGTTCTAACCTCACTTTTACCACGTGTTTGACTACTTGAGTCAAGATAGCGTTTGCAAATTTTCACTGTGCCGAGTTTGAACCCTGGGCAATAGCCCTTCTATGGTGTGACATTTGTTATGTTTTTCATCATGGAACCTTACCATGTAGTTTGATGATTTTTCACAGTGTAGCTGTATGCAGAGCGTACAGTATGTTGGTTGACGATCTTCCTCCAGAGTGTATTGTTTTCGCTACATCAAAAATTTTAATTTTACTATCTATATTTTGTAGTCATGGAAGTTTGATGTTTCTAACTTTGTTGGCAGAGCTGAGGTACGTTAGTTTAATTTTCCCCACCAGAGTGCAACACTACTAGAAAGTTGGCCAACTGCAACCAAGTATATTATTAGTAATGTGTATATAATATATGGTGGTACTGTTTATGATTATTTAGTGGCATACACCAATATGGTAGCCCCTATGACAGCTCTACGTGGGTTGATTGCCGCGTTTTCCATTTCGGGACCAAGCAAACGCAATAGGCTACACAGCTGTGATTGGTAATTTAGAGAGTTGGCTAGTTTACTGTTATCAAACTAGAGTGTACTGCGCGTACGCATACGCCCTACCTGTTGCTATGTCACCAGAGTGTATCACGTGTACGTAAGCATGTGTTGAATGAATTCCCCCAATTACGCGGCAATTTCCATGTAAATTCTATGCAGTGTTACCAACTTATGTTATTTACTGTAAACATAGTCTATAAGGTATGTTATATACTACAAAGTATATACTATAGCGTATTGGTACTGTTGCCAACTTACAAAATATCTGCATTGCTAAAGAACTCTAACCTCTCTTTTACCACATGTTTGACCACGTGAGTCAAGATGATGGGAAATTCCCTAACTTTTGATCACATGTTCTAACCTCACTTTTACCACGTGATTGACCACGTGAATCAAGATGATGTCTTAACCTCACTTTTACCACGTGATTCAAAATGACATTTAGCGGGAAATTTTCTAACTTTTGCTCGGGTTCACCTTACGCAGCCTTAATTAAAAAATAAGGAGCCAGGGTATCTAGCTTTCGGACCGGTCTCCCAGGTCGATGGTGATGTGTTGTTGGAAATTTTCGGTGGTATCGTTCAGAGTAACGCTGACTCCATCAACTCGGCAAACACCTTCCAGGTCAAATGTACTCGCGTCAATCTCCCAGTAGGCTCTGGCAGGATCCACCCGAGTATGTTCAGCACATTCAATGAAGAATGTCACAAACGGCAGGGCATCATTGTAATAAATAATAAAGACTAACCCTGCCTGTCTAGAGCAATCGTTGTGGCTAAGGCTAAGGCTAAAGGAAGTCCTGACTATAAAGCCATTTTTCAAGATAGACGGAACAGACACCTTAACAAGGCGACAAAACTTATGCAAAAGGCCAGGGTGGAAATACTGAAAAGAGGGTGGGTATCCAAGAATTGGTAAAATTTCAAGATCACCTTAAGAAGTATAAGATAACCGCCTATAATTGTGACAGGAAAGGTCGAGATGTGTACTTTGAAGGAAATAACCCTGACGCCCAGTTGAAAATCAATCTACTTTTCCACAACGGTTACTTCAATGTTATCACATCCCTTACTGACGCTTTGTCTGCTCACACTTTTGCGAAGCCTGCCATGTCCCATACAGTAATAAAGGGGCCACAGGTGTACCAGCATTTGCCCAGCCTGCAGACTGTTTCCCCACCCTGCTTAGAGCAAAACGGGAGCATAACATGCACTGAGTGTAACATGAAATACAAAAATGAAATTTGTTTGTTAGCACACAAAAGCAAAATATGTAAATTAATCAGAAAATGCATGGACTGTAGAAATTTGTCACCTTGCTAAACAGAAAGTCTGATCACGTCTGTGGGGAAGTTTTTTGTGTCATTTGCAGGGAATTCCTGCCTCCTGACCACCAGTGTTTTATGAAGGTTGACAAGACTCCCCCAAAACCAAGGATGCCTTGTACATATTTTTCGATTTAGAAACGTGTCAAGACGAAACGGATGGCCAACGATTGGCCAACGATTCCGAGTCCAAACTTCACATTGCAAATCTATGCATCTCCCAACAATATTGTTGGAAGTGCATAGAAGGGCAACATTGTGACACCTCTACTGACCGCACCAAGATTTTCAGGAAAGACCACGTCACTGCATTTGTGGGCTATGTAATGGAAGCGTGCAAAAACTTTAAAACCGTTTGCGTAATCGTCCACAACGGTCAAGGTTTTAATTTCAAATTTATTTGGAAACACATAATTGAAAACACTAAATTCACTCCTGAATTAATCATACGCGGAACAAAAGCGATCTTGATGGAATTAGACGACGTACACTTTAATAGCAGTGAACAAGACTAATGGTAAACACCTAACAACACATTTGTTACGCTCTAGTAGAAAAGAATTCTAACCATGAAACACTGTGCTCCGGTATGCAAAATAACTTAGCTTCCACTACCCTTCCCAGTATTGGTCATTTGTTAAACTGTGTCACTTCGAACCATCATGTAGAATAGAAACACATTACTCCACTCTGGTAAAGAGCAATCTGATAAACTACACATGTACTGCAGTCCGATGGGATTGTTTCGTAAGTTAAATGTACCATATGATGTTTAAAATTGCAGTGAAGAAGACTGATGGCAAACAACACATTTGTTACACCCTAGTATAAAACCTCTAACAACGACCCACTGTGCTCTGGTATGCAAAAATAACTTAACTTCCACTATCCTTGCCCCAGTAGTCTGTCATGTGTTAAACTGTGGCACTTTGACCTATCATGTATACTAGAAGCACATTACTCAACTCTGGTAAAGACCAATCTGATAAACTACAAATGTGCTGCAGTCCAATGAAAAAATTATTGTATCGTAAAGTAAAATATACCATATGGTGTATTAAAATTGAAGTGAAGACTAATGACAAATAACACATTTGTTACGCTCTAGTAGAAAACATCTAATCATGACCCACTGTGCTCTGTAGGTAAAAATAACTTAACTTCCACTACCCTTGCCCCAGTAGCTGTTCATGTGTTAAGCTTTGGTAAAGAACTATCATGCACTTTGATCTGCACTTTGAACTATCATGTATAATAGAAACACATTACGCCACTCTGGTAAAAGCATTTTGTCTAACTACACAGGTGCTGCAGTCCGATGGAAAACATGATTGTTTCGTAAGTTGAATGTACCATATCGGGTATGGAAAATACAATGGTAGGGTATGAATACCACACATATAAACCATATGCATCGTGCACGTTTAAAAATAACGATGAAAGCAGGATATCCATTAGTCAACAAGACATTATTACTGTGTCTTTTAAGAGTAAACTATATATTGAAGATCATTAACAAACTATAACAACGATAACAAAGATCAATTAATTCCTTTGGGCATTTTCATGACCACCGAACGAGGAATGGCAACATCCTCTGTTATCCAAGAAACAGGACTGCGGCCTTCGAGAGGAGCCCGTTCTACAGGGGAATCACGTTTTTTAATAAATTGCCTCTGGTGATGAGATCTGAAAGCTCTCTTTCCCTGTTTAAGAGAAAATTGAAAAGTTTCCTTGCATGTAATGCTTTTTACTCCGTAGCTGAGTTTTTGAGTTTGTAATTTGTAGTCAGGGCAAGTTTGTAATGAGGTAGACCTACCAAGAATATTTTTCTGTTACCTTTGTAGTCTTTTTTATGTTATGTTTTAGTTTTAGTGATACATGGACACTGCATCATATTTGTTACAACATATTGTATACAAATCTTATATGCAAATAAATGATTTGATTTGATTTGATTTGATTGCGAGTAAAATTTACAGGTTTAGTTTTTTGTATTGGCTTTTCTGTTCCCTATTGAAATTTTACTCGCAATATATAGTTTACTCTTAAAAGACACAGTAATAATAAACGGCAATATTATATGATATATGGAGAAGACTGATGGACTGAGTTCCATCAGTCTTCTTCACTGCAATTTTAAAAAATCATATGGTACATTTAACTTACGAAACAATCCCATCGGACTGCAGTACATGTGTAGTTTATCAGATTGCTCTTTACCAGAGTGGAGTAATGTGTTTCTATTCTACATGATGTTTCGAAGTGACACAGTTTAACAAATGACCAAATACTGGGGAAGGGTAGTGGAAGCTAAGTTATTTTGCATACCGGAGCACAGTGTTTCATGGTTAGAATTCTTTTCTACTAGAGCGTAACAAATGTGTTGTTAGGTGTTTACCATTAGTCTTGTTCACTGCTATTAAAGTGTACGTCGTCTAATTCCATCAAGATCGCTTTTGTTCACGTATGATTAATTCAGGAGTGAATTTAGTGTTTCAATTATGTGTTTCCAAATAAATTTGAAATTAAAACCTTGACCGTTGTGGACGATTACGCAAACGGATTTAAAGTTTTTGCACGCTTCCATTACATAGTCCACAAATGCAGTGACGTGGTCTTTCCTGAAAATCTTGGTGCGGTCAGTAGAGGTGTCACAATGTTGCCCTTCTATGCACTTCCAACAATATTGTTGGAAGATGCATAGATTAGCAATGTGAAGTTTGGTTCGAATCGTTGGCCAACCGTTGGCCATCCGGTTCGTCTTGACACGTTTCTAAATCGAAAAATATGTACAAGGCATCCTTGGTTTTGGGGGAGTCTTGTCAACCTTCATAAAACACTGGTGGTCAGGAGGCAGGAATTCCCTGCAAATGACACAAAAAAACT